>JBAMNC010001115.1:0-683322 GCA_037902135.1 Cetoscarus ocellatus
TTGTTAAAGTGTGTTTTAAAGTGTACTGAAGTGTTCGTTAAAGAGTTGTGTTTAAGTGTGTTAAAGTGTGTGTTAAAGTGTACTGAAAGTGTGTTTGTCAAGTGTGTGTGTGTTATAGTGTATTAAGTGTTTGTTAAAGGGTGTTTCAAAATGTGTGAAAGTGTGTGTTAAATATAATTAAAGTGTGTTATATTGCGCGTGAAATGTGTGAAAGTGTGTTTAAATGCGTTAAAGCGTGTGTTGAAGTATGTTTAAAAGTGTGTGTTAAAGTGTATTAAAGTGTGTGTTAAAGTGTGTTAAAGTGTGTGTGAAAGTGAGTGAAATAGTTACTGAGGTCTCGGTGTCAGCCATATTAAAATATAAAAGCAATAAATTAGACGGTAAGCAGCACAGATTAAAAAAATAAAAAATTAAACAAAAAATAAGGCTTTTTACAACATTGCCATAATCTATGGCTTAAAAAATCTAAATAAAAATAAAGATAATTCTTTACAGCACTAACATAAAAATAACATCTTGATAAAAACAAGGATAATATTTACAAAATTACCATAATCTTACACCGGGGTACAGGGCAACAATAATAATAACTTTATTTGTATAGCACTCCAAAACACTTTTACAAAGTGCGTTGGCAAACAGACAGGAACATACAGAAGAAAAACACAAAAGGAGCAAAACAACGAAAAGCTCAGTTTAAATTAAATAAAACCCTCACAAACAAACACAAACTGAAAAATAAACAAAATACGAGAATAAGAACAGAAGAGGAGAGAGTAGGAGACTCTCTGGTTTCTTCAGACCAACGATGAACATAAAGAAGAGCCAATGCAGAGTCCCCAGACCTGAACCTGGACCCCCCACGCCCACCAGTAAGAACCAGTTCTTACTTCATAAGAACTCAGACCATACATGAACATATCATGGAGACCATGAGGACCAAAATAAGAGGTGGTAAGAAGCAGAAGAGAAGCAAATAAAAAGAAAAAGAAAATGCAGTGACGCAAGAAAACTGCAAAAAGGAAGAAAAGCTATAAAATGAGTTAACAATTCATAAAATAAAACTACAACATAAGTTCAACAAAAGACAGAAAGTAAAGCTATGCAGCATAGATTAAATTATTAGAAGTAAGTAACAGCACTGATATATAAGAATAAAATATAAAAAAGCCAACCGCAGCGAAAGGAGCTTCAAGTAACTGAAGCTAAATGATGAGAGCCATCAAGACAAATATTGGGCTTAAAAGACAGAAACAAGAAAAAGATGAACACCAACTTTAACTTTTGAACCCTTCAGCTGTAAGAAGGGCGAAAAGTTCAGCCAGAGCAGGTTTCTGACATTTGTGGGCAAACCTCCCATCAGTTTGACCTCTGATTCATCCTTTGGGGTCGTAACCAATCTCTCCTAAAACTTTACAAAGATCTGTGAGACTGAGCCTCAGGATATATGATTACGATGGATTTTTACTTTTCATAGTTTTATTCTTATTTTTTCGTAGATTTTTTTATTAATTATAATTTCGATCTGATTTAAATTTGCTGGAAAAGTTTGTTCAATTCTTTGACTTTTTCTGTAAATTCTTTAAACTTTTGAGTAATTTTTTTGTCTTTAAACTTTTAGGTACTTTTAGTGTAAGTTATTTCATTTCCTCTCTGAAGAATCCACACTCCACACCGATTATCAGGACCCTCCAGACATCACAGCGTGGCCCCTTTTCTGCTTTGCCATCAGGTGGTCATGACAGTGTGAATACCTGACAGAAAATGACATGGAATCACATTTTTACGGATATTTTTGATTTTAAAGACGATGTTTGAGCATGTTTGAGTTTAGTTGTTGCTTTCAATAAATTTCTTACTCAAAATGTTTTGTCTCTCATTCCCATTTCTTCTTTTATCATTTTGAAGCTCTACTTAGAACCTTCTTAACTTCCAACAGAGTAAAATGAAAATTTTGCACTTTAACTTTTCTTTTTCCTTTTTTCTATGGTCTTAAGATTTTGATTCGGAGTGTATTTAAACCACAGAGGCTAAAGGAGTCTTACTGATTCTCCTTGGTGTTGATAGAATGATGAATCATAATGACAGTTATTCATCTTGTAGTTGGTATCCAGAGTGGGAGTCTGTCAGGGTCAGCTCTGTGCGTCAGGAGCAGCTTCAGCTGGTCTTCCTCTAACATCTGCCTCTGATGAAGTCATTCAGGCTCATCTGAGTGGATTTCTGCCTCTAAACAGCTGAAACTGCACTTAAAGCCTCAGCTGCTGAAGCCAGAAGGTTAACAAATGTTTGGTTTTTGGGCTCTAGGGGACAGCCCAGACTCGGACAGAATCTTCAGGGGCTTTGGCTGGGTCGGCCTGGATTTTTTAGGGGGCAGACCCTCCTCACACTTTTAAACCCAGTGCACCATCGTGAGCCCAAAAACGGAAGGCTGGCATGATCGTCCTCAAGATGTCAGAAAAACATCAACACAAGTGAAGCACAGACTGAAATAAAAGTTTCACTCCCATCTCTTTCATACAACAGAGGATTAGGGCCACATAAACAGAAAAAAAAGTAAAGTTACGAGAATAAAGTCAAAAAGTTAAAAGAATAAAATTGATAAGTGACAAGAATAATCTCATAAAGTTACTTATTCTCATGACTTTAAGACTTTAAACTCGTAACTTTATGAGATTATTCTCATAACTTTTCAACTTTATTCTCGTAACTTTATGACTTTATTCTCGTTACTTTTCGACTTAATTTTCATAGCTTTTCAACTTTATTTTAGGAGATTATTCACGTAAATTTTCAACTTTATTCTTCTAACTTCACTTTTTTTTTTAAACATATACATATATATGTATATATATAATATATATACACACACACACACACACACATCTACATATATATACATATATATATGTATATGAGTGAGGTTATGTTTTTGCTGGAATTTGTCTGTATGTTTTTGTTTGTTAGCAAGATTACGCAAAAACTACTGGATGGATTTTGCTGAAATTTTCAGTAGATGTTGGTAATGGCCCAACTTAAAAATGATTAGATTTTGGTGGTGATCCAGATAACCACCATTAGGAACGATCATTTTTGCTCAATATCTGTATCATGGAACTATTGCTTGTGGATGCAACAGCAATATGTGAGCTACCCTGACGGAGGTTTGTGCTCTCTGAGTGCTTTTCTAGGTTTGAGTGTGAAGCTGCACGTTGGTAACACCTCAAGACGGTGATAGACAAGACTTCCTGCTGCTCTCTCTCTTTTTCTCTCTCTCCCTCTCTCTCTCTCTCTCTCTGTCTGTCTCTCCCTCTGTCTCTCTCTCTCTTGCTCTATCTGTGTCTCTCTCTCTCTCCTTCTGTCCATCATTAGCATGATGATTAGGCTGACATAAGCACAGCTGAGTTCCTCGTTCCTGCTCTGCCTCGGTTTCTCTCCCAGATTGTTCCAGTAAAGGAGGTTTGTCTTGATTTCCCCACGGATCCTTCCCTCCATTACACCACGCTCGTGACGAGCTGAGCCTGCGGACTAACCATCTTCCCGCATCCCAGAGCAGAGGACGGCCCGCAGCATTTCCTATAGCAGCGTCCTGATTATCACCTGATTAATGCCACGCTAACAGGCTAGGCATCGCCGCCAGTGGCTTCCTGCAGTTGTGTTCCGTGATCGGGGATTCACTGAGTAATTATCACTCGTCCAGACTAATCTCAGACTTTACTCGAGGGTGTGTTGCGTGGTGTTGGTGTGTGGTGTGTGTGTGTACTGCAGGCGTGTTGATGAAGAGAAGAGGTGATAAACATCTAATGAGCTAGCACTATTTGGGAGGCTATCTGTGTGTGTGCGGGCCTCAGAGCTAACGGGGAAGGGGTTAGTTTCAGCTGAACACACACTTTTGTGCAGAGACTGGCTCGCTTCTCTCCCCCAGTCTCACACAAATTAATTATCAAGTAAAATGGGAGGTGGGGGGGTAGGCAAAACAAGCCCAGCTTCTTATATAAGAGCTGGAAAAGCAATCAGTGAGGCAGAGACTATAGAGGTCAGAGGTCAGGGCATTTGCAGAAATGGAGCTCGCACTCACAGACTCTGCCTCTCTCAGAGATACAGTCAGGAAATTAAAGGACATCAAACTGCAATTAATGATCCATCCCTCTTGGCCACTTTATTAGGTACACCTTGATTCTCCTCGGATCTCCGGCATCAACAAGACATTTTCACACCAAGTACTGCCACTCACTGGATATTTCCTCTTTTTAGACCATTCTCTAAACCCCAGAGATGGTTGTGTGTGAAAACCCAGCTCAGACCTGCATTCAGAGTCAATTAAATCACCTTTTTTTCTCCATTCTGATGCTCGCTTTGACCTTCAGCAGGTCGTCCTGACCATGTCTACATGCCTGAATGCATTGAGTCGTTGCCATGTGATTGGCTGATGAGCTTTAATCAGCAGGGGGAGGTATGTCTTTGAGTAAATATTCAGAAGTAAATGATGTGAAATTCCACAGAGCTACAAGTGGCAAGGATTTGTCTCCACATTAAAGAAAAAGTCCCATAATGAATTGCTCCCCTGTGCTGTCAGATGACAGATGGGTAATTTACAGTTATGTGAGTCTGCTGTCAGCCGTGACGCAAAGCCGCGATGAATCAGACCTTCCCAGAAGCTCCATTAAAAGAGCATTTATAGACTTTATAGTGACCAATGTGTGAGGAGAAAAATGAACCAGGAGTACAATTAAGATGTATGTCATGTTGCCATGGAAACAAAGTAGGAAGTGATGCCTGTAGAGAGTTTTTATGGATCCCTTTAGGTCAAATTCAACATTTCAATCCCTTCATTAAAAAATTTCCCTGTTTTAGAGTTTTGATTATTTTCAGAGCTGAAGACATCAGATATAAAAACTTGCATTAAAAAAGTTAAAAGATGTTTGGCATGTGCATTTTAGTACTACGGAGACCCCAAGAAGAGACTCAAATCAGCCCCTAACCCTTTAGGATAAGAGTTTGATGTAAATCCAAATAGTTTGGACAAACAAGTGAAGCCCTCACTCCTCGCCAGTTTCACCCATTTTCACCAACACTGCCAAATTATTTGCACAGTTTTAACTATATATCTGTATGTATGTATATAATGACTTGTTGTACTTTGATATATATATATGAATTTTTTTTCCTATTTTAATATCATTGTTATTTTTCCTATATATTCTTATATTAAATTGTGTCCACAAAAATTTGTACAAGTTGTAATATATAATATTGCAACATATGTAATATAATGTATAAATTCACTTATCATGTGTAGTGTGAAAATATAAAAATGTTTAAATAAAGTTGCGAAAATACAAGATATTATCATTTTCTAAATTTGTTTGTTTCAGTTAATGAAGAATTACGTTGCCAGAGTTCCAAGCCGTTGTTCAGCTGAATTTTAAAACTGATCAAATTACATCTTTATTTTACATTACAGCTGCTGATGGTTTTTGTTAATGTTCCTCCTGGTTTGTTCACTGATTGTTTTCCTTAATTTATGTATTTGAATGTGCTTTTTTGAGTGATTGAGTGTCAATATTATTTTACTGGGCTGCAAAACAAATTTCCCCTGAGGTAACAATAAAGTTGAAGCATTTGCAGAAGTGGTTCAAACCTGCAAAGTTCTTCTTACAGGCCCAACCCTCCCTTTTCCAATCTATAAATGCATTTGTTCCATCTAGCCCATGTAATGCTTAATTTCCAGTGTTTTCTTTCTTTATTGCATTAAAGATGTTGCCTCTTCAGCAAAAAATGACCGCATCCTGATCCCCATGTGCAGGGAAAACCGTCAAATGATATCAGGTGAGCTTCAGCAGCAGGTCAAACCTAACTGGTGTCCAGTTTCTCACTGTGTGTAGACCACTCCTGGATCACGGCTGAAGGTCCTGCAAGGCCGTCAAAGAAGCCCCTGATCAGTGAGGGACAGAGGTCAGCCCCAGGGTCGTTGGGCCCATGCACAACAAAAACTGGACAGCCAGGAACTTGAAGAACTGTGGTGGGATGAGTCCAGTTTCAGGTTAATGATCATCTCACTGTCTGTGATGGAGCATTGAACTCTGACAAGTTCTGTGGCCTTCTTCAAACCCTCATGCTCCCTTCTGCACGTGCTCAGTTCATCGAGGTCAAACTGGATGTTTCAGGAGAACGCCCCTTGCTGCACATCCAGGCCCCTCGCTGCACATCCAGGGCTGCAGGAGCATAATATGCAGGTCCTAGAGGATCTACCTCAATCCCCAGACATGACCCCCACTGAAAATCTGTGCTGGATCATCAAAAAGTCTGTTTCAAAGAATTTGGAAGAATTACTGGAAATAATTAAAGCATAACATGACGAGGTTCCCCCTCAACAGAGAACACGCAGCCAGGATCAGAGCTCTGCTGCTGCTGATGGCAGGAACACTAATGATTAATGTGATTATGTGATGGTTTATTTATTTTTGTTTAGCTATGAACACGCCCTCTGTTATTTGCTGACATGTTGAAACTATCCAGGATTTTACTTTAGCTATTTTCTTGTTAACAATAAAAACAAAAAATCATTTGTTTTTGTCTGTCTGATGGAGCCACACCTTTGAAACATGAAAAATATTTTTCTGAAAATATTTCATGAGAACTTTTTGGATTAAAGTGTGCCCGAAAACTTATTTCCACTGCTATAAAAGCAAATTATGATGCATTATAGACATGCTTATAATGTGTTTATAAAGCACTATAAAGGGGATTTGACTCGAAGCCCTTCATCAGGTCCCTCAACTTCTTCAGATGTTGTCAATCTTTTTTGCAAATGTAAAACATTTGCAATAAAAATGTAAAACAAAAGAGAGGCTGCTCCTAACTACAACTCTTTGATGATTTATGTGAAGAACATCCCAAGATAAATAAGGCATCTAAACTTTTTGGCAAAGACAATTGCGATTGTTAATATACTTTAATTCACTGAGATTTCCCCCTAGGATGATATTAAAATTGAAGTTGAAGCTGAACTGAAGAGATGTTATGGAGGATCAGCTCGATTCTCTTTGTAAATCAGACCTTTAGATGAAGAACACAGTGAAGTAAACGAGGGCAGTTCTTGCTGCTCCTAAAAGCTGAAATCAGTTTGTGTTTATTCATCATTCAAGAACGAGCATTAAGCTTTAATGTGGGACAAATTTGCTTTATATTTAGAACTTGCAGTGGGCCAAATAACAGTAGACTGTAGGCCACTGTTTGCCCCGGGGCCACAGTTTGGACACACCTGCTGCAAATAAAAGGTTTCACAATCTTCACCCTGAATGGACTTCTCCAAAAAGGACGATTTCAGTGACCACAAAACAACATTTGCATGTTCATCGAGGGCCAACACACACACAGGAATTTACATTTAAAAAGTTCCTATCTACATGTGGACTTGGCCTTAAAGGAGACTCATCATACCCCCTTTTACAGCATGTAGCACAGTCCCTGTGATGAGCTTTGGGAGAATGAAGGAGTTTTTGATTTGGTATGTCGCACCTCTGAACAGTCTTTCTCAGTATGTTCTATTTTGGTGTGTGAAATGAAAAGAAGCTCCTCCAACAAGGAGGTGTGCCAGCATGAGACGACTGTGGGTGGAGACCCACAGGTAGATATACCAGGTGAGAGGTATCATCATAAGAGCCAGTTATGATGTAACAACCACCCCAGATTCTGAACAGAGCCTCCGATTTCATGTTTTCAGCTCACAAGCAAAAGACTGGGCTGGATTATTTCAATGTGTGATAGTAGATACAACAAAATATCCAAAAATATGGACAACGATTTTACAAAGTGGGACCCTTTCTGGGTCCATCCACTGTCTTTCCTCTGTGAATAAAGGCCAGAAATGCCCTAAAATATCTTTAAAGGGGACATATTATGCAAAAAAACAACAACCCTTTTTCAAGGCTTTTAAACACATTTTTGGGTATTTGGCCTTCCTCCCAGCCCACAAAATGTGATGGTAGACAACAAAACCTGTATTAAGCAGGCTGCATAAATGTAAACTTGTGGTATTTGGCAAGCTGTTGAGTCTGTGAATTTATGTGACAGTATATTTTCATTTGCACCAAAATCATGGACCAAAGCATGTCACTAACATTTTATGAAGACATCAAGGATCCATGTTAAACTGCAGAGTAGGAGCAAAATATGGGACCTTTAAAAGGTGGGATGTTTATGATATTTCCCCTTTAAAGCCACCAGTCAGCATAACAATGAGAAGAAACTGCAGCACCAGAAGAGACCCCACCTGTGCAGGCAGAGAACCTGCAGAAAGACCCTGATCCAGACTCAGACAGTCCTCCCTCTGAGGCAACAGTGCACCCTGCTGCCGACATCTACAGATAATATATCAGTTGCACACCTCATCAGAGTAAAGTACCATAATGCATCCATTTACAAGCAGATAAATACAAATAAACATGCAACTGACTTCTTCACATGGTTTTCTTGCAAAAATGAGAGTATTAATTTATGCTTCAAAGCCTTGGAAAAATGTTTTATTGTGACATTTCTCACCCAATTAAAGCATGACTCAGACGACCTTTCCTCCACTTATCTTTGAATCGATGCCCTGCAGCCTTCTCCAACATTAAACTCATTTTCTTGCAGCACTGAGAAACAAATGTGCAATGTTTGCATGCACAAACATGGCTGACTCATGGGGGGTCAAACCGAACTGCCAGTGAGTCCAGATCAACAAAAACATCTCCTCTGCTCCTCAAAAACACACCCCACTTCTGCTAGCAGAGCACTTTTCCTTCATTAAGAGCTCCTCTAATGAGGTTAATTATGAGCAGAAGTTGACATAAAAAGCTGTCAACTCAGCGACCTCTTCATTCCTGCAGGCTGCAGCTTTTTGGCCCCTCTTCCTGCCCGTAGGCTCACTCCTCTCTTCCTCTGAGCCCAGTCTCATTGAGAAATAAAACCAGAGCGCCAAAGCACCGACACGGTTTCACACACGGGCAGATGGAGGGGCTGTCTGGGTGAGGACAGAGGCGGGATGAATGTTAGGGGAGAGAGGAGGATATCAGGAGGCCTCGGGCTCTATGGGAGAATCTGGTCCACATGAGCCTCAAATCTGAAATCCATGTCTGAACTTACATCATGATTAACGAGAGAGTTTCAAAGTACTGCACTGTCTGGAGGGAGTTTGGGTTGGTGGGTTGGCATGGTCTGAAAAAGCGAGTAAAACTGGAAAGAAGTGAGAGAACCCCTCTGGCCTGAACAAAGACGACTTTAATGTGTGATTCTGACAAAATCAGGAGATTGTTGACTTTATTTAGAGTTTATTATCAAACATTTTTTTCAGCTTTACTTTGTTTATATCAAATTTATGGTTCTTCAATTTAATACTGCCAACCTAGAAGAGGTTATGTTTTTGCCGGCATATGTTTGTTTGTTTCTTAGCAAGATTATGGAAAAACTACGGGATAGATTTACATGAAAATTTCTACCAGAGGTGTGGCTTGGTCGATGAAAGAAATCATTACATTTTGGTGGTGATGCAGATATTGGTCTAATTCCCAAAATTTCAAAAAATCTCATAAGTTAACATTGGGTGGAATTTAAAAAAAAATCATATCTCTGCCATATTTTTATAATTTAGAGTCCATGTCTCTGTCATCAAGGTAAACTTCATC
The DNA here is from genome assembly GCA_037902135.1 of Cetoscarus ocellatus. Classification (NCBI taxonomy): domain Eukaryota; kingdom Metazoa; phylum Chordata; class Actinopteri; order Labriformes; family Labridae; genus Cetoscarus; species Cetoscarus ocellatus. Next base: position 9,666 of record JBAMNC010001115.1, read on the forward strand.
TGGAGCCGATCCAGATTGACGTCACAAAAACTTAAATTAAACTTTATAATGGGAAATCCCATTGACAACACTCAATAATTCATATATAATCAAAATATTAAGTGATGTTCCCCAAACTTGTGTTCATACAGGATAACAACCTCCATGTATGTGCTGAGTTTGGTCCAGATCCTGGCTCTATTCTGGATCTGGTGACCCAGACTTGTATCTTTTTCAGGGCTTGTGGAAAAGTCAGTGCTGGAACTGAGCGGAGGTCTGTGCTCTCTGAGAGTTTTTCTAGTTTTGCACTGTGAGCTTAGTTTCTCTCTGTTGCAGACAAATTCATAGCCGGACACACCAGATGGACTGTTTCACATATCCATCAGATATATTTCACTGGTCCATCTGGGCACTGAAAGTGACAAGGAAGGGAAATATTAAGAGTGACTGAACAAATGTTCTGTCACATCCATCACAGGTCAGTCAGAGGCTTGCACACACTTCCTGCTTCCATCACAACATAACCAAAGCATGCAGACAGGCCCGGTTACAGTACAACCAGGAGCACTGAAGCTTTCAAGGTTGATCAGCCTAAAGACAGACATGGACTCTGGAGAATCCAGCTGCTCCAGAAGAAAATCTGATAACAGTCCGGATGGTCCTTTTCCTCTTTCCCCCAGAGGACACCACGTCCATGATGTCCAAAAACAGTCTGAAATGTGGACTCAGACCACAGCAGACTTTTCCACGTTGCCTCAGTCCATCTCAGATGAGCTCGGCCCAGAGAAGCCGGCGGTGTTTCTGAGTGTTGTTGATATTTGGCTTTGTCTTTGCATGGTAGAGTTTGACCTTGACCTTGTAGATGTAGAGATGAACTGTGTTAACTGACAGTGGTTTTCTGAAGTGTTCCTGAGCCCACGATATCCTTTACAGAATGATGCTTTTAAATTGGTGTTGCCTGAGGGATTGAAGGTCACAGGCATTCAGTGTTGAGATTTCTCTGGATTCTCTGAATCTTTTGGTGATATTATGGACTCCAGATGATGAAGTCCCTCAATTCTTTGCAACTGTAAGTCGAGAAATGTTCTTAAGCTGTTGGACTATTCGCTCACACAGTTGTTGACAAAGTCTTTTATTGCCCCTGTCCCAGCCATTTTGGAACGTGTTACAGGCATCAAATTCAAAATGAATGAAAATTTGGAAAAAACAATGAAGTTTATCATTTTTAACATTAATTATATTATGATTAAAGGTCTAAACAAATTTGCGAATCATTGTTTTCTGTTTTTATTTATGTTTTACATGTCTCAACTTCATTGGGGTTTGTAGATTGTCTCTTTTTAATGTTGTTCAGCACTTTGGTCGGCATGTTTGTTTATAAATTAGCTTTATAGATACATTTTAATTGAGTAGTTTGGCTTTGTTAGCGAAAAATAGTGAACGTGAAGAAGTTAAAACCACAGTAAAAAAGAAAATATCAGTTTGTTTACGCAAGTCAGCTCTTATTCAAGTAGGAAATAAGTTAAGAAACAATATTTCCATTAAAAATTAGATTCAATTCCTTGTACAAGCTGGTGAAACAAGCAGGGATTGAGGTCCTTCCTCATGAAGAAGCAGGCATATTAGTAATCTACTTGATATCACAAACAATTTCAGACAAGTGAAATCAAGATTGCAAGGAGCATTTAGCCTATTCCACCTGCTTTTCCATAAATAGTCGACCTCTTTGTGGAATTTTACTGTCCAAACTAATCCGACGGATGAGCATTAAATCTTAGAATAATTTAAGACCTCAAACAGAAGGGTTTTCTCCTTACAATGTCTCAGTTGCAAATATTAGTTAGTAATGTTGAGGTGGTTAGGTCACCTGAAAGTTGCAGCTGCTTGTCCAAACATTTTTGACACCTTTGTTCAGTTTAACAGCATCCTCTCTCTGTTTTAGTACTGGTCTAAAATCTGACTGTGGCCCAGTATGTCTCTGCAATCAAAATGCTTCCAAACAAAATCAAATCAAAGTTTGATGTAAGCATTCAAAGGGGCCTCATATTGATCCTTGCCCGAGGCCTCCTTCGTCCTTGAGGCACCCCTGGGAGACGGAAACATCATCAAGTCTTGTGTTATGGTGTTTTCTCCATCCTTCAGTCCCAGTTTTCATCTCTCCCTGTGACCTAAAAACATTCTCCACAGTCTGCGCTGCCTCCTTTTTTCTTTTCTGTCTGAAAACTGGCGGATTATTCTCTAACCTAAATACAAGCGAGCGTCCTGCACCCGTCAGAAACTAGAAAATTTATAAAGAACTAAAGAATGCAGCTCCACTTCTCTGAGCGAAGCACCTGAGCTGTTTCCACCTGCTCCTGGAGTTCAGTCCAGGTATGAGTGCGCTCTGAGCGTCCAGAGCAGAGCGCCTGATTCAAACTCCAGAGAGAAGATCTGCTGCTTACCTTCCTTTTTTAAGGCATTGATGATGGACTTCATGGTGGCTCCTGTGCTGCTCCACTCAGCGCCACAGTCGGATCATTTCACAGGACTTCAGAGTTTCTCCTTCAGCACCACGGACAGAGACTCCAGCCAGCGCCGCACTCATCATCCCGCTCACAGCCTCACTACCAGCAGCTCCCGGAGAACCAACGCGACCCCCTCTGCTCGCGCACACACTCATTACTGTCATCACCCCGCCCCCATTACACACCTCCCCCCTCTCCCTCCCTCTCTCTCCCATGAGGGAGAGACTGCAAAGCTGCACGCCGAGCACCAGAGAGAGAGAGATCCAGGCAGAGTCTCAGAGTGGAGCAGCAGAGAGGATCAGGAGTGGAGGAATGCGAGTGCGAAAGTTCAGGGGATGTTCAGGTTTGATCCAACAGGGTGAGAACAAAGTGAATGTTTTCATCTGGAGCTCCAAGGCTCTCAGAGTTTAACAAATATGAGGATATGAGCAAAAGCCTCAGGCCAACAAGAAGAGGGTTTCATTTGTCCGGAGGAAAGCCGTTTGGGCATTATCAGTGATATTAACCATTGTTCAGCTCTACTAGTACTCAAATTTGGAGAACATATTCTCAATTTTGGTCATTTAGTGCACAAATAGACTTTACCAGTGAAGCAAAAAGTGTCACTAGTACTGCTAGTAGACTTAAACCTTTAACACCTGGAAAAAAAAATTATAGCTACAATTTTTATTTCATTTTCTACTGAAATCCTAAAAAAATCAGAATTTCCATTAAATTTAACATAGATATTTTTTGTATCTCATTTGATACATTAGGTGTTTTTGGCAACTGATAATCCACTGGAGGACACTTTTATCATTTGTCTGATTGTATTCAGATGTTTTTTTAGTAATTTGTTGATCATATTGATTAGATAGAGGTATCATAAAAGTACGTATCAAATATGATACAACAGACATTAAAGGGTTAAAAATGTTACTGGTTAAAACTCAAAGCATATAGTACAAATAAAAAACAATGATCAACTAGTAGATGATTTTATATATACTCACGCAACCTTTACTTGTAAAACAAAATCTGGTTTACTAGTACTACTAGTACACTCAAAATATCTCACTAGTAGAACTGGGAGACTGTTAGTACTACGAGTAGTCAGACAATTGGACTCGAGTCATAGGGACTCGGACTCGAATCAACTCAAGTTGCTAATTTGATGACTTGCAGCTTGACTCGGACTTGGGTGACAGTGACTCCAGACTCGACTCGACTTGAGACAACGTGACTTGGAAAAATAGCATGTCTTTTTTCATTGTATGTTTTTCTGTTTTTCACGTGGATATCATTCTAGTATGACCAGAGCAGTCTGTGTGCACGCCGCGCTCTCTAGCAGGTTCAGACAGGCTCCAATTTTTTTTTTTTTTTTTTTTTTCATGTAAGCGAGAAGCACTGGCAGGCTGTCCACTTGACGTGACATAACCTTGTGACTTGACTTGACTTGACTTGCCCACAAAAGAAAAAACTTGACACTCACTTGAGACTCGGATCAGAGGGACTTGGGTAATTGTCTGCTAGTAGTACTGGTAAAGCCAAAAGTTCCACTAGTAGTCCTAGTAGACCTGATGCAAATAAAGTAGGAGGGATTATAACCAAACCCAGCACCCTGATTGGTTGTTGTATCTTCAAAAGCCAAAAGGAAGCATAGATTTGCATTTCACCGCCCCCTTATTAGCATAAAAGGCTTACAAGAAGTACTAGTAAACAAGTCCACTAGTACTACTAGTAGACCCAAAACAGGCCCCTAGTAGTACTAGTGACACTTTCTGCTGCACTAGTAAGGTCTACTCGGGCACTAGTTGACCGAAATTGAGTACTCCAAGTTTGAGTACTACTAGAGCTGAACTACAGTTGATATCACCGATATTAAACACATGTCCAAACAGCTTTCCATTGTCCAGCAAAGACCAACATGAGCTCTGAGGCTTCAGAAGTTTTAATGCGTTCTATTTATTAATTAATGATTCAAGATTTGAGAAGAATTGGCCTGAAAGTTATGGGAAGCAAATGCCAAAATAGTACATAAAAATGTTAAATTAACATTTGAATATTTAGAAAAATAAAAGAAGACATGCTTAACTGCAAATGTAAATATTTAGATACAAGAAGCTCTTTAATATTCACAAATAGGTGATTATTATTTAATTTGATTTGAATTGATTTGATACATTTATTTCAAAAATATAACAAAAGGCAAAAAAAGTACAGAAAGGAAAAAAAAAGAAAATTAGCACTTTGATAAATGTTACATGTCTAAAAGGAGTGGAAAGAAGTCAAAATCCATTTAATCCCACCCCCTCTCTGTTAATTAATAACCAATTATTTAGCTTCTCATGTATATAACTATAAACATGTAATAAGTTTTTTTTAATGTAAATTTATCTATGTCTGAAAACAAGACTCAATCATTTAATAAGAAATATCAAACGCACTTAGTCTATCAAAGTTATCAAATTGACTATTTATGAAAAATTACCAAACTATTATATATGTCATAGATTTTTTCTTTGTTTGTCCAAACATCTGTTTGACTATATCATAGCTTCGCTCTTTCAACTCCGAGACGTTGCCTTAAATGTTTAGTTACAGGGTTAAAGGGTTAGTTCGGGTTTTTTGAAGAGGGGTTTCTAGAGTCAATGTCAAACTACATTTTTGTTTTCAGAGGTTGTCTCATCAAGAGCAGCAGCAAAGCATAATCATATTGACTATTTATGAAAAAATAGTCTCTCTCTCTCAAAGAAGTTTAGAATATTGAAGCATCAGGTCCCTCAACATTTAGTGACCTCAGAAAAGAGAAGTCACACATTTACTGTGTTTCACTTCTCTGTGTGAATCAGTTTCTGATTTTCTTCACAAGAGGTCAAATATTTCCAAAGATTGCACGCGCTGGCATCCTGCAGTGATCTAAATGATGCTTCAGAGACTTGATAACAAAATCAAACATCTCTTTAAATACTTTATTTATACAATTTAAATGCTAGAAAAAAAAGACAGAAACAACTGCAAAGCACTCCTGAGCATAAATAATAGACATGTTTCTTCTCTGTTAAAGCTGATTGAAGAGAGTTTACAGACTGATCTCTGATTTTATTAGGATGATAAAAGAAAGACCGCTGAGTATGACTCTGGTTTACAGTCACAGCCTCATTCATCTGCTCCGAGAAAATTAATAATTAATGAAGGAAATAACAACTGAGTGAGCAGAATGAAACCCCAGAGAGACACGTGAAGACAAACTCCCTTTTCAGCAAACAAATGGAGATACAGATGATGCAAATGTGTGTAAATATGAATTTACAGAAACAGAAACTTGGTTATAAGTCATGTTCCTTGCTCCTCTTTAAAAGAAGAAATTGAGTCCATTTCTGATAAAACAGCAGATATTGCTGCATCTACAGAGACTGCTTCAGAAGCTGCCATTTTCAAACATGGAGTCACTTCCCGCTGCAGCTCCCGCCTCTTTCCTCTGATTGGCCTTTAGCCGAGTGAAGTTGTAGATGTTTGGAGCTTGGCAAGATGGACTTGTGTGATTTCAGACAATGAATCAGGTCCATCTGCTCTGCAAGGTTGTCAGACTGGAGGACTGTTTCCACATAAATGTCAAACTGTGGTTTCTAAGACCTCTGAGATGATGGTCACATAAAGAGAGCTGATTGGTTCATAGCTGATGGAGTTTCATTCTTTGGTTTGACCTCATAAAGTCTGATTGAATTCAGATCTTGCATCAATCAGCTGTTGGGAAGAAGAAAAGATAAATATGGGATCTTCAAGGAAAGGTGAGCTGGTGGGATACAAATCCTCACTGTTGCTAAGAAACCCAGTGGGGGACGTCTCCATCCATCATTAAAGCTCCTCTTACACACCAGCGTGCACACCTGCCTGTCCTGTGATGTAATGATCACACACTGGTCCTGCCTTCACTCTGTGATTCGTCAAAGACGAACATCTCTCGGCTCCACGTCTTCGTTTCTTTCCGACTTCAAAGACGGCGACGCCCCGATGCAAACTCAACCAAGGCCTGACCCCACTGAGGGGCACGGAGCAGATGGCTGCACCAAAAGCATATGTCGTCATTAAGTATGCAATACTGCAGCCATGAGGGCAGATTTCATCAAGATTTCCATACTGTGTCAAAACCACTTCAGACCAGCCGGTCTGGATGCAGAATATGGACCAGAGAGTCTCAGCAGGTCTGGACTGAGACTTTTCTGACAGCCCGTCAGGTGTAACAGGAGCGTGTCCATGAGTGAAGGGACGGCAAACACACACACTGTTTGTGCACTCGAGCAGACCATCTTTAATTTAACGGAGAGTTTTGTTCTAACACAGAGTTTCAGAGCAGAAGAATTAACTTAATGTATATCAGGAAACTTTTATGATTTGATTTATTTTTGCAACTTGAAAGACAAATAAACAAAAAAAAGATTTCTTGGTGCATACACTTTTAAGGAAACTTTTATCTTTTAATGTCAGCAGCAAAATGCTCCAGTATTTTATTCTGGTTTTACTGAGAGAGTCCTGACTTTTTGCATAATCTGCTGGTTTGGAAATACAACAGAGGCACAGAAAAGTCCTGCAGGAAAATTGTAACAGTGTCCAGTAAACTGTCAGGCGTCCCATGGGCAGTTCATCCGTCAGGACCAGCCAACTCGAACAGGAAGACGTTAAACAGCACAGTGGCTCTCTCGGAACTACGAAGACAAAAAGACGCAAGACGGCACCGTGGACGAACATACAGTTATATGCACACTTTGCAGGAAGGAGTTTTCTTTTCACCGAAGCACTTCCAGCTTAACACGTTAACGTGAAGCATGCGTCAGTCGGGGATCCTGCAAGCGATTCAGCCAACACGACTGCAACAAACCACCCTCAAGTGGTTAATATAGATTAAAAATAACTGATATTTAACCGTGGTTAATCAAAATTAATCCACAGCTACCCTGTGATTAATCTGATTAAAAATGTTAATCATTTGACAGCCCTAATAGAGATGTAATTATTAGACAAAATTATGTTTAAAGACCAGTCAATGCTGACAGGCTTGGTTTTAATAATCTAGTTTTTTGTTTCTCTGGAGAAGGCTATAGTTTGTGTTGGTCTTTAGTTCAGCTGGGAGCTTATTTCATTCTTTTATCGCAAGTATGAGAAAGCTAATTGTGCAAAAGCTGTGGTACGTAATTATCATTCTACAAAAAAGCAATAAGAATCATTCATAAGTTTGAACACACCAATTCACTGTTTTAAGGTCAAAACTACTTAAATTCATGGATATTGTTGACCTGCAAACAGTACAAAAAATGTACAGGGCCAAGAATAATTCAATACCACCTACCATCTAAAAACTGTATACAGATTGAGATGGGGATTATAATTTAAGGAGAAATTTTAATCTTAAAATCCATAGGTCACACACAAGAATGAAAAACTCTTGTGTTTCACGGTGTGGTGTTCAATTATGGAAAGGGTAAGTAGGGGTGGGACTTGATCAGGTCTACTTCCTCCAACTTCTTTTTGTGTATATTGTATGTAACGACTACAGAATAGTCTTTTTTCTATCTCTGTTTTTATCTTTCTTTTGAATAAATTAGAAATAATTAAGGTTCAATTCAATTTGATAAACAGAGAACATTAAAAAGTTTATCAGCATTGTTGGTGATGGTGATCAGAGACACCCCCTTGTCCCTTCATTTACACTGTTGCCCTCTAGGTGGCGTAATTGTGCTCCTCTGTTCACCAAAAACATCAAAAATTGCATGAAAATAAACAAAATGCATTTTTTGGTGTTTTAAACATCAAATTATGGAAGTACTTTGCACATCTAATTCAAGAGACAGGGTAACACTGTCTAACTGTCTAGAAATTCATTTATTTGCAGAGTTTTGGTCACAGACTTCATCAGGCAAACAGTTTGTTAAAGAGGGCAGGACAAGTCAAACAGGAAGTGACGTCATACGCGCAAAGACCTTAAATAAGAGAAATGGGATGCAGGGATTGTTTCAGAGTAAATATTCAGTTCACTGTCTCTCGTGGAGGATCCTACAAATGTGAGTGCACAGTTTCAGAGATGTTTCAGTCGCCCTGAGAGCTCTCCGTATGTCATCCTGCTGATCCGTGAGCTGTTATTATAACCTGATTATAAGCGAGGCACCTGAGTGTGAATGAATGCACTCCCTCTCAGGTTGTAATTTTCTGCTCTCACTGAACTGTGTTTATCCGTAAATGGAGCTTCATGTCATGTTGCCTAATCTAATTCCATCGCCGATCAATACTAATGAGCGGTTTAACTCTCCATCAGCCATTAAAGGACGCTCCCCTGAGGGCCATATGCTAATTGCTACTGCACGGCCTCAGAATAATTTACCTCTCATGAGGACACAGGCTGCATGTGACCTGTGGAGGAGCTCCAGTGTGGGGGAAACAACACAGTAACCAGGAGGTCCCAAACTTACAGAACTACATTATATGTTCTAAACCGTAAGACACAATCATTATGATTTCATAATAATTTTGGCTTGAACAAAACATTAAGATTTTGCAGCGACTCTTTTCTTTCCATTGTGTTGTTTTTCATATGGAAAAGCCACATTTTAATTTGCTGGTAGGTGTTACGAGTTTCCGACAAATTATTGACATTTTCAATTCAATAAAAACCCTGTACGTGATTGTGAAGTCTTTAAAAATATATAGTATTAATATTTGCATCACATATTCCCATCACATATCATCTTGTGGATTTTTTAGATCATAAAAGCAAATTAATTTCCTTCTGAAAATTTACTTTTGAGCCATTTACTTTCAACGTAAGATTACACTTGAAAAGTTGTCCAGCTCCAAACTAAAGCCTCTCCTGCTCTGAATTCATGAAATACCTTACATTAAAAATAACTAAAAACCAAGGCGGAGATAAATATTAGAAAACATTGTAGAAGAAGACAGTCATAATTAAATAACAAAGAGTGCCCATTAATTATAGATACATAAAGTTTTATGGCATATTGTCATGACTGGCCCAAAGTGATTTAACAGTTTCTCTCTTTATTTATTATTTTTTAGTAAAGTGATTTAACAATCTCATCCTTCTGGGGTTTAATACAGAAACAGCTTTAATCAAAAGCTGTGGGTCAAATTACCTATAAGTTATGAGGGAGAACGTGCATGTGTTACAACTGTCCCTGGTCTCCCCTGTGAACAGTCTGCATACATCTTTGACTCACTGGAAATCCCTCCTTAATCAGAAGCTGCAGATTAATGTGTCTGGGATATAATGATATTTTTATATCAACCGTTTTGTGGTCTTGAATTAAACTGTTAGAAGTTAATACGTTTTTCTGTCCTCGCTGACAGGACGCTGAAATTATGAAACAATCTGTCCTCGTTCCTGCCGCAGAGCCGGCACAATCAGCCAAATATAGCTCTGGTCCAGAGCGCGAGGATGTGACACACAGCACATTAGAAACACGTGAAGAAGGAAAGGTTTAGAGAATCATCTGATTGTACAGATGCACAAATTCAAACTTGGATCCAACTAAATTTTCTAAATCTTATGTAAACAAATCATTGAAAAAAAATCATCGATCCACATTCAGATTTAGATCGCCACCAGAATGTAGACAGTCCTCTTTTGTGCTATGACCTTCCCCTGAAAATGTATTAAAGAAAAATGTCATATCTTGCAATGTTACCAAGTCATTAAAAAAATTCCTGGATCTCCAGGATCCAGATTTGGATTATGACCAAAATCTAATTATTTTCTCTTGTGCCATGACCAACATTCACGGAAAATTTTAATCAAAATCTTTTGAGTGCTTTTTGAGTTATTAATGACGTGGAAAGCTGTCAGTCTCGCAATGTTAACAAGTCCTTAAAGAAATTCCTGGATTCACATCTGGATTCGAATCACCACCAAAATCTAATCTCTACCTAATTGTGCCCAACACTACCAAGAAGTTAAATCCAAATCCGATTAAAACTTGTTGAGTTATTGTGAAAAATGTGGAAAACTGTCCTATTTTGCAATGTGAACAAATCACTAAAAAAATTCCAAAATCAACCAAAATCTTATCAGTTCCTAGCTGTGAAATGACCAACATTCCCTGACAATTTCATCAATCTCTGTTGAAAACTTTTTTAGTTATAAGTGAAAATGTGAAAAACTGAGAATATTTCAATATAACCCTCCTTGTATTTATTTACTGTCATCATTGAACGTTTTTTCCTCTCCTGATGTCTCTTTAACTCGTGTTTATGCCGTGAATCTAAAGTTAAATCCTGATCCATAAACACGGACTCTTCTCCCTCAGCTAACAGGTAGACGTCTGCCCTCCTGCTGTTTGTCAACCCGCTCTGGATTTTTGGACTTTTTTAGGGATTTTTCCAAAGTGTCTGCAGGCTGATCATGTTTGGATGAAGAACAGACTCCAGATTTCAGGAAAACACAGAAACAGAGATTCAAGAGTGTAAAAGTCCTCCAGCAGAAGAGCGTGAACCTGCCACATGAAGGTGTGTTTGGTCCGACCTGTCCGTCCTCTCCCTGCAGGATTATCACACTGCTGCAGCGGGCGAGGAAGACGCCCAGCTGTCAATCATTCTTACACAGGCTTACTGCGCTACGGAGAGGACAAATACAACACATATCTGCAGCAGACACAAAACACTGGTGTGTGTTTGAGCAGCTTTGTGTCATTTCCACACCACTGTTAAGAAACTAAATACAAATGGAGGAGACAATGTCCTGAATGAAAGCTTTAAATGTGTTTTTGTCTCCATTGTTCAGCTGTTTCATTGTCTTCACTGCTCTAATGGAAGTATTGTAAGACGCCACAGTTTATTTGTGGGAACCTTTTGTTAGAAGTTAATACGGTATTTAACAAATATCAGGGCTGCAAGCATCAACCATTGACCAAGAGGTAGTCAAGGTCCTTAATAAAGCAACTGTGTTATTTTGTCCTTTAAGACAAACAAGTTATAAAGACTTGTGTGTTCGACAAAAGAAGTAAGTCTTGGTTCCACTTTCTGATTTCTGACAGGTCCAAAGCTGTTTTTGTATATCTATATTTATTTTAACAGTATAAAGTACTTAACAAATTTATCAGACTGCCTGTTATAAAAATGAGAAAATTTGAGCATTTTAGAAATCCCTCACAAATTCTGTTTAAAACTGAAAATGTTCTTGTTATTGGACAAACATTTTGAACATGAATGAGGAATTAAAAGTGAATTCACTTTTTAATACCATAATCTGAACTTCTTCTAATCAAGCCTAACATTTAACCATTAAATATAATTTTCTGTTCAGGAATGCATGCAAATAACTATAATCAGACATCTTAATCAAGAAATAATAATGTTCTTTACTATGTTTAAAGTTTTGTTGTAGAGCAGTAAATTTAAAAACTAATAGAAAACAATAGTAATTATATTTAGCATATTACTTCTGCTGAAGTGCTTCTACATACAGATGTACTAGACATTAAAGAAAATTCAGAAATGATTTTGGTGATTATTAATGCTGGTCATTAAGGGCAGCTGTGAAATAAACCTTACATTGGGTGGTGTAATAAATTTGTTCATCATTTAAATATGTTGATATAAATGTGTTAGCTTTGAAGAAACTGATGATTTTATTATATAGTATCAGACTTTTGTTAGAGTTCAGAAGAGAATTTAAATGACATTTTTCAGTTTTTTGATCAATTCCTTGTTCCTGAAGGTTTAATATGTCAACTCCATCACAGCCTGTCAACTCCGTCAGACAGTGTTTTTTTGTAGTATTTGATTCCTTGAATGAGGTTTGTTCAGAGACTAATTCATGTCCATTGTTCATGTGTATTTTTATGCCTAAAAATGCTACGGTTAAGTTTTAGGGTCAAAGACAAATGTGATTAATCCTTATGATTTCAATTACATTCATTAAACGTGTGATTAAATGAAATAATTAAATGATTTCAAGACATATGTGCGTAATTGGGGAATTGGGAAAACTCTAGAGAAAATATTTCTGTTAAAATGATTTTTTAACATATAACTATATTCATGTGTCTGATGGTGTTGACAAAAATGTACATGCAGATGCAGCAAACATATAAATTATATAAAAAATGTTCAACTGGGAGGTTGAACCAAAACAGAGTTGAATAGCCAAAATGAAAACTAACAAAGGTGCAGTCATAGATTTTGAGAATTTATTTTTTTTATTTTGTGAAAATGAAAACCTGTTTTGTCCCTTATCCCAAGAATCCCTGATATATAAATCTCATCTCATACCGTAACCACCTTATCTGGCTGTATCATAAAATGATAGTTACATTCTGGGAGTCTGTTAACAACAGATGCCCATAAAAATAAAATGAGAATTAAAAACTTCCTTCTTTTGTTTGCAGTCATAAATGCTGCTGCCTGTGAGCTGTGATCATCAATAAGGGGGTGTTCATTTTTTTTTATTCTATCTTTTTTAATGTTGTGATGGATAGAGTTTTCAAAAAAATCTTTAAAAATACTGATTTGAGGCTATATATCCCACCCCTACTGGTTACTAACCTCAGGCCTCAATTGTCCCCGGTTGATTCGTCCTAATCGGTGCCTTAAATGAATCAAACAGCCTGTTAGCTGGTTAGCAGCTGGTTGGCAGCAGTGGTTGCTCCCACAGAGAAAGTATTCACGGAGTCATTTTGTGCATGCACCCCTGCATATTTGTTCATGATAAAGATGATCAACCTCTGAGGCCCTCCACATTTATAGACTGATCAGATACTGAGGGGTTGCGGTTGATGCCTCATCTTTTAAAATCTAATCAGGAAGCAAGTTTCTCCTGTAGCTGTTAAATCAGTTCAGCATCCAGACTGAGGGCAGTTTTATCTCCATCATAAAGAATCTTTAATGCTCTCTCTTGATGCCATTCTGTGTCATCTGCACTCAAGCATCTCTGCCAAACATCTCAGAGTCAAAGTAAACACGCTGGATCAAATTAACCCTTCAAAAGCCTGGTTAACCCAGTTTCCCCTTTGGCTAACACAGTTATTGATCATTATAACACCAGTGATTGTGAGTTGCTCCTCTCCGTCGCAGCGTGAACTCCTCTAAGTCCTGATACACATTTCAATGCACAGACTAACCAGAGTAAATAGGTCACTCACACACTAAGAGCATGAAGGACGTCAGGCTTTTCATACATTATTGTTCCTCGTTGCCCTTTGTGAAGCCGTCCTTTCTCCTCCACCAATCACAGCGTGTCCTACTTCACAGCTCCGTCCACCTTTGTCTCTGCAGAGAGTCCATTAAAGAACGGCCGCTCTCGGAGTAATTCACTCTACTCCAGCCGCTTCACACAGCAGTTATTTTCATTATTTCTCCACTCAGAGTGAAGATAAACAGAAGTAACCAGTGGATGGCTTTAACATCTCAGTCAAAGAATAATTCATAATCACAGAGTTACGGTAAAAATGAGCTGCAGGCTCACAGCTGGTGAACGTCTTTCACCTGATCTGTTGTTTAACGAACCCTCTGGTGAAGACTGTGAGGAGCGAAAGCTTATTTTTGTCCAAATAAAAACCAATGCAAAGGGAAATTTGGCACAAATGACAATCTGTTATGGTCAAAATCTTAACAATTCAGTCTAAATGATTGAAATTCTACAAATTGTGTTAAAAGAAAGACATCATTTAACTTAAATTCATACTTTTACACCAGTTAAAACAATTTTAAATTTAATGGCAGTTCAGCTAGATGCTGCTATTAAAATATTAATCAACATCATTCCTCTCCAGATTATATTCATCATAGATGTTAATATCAGACTGATCTCTCTATCCGTGGTTGTATTGATTATTCATCCATAGTAACTATCTTCACAACCACATAGACATGAGGACTCTCTTGAAAATGAGATGCCACATCTCAAGGGGTTTACCTTCAATACATTTATATTCATCAAAGACAAATATGGTGCTATATCAATAAAGATTGATTGATTGAATCTATATAGAGACAAATGTGATGAGATTTATGATCTGGGCATCCATGGGTTTGTCTCTATCATAAATTCTTATTTTGAGTCCCTTTGTCTCTGCCTGGACGGATACATCTCTGGATGTATGTATATGTATATACAAATATATTTATCATATGTATTTGTATATATGCATATATGTGCATCTATAAACTAAAGAGTTTGTCTTCAGCCTGCTCTGTTGTAAAGTGCCTCGAGATAACACTTGTTATGAACTGGAACTATACAAATAAAGATTGATTGATTGCCACCTGATTTGGCAATTTCAGCAAAAAACATCTGCTACTTATCTGAGATCGTCAGCACCACTCATCAAACTACAATTTTCCATTTTACCATCCAGCCCCCTCCTCTTCATGTTGGCGCTGCTGACAGGACAGTTGTATGTAAGCAGGGGACGGGGCGGGGGAAAGGTGAGGAGGGCCCAACACATTCAGGAGAATTACCTGAAATGGTGGCTAATGTTATTTAAGTGCAGCAACAACTACATCAATATGAGTGCCACAAATGGCATCTCAACTCTTTTGTCATTCCTTTTTCGTTGCAGTAAATCAAACATGTCTGGACTCTGTGTTTCTCTGGTTTGTGGTCTTTACAGTCTGGCTAAAGTTGAAACAATGACGCAATGAAACTGAAGATTTGTGGCTGAAGTGTTACGTCATCTGTAAGCAGGAGAAGCTGTGAAGCCTCAGGGATTACGGTCTTTAGACATTATCACACACATGTACACACAAACACAAACACATGTTCAGATCATGATTAACATTAAACACACTAAAGCCAAATCCGAGCAGAGAGCGGATCAGAATCAGAGCCCGTCTGTGGTGGTGTGAGGGGTTTTACAGCAACATGGTACGAGGGCTGCCAAACTTCCGACCAGCGGGTTTGGACTCTTTATTAATTCACCAGTTAACCTAACAAGCACGTTTTCAGTCTGTTGGAGGAAACCAGAGTATGCTCGGAGAGGACATGCAAAATACTTTTGAGAAGACCAGGAGAGAACAGAAGAGTTTGGAGGTCAAACAGCTGGAGAGAGAGAATTTGATTCCTGTGCCAATTGTCCCATCCATGACACTCTAAGTGATGATACTCTCTGACCAATCAGGGGCTGGCAGAGTCTTTACGTCTCATTTAATGTCCAATCAGCTCACTGGGAATCTCACCAGAAGGGGTACCAAAGGTGTTCCAGGTAAGGCCTGTCATGGACAATCAGGAACAACAAAAAGCGTTGAGGCAGTTGAGCCAAAACCACATTGAAAAGCACCAAACGAAGGATGGAGAGTGAGTGATTTTGGGCAGAAGTTGAAAAGGATTATGGGATTTCTGGAGGGGTGGGGGTGGACCCACCTTTGCAGCAGGCTGAACCCATGGTGGCCAATCCCGAGTGCAGCCGTAAAGCCGTCCCATCCCCTAAATTCAGAGCTCCACCGCGCCAAACCAAGACAAAACAAAGATGTCCGAACAACCTGTGGCTAAACCTGGCCAACACTTGTGCTTACAGACGGTGTGAAGGGAGGGACAAGTGGAGGGGAGGGGCAGGTGTGCAACAGATGTGGACAACAACTGCAAGGATTTTTGGGGGGTAATCCTGCACCACCACCGTGTCCCAGTTCGCCTCCAGCAGGTCGGTGCTGCCGCTGCCATGTGAGGCAGCCGGCTGCGGCCATGAGCGGGAGAAACAAGCCCGGGATTACATCTTTAGATTAGATTAGATTTCTCTCTCTCTCTCTCCTCATTCACCCCCTCCCCTCTGGCCTCCTCAATCTTTCTCTGTCCTCTTTTTATATTTTCATTTGTACGTTCATCTTTTCTCATTTTCTCTCAGTAATCCCAGAGTTATCCCAGAGCGACACAAACCACCGGCGGCACCATCCGGAGCCTGCTGATGGCTCTGGATTTATATGTTTACGGTCTGTGAGTTTTCCCCTGAACATCCACACTGAGACTGTGAAACAGGACAGAGAAGTGAAGATGAACATGTTTGTTTTCACTTTTTTAAAAATGATCGAATTCCCTCTTCATTGCATTTAATCGTCTGTTCATCCTCCCACTCTGATTCCTCAAAACTGCAACCAAGCAACAAAGGAAGCAAACAGCCAGGCACAAGCATGTGTTACAGTATTATTTTGTTTGTTCTTGTTTTTGAGAAATCTTCCTGATCTTCACACCACCCTCACGTTCCTCTGGCACATGGAGAAGAATCATATAAGCTTTATTTAAACACAGGCACCATCCTGCATTCAAATGGGATCTTAAAGAGCATTAAAGCTTCAGCACACCGTGAAGAGGATGGCTGTTTGAGTCCTCACTCAGCCATGACTGATTATATACAGTCTATTAAGACTGCAGAGATGTGACTACCTGATCTGAGAGACACTAGAAACAGGAATATATCAAACAGTCACTTACAACCACAACTTAAATCTTTTTAGTTTTTGAGCTTTACTTCTTTTTAGATTAAATTAAAACTGTTTTCTTTCTAAGAACAACTACAAAAATGAATTTAAAAAATCTCTTCCAAATACTCTCTGAAAGTTAGTCGTATTGGTTCTGTATTGTTCCTTCTCTAATTGTTGAGTTTGTTAGTTAAAAGTTGTACAGTATGTCTTTTTGTGTTTGATGTCTTTAAAGGTCAGTCTAGGAATTGAGTTGCACATGAGCTCAAAATGAAAATACTGTAGTGTGAACAACCTCCTCTTGCTTCATATTGTCCCTATTAGGGTTGAACAACATATCGTTTTTACATCGTAATGTGCACAAACGCAAGAGTCACATCGCAGGAACTCACAGTGTTAATTTTGTTGGCTATTTTCATCATAGTTGTTTAACTACCTTTTTTCCCCTGACAAAAACTAGACAGTAACTAATAAAAACAAGTGCACATGGACAAAAACTAAATCTAAATTAACTGACATTTTCATCAACAAATAAAAACTAGACTAAAATGTTTGACACAGACTTAATCCAATCAGACCTAATTTGGTCATGTAGAAAGTAGGGACAAGTTAGGAATATATATCCAATCACAGCTACTTTGGTTGTGTGGAAAGGTTGGATGAGTTAAGAGGGACATCCAATCACAGCTGCCTTCGCTTTGTGGTGGTGGGATAAGTTGTGGAGCGATCCAATCAGAGCTCCTCTCTTTATGAATTGATATATTCATGTAGAGCAGGTTCACTGTTTGTTGTCAGTTCTGGTATTGTAACTGAGATGCTCTGCCAGGTAGCCTAAATAAAGGTGACTGCATTTCACACAGAAGTTCAATTTGTTTCTGTTCATTTATACATTCAGACTTTACTAGCATTCAATAAAGAGTTATTAGATGTTTCATTTTATCCAAGTGTAAAACATGACTTCAGAAATTCAAGGAAACATAAAAAATGCCTTACCCTTTACACTTCATATTTTAGTTGACTAAATTTTACAGCAGATTTCATCAACTAAAATGTTGTGAAATTTCTTCAACTAAAACTAGACTAAAATTAAAACAATTTAGATGACTAAATTATGACTAAAACTAAAAGATATTTTAGGCAAAAGACTAGTACTAAATTAAAAAGTGCTGTCAAAATTAACACTGGTCACTTACGACTCAAACCATGTTGGGCTGCCATTGGTGTGTTCTTTAATAGAAAGCCAAAGCCTCATATTTCATTTGTATATAAACATATGACTAGAAAGAGCTCAAACCTCCACCAAGGTAGCTCACAGATTGATGTTACATCTATAGGCAATAGTTCCATGATAAAGTTACCATCATATTATGAATCATGACCCTGAAAACCCACCCCTAGCACTCAGAATCACGTTGATATCAGTTCGACAGTTATTAAGCAAAAACAATTGTTTGCTCATGGCAGTTATCTGGATCAACACCAAAATGTAATCATTTCTAAGTTGGGCCATTACCAACATCTCCTGAATTTCAGCAAAATCTGTCCAGTAGATTTTGTAAACTTGCTAACAAACAAACAAACAAACAAACAAACAAACATATGGTGCAAAAAAAACCTCCTTGGCAGAGGTTATAAAGTCTCAGGCGAGTTTTCACAGTCAAAGTAAAATCTTGAGACAGGTGAAACAAAAACTTTCTCATTATAAATCAGGACTAATGCGTTAAAGTTTCAACTGTTTTTCCCCCAAAGGATCCACAGTCTTCATTAACCTCAGCATCATGCTGTTAGGAAACAATAACAATCAATAACAGAATCAATAAATCAATCAAATCTTTGTCACATGGACCACTGGACACCTCTTGAAGCCGACCAATCAGCTCCCACCGTCCTAACCCCACACTGGCTGGAGCATTGATCATTTTCTCCAGGCCTAATCGTCCGGGTGTAAACATAAACTTTCATCCCCTTGGCAGCGCTCGGGTAATCCCACGGAGGGGATTATAGCAGGAGGTCATTTCGGAGGATCAAACCGTGGGGAGATTTGAAATGTATCCCAGGAGAGATTCAGGAAATACAGCCGGTGGCAGCAGAAGAAGAAGAAGAAGAAGAGGAGGTGTAAGGACAGAGGAAAAGAGAGGATCTGTCTTACCTATATCGCTCTCTTTGTGGTTCTTGATGAGTTCAGCGAGCTCAAAGTTCCCGGCAATAATGGCTACCTGCAGAGGGAGAAAGGAGAAGATGAAGAGCAGGAGATCGCTGCGGGTTTATCTAAAGACAGGGACAGAAGACCATAACAGAGCACAAAAAGGACGTGAAATTAAATGTGACAAAAGAAGCTGTAGTAGATCGGTTTCTTTCTAATATGGAAAGTCATTTGGGCATAAATTTGAAATTGATGATATCAACCATAGTTTAGCTCTACTAGTACTCAAATTTGGAGTACATGTACTCAATTCCGGTCAACTAGTGCACAAGTAGACTTTACTAGTGAAGCAAAAAGTGTCACTAGTACTACAAGTACATTGAATAAAGCTTACTAGTTGTACTAGTGTGCACTATAATTATTCTGTAAATATTCAACCATCATGTGCAATTTAATCATTTTTTCTTATCTTATATTTGTATATAGAGCCAATTACACTGTCTTGTAGGATTTTATCTTGCACATAATTTGTACTGAAAAAGGAGAAGCTCTCCAATCTCCCTGTACATTCAGTATAATGACAATAAAGGCCAATCTCTTCTCATCTATTCTATTATTGTTCACACTCTTGTCCTTGCTCTCCATCTGCAAAAATCATGGAAGACACTTCATCTCATCACTGAGACCATTTTTGTCTTTATCTTCCACCAGTCACTGAGGTTATAACTCCTGTGTTCGTGGATTTAATCAACTGAAGACGAGACGAGTAATCTATGACACACACTCACACACGTGTTCAAGTCAAGAAACACACACGACAGTCAACGGCCTTCATACAGCCAGCACGTGCAGAGTCACATGTCACAGGAGAGTTGATGCTGTCACATTTTAGTAAAAAAAATGTATAATGTCCAGATCAACAATAATAAAATACATAAAATATCACCAGTGGATTTTTACAACTATGTTAAAGGGGGCATATTCTGCAAAAAACACTTTTTTTAAGGCTTTTGAACATATTTGTGTGTAACTGGCCTTCCTCCCAGCCCACAACATGTGAGAGTAGACAACAAAACCTGTATTTAGCAGCTGCACGAATGTAAACTCATGGTATTTGGTGAGCTGTTGAGTCTGTGGATATACAGTTATGTAACAAGCATTTACATTTGCATAAGCCTACCTCTACCCGAGTATCCCCACCCCCCGGCTTCAGCAGTTTCTGTGTGAAGTGCCGCCATTGTTCAATCAATCAATCAATCAATCAATCAATCTTTATTTGTATAGCGCCAATTCATAACAAGTGTTATCTCAAGACACTTTACAATAGAGCACAAAGCTCTTCATATTATGGATACACATATATGCATAGATACACATATACATATATAAAATACACATATACATATATATACAAATATATACATCCAACACCCAACATGAATCCATATAGCCAATCATGAATCCCTCCACCATGGCGGCAAGAAAAAAGAAAAAACCTTCTGTTAAGCAGCAGAATGTGGACCCCAGTCTCATGATGAACAGCAAATCCACACGATGCTGTGTTGGGTGTGTGGGCAAAGGGAGGGAGGTAAGTGGAGACAAGTGGACTAAAGTAAGAACTAAAGCTAGTGACAGATCAATGGACCAATCATAGACCTGTCGTCGTCAAATTTGTTTCTGCTGCAAACAAATTTATTAGAGGTTAGCCCTTTGAGATGCTACAACTTGTTTTCAGGAGGGTCCTCATGTGTTGTTTTCACTGTTAGCGAGAGATCGGTGTATACCATGTCTAGACCCATAACCCATCACTGCTAGGTCATTGGTTGTAAACAGCCACATATATCTTCACATATAGGCTATTGGCCTTTGAAGGGAATGAGCCGGCTACAGTCGGCTAAAACCTGTATGTGTGTGCCAGTCACTTCATGTCCGACTGCTTCTTCAACTTCGGTCAGTTCAACACAGGACTGGGAACTAGACTTTTCCTGAATCCAGGTTCAGCACCAATAATAAATCGCCAAACCTGATGATGGAAATGTGAGAATTTTAATGTCCTGTAGTATTTATTTTGCTCATTGCAATGAGCTAATGCTAACAACTAACACACCAAACTTATTTCCCTGTTTCCCGACTTCTGCAGGAGGATTTCTCCTCACCAGCTGATGATCATTCATGTTTGTATCTGTTCAGTCTCATTGTTCAGATGTTGATGATTGTGGTCTTGATTTATGAGTTTGTCTGTTCTTGCTGTTTCTGCTGCTCTGATCAGTCTGTCCTCTTCCTCTGCCTCTATACCAGTGGCAGTTCTAAGGGGCCATCAAGGGGCCACATTTCTCACAGAGGGGCCAAGTATTTGTCCAACATGCATGCAGTCACATTTATAATAGAGCACTCCCAGTCCCACCTTCAAACATTGTAATTGATAAACTGTAGACGTAAAAACTCATTTTTATTTTCAGATTTGAGGATGTGAGCAACTTCAAAGGACACAAAATACTATTGAAAACCATGTTTCACAATTTCGTATTCAAAAACATGGATTTTATATCTTATATATTTGTGTTCATTCAAATAAAGTCTTCATCTGTCAGCTTTATTGACGGTAAACCTGCCTATTTGGTGCACTACTGCCACCAATGGTTGGGTATGGAATTACCTTCACATATAATCTGATTGTCATTCTCTAGCAAAACGACAGATGAGTGACAGGACGGGGCACTTCAGGCGGCCAGTTAGATTTCAGATGGGGCCAACGCCCCAGTGGCCCGACCCATAGAACCGCTACTGCTCTACACTGACCCTACTGGTGACGTGCAGACTGCAGATTGCTTCGATCTTCTTGCAATAATTCAGGACCACCGTAGTGCATCCTCGTAGTTCACAGCAAGTTTATCTCTGGCTTATTTTTCCCGTAGTTCCAGCCCCTATGACCCTGAAAGGGAAGAGCAGTATATGACATAACTCTTGATATACTACCTCATTTATGTTTCCCTTGTTAAATCAAAGTAATTGTTAAAATGAGAGCACCCTACATCTGCCACAATGTGGCCCTCATGGTAACCGAAGTCGCCCATCTCTGCCGTAGAGTGTTTTCAAAAAGATGATGGACATGGTAAAATAAAGGTTTCCTGAGAATCACCCACTTCTATAGTCTTGAATGCACTATTTTTAATATCAGTATGCTTACAGCTTTGACAATCCTCCTGCCAAATTAGAGGATTTAAATTCTGAAGTGATGACCACAGGGCTGTACGCTCCCTTCACTTCCACCAGGGGGCAGTATGGAGGTTTGTTTGGATTCGGTTTTAGGGGTCGTCACACTGTCACTGACCCAGATCATCCTTCACACTGTCATGTTTGCTCTCGGGGTGTTACCGGGTTTACAGTACGCTTCACGTCAGGATCATCAGTGTAAAAATACTCCAGCTTGCTCTCCCCTGACATCCTGCAAACACACACACACATTAACAGATTTACACACACCCCTACACACACACACACACCGACCTCGAGGGAAACCCAGCAGCGTTATATAAGCACGCTGCTCTGATTCCTGGAGAAGAAACATCCAGGATGCCAAGAGATGAAAAGCAGGTGTTTGATGATAAAAGCAGCAGCTTCTGTCGCATCACCTCCCTCCATCCCTCCATCCACACTTGACCTTTCACTCACATTAATACAATCTCTAACAAGAATATTTTCAGCAGGAAAGGAGCCTCCTGAATTTTTCAACACTCCACATTAATATACAACGTATTCCTGCCTTTTCTCCCAGATAAAAATGCTTACTTTGAACAAACTGTGAGTCAATATACGTAATCTCTCTCTCTGGTGTTTTTGATTATTTCATGGGGGAAAATGTGATGAAGGAGGGGGTTGAATCCAGCGTTGCCAGATTTTTCTATTGAAATAAGCAACCAGATCGATAAAAACAAGCCCAAAACAAGAGACCTCCAGCTGTTTTTTTTTTCTAATGTAAAAAATTACTTTTTTGTTTAAGAGAAATCTACATAAGGCATGTTTGATTTTGATTAACATTACATTTCAATTCCACAGTGACATTTTTTCTTTTCTGTCTCTTAATTTACTTCTTCACATCTTTTTGTTTGGAGGAAGATGTGTTAAGGGTATCTGAAACATGAAAAATATACATTATACATTTTCCTATGTATGGAAACTTATGGCCCACCCTATAGATTGTGTTACTTCTGAATTGAGTTTATATTGGTAGTAGAGTGAGCATCAGATCCCTCCTGAGTTTGGGGGCACAACAAGCCCAAATGAGCATCTGCACTTTTGGAACAAGCCCTAAAAAACACAACATGCAACTGCCAATATTTACAAGCAACTTTTCAAAAAAAAAAAAAAGCCCAAAGTCGCTTATAATAAGCAGACCTGGCAACTCTGGTCGTATCCCTCATGATGAAAGCCGGCTCTGAGGGATCTCCCACATCGGATTTGACAGTGTCTTTCCTCCCTGAGGAACCCGAGCAGCTCGATGGAGCCACACGCCAGAGAAAAGTGACAGGAGAAGACGTCATTTACAATCTGACCTGAAAACTGACTGATGCATGAATAACTGTCACTGTTGAGACATGAAAAAGATTTATTTATGCAGCATCATTTTGGAGTCATCCCTGAATTATTTGGGTTGGAAACCTGAGATATATTTGGAACAAATGCACAAAAATATGCATTGAAATATTTAGGAGATAAGACCCTAAGTATTAGAGGGGTTTTATCTTTAGGAGGCTTCATAAATAGAAGATATTACATTCTGAGCAGGGCCACTCATCCATGAAATCAACACATAATTCCTCTAAATCTATTGCATAAAATATATATTTTCTTATCTTTAAAGCAGGGTCACCAACCACATCGTACAAGACAAGTTTTTGTCTTGGCGTATCAAGGATGGATACATCCATCTTTTCGTCCATTCATTCACCCATACTCAAATCCATCTTTCCTTTAATGTAGTTATCAGAAAATCCAGTTATCCATCCATCCATCTACTAATTTATCCGTCCATCCAGTTATAGGCCTACGCCAATCCAGTTATCTTTCCATCCATGAAACTATTTGTTCATTTAGTCATGCCTCCATCCATCATCCATCAGTTTACCCATCTAGTTTTACATCCATCAATGAATCCATCCATTAACCCATCCATTAACGTATCCATCTTTAGTCATCCATCCAATTATCCACCAGTCCAGTAGCACATCCATTCAGTTTTACATCCAGCCAATTATCCAGCCCTTCCATCACCCCATCCATTTGTTCAGTTATTCATCAGTCTCCATATCGATCCATCCAGCCTTCTATTCATCCTTCCATCCATTGATCCAGTAATCCATCCGTCTACAAATTCATTCATCCCTTCAATTATGCATGCATCCATCCATTGACCGAACTAGTTTATCCACTTTTCAATGCATCCATTAATCCCGTCATCCATCCATTCATCTGTTCATTTATTTATTCATCCAGTAATGCCTACATCAAACACTCCACCCATCTGTAAAACAATATATAAAGTTATCTATCTATCCATCCATCAGCCCTGTGCTCAAAATATCGATACGGCAAAATATCGTTACGCACTCCTTGGGGATACGTGTATCGATACAGATTCTACAGAATCAATACGGCCTCAAAATTGTTGTCAATACACTTTGGGTAATGTTAACAATGGCACAGTTCAAAGTAGAAGCCAAACTACATGATGAAGCACATGTTCCAAATTTGAGATTAGGTGTACCATCTTTTAGGACCTGAATTTAAGTTTCTTAAGTTGAAGAATCATTAAAAACTCATCCTTGTTCTTTTTCTTCTTGTAATAAAAAACAAAACATGTCAGGAATTCTGTTAAAAGCGTAGTCAGTGTTCACAATTACATGTATCAGGATACATATCATATCATGGCCTCAGTATCGGGATACATATCGTATCGTGAGGGTGCTGGAAATACCCAGCCCTACTGTTCATCCACCCATCCATCCAGTTATCCATCCATCCATTTATTCAGTTATCCACCTGTCTTGATATCCATCCTTCCATCCATTAATCCAGTATCATATATCCAATCATACATCCATCCATCAACCCGTCTATTAATTTACTAATTTCCTCCAACTATCCATCAATCCAGTTTTACACCAGTCTTCTCATCCATCCATCCTTCCATTCATTTATCCATTCATCTGTTCATTTATTCATCCATCCATCCATCTAGCTGCATCCATCCATGCAGTTACGTGGAGCAGATCTCAGCACAGAAGCTTCTCCATGTTTGGATTCAAAGACCGACAGGTGTCTTTATCACACTCCTGCTTCAGATGACCTTCAGGTGAAACATGCTCTCCTGCTGCATTAATATTTATCATTTATTAATCTTTTTAACGAGTGTCCCACAGAATCAGTATTTTGGATTAATTCAGTCAAGAGAAACTGATTTTCTGTCTCATAGAAGCTCTTGAAAAGGCTTCATCAGCTCCAGTGGAAATCAATCTCGTGGCCTATTGTCCTTTATTAGGTCCGATTTCTGTGTGAAATACAACAGTAGGTATCTAGTAGAATAAAACCAGAGGCAGAGCAATATTTTTAGTTCTCTTATGAATCCTGATTAGATGATTTAAAGTTGAAAATGTGAATAAATCTGAGGACATAAACAAACTAGAGTCAAGATCTTTTAGACAATATGAGGGAGTCAGATTGTGGGGAAATTTATGACAGATTTGCACCATTCTCCTTAAATTTATTCAATAACTAAACTTTTTTTTTTTAATTTCATGGTCTCTGTTGGTGGTTTAAGTCCTCTTAGATGCAGCATAATACAAATATAAAAAATTTGTGAAGCCTGCAGGAGAAAACAGCCTTCAAACATATTTTTTAAATTTAGATCTCATTGTATTACATAATATGGAAAGAAACCAGGTAACCAATAAAAAACAGGAAACTCTGTCCCAATTTATCCCTCATTATCATTCCACCGCCCACCATCACAACCACTACTGCCATCACCACCATCACCGCCCACACTCCCATTCTTTTCCTGCTCTCCCCTGGTTACCATGGAGACAGATGGTTGTGTATAGCACAATAGTAAGCAGTGGGGGGTTAGGAGGAGGATCGGCGTGGATGGAGCAGCCGAGCGAAACATCAGCCGAGGAAACGAGTCTGCTGGATCAAAACTACAGAGAGGAGGGGGCAGGACACGGGAAATCAATCGACAATCAATGAAGAAGGAAAGTCCAGAGCAGGAAGGAGAGGAGACGAAAAGGTCCGACTAATAACAGAGGGCCGAGGGTTCAAGACGGAGGAGCTACCCAACAATTACAAACTTTACAAGCTCACCAGACTAGAAGTTTGGAGAGAGTTATTGTACTAAAGTGGATCAGCGAAAGAAAAGACTTGAACATTTCAACAAGAAGCCAATAAATTCAGAGTTTAGTACGCTCAGTAGTCAATCAAGCTCTGAAACTTTTGGCACGTTACGCAAACATAATGAGACATAAGTCGGATCTTCATGCACAACTTTCAAAGTGCTTGGAGAATAAAAGAGGCGTTAATTTCCTAAACCAAACAAAGTTGCTGAAGCTCTTTCGATTTCTTCAAAATAATGAGACATCACAACTTTCAGGAGAGGAGATTTCACACCTAATATATTTGGACCAAATGAACTCTGGTTCATTGTTTTGAAAGTTCTGCTTGTTTGTTTGGGCTGGCGTGGACCAAAGATCTGAACGGGGTCTTGGTTTTCTTAGCAGACCAGAGTTCGGTTCACGATGGGTGTGAAAGACATCCAAACCAAACAAGGCATGTGAACCAAAAGGGAATAATTTGTGGCTTGGATTCAGAACAAGCCCTACCCAATGTGGCCCCCTAGGCAAGATTTTTTATGGCGCCCCCCTCCATCGGTGATTTACATATGCTTACCAAAGAAATCAAATAGCATTGCTTTTACCATCATCATCAATTTATAAGATAACATGTCACCCAATTTACATTCTTAACAAATTACAAATAAATATAAAAAAAAATCTGAAATACAATATAAATATGCTTACCACAAAATAAAAATCCTGTAAATAAACGAATAAACGTATTTCGTATTCTCATTCGTAGTACTATAATCGTACTACAAATGCTTTACATATGAATCAATGTGAGCTTTTCCATTTTAATAGTCAACAGTAATAACTAGATTTGATAAAATATTAATATTTCCGAGTTAGTGGCACCCCCTGGAGGCCACAGCGCCCTTAGTATTTGTCTATAGCTTAATGGGCTATAACGGCCCTGCTTGGATTTACCAAATATCACAACAGAAAAGTCAACATTGAATTCGCTGACAGTATAAAGCAGATTGCGGCTAATGTTAGCATTGCTAGCCCCACCAGCCTCCAGGCCTAACAAATACCACCCTGTTCGACTGCATTGTTTAGTTTGTTGATGCTGACAGCCCTACTATGAAGCAATATCAAACTACATTAATTCACAAGTCATTAACTCTAGTTCATCATTCAGCCAACTCATTGACTTGTCAGAATGTCTCTGTTTCTCTGTCCTCTCTACATATGCCTCTGCCCCTTTCTGTTTGCTCCTGTACTCGTCTCTGGCTCTTGTCTTGTAGGCTGACTGGGATCCTTGGTGTCGACGGTCTGCTGCTGTGGACCTTCAAAGTTTCAATAACTACAATTATGTGGCCATCCCTTTAGTGACATGCCATTATCATTACAGTTCCTGATATTAACTTTGGAGAGATCAACTAAACTAAAAACATGGTAGTTCCTGCAGACAGCACACATATATTAGTGTGACCTTGACAAACAATCATGGATGACCTGCTGCTGTGGACCTGCTCCACTCCATGTGCTCTATCCTGCATCAACCATCAACAGAAATGACATCATTTAACATAAATTCATACTTTTAGACCAGTTAAACCATTTTAATGGCAGTTCAGCTAGATGGTGCAATATTAATTGATGATACATCCATAGTAACTATCTTTACAACCATATAGGCATGGAACCCACATCTCAAGGGGCTTACCTTTAATACATTTATATTCAACAAAGATAAATATGGTGCTATACAAATAAAGATTGATTGACTGAATCTATATTCAGCAGAGACAGATGTGATGAGGACAGATTTATGATCCATGGATTTGTCTCCATCATAAATTTTTATTTTTAGTCTCTTTGTCTCTGCCTGGATGGATACATCTCTGGATGGATGGATGTGTATATACAAATATATTTATTGTATGCATTTGTATATATGCATATAGTATGTGTATCCATAAAATGAAGAGTTTGTCTTCAGGCTGCTTTATTGTAAAATGTCTTGGAATAACACTTGTTATGAACTGGAGCTATACAAATAAAGACTGATTGATTAATTGATTGATTGATTGATTGATATTGTCCATTAGCGCCATTTTGATGGAGCTTATATTAATTTGGTGTGTAAAAGTCACCATTAGGTCATTTATCTCTATTTTCTATGTACATTCTTAATGGGTAACGTTGGGTGTCAGCAATTGCAGATATGTGAGTATGAACTAGGTATCAGCATGCCAATACCTGGAGCTTGCATGTACGGAGCCTGGGTCAATTACAGATGTTAACAACAACTTGATTAGGTAACCTGTGTCTCTTTCAAATGACATCAAGTCCAAAGATGTTTTGGAAAACTGTCACATGATCATTTTCCTGTACGGATATTTTATTTTATGGTTGTTTACTGTAACACTGCGGTGACAACAATTTGCCATATGTGACGTTGAACAATGAAGAAGAAAAAGCAATGAGAAATGAGTCTGACTTACAGTACGAGCTGATGGTGACAGAGAAAGAGGAGGATGTGGGGGGGGGGGGGGGGGGGGGGGGGAGAGACAAAGACTATAATGAGGAGAGAAGAATTAGATTAGAGGAACAGCATGGGGGAAAGTTCAGAGCAGATAAAAGAGCACAAAGATAAAAATGGAGGGACAGAGAGAGCGTAAATGGAATTAGGTATATAGAGGATGAAGAGCTTAGAGGAGCAACGAGGTGAGATTACAGAGGTGGAAAATTCAGTTTGAAGAGGAGCTGGCAAATGTGGATTAAAAATCATTCATTCATTCATTTCTTCACAAAGCTCATCACCATAAACACAGAGTACGCAGCAAGAATGGAGCATACAATAACAAGACAAAGCAGGAGCTCGTTTCATGGTCAAATATGATGAATATAGTAAAAACAGCTGCAGGAGAGTCATTAATCCTTCTGTTATGACTGTTTTTCAGGAGCAGTCTGATTATCCAGAAACTCCCAAATTCAAATAAACATAACTAATATCTTTATAATAACTACAGTTCTAATTATTTTAATCAATACTTAGAGGAATGGTGATTTTTTACCTCACACACATCATGGTTCACTCAGGATAATCCACTCGCTTTTCTTATGAATATACTTTTTCAATGTACAATGAAAAGACCTGCATATAGGATATAATAGTTTTAAAAAGTATTTATTTTCTCTAAATGGAGCGATGTTGATAAATCAGCTCTTATGTTCAAGATCAAATTGACCCGCTGACTTAAAATCAAGACAAATTCATCATGAGGATGTGTATTTAAAGTACACTTTCTGTAAGCACAAATCAACAAAATACAAACCCCAATTCTAATGAAGTTCAGACATTAAGTAAAATGTAGTACTAACTCCATTTTACAATCTGAAAAAGCTTTTTGACTGATATTCTATTAAATGCACTACAAAGGCAAGATATTTAATGTTCAAACTGATAAATGTTTTTGTTTTGCAAATAATACCTCTAATATGTTCCAATAAAGTTGGGACAGGGGCATGTTCACCACTGTATGTTTCTTTTAAGCAACACTATATCAGTGTTTGTGGACTGAGGACACTAACTGTTGAAGCTTTGTAGGTGCAATTATTTCGCAATCTTGCTTGACGTACGACTGCTCAACAGTCTGGGGTCTCTGTTGTTGTGTTTTCTGCTTCACAATGCTCCACACATTTTCAATGTGGGACAGGTCTGGACTGCAGCAGGTCAGTCTAGTACCTGCACTCTTTTACAATGAAGCCACACTGCACTTTACAGATGAGGTCAAGAGAACTGAGAGGTGTGTGTGAATATGTGTGATTGGAGTGAAATTCTGTTTATCTCACAGCTGCAAAGAAAAAAATAGCATTTGACACTTCTGACACCTTCTAGCCTCCACTTCAACTGCAGGGTCAAATTGACCCAAACAGTATCTGTGTGATATACAGGGGCGGGGCTGTAGATACGTGAAAGAACCATATTCATTTACATGTTGATTAACAGATTAAGCCAAGCAGATCAAACTTCATACTGAAAAATATATTTTTTAAAGATTTTTAACTTTAAAATGGGTCAGTTTGACTCATGTTAACATTGCAAGATAGGCCAGTTTCCCATGCATTTGCTAGTAAATCAATAAAAGACTTTCATGACATTTTCAGGGAGTGTTGTTCATGTCACAAGAAAGAACTGATAAGATTTGATGATCCAGATCTGGATCCAGAAACTTTGAAAGGATTTCTGAACAGTGGCAGGACAGTTTTCCACATTTTTGACGATAACTCGTATGACAATGTTGGATATACCCTAATGGAGGTTTCTGCTCTTGAGAATTTCTAGTTAACGTATTATTCCATTAATTTATTTATCCATCCATCAGTTCATCCTTCCTTATACCAATTCATGTATTTATTGTATCATGTATCCGCTCCTGCACCTATTTTATTTTTTTCCACTCATACATTATTTTCTGTAATTATTGTCAATAATGAATCAGGAAAATAACAATATTATGTTTGGGGGATTTTTTTATCATGATAGTTCCATTGAAATATTACTATTTTTTTTTTCTCATAAGGTAAAAGATGATCAATGTGATGGAATAAATGACATGACAATTCCCTGTTTAGACCAAACATCTCCTCGGTGAGATAACAGGCAGACAGGTGAGTGTGAATAGTTGCCTGTCTCTCTATGTGGCCCTGTGATTGACTGGCAGCCGGGTGAGGACCAGTGAGTCTACTGAATTAAGCAACCAGGTAGATAAAAACAAGCCCAAAACAAGAAACCTCCAGCTATTTTTTTCTAATGTGATATATGATACTTTTTTTTTCTTTCATAAAGAGAAATCTGTTTTAATTTTCAGCCACATTACATTACAATATCACTAAACAGTCTGTGTAACCCTGATTTTTGTAACCAAACAGACATAGTCAGGCTTTTATCTATGTTTCATGTTGATCCTCTACAGCTTTTTTATGGTGAACACAGTAACAGCTACATCAGAAATTATTTAATTCTGGCTATAAGAATTTCTTTGTGGTGGAAACATCATTTTTGCCTCTTTTTACAGTAAAATTTATATTTGTGTAAAAGTAGGACTAAATAGTTTGTGTAACTTCTGGATTGAGTTTATGTTGGTAGTAGAGTGAGCATCAGATCCCTCCTGAGTTTTAGGAGCACAACAAGCCCAAATGAGCCACAAGCCCAAAAAACCAACCCGCAACTGCAAATATTTACAAGCAACTTTTCAAAAAAGAAGCTCAAAGTCGCTACAATAAGCAGACCTGGCAACTCTGATCAGGATGTACCCTGCCTCTTGCCCGGTGTAAGCTGGGACAGGCTCTGAGACCCTGAAAGGATAAGCGGTATAGATGATGGATGGATGGATATCTTAAAAACTTAATATTTTGCGTAGTCCTAGTTTGAAGGAAAAGCAAGTGAGGAAGGTCTTCAGGAGGCAAAGAGGATGTGATTACTGTAGGAGAAGTTTTTTTTTCTGAATAGAAAATGAATATTTATCTTTGTAAATGTCCTCAATCCAAAGGACGAGGCACTCAGGGAGGATGATGGGAGTTTTCTGTGCTTGAATTATTTTCCTTCAGTTGTATCTAATGACAGACTTAGCTGCACACACATGAACACGCTGGGAGATGCTGAGCTGACACATATTATCAAATGGCCACACACCCACACAGTGTCCTAATTAAGAGCGGGCACTGCACAACAACGTCTCATTCAGCTGCAGCGATTGCTGTTTATTAGCATTTGCACTCTGTGGTTGTTAACTCGCCTCTTAATGATGCTGTTCTCCAGCATTTCCCTCTGCTGAAGTGACAGGCAGGCACCGGGCCCCCTCACTTCACATGCAGCCGCACTCACACTCGCTGAAGGGATTCCTCATGTGCAGATGCTTAATGAGAAATATGACGGACAGATGTGCATGTCATATGACATATTACACTCTCACCTGCAGCACTGTGGGAAAACACACAACAGGCTCCAAAGTGTGTTGATAATATGATTGATTTTGGGGAAAATTTGCTGTTAAATAAATCAACAAATATATGCTGTTATTGAAAACTACATATTTTACTCCCCTCTACATCAGAAAACACTTTATCTTATTGATGGACGTTTAATCTGTAACCTGTCACACCAGATGGACTGTTTGAATATTGATGGAGTATATTCCACCTCCATCCAGGCGATGTCCCACTGATGTTTGAGAAGAAGGAAAATATGGAAGATGATTGGACAATTCAGTTCAAGCCAGTCAGACCAACAAAACATCTACTGAAGTAGGCACACCCTGCTGCAGGAATGAAACAGCTGGTGTTATGTCAATACATGACTCGAGAGGGCTGAACAATATTGAGAAAAACAACTAATATGGCCACTTTATCAGGTACACCTCGAAAGAACTAGGTTGGACCCTCTTTTTCCTTGTGCTGGAACATCCCTCAGAGATGTTGGTCCGTATCTCCATGATAGCATCACACAGCTGTTGCACATCCATGAAGTGACATGGTCAGTAACAACATTCAGGTAGGCTGTGGGGTTTAAACCATGCTCAGGTGGTACCAAGGGGCCCAAAGTGTGCCAAGAAACTTGATCCAAGGCAGGATGGATCCATGCTTTCATGATGTAGACACCAAAGGCTCACCCTAACATCTGAATGTGGAGCAGAAAACCAGACTCATCAGACCAAGAAACATTTTTACAATCTTCTGTTGTCCAGGTTTGGTGAGCCTGTGTGAACTGTAGCCTCATTGTCCTGTTTTATCTGACAGGAGTGTCACCTGGTGTGGTCTTCTGCTGCTGTGGACCATCTGCTTCAAGACTGGATGTGTTGTGTGTTCAGAAATGGCCTCTGAACTTTGGCATCAACATGGCATTTTGGCCAAGGGAACAACAGCAAGCTGGATATTTACCTCCACTATGAAGGTTGTGTTTTTGCCGGTGTTTGTCTGTCTGATAGCAAGATAACTTGAAAAGCTATGAATGGATTCTGATTACATTTTGCATGAATGTTGGTCATGGCGCAAGAAAGAAGTGACATGATTTTGGTGGTGATCCTAGTCTGGATGTGGATTCAGGATCTTATTTAAAAATCAATTTGTCAACATCGTAAGATAGGTCAAATACTGCCAGAGATGCCTTGACAGAGGGTTGTGCTCTCAGAGCTATTCCAGTCTCTCTTTTTTGGACCATCCTCTGAAAATCCTCAAGATGCTTGTGCATGACATTCCCAGTAGATCAACGTGTCAGGCACCAGCAGCTATGCCACATTCAAAGCCACTTAAATCACCTTTTTTCTTCATTCTGATGCTCAGTTTGAACTTCAGGAGGTCATCTTGAACTTGTCTAATGCACTGACTTTACTGCCATGTGATTGGCTGGCTACCTTTTTGTGTAAACTAAGAGTTGAACAGGTGTACCTAATAAAGTTCCTGGTGAGTGTACATACCTGTGCCATTTGATTTAGACCAGGTAGACCCTCATTAATCATCAGCATGGCCACACTTTGTGTGATAGTATCCCTTTAACTCAGCAGGTACTGTAGGTCTGGATGACAGTGCTCCTGCACGGAGCCAGCTCTAAAAATAAAATGTTTACCCAGTTTAGTGAGAGAACTTGACTCATCTGTGCAGAGCCCTTCACTCAACACCATCCAGCACTCTCTGGATAATCTGGAGCAAGAATAAAGGGACAGATCTTCTCAGTAGAATCAGTGTTGTGCCTCTCTGGAGCTTTCAGGCTTCACTGGAGGATATCTGTGCGATAGGCTGATGAATCAGTAAAATAAAATCTGATTTAACCCACTTTTAAGAGTCTTTACAGATAAATCAGAGTCAAAGTGGGGGAGTATGTGACTTGTTATATCATATCATGGATTTTAATGGACCACTGCCGTCTTATTTCACGTTCTGATCTTCAAGCTGCACATATCCTACATTTCCAAGAACATGGTCCACTCAGAGAACAGGCTCAAACTTGTTGGATTCGGCTCTTGGCTCCGTGTGTAGGTGGAGGGTGCAACAGAGATAAAGATAGTAAGAGCAAGAGAGCGAGTTATTCCACTCGAAAAACAAGTGAGAGTCCACAGCATGTCTAGTGGCTGCTTGTTGTTGAGGCTTCTGTCGGAGGAAAAACTGCTGTTCATCTCTTCTACAACAGATTTCTTCTCTCTGAATGTTTGCTGCCATGGCCGAGCCCCAATGTTGGCGGTCTGACGCTCTGAGGGAGTGAAACCACATCCTGTTACTGTTCATGTTCGCCTTCCAAAAAAGACATGTTGATCGACTGAAATATCTCTCAGGGCCGGGCAATTATTCAACAGTTGCTCTTTCTGAACAAAAATGATGAGATTATGCTCAACTGTTTATAACATGTTACATAAAACACTGCTGTCCTACTTTTGTGTTTAGATTATCATTCTGAGCTTACTTTGATAAGGCACCAGTCACAAATCGGTGTTAAACGTCTTATTGAACTGAGAATTTATTGGTGACTTTGTCACAAAGATGATAAAATTAAGAATCTTAAAATGCCCAAATCAGGACTTTCTACACCAGCAATGAAAGGAAAACCCTTTTCTATAGCTTTGCTAACATCTATATGACCAACACAGTGGTTGGTACTTGTGGAAAAGCTTCGTCTAAAGAGCTGTTCAGTTGAGTTGATGTGTTATAAATAAAACCACATTACCTAAATGAAACATTCATATTTAATAAAGCTGTTTGTGTGTAACAGAATACCTCCTACTGCTGTGTTTGAATTGCCCTGATGAGGCCTGAAGCCTTTTTCCTGACAGAGCAAGCATACAAATACAAATTCATTTACAAATGGTCTCTCTTAATGAAGACATTTTCCATGTATAACCCGTAATGAAGCAATTACAACTGTCTGATTACTACAATTAAAAGAGCACTGATTATAACTGCCAATATTCACTTCATCAAACACTTGTTTGGTTGTGAGTGAAATCCAACCAATCTGTAGATAAACAGGAAAAGACAAAACCTGAGGCTAGAACAATGGACGGACAATGGTCATTTTCATGTGAGATGTTAAGATTTCTCCATCCATCCATTCATCAGTCATTCCATCCCTCCATCGATTGATAAATCCATTAATCTGTCCATTGATCAATTGTTTTGTCCAATTATCCATCAATTTTTCAATCCATCTATCCATCTATCAATCTTTCTATCAAATGATCGATCCATCCATTCATCCTTCTGTTTCTCCATACTTTGAACCAACCATTAAACCCTCCATCCATTCTTTACTCCATCCATTCTTTACTCCATCCATCCTTCTTTCCATCCATATATCCACCCTACAAAGCCATCTGTCAATTGATTCATTGGTTTGTCCAATTATTCATCCATTGTTCCATCCATCCATCCATTTGGTTATCTATCTACATATCTTTTCTTCCAGCGATCCTGTCCTCTGTCCATCTCTTCATCCATCTATACGTCTATCTTTTCACTCATTCAGCCATCCATCAGTCTCTCCAATAATCCATCCATCAGTTTATCCATCCACACATCCTCTTGGTTATCCAAACCTCGATAACTCAAACCATCCATCCATCTTTCTGTTTATCAGTCCTTCTTTCCATCCATCCATCCATCCATCCATCCATCCATCCATTTGGTTATCCATCAACAACTCTATCCATTTATTCTTCCTGCCATCCTGCCCTCCATCTATCTGTCCATCCATCTCTCTTTACATTCATTCAGCAGTCTATCAATCTGCCCATTGATCCATTGCTTTGTCCAATTATCCATCAATTATTCAATCCATCTATCAATCTGTCTATCACTCTAAATTTCTATCAGTTATTTGATCTATCCATCTATTTGGTTATCTATCCACATATCTACCATTCTATTCTTCCAGCAATCCTGTCCTCCATCCATCTGTATATAAATCAATCTCTCTTTTCATTCATTAAGCCATCCAGCAATCTGTCCATTGATCCTTTCATTTGTCCAATTATCCAACTAGCTAGCCAACTATAGCTTATTTATTCAGCTATTTATCAATCCATCTGTCTATCAGTCCATCTTTCTATCATTTGACCTATCCATCCATCCATCTTTCAATCTGTCCATTGATCCATTTGTTTCTTCAATTATCCATCCATAAATCAATCAATCCACAAATTCTTATATTTATCATGTGTATGTTCATGCATCCATCTGTTTATCCTTCTGTTTATCTCTCCATACATATATAGTGTCCATCAGTGAATCCATCCATCTATTCATCTTTCCATCTGTTCATCTATCAGGGCTCCCACTCTTTTCGAGAAATCATTTTCCAAGACTTGTCCAGGACGTTTTCACCTGTTACAATACTGGTGTGGGCAATTCTCAGGTTAATCTAGCCTTCTAAAAAACAAGATTGAAGGCTGATGACCAATATCTCTAGCTAGCTCCACATTATCATATTGAATTTTAGATTTATTTATTTCTAACTCTCGGGCATGAACATTGTCTGTTAGCTTTCTTTTTAGTCTGCCTTTTATGTTTTATTTTACTATTATAAATTTATGGTTTAGACTTATTTTTATCTTTATTTACTCTGCTTTTTAATAAATAGATTTTGTTGTTTTACTGTTTAGGTAGCCTAAATTTATTTTGCCATTGTTAATTATTCCTTTTTGTCACCATTTTTTTGAGTTTTTATATTTTATTCCTTAACTTGCATTAGTTTATTTACTCATATTTTACAGCTAAATGTGCATTTGTTACCAAGTACTTTTCCTACATTTCCTAGGTTTGATTTTTGGTCACAAACAAGGTAGAAGGAAGGTAAATAATTTTCCAGGACGATTCAAGCTTTTCCAGGACATTTTACTTTTTTCCTCATTTTCCATATGTTTTCCATGACTGGACAATTGGTCAATCATTTTCCAGGTTTTCCAGGACGTATGGGAACCCTGTCTATGTATCGATTTATCAATCTGTCCATATATTCATTTTTGAAGCTGTCTATCTGTCCATCTATCTATCTATCTATGAAACATGCCATCTACCTGTTTAAAGCTGTAATGTTAGATGACCTGTGATGGTACTGCGACTATCAGAATGTGGAGATGTTTCATTTTGTTTCATATTGTTGCTTTCACAGCCTCAGGACAGTGTCACCTGACCCCTCGTAGGAGAATATGCAGATACTTCTCTTCATTGTTTGTTGACTTGTGTTTTTAATCCATGTTGGCTTGGCTCTTGTCTCTGCAATGTTTGTTTGAATGTACTGTTGGCTTTGCTTCTCTGTTTGTTTGACTTTGTTTTATTATGTAACTCAGTGGGCTGCAAACCAAAAAAATAAAGTGGCCTGAATCTGAATTCAACTCAGACCAGCTCTGTCGCTCTGATACTTTGTTCCGAGGTTATTTGCTTTTAGAGTTGATCTGTTTCTAATACTGGTGTGAGCTGGTCACACTCCTAAACTGACCAACATGTGCAAGACAGTAACAGATGGATGGATGGATGGATGGATGGATGAATGAATGAATTCTTAAAGCTTCTTTCTACTTTTAAGCATCACCAACAGTTTTTTTGCAAACACTTCTACGGGTGGTACGGTGTAATAAGTTACCATGCTATCTGGTGTCCTCTACGATCCGTTGTAAACACAGGTGAGTGTTAAAGCCCCTCCCCTTTGACTTTGTTTACATTTATACCATGAAGTGTTTCAAATCGTGTTCAAAAAAGACACGATTGGATCTTTTGAAGGAGTGAATCAACACGATTACAAACAGGTTTCAGACAAACTGTGAGAAAAAGTCTGAAGAAAGAGAGCGCACAGCTGAGCAAACTGAGAAACAGTCAGGTATAGAGTTTAAATATTTGGTAACACAAAAGTCCTCTAACTTGTTACGTCTCATTTTTTGATGCAGCAGATTCTTTTAAAGTAACACTACACATCAGTGTTCATCTTAAATGATACACCTCCTTCAGCTTCATCCGGCTCTCACTTCCCATCCCTACTCCTGTGTCAACACCACACCAGCTGAGCAGAGCACCAGCAGCCTGTGCTCAAACCAACGGCACACCTGGAAAGGTGGTGCTTCAGCCCAGCATGACATCATCTCTACATTTCCTATTCCAGGCCAACCTTCAGCTGAATACCTGCTCTTCTTCAGACCGCTCACAGAAAACAACTTAAACTCTCTGACCTGCAGCTTTCTCAAAGTTGATGCATGGCTCTTCATTTAGAAAGTGTGAAAGTATATTTTAAAGATGTCCACTAAACTAAAACCACAAACTTCAAGCTGTTGAGGTCCAGTGCGTGCTTATTTGGCTCTCTTTTAGGTACTTTGGCAGAAACAAATGCAATATTGGCCGGAAAGACATCCCACATTCCCTGGTTCCAGCTGACCTTGACCATTTCGCACTGTTTCCATGGCAACAAATGAGATGAAGAAAGGATACTGCTACTATAAATGTTCCCCCCACACTGACAGCTGAGATCAATCATCAATAATCAGGTGAACATTAGCGAGGAAGAGCTTTTTCTTTTTCTTTTTAGGACTCTACCTGAAATGGACTCTGGCTGTTGTAGTTCTTGACTTCCTTGTCAGCTCCGCGGACCAGCAGCACCCTGGCACAGTTATCCTGCAGAATAAAGAATAAAAAATAAGAAAATAAAGCTTCAAAAATGTCTCAAACTTCGCTGAATCCTTCACTCTTTGAGGGGAGAGAGCTGGTTAAAGCCTGAGAGGTTTCTCCACAGAGCAGAAAAAGTCAGGAGAGCAAAACATCCCGGAAGAATCAGAAAAAGAGGCATGAATTTATCTACTACCTTTAAGAGAAATGGAGCTCCTGTGGCAGCTAAAGAGTGAATCTGAAAGAGCGAGAGGGAGAGTGAGAGAGATAGATGGAGAGAGAGAGAGAAGAACAGAGGGATGGAGAGTGCTGAGGGGTTTGAATCTGCTGCACGGATCGCCCACAAAGTGCTCAACCACGCATGTACCGTGCACACACACATGAATATAAATACTTATTTTAGCTCCACAATAAGCTGTTGAGAGTCGAGGAACGGCTCGCACAGATGCAGGCGCACAAGCCGAGTGTGTGGAGTCACAAACATCCCAGTGATTAGACGTTTAACATCTTATTCTGAGACAGGAGGTTATTTTTACTCCAGCTGGACGAAATCCAGCGACGTGTTATCTCTGCATTAAAATGGAGATGTGTGACAAGCGTAAGAGCAGTGATTTGATAATAATAGAAGCAGAGCACTAAAAAAAGGAGCAGCAGAGATGGAGGGATGGGATACGTTCAAATAAAAAAGTCAAATCAGGATAATGGAGCATTGTGAGGGGGGACGGCGTGAGAACTTTGGCTCCAAATGGGTTTTTCTTGTGCTTTTCATGTTGAGTTAGAGAGAGTGGATC
This sequence comes from Cetoscarus ocellatus, assembly GCA_037902135.1. Classification (NCBI taxonomy): domain Eukaryota; kingdom Metazoa; phylum Chordata; class Actinopteri; order Labriformes; family Labridae; genus Cetoscarus; species Cetoscarus ocellatus. Next base: position 49,456 of record JBAMNC010001115.1, read on the forward strand.
AGTGATGGAGGAGCAGACGATGGAGGGCTCGCTCTCACACGCTCTCGTCAGAAAGTTTTCTGTGTTTTCATGCAGCACTCTGCTCCTGCTGAATATTTATGATGTACAGTAAAACAAGCTAATAGGAGACATCCAGGTTACATCTGCCGCCTCTGCTTCATGACAGGAGACCCTCTTTACTCACATTATCACCGACAAATGCTGAACGACGTCTGCCACCACAGGAGGCAGGCTGAGTGAAACAAAACTATAAAAACAATATATACAATGACCTGCAATTACTTTTTGACCTATATTCAATTAAATACACTAAAAAATACAAGATAATTAATGCTCAAACTGATAAACTTTGTTGTTTTTGATGCAAATATTCACTCATTCTGAATTTGATGCCCACAACATGTTCTTCAACATGTTTTTCATTTTAACCATAAGTGTCTGTGAACCGGGGACACTAACTGTTGAAGCTTTGTTGCCTTTCAGTTGCCTGTTGTTGTACTTCGTGCTTCATAATCAGAATCAGAATCAGAAATACTTTACTGATCCCCAAGAGGAAATTTGGTTGTTTCAGTTGCTCTTACACAGTATAGCAGTAGGAAATATCAAATAAAGACAATAATAAAGACATTAAAATAGATAGGAGCATAAAATTTAAATAAAATAAAACGAAAATAAAATAAAAATAACAAAAATGTAAAAAATGTTCTGCACATTTTCAATGGGAGTCCAGCAGGTCAGTCTAGTAAACCCCCCTGTACCATCACAGGTGCTGTCTTTTGACCTTTATTTCTTTCATTTATAATGCTTTTAATAATAATGCCAAGCATCATTGTAATTTAATGCAAGTGTTTATAATAGGTAATAAATATACTCATTACTTACTAGTTAGTTAGTTAGTAACTAGTTATTATCTATTTCAAGAACAAAAGTCTCCATAAACTTTGACCTTTGTGGATACAGTCAGTAATCTAACAATATGTTGAACTAATCTAATCAATTATTGTAAAATACTTTATCGGGTGAGGTATTTTTGTTATAAAGCATTAGAAATATTTTATATTGTATTGATATGCACAAATCAACACACTGAAAGAATATTTTTAACTCATTATGAATGCTGGTTTTATCATGATCTAAGTTTGCATTTATGAAGCATTATAAAAGATCACAAGTGCTTTAAAATTTGATTATACAGAATTATAAACACATTATAATACGTTTATAATGAATTATAAAGGGGGGCTTGGAAATTATAGTTTTTTACAGTTAAAATAAGAATAAGGGAAAAATCTAAAAATAACAATGGATTCCTTTACAAAGCAGAACGGAACAACACAAGTCAAGTGAATAAAGTACATAGATAAATAATTTTCAAAATAATACTGATATTAATATACCGAAATGTACCTAAAAAAATGCAGATACCCAGATTTTAACAGCTATGATATCCACTTCTGGTTACAGTGAATTTCTTGTAAAGGATATGCCATGTGCTGGACTTAAAAACTATAAATACCCCAAAATGCACAATTTATTAATCTTTTACTTGTTTAAAGGAGGTTAAATTTACTAGGCATCAGCAAGATTCAATAATATTTGTTCCTGTAAAATCTTATTTAGTTAAGTGATTGCTAACTGAATTCTTTTTGTTATTATTATTATTATTATTATTATCATTATTATTATTGTTATCATAATTATCATTATCATTATCATCATCTTACTATCATTATTATCATTATTATTATTATCATTACTATTATTATTCTAAATGTTATTTTAATAATTGTTATCAGTTTCTTTTGCGAGGGACCGTGCACAACACAACTCATGAGCTGGAGTTTACTATAAAACTAACTTAAATTTAAAACAACATAAAGCATACTTACTGATTAATCAGGGCAAGAAATAACCATACAATTTGTTAAATATAAAGATTTTACCCTAAATTGGGATCATGGATAACTGCAATACAAATAAAATAAAATACATTTGATTTATCTTTTAAAATTTGGGCTTTCTGTGTACAAACAACTATGTTTTATTTAAGGATATAAGAAAAATGTACATAAAAAGTTTTTTGTTTAAGGATTTTTTATTTTAACCGTGTTCATTGTGACAAAATGATAATAAGTAATAATTACAGCTCTATGCTTTTAGAATCTACCCTCTTGGCCCATTGTGCCGACACAGACACGACCTTTTCTATGTTTTAATGTGACCACACATGAACGAAGCCGATCATCATTTCTTAAAGGTCAAACGTTCACTCTTCCTGCTGCAGAGAGAGAGATGCTCCATCAGAGGGAAAACTTTCTTCTCGGTGTTAGGCGGCTCATTCTGATCGGACGCTGTCTAACTGACCACGCCGGCCTGTGATGTGTTAAATGGCGTGAACACACGCGGGATGGAGGCTACAGCTGACCTTTAGCCCGAGGGTTCACTGACACGTTTGGAAACAAACGCTGCCCGAGACGCTTCATTTCTTCTCTTGACGTCTCTGCAGAGACGAGACTGAAGTTTATGATAAAAGTTTGATGAAACAGTAGAAGACCACACATTTTCCTCTTGACCACTGTATTTCCTAAATCAACAGATGATTATATTTTGTTTTATTCTGTAATTATTAAACAGAATAATTTTTATTGTTTTATCAATGCAGCATGACCGATGGATTAACACCAAAACTGTAAAACAGTTTCAGACCGTCATCCCAGCCTTAATTAATTAAAACATATTTTGGTGCTGCAGAGGTCAGTTTTGGCACTTTGGCAGGAATTAATGAGTCTCCACGACATGTTTGAAAAGTTTTCTGGCACAGAGTTGGAGGATAAATCCATTTTTGCTCCATTTGTTTTTGCTTAAAAATGTGACTACAGTATGGGAAGATTATTGCAAGCATCATGATATATTAAGAAATACTTCAAGTCCAAAGTGACGAGTTTGAATATGAAAATAGAGATCATGTGGAGCCACAATATATCAAAGACCTCCTGCAGAAGACAAAGGGCTTGATCCTGTGTTGGGGCTGAGCAGTAAATAACAGTATTGTCTGTACATAAAAGAAAACTTGCATTAGGAACATTATGACTGTTACTGTACAGCGTAAATAAAAGTGGTCCCAAGACTGAGCCCTGTGGTACACCGTTTAGGACCTGAAGGTATCCAGAGGTCAAGTCATCAGCTTGCACACACTGTGATCTGTTTGATAAGTAATTATCAAACCAACTGACTGACTGTTCAGATGGACCACTACTGTGAAGTCTATTTTCAAAGTTACATGGTCAACGGTGTCGAAGGCCTTTGACAGATCAATAAAAAAGAGCTGCACGATGTTCCTTAAAATCCAAATAGTTAATAAAATCACTGACCACTTTTACAGCAGCTGTGGTTGTGCTGAAGAACGTAAGAATTAAACATCAAAATACCAAAAATATGATCTATTTCCATGACAAATTAATCTTCATATTTCAATCTTGTGATTAAATAAACCAGATTAAAGGGTTAAATTAAAAAATTGTGTAAAAATGCTAATGATATCAAACTGCAGATCGTACCCAGTGCTCTGTAAACAAACCTTTCCCTCCTCTGTATCTTCAGTGAGGGTTTGAAAGTGTCACCGTGGTTACACATGAGGGAATTCAGCATGAGGCATGAGCATGATAAATAACATGTAAGGAGAGCAGAGAATTATTCACCCCCAGGGAAAAAACAGCAAAGACCCCACAGGCTGTGTGCAAACAGAGAGGAAGTAAACGATAGAGGGAGCAGCAGGAAACACACGACAGCATAGAGGCTGACGAGTCAGGAAAAGGGAAACTGCAGTTCCTCTAGTGTCCAGCAGAGGCTGAGTCCTGCAGTGAGTCGATCGTCACTGAGTCTGATGTTAAAATTTTACAGCAGAAATAGACTTAGACAGATGCCACACTGAATGCTCAGGTAATATGTCAACGTTTGCGGCAAGTTAGGAGGTCCAAAACTGCCCCGTAAGTGAATTTAAACTAACGGGGAAACTGCCTGTTTTCTGGATAAAAAGCACTAAAATAAATATTTCACTGATTTTAATGATGCAGCTTTTTATGCAATGGTTTAAATTCATATTAGTTATGATAATGACAACAGTTGAGTGAGATAAAAAAAAAAAAAAGCGATTAAATCTGATAGTAAAACCTTAAAGTACAGTAAAGTCATTTCCTGTGTGAGCTGATATATGTAAACAGTGATGGGCAAGCTATTTATAAAAGTTACTATTTATCAATGACAAAATATAAGCTTCACAACACTGAAGCTACTCCCTGGTGAAATGTAGCTAGCCAAGTTACAGCAGCACAACAAAGTTAGCTCCCTATATTTAAGCTACTTTCACTTATAAAGCGGATATATACAAATATATTACATTAAAAATTAAGGTTTTTAATAATGGTAACATTATTGTAACTACTCTGTCATCATCATTATTATAATTATTGTGATTTTTAATATTGATAAACTAATTTTAAGCAGATTCAGCTTGTTTGGGTTGTTTTTTCATTCTTAGCTGGACTGCTTTGTTTTTTAACCGAACTTCCTTTATGTAACATACTTCTTATTTGTCGTATTTATTCATTTTACTTTTCAAAATGTTTTGGACACTGTGCAGCACTAAATGATGTCTGCTCTTGAAAAAAAAACATCTGAATGGATAGTGCTTACTTATTAAGTCACTGTTTTGCATTAATTTTTATAAATCATTTGGATTAAGTACTTAGATTCACACATTTATATATGACAGAGATAATAAATGAATTTTTGTAACAGATTTGTATCAGTTTGGTTTCATATGATTGTCATTTCTAACAGGCTCATTAATTTATTTGATATTCAAAGTCATGTTTTGTTGGTAAAAAGTAAAGTAACCAGTCCTGATGCTGACACTCTCCCTGTCTCCAACTTGTCCAGCGTTTCTTCTTTTATTGAGCACCTCACAGTTTGCTGCTGACAGCTGACTTTAAATGTCTTTATGTTGTTTTATTCAGTAAACAAACTGAATTAGATAAATTCATTTAATATATTATAAATATAAATGGCCTTTTTATGTTGAATTTTTGACATGGAGTTTATTATTTTACTGCTGACTGAAAATAATCACTTTAATCACTTTAGGTTTTGCATTAAGTCGCAGTTTGTACAACAGACTGGCAGTTCCACTAATCGGGTGGAAGAGAACGACTTTTAGTTGTTTATTTCAGTGATTAAAAACAGGCAAATAATTTAATTCTCCTGAAAAAAAGCAGCATTTTCAGAAAGTTTTAGGAGGCTTAATTATTTTTGATGATGTTGATTATAGGAAATGTAGATTCTAGTCTTATTTAAGTCTTCGGTAAGTCATATAAATTAAATTTTTCTGGGGAAAGGAAAAAACTCTAACAAAACACTGAAGAAAAACAGGACATTTAAAAAAAAAGGACCATATCTGAGGTTGATCATGGCTGAAGGTGTAAGAATTAAAAGTGAGATATTCATAATTAAAATGTTTTATGAGGATTCAGGTTTTCATCTCTGCTTCTACTGAAATATTTCTTCTTTTGTTCGTTCTCATTCATAAATGTCAGTTTGCAGAATAACTAACTAAGAGATAAACTATGACGTGATTAACTTTTAACACCACGTGTTTAAGGAACTGTTTGTTGCTCTTACTTTATCACAGATTTGACTGTATGGTTTGAACAGTGACGGTGTTCACTCTCATTCATTAGATCCATGAAACCACACATCTGTAGTCCCGGAGTTCCCCTCATCCCCCTCACCTGGTTGTAGAGGGCACAGATGTGGAGTGCCGTGTTGCCCGAGGCGTTCTGGGCGCTCATGTCCGCTCCGTAGAACAGCAGATGCTCCAGGTGCTGCACATGGCCGTGACGACAGGCCTGCACACACACACAGAAACACACTGTCAGATGGAGCACTAACACTGTTTAAAGCTGCAGGAAGAGGCCGGGAACACTAGATGTCAGTGTGCTGCAGAGGAGATAACGGGAACATGGGGAGCAGCTGTAGCCTCAGTTTGAACCCTGTCGATAAAGACAGAGGGACGTCTGAGCGCGTGCAGAGTGAGGGCTGCAAAATAAGAAGGAACAACAGAGTGAAGGATTATAGGCAGGAGGTGGGATGTTGTTGCTTCATTAGATTAACATCAGTGTCTGTATTTGTACAGTCTAGATTTGTACATTCAAGAAAATCTAATTGGAAAAATTCAAATGTAGGCCATTGGGCTTAAACCAAGCTCAGGTGGGACCAAGGGGCCCAAAGCGCGCCAAGGAACTTTATCCAAGGAAGGACGGATCCATGCTTTCATGATGTTTACACCAAATTCTGACTCTACCATCTCTTCTGGTGCTCTTCTGCTGTTGTTGCCAATCTGCTTCAAGATTTCATGTGTTATGTGATCAGAAATGGGTTCCTGTTGCCTTTCTATCATCTCCAACCACTCTGACCTTTGTTCTCTGACATCAACAGGTTATTTTGACCTAGAAAACTCCCACTTGTTGGATAGTTTCTCTTTTTCTGACCATTCTCTGCAAACCCTTCAGATGGTTGTGTGGAAATTCCAGTAGATCTGCATTCTTTCAAAGTCACTTTAATCATCTTTCTTCTCCATTCTGATGCTTGATTTGAGCATCAGCAGGTCGTCCTGACCATGTCTACATGCCTGAATGAACTGAGTTGCAGCCATGTGATTGGCTGATTGGTTATTTGTATTAATGAGCAGTTGATAAAGGTTATTAAGTGTCTTTTTTCTGCTTGTTGCATGTTTTGCCCATCACTGTTCCTCTCCTCATTGTCCTCTCTTCTTCTCTCTTCAGCCATCATGTCCAATAAATGCTCAGTGCCCTTAAAGAATATTTTAAATATTACTACATGAAGCCGAAAGCTTTGCGGGTTCTTCATCTCTCAAGTATCCAGTTTTAATTGACAGCCCGGTGGTTTGCACATCAGCCTCTGACATGAGTGTGTTAGGCGGATAGTGCACAAATAGACTATACTAGTGAAGTAAAAAGTGTCACAAGTAGTACTAGTAGACTGTTTAGGGCTACTAGTACTACTAGTAGACTTACAAATGTTCATTAGTACTACTAGCAAGCCTTATATGCAAATAAGGGGGCAGGGAAAAGCAAATTTCGGCTTCCCATTGGCTTTCGAAAATACTACAACAAATCAGGGTGCTGAATTTGGTTATAATCCCTCCTACTTTATTTGCATTGGGTCTACTAGTACTACTAGTGAATCTTTTGACAAACAGTCTTCTAGTACTACTAGTGCGATATTTCGAAGATACTAGTGGTACTAGTAAAAAACATTGTTTTAATAGTGAAAGTTTTTGGCGCTCTAGCGCTTTTTGTTTCCTAGCACTACTAATATCCTTAAAATACCTCACTAGTAGTACTCGAAGACTGTTTTTAATTTACTAGTAGTACTAGTAAAGCCAAAAGATTAGTTGTACTAGTAGACCCAAAACAGTATACTGGACGTACTAGTGACACTTGTTGCTTCACTAGTAAAGTCTAATCCAGCACTAGTTGACAAAGATTGAGTACATGTACTCCAAATTTGAGTACTAGTAGAGCTGTACTACGGCTGATATCACCGATGTCCTAAACGTCTCCATCTCTCAGGCTCTTTACTCCACATGTCGATCCACCCCACACACTCATGTCAGAGGCTGCTGCGCAAACTGCCGAGCTGTCAATCAAAATCTGATCTATTTGTAGTCACACACTGACAGCAGCAGCATCAGAGGAAAGCAGGGCTTCATTATTCTGTATGACATTCATCAGCATGCAGAGACGACCTGGGGATCGAACCGCAGATTGATTATTGAACATCCTGATTTACCTCTGAGCCACGGCCGCGCTGTGGCAGAATATAATATTTACACAAAGACGAGAGAACATCAGGCTGAGCGGGTTTGGATGCTCCACTTGTCCTGACTTTGAGGATCCATCTCACTGATTCATTTTTCTCCCCTCAGCAGAGGCTGACGGTCATATTCAGAGATGAAATGTGGTCTTACGTTTTTTTTTTATACTAGAGGATGGTGTTATGAATCTACATCTCCTTAGTCTTAAAGCTTTGGGTCATCCTGATTGATTGAGTTGATCTTTAAGTTCTTGTAAGAATGATACGTATTTACCTTATTGGAAGAACAACAAGCTGCAGTTTGAGGGAACAGATTTAAGTAAATTTGACTAAAAGCGCAAAGGGGTGGAAAATTCCAGTAAATTACCAGAAACTTAACATGGGAAGTTAAGCTGGGAAATTTTCAAAATATTCCAAATTTTAATTCCTACATGGGAATATTGAGCATTTATGGGAATTAGCTGTAAACTGGGGGTAATTTAAATAAACTGTATCATATCCAAACATATATACAAACATTTTGTTTTGTCATAGACAGACATTCATGCAACGTAATACAATTAACTTTAATTATTTAACTGAACGATTAATTAAAGCTTCACTTTATGTCCACGGGCTTAAATGTGTCCTCAACAGTTCAGGGTTCTAGAAACATCCGCGCACGTGATGGAGGAGCACAGTGCGTGTGTGTGTGTGTGTGTGTGTGGTGTGGGGGGGACTTGTGCATGTGACTGAGGAACAGCAGAGATATTCTCAAGTATACCTGCATGTAATCTGGTTGTTCAGTCAAGATTATTATGATAAAAATCTATTTTCAACAGCTTCAAATCCTTGAAAGAGACAACCTTCAGTTTTGTAAATTCCAGGTTAATTCCCATTTATTTATTTATTTTTAATTTTGTGTTTTATCTTCCCCTGTATTGCATGTCATTATGATGTTCAGTCATGTGATTCAAGGTGTCCATATCTTAGGCACTCTGTTCCCATAGATGTTTGTATGTATGTTTATATTTGAGTATACTGTATATAATGGGCGACACAGTGGCACAGCAGATAGTGCATGTGCCTCACAGCAAGAAGGTCGTCGGTTTGATCCCCGGGTTGGTCAGGACCTTTTTGTGTGGAGATCACATGTTCTCCCCGTGCATGCGTGGGTTCTCTCCGGGCACCCTGCCTTCCTCCCACAGACCAAAAACATGCTCATTAGGTTGACTGGTGATTCCAAATTAGACTTAGGTATGAGTGTGAGTGTGAGTGGCTGTCAGTCTCTCTATGTGGCCCTGTGATTGGCTGGGGACTGGTTCAGGGTGTACCCTTCCTCTTGGCCAATGTCAGCTGAGACATGCTCCAGCCCCCATGACCCCGAAAGGGATAAGCAGAATAGATAATGGATGGATGGATGTACATAGTTCTGTGAACTGTAGTAGTACATCTGATGTAGTTGCTATGTAAACTTACTAGGGTTTATGATTTTGTATTTTCCCCTTGCATAATTGCAGATGACCCCCTGAATTGTATAAATGTAGGTGTGCATTTTCACCTGTTCATGTCTGATAAAGGGCTCAGACCTGAAATGTTACATCTGTGGTGATAAATTTCATTAAATTTATTTTGGAGCAGCATCTGGAGCAGAGCTTTTGTCTCTTATTGCTGCTATTTTCTGCATCAAGCATCCGGTTTTTAACTTTGTCTTGGGATGTGTGTGCTTTTTCTTTCTTTCTTATTCCCATTTATTCCCATAAAGTCCTGTTAAAGGAAAAAGTTTCCAGTTATGGTGCTATACAAATAAAGATTGATTGATTGAGTCTAAATTCAGCAGAGACAAATGTGATTTTAGTCCTTTTGTCTTTGCCTGGATGGATACAGATCTGGATAGATGTGTGTGTAAATACAAATATGTAGATTTATATGTATTTGTATGTATTTGTATACATGCCTATATTTGTATTTATAATATGAAGAGTATGTAAGTGCCTTGAAAACACACTTGTTATGAATTGGTGCTATACAAACAAAGACTGGTTGATTGATTGATTGACTCTGAAAATCCCCCAGAATTTCATGACCCTACATTTGACCTTATAATTAAAATGTATGTCAAACTTCCCTCACAAAGCCTTTGTTTCTTTACATTGACAGATCTGTTTATCAACACTTCTTTGTACTCAAAATAAGGAGGGCGTTTCTCTACAACATGCAAAATGTCTAAAAGACTTCAAACTGTTTTGATGGTCGAGGACCTGAGAGGACAAAAAGAGGAGAAAGTCTGTAATGAAGGCGTTGATATTTAATGTTTCCTCGATTCTCTTGTAGGTACGGAGGTTTTTACGTCTTTGTTGTTTAAATGAATGTTGGAGGAGAGGAAGTTATGAATGAATGAAGACAACCTTGAACCGTGGAGCCACCCCGCAGCTCACTGACAGCTGATTGTTATCGTGTCTGAAACGGGACAGACGGGGGAGGCAGAGATTTTGAAGTCGATTTAAGAAAGAAGATAAAAGCTGATGGCCACACACACTCACACACACACACACACAGCACTCACACTCTGTCACCGCTGCAGGGCGTCTCTCCTTAAAGGACTTCGTCGTCTTCAACAGGAAACAGCTGTCAAGTCGCCCGGAGCGGGGGATCTGCGTGTCTGTGTGCTTTAGTAAAGCTTTCACGATACAAGCTGCTCCAAACTCCACACAGCCAACATTAAAAAAGGAAAACCCAGTGAGCAGGTGTCTGTGCACCTGCTGAGGCCGACCTGGTGTTTACCTGGTGGATTTCGTGCCAGCCGTTCTCGTCCTGGCAGCAGACGAAGGCGTGGTGGTTGAGCAGGAGCTCGCAGCAGCCGGGGTCCCCCCCCACCACCACGCTGTGATAGAGCGGAGTCAGGCCCCGGCTGTCCTTGTAGTCTGGAGACGCTCCCAGCTCCAGCAGAGTCTGAACACACACAGACAGGATGAATAAGTCATAAACAGAGATGAGTCGACAGGTCTGGGGATGTTTTGGGGTTTTTCTTCAGGAGCTGAGTGCACACCTGGGCGTAATGTAACACCTGACTAAGAGCCGAGAGCTACGGCCAAGTCAAACCAGAACTAACAGCACCTGTGGGACCAAAACCCGGTATGTTTGAATCTGGACTCTGGACCACAGATACAGCTGGACCCTGAGAGGCCTTAAAAAAAGGCCTGATCGTCATTTACAATGCTGCTGTAGATCTTGATCACCTTATAATTCTCCTTATGATTTTGATCATCTTATCACTCTGCTGCTATTAAATATTTTTATTAAATTATTATTTTTATTTTATTATTTGTTTATTATTTAGATTTATTAATACATGTATATACATAATTTTTTTTATCTGCTAATCATTTTTTACTTTTTGATATCCTGTGTTCTTTTATACCTGTGTACTGTAAAATGCTGCTGGAATCTCAATTTCCCTGAAGGAGTCCTCCCAAGGGACAAATAAAGTTCTATCGTATCTTATCCTATCTTATCTAGCCACTCTTGGTCCCTAGTAATGCTGCTATGAATCTTGATCACCTTATTTTCTGACATGCCTCAAGATCAATTGTATTGTTGCTGTTGATCTTAGGCACCATATAATGCTGCTATAGATCTTGAATGCCTTATTATTCTGCTGATAATCTTGATCACTTTGTAATGCTGTTTTGAATCTTGATCATCTTAAAATTCTGCTAAATTCATGATCTCCCTTTTTTCTGACATGGCTAATGATCACTTGCACTGATGTTGTTGATCTTGGGCACCTTATAATGCTGCTATGGATCTTGATCAACTTATTATTCAGCTGAAAACCTTGTTAACTTTATAATGCTGCAATTGACCTTGATCATCTTCAAATATTGCTGATAGTCTTGATGACCTTATCACCCTGCCATAGCTCTTGGTCCCTTGTGATGCTGCTGTTGATCATGAACCTGATAACCTCATAGCTGCTTTGGATCTTGATCACCTCTTAATGCTGCAATGTATCTTGCTCCCTTGACAATTCTGCTGATATGCTTGATCGCCTTTTCATCCTGCTATGGCTCCTTGTTTCTGGTGACGCTACTGTTCATCTTGATTATTTACTCATGCTGCAATGGATCTTGATCATCTTAAATTTCTGCTGATAATCCTGATCGACTTATCATACTGCTATGGCTCTTCAATCTTGATCACCTTAAACTGCTGGTCACCTGATGGCACTTCTGTAAGTCTTGATCATCTTATGATGCTGCTGTTTATCTTTATCACCTAATTACACTGCTGAGTCTTTGTTTCCTTAAATGCTGCTATAGATCTTGGTCTCCATGTAATTTTGCTTGTAATCTTCATCACCTTGTAATGCCAGTATGGATCTCAATGTCCTAAGGATGCTGCTGTTCATCTTAGACCTCTTTTAGAGCTGGAATGGACCTTAGTTTCCTTATTCCCCCAATGATTGATCACATTTTAATTTTGCTATGCCTCATGCTCCCCTTGTAATGCTGCTGTTGGTATCGATCCCCTTTGTAATGCTGCTGAAAATGTTGGACCTTATAATGTACCTATGGATTTTGGTCACCCTCCGAAGCTGCAGTTGACCTTGGTCCTCTCGTAATGCTGCTGTGAATCTTGATTTCCTTGTAACGTTGCTATGTGTTTTGATTACTGAACTATAGTCAGCACTGGTTCTGAGACAATTTGCAATGAAACAGGTTGTCTGGATTATCAGCTATTTAGCCACTGAATCTTTTGGCCTATGATTAGGTACTGTCCCTGGACCCTCTTTAATTCAGCCATTGTGTAAATAATATCATATTAGACCATGAACAGTGTAACAACAGCCTGTCTGTCATTCATCTTGAAAGCCTGGCATGCGTGTAATGCTGTATTTATTCAATATTTATTATTAATGTCTTATTAATTGCTTCTTCACAGGTATGATCAAAGATGGGAAACACTGTCCCTTAGAAGTGAATAAATAGAAATATGAAAACAGAAACTTGAGGTCTACTCATTAGCCGTGCCTTAAGAGTTAAATCTAAGTGTCTGAAGATTTGGAGCAATTATTGTCATTATCATAATCATTCATTTTCTACAGTCCTCTTCTTAAAGATATAAAAAGTCCTTTAATCTGAATCAAAGTGGAGTAACAGTGATTAAAATATCAAAGATGGTCGATTCTAAAAGGATAATTGGAGATAAAGAGACATCATTAAAGAGCAGGGATCATAAAAATGCTCCGTCAGACAGATTTGGAGGATAAAACAGATTGTTCTTGTCTTTGCTGACGGCAGAATCTTGTTCCCTCTCATGTCTTTAACATTCACATCTTCACTAAAGTCAGGAGCATCATCTCTACCCTTCTCATTGATCTGCAGACTGACAGGTCTGTTCGCATCAAAACCTGATGTTTCTTCTGTTACAAAAACATCACCAAACATTATCTGGAGGTAGACAGACTTGCCTCATTGCGTTTAACTTCCAGGTAATACAGGTGTGCACATGGGTGAGAGGGTACGAGGGTGAAAAACCAGAGAGGAGAGTGAGGTCTGTATTTTACCGTCAGAGAGACCAGGTTCTTGGAGCGAGCAGCTTTGTGCAGGGCTGTCATGCCATCTTTAGCTCTGAAGTCCAGGTGAGCTCCTCCATTTCTCAGCACTTTGATTATCTCCACCACATTATCCAGGTGAGCTGCAAACGTCAGCGGGCTCTCTGCAAAAAAAGGATGTATGTTTGATTGAAAATTAATAACCAGTAATGAAGAACAGTGGTAAAAAAAATCAAATATATTGAGAAGGTTTGCTATTACAATGTAAACAATCCCCATCATGGAGTGAGAACCATCTCAATCTGCAAACTTTTGAAACCACAGTCCAGAGTGAAAAGTTTTGAAAAAGTTTTCATTGTCGTCTCCATGTACACAGGAATCCCCGTTGTCAGGAGAAACGGTGACGCGCAGCGCATGTGCGTACTCTTTCAGATAAAGGCAGTGTGTGCACCTAGGAACAACAACAATAACAACAGCATTTGTTATATTCGCCAAGGACACTACAAACTTACATCACATACTACTGGCCTGGCATGCACGTTTTTTCAGTCATTTCCGTGGATCCTTGTGAACATGCATCATTTTCACACCATCTCCATGTGAACGCAGCGCGCTTTTGAAAATACAAAGAAAACCTCTCTGTTTCTGGTGACAATGTTGTCGTGTAAACAGGGCCTCAGTGTGGTTTGTGTGATGCTCCCTTTGAACCGGAGTTGTTTCTTTAAGTTGACCATAAGCTGCCAGGCTTTGGCCATTGCTAGGAGACCTGATGGTGCCCTTTGGTGTGGTTGGGGCCTCTACTCAGCTTTGATGAAGTGGGTGGTCCATTTTGCTGGTTTCTGGCGTTTGTAGTGGGCCATGGCAGAGTCATCTATGGAATACTGCTCTGATAGGCCTTGTCTTAATCTGTTGTAGGCCCAGCCTACATCTTTGACCAAAGGGAGACAAGGGACAAGATGGCAAACCAGTGCTTGGTTCAGTCAGTTCTCAAAGTTTATTTGAGGATAACACAAGATTTTTATGTGAGAGATGGAACAAAGTTTAAATTGCTTTACATGACAGAAAGATTGACCTTGATTTTCTTTTAAAATGTTCCTTATACCAATCTACTGTCTTTAGCACCTGGTCATGGTGCCAACATTAGTAACTCTCTCCCAGGGCTTTAGGACAGCAGCTAAGGATGTGCTCGAGGGTTCAGGTCCCAGAGCACAAGACGCAGGCAGGGTTTCAGCTATGCCCCGGCAGTGGAGGCTTGATGGTGTTGGAAGCACGCTATAAACCAACTGTAAAAGGAACTTTTCTGCTGAGGTTCGGTTCACCACAAGTCAGACCACCATCTTTTACAGTCCAGTGCCGGTCCAAGCCCCATGCTGCTGCTCAGGTCCCGGTGCACTGATAGATTGCTGCCCTTTCTGACGACACCTGACCCATCAGCAACCTGTGCCAAAGCCAGGACTCAGCCTGCTCAGCCAACAGGGCTTTCCATTTCCTCCCTGTCCTGACTTCTGTTACAGCACCAGACACTTTAGGGTCTCTGGACTCTGCTCTGCAGTACATTAAAAAACACCAATGAACTGCACTTGGTATCAGAAAAGCAAAACAAATCCTGAGTTTTGACAACCTTACCTGGTCTTGACTGAACGTGAGGGTCAGACATTGCACAAACACTGTCAATCTATCTCACTGCTTTCATTTAACTTGTTAATTTTGATTGCACCAAAGATTTCAGATATGACTGATCAGGAGTGTGGCCTTCACTATGATGAACAAGTCTTTATTACTATTGGACTTGACATCATCCATAAAGTCTCATTTGGATTTAGATTGAAGCACTTGTAAATTCTCATATTAATGCTGTTGTATTATTTAACATTAATGTAAATATTAGATTATTACTCTTTTCATGGTTATTATTGATTATACCTCTATTAAAACTGTCACTACAATCATACAGACATGAGGACCCTCCTGAAAACAAGATGTTGCATCTCAAGGGGCTAACCTCTAACAAATCTATATTCAGCGGAGACAAATATGACATTGATAGGTCTATGATTGGTCCATGGATCTGTCTCTAGTCCACTTGTCTCTGCCCACCTCCCTTCCTTCGCCCACACACCCAACACAGCATCATGTGGATGACTGTTCATCATGAGACTGGGATCCACACTTAAGATTTCCTACTGCTAAACAGAGGTTTTCTTCTAGTCACCATGATGGATTCATGTTAGGTGTTGGATGTATGTATGCGAATATATATGTATATTTGTATTTTATATGTATATTTGTATCTATGCATGCACGTGTATCTATAAATGAAGAGTTTGTCTTCAGCCTGCTCTATTGTAAAGTGTATTGAGATAACACTTGTTATGAATTGGCGAAAGATTGATTGATTAATCTAAAAAAAAAAAAGTCCTCTTCAGTAATTAAAAGACTGATGTCCCTCCAGCTCAGGCTTTGTTAAAAGTATTTTCATCACCTAGACTCGAGTACCTAACACTGATCCCTCTTAAAGTTCCTGGTCCCTGGATAAAAGTTCCTGCTGTGAAAACGTGCCTTCACTCTGCTTAAAGAGGATCAGTGTTTATATGATTCTTCAGGTAATCACATTGAGAGCTACTTTCCTGGACAGCTGAAATCAATAGCCTCTAAGAGGCGAGTAACAAGAGTCCACTCTAAAGGGACGCCTCTCTCCGTCAGCAATAAGACCTTCATTTAACAATAGCTCTCAGAGCCCATTAAAACAACCTCAATTCTCTGCTTAATAACCTTCAGCTCTCAGCTCCACCTGAGTTTACCTCAACAGACTCTCTCCTTTTATTCAGCCAATCTCTGCGATGAGAGCTGCAGCGCTCAGGTACTCTTCATTAAATAGTCATAAATAAACATGATTGTCACCTTTAAAGCTGAGGTGAGCAGACGCCCAGTATCCAATGACGGTAACAAGGTTTTAATCACACAGCTTCAGGTGATTGCTCACAGTTTTCTGAAATCAGTAAAAAGTGATCCCCCCTCAGCGCAGAGAAGAAAGTGTTTTCTTAAAGGATCCTCTTCAGAGGAGCATAACACATCTCTCACTGAGTGCTCCTCATAAACGTCTGATTATGTTTCCAATCAATCAGAGCAGCTGGACCTTCTGTGACTCGTATATATATCCAGCTCTGAGCTGGCCTCACTCTACATCCTCCCCGCGGTGATTTAACTACAGACCTCAAGTGTTTCCCGTCGATACTATGGATCACTAACTCTTGTTCCCACTGAGCATGATACTCATCAAAAAGCCAATATGACCGATAACGGAGGTGTGGACGGGGTTAAGAGGCAGGGCTGAGTGACTCAATATGAAACATCTTCTAACTGCAGGCTGGAAATACGAGTTTACGAGAGAGACAGAGGAGGAAAGTTTGAAAGGGCCTCACAGGCTCAACAGCTGCTTTTCTGCTGCTGGAATCAATTTAAAGGGTTAGTTTAGGTTTTATGAAGTGGGGTTTCTAGAAGCCCATGGCTCTAGTAAATAAGAGAGCCAATATAGGAACTCGAGAGCTTTGTCCCTGGGGGGAGATATCTGGTAGCCGATACATATTAGTACATGGTGCCACTGAAAGCCCCATACAGAGTTTATATTGTTGACAATTATTAACTATTAACTAATTATTTTCGTCAACAACCTTTTTTCCCCTGATGGAAACTAGACAGTAACTAATAAAAACAAGTGCGTATGGACAAAAACTAAAACTAAAGTAACTGACATTTTCATCAACAAATAAAAATTTGACTAAAATGTTTGACAGAGACTTAATCCAATCAGACTAAATTTGGTCATATAGAAAGTAGGGACAATTTAGGAATATATCCAATCACAGCTACTTTGGTTGTGTGAGTTGAGAGGGACATCCAATCACATCTGCCTTAGCTTGGTGGTGGTGGGATAAGTTGTGGAGCGATCCAATCAGAGCTCCTCTCTTTATGAACTGATATAGTCATGTAGAGCAGGTTCACTGATTGTTGCCAATTCTGGTATTATAACTGAGATGCTCTGCCAGGTAGCCTAAATAAAGGTGATTGCATTTTACACTAAAGTTCAATTTGTTTCTGTTCATTTATACATTCAAACTTTACTAGCATTCAGTAAAGGGTTATTAGATGTTTCATTTTATCCAAGTGTAAAACATGACTTCAGAAATTCAAGGAAAAATGCCTTACCCTTTACACTTCATATTTGAGTCGACTATATTTACAGTAGATTTCATCGACTAAAATGTTGTGAAATTTCATCAACTAAAACTAGATTAAAATTAAAACAATTTAGATGACTAAATTCTGACTAAAACTAAAAGAAGTTTTAGGCAAAAGAATATAACTAAAACTAAATTAAAAAGTGCTGTCAAAATTAACACTGGCTTTGTAATTAACCCACTTATAGATTAAGTCCCTGTTTACATGACAACGCTGTCACCAGAAATGGAAAGGTTTTGCTCTTCATTTTAATAAGCACTCTGCTTTCACACGGATCTGCAACAATGACTGAAAATGCAGTAACGTGCATGCCACAGCAGTAGTTGGCGACGTAGGTTTGTAGTGAAACAACGGTGTTACAATAAGCGTCTGTGCACTAATGCTTTCCGTTGAGGACATAGTTTTAACAAACAATAATGGTGAATATAACAGGTCAGAGTATTGTATAACTGAGCACAGTAAGCAGCACACATGTTGCTTGGTAGTTGGCTATAGCTGTTGTTATTGTTGTTGTTCCTAGGTGCATGCACAACCTTTATCTGAAGAGTACTGCGCATGTGCCACGTGTCACCATTTTCCCTGACAATGGGGATCCCTGTTTACACAAAGATGAAAACAAAAACATTTTCAAAAATTTTTGCTCTGGCCCCGGCTTCAAAAGTTTGTGGATTCAGGCAGTCAGGACACCGTTCTCATGTCAACAGAAGGCGCAAACACAACGAAAACTCTGTTTTTCAGCAGTTTTTATTGTTGAGAAAACAGGCCCTAAAAATATTCAACACCACGTTGGCTCAGCAGTTCAATACAGTGAGATTCTTCACTGTGTTTAACTTTTCCTCCTTAAAGACCCTGGCAGACATAGTGAGTCAAACCAGCAACCTTCTTGCAGTAAGGCATGTGCAGTAACCTGCTGTTCCACCATGACACCTGGTTCTTCCAAGTAATGCTTTGTCCATTTACCAATCCATTCATCCCTCTCTCTCTTTGTCCATCAGTCCATCCATCTACCCACCTTTATATTCATCCGTCATATGTCCGTGCAGCCATAGTTTTCCATCCATCTCATCCTTTCTCCCTCTGTTCATCCATCGATCTATCCACCCATATATCCATGATCCCTCTTTTCATTATCCCACATCTATCTATCAAAACATCCATCCAATAATCAAATGCTTTTCCTCAACTTGGTTGCAGTGCAGCAGGCAGACAACCATCTGTAAAACAACTGTTTCCAGCTTCTTCTGGAGGTAAACTGAGATCTCCTCTTGACCAAGAGGGACATACAATCCCTACAACAATTTCTGGGCTGGCCTAGGATGTTCCCCTGTTTGGACAAACCAGTGAAGCTGTCACCATGAGCTTATTCTACCTTAGATGGAGGCAGGTGGTTTAGCATGGAGTAATCCAACACACATCCGTCTTTCACTTATCCATCCATTATCTATACTACTTATCGTCTTCAGGGTCGCCAGGGGATGGAGCCTACCCCAACTGACATCAGGTAAGAGGCGGGGCACACACTGGACCGGTCGCCAGTCTACTCATCCAACTAGTCAGCCATCCATCCATCTAGTTATCCATTCCCCAATTGTTAACCAATCCATCATTCAGTTACCCAGTTATTTATCCATCAAACAATCATTCCAACCATTCTTTCTATCATTTATCAATTTATTCACTCATCCATGCATGCTGTCCATCCTTCTGTCTGTTCAACCACCTGTCAATTCATCCATTGATTTATTAAAGATCCATTCATCCATCCATTCAAACTGTCACTTTATCGTGGTCATGTCCAAAACTAACTGCATACTGGAGGGATGTATTTGATGCTCTCAAAGAAGTTTTTCATCATGAGATACACAAAGACCCTATGGTTGTTCTCTTCGGTGTACTACCTGAAAACACCAAAGCATATTTACTCTAAATCCTTTTAGTAGCAGCCATAAAGTGTATTACAATCAGATGGTTGAATCTGGAACCACCATCATATAATGTCTGGATCCAGAAAGTATTAGAGCTATATGAAATGGAAAAAAATCACACATGCCTTACGGCTTCAGAAGCCAAAATTGATAAAGAGATGGGCACCTGTAATGCCTCTGCTACTACAATAATTTGGAGGAGTGCTTACATGATGTAGTATGGTAGGATTCTTGGGGTTGGGCCCTTTTTGTTTGTTTTGTCCTGTAAACTCTTTTGATGCCAATTGTCTATTATTTTTGCATACTGTATGTGTACATTGGGCACAATAGGGAGAAGCAGTTGTTGCAGCAGTAATGTTCAGAAAATAAGGAACGTCTAAAGGATATGCTGTCCAAAAAAAAAAAAAAAAGATGAGCATGTGAATTTGTCCTGTTTTTGTTAGTGTATGTTTGTGTTTGAATGTAAAAAAAGTTACAAATAAATAAATAAAAAAATAAAAAATAAAACAAACATCAGATTTATGATTGTGCACAAAAAAACACACATTTTTATACCAAATGATGCACTTTTAATCACTGACTCGACTTTTTTATTTTTAAAGTTTACAAAAATAATTCTACGAGCTGAGGGTAGGAAATGCAAAGAAACAGAAATTTGTTTATCAAGGAATCTCCAATGATCACAAATTGGAAGGACATAGTTAAAAACATTCACAGTATGGAACAATCGACTCTTTCTCTGAAATATTCAACCAAAAAGGGTGAAAATGCTGCCTATGGGAACTTATAGATCTAAAATAAAATGGACAATCCCAAGCCATCAACTATCCTTCCTTTCCTCACTCCAGAATGTTTCTTGTTTTTGTTTAAAGTTGTTACTGTCGAATGTTCAAGTTCACCCCTTGTCTGTGTCTGACAACAAGATCTGATATTTACCCCAAACACAAACACATTAAATTAAGAGAAGGGTCTGACTGGGTGGATGTGCATGTGTGGAGATAATGTGTTATGATCCTCGTCAGGTTCCAGCCTCCCCTGACGCAGACTCTCAGGCCTCGGAGTGCTGTATTATCTGTGATTGTAGCTCAGCGTTGCATGAAACACCTGCTCCCCCTGTCTATCTGGAACATTTGTTGGCCGTGTTGGGAACACACTGGTATTAGGACACAGCTCATTACTCTGAGCCCGGGCCGTCCCACAGGGAGGGAGTGTGTAAAAAATCTGGAGGTCTGCATCTACAATAACTCAGCAGGCTCTCGTCTGAGGAATACCTGAGGTACACAGCTCACCTGAAGATAATCAGTGTGAAAATAATCCTTCAGTGATGCCTGGAGGGCAACACTCTGCTCCATTAACAGTCGCTCTGCTGTCTTTTACAGCCTTTTAGCGGGCTGTTCTTAAATACAGCACTGAGGCTCTACAGCTATCTCAATCACAGCACTGTTAAACATTACAGCTCCAACAACCAAGGCGAGGATTAAGATAAGCTTTGCCCCCTAAAATCTCTGACTTCAACTTGTTTTGTTACCAGGCAATGATTATAGCATCACATTATTTGGAAATGTAGCTTTCATAACCTTTAAAACTTAAAGGGCCAGTTCTGTGTTTTTCAGTGGGGTTGTATAAGGTTTATTTCAGGAGTAAATGTGTCAGTCAAAGTGATTCTGATCAGTTCTGGCCCTTTGAGAGCCATTTAACACTGGATGCATTTTGCTTGCATGACCGCGGTGGTGTATTTTTTCGTTTTGGTGAGCATGTTATCAAGTTAGAACTTTCAGATTGCCAGTTTAACTTTCCTCTTGTGTTGGGGTCAGAACCAACCTATTTTAGGTTTTAAATGTATAAAAGATCCACTTAATATTTGTTTATTGCATCAAGGCTTTCTGACTTTGTAAGGAACCTCTATTTAACAAAAAAAAAAGAAAAGAAAAAATGAAAACAATAAATTATAAGTGCTCTGTTGAAATAGTGTCATCTGTGACGTTAGGGTCAGTTTTGACCTAGTTAAAAAAATAACATTATAAAAAAATAATTAGAGCCAAAACTGAAGTCATGGTGCATCTGTGATGATAAACAGATAAATGTTCATAAATGTTCACAAATACTCATTCTCATAAAGTTCTCTTACTAAAAAAATACTGTTTTGCCTTTTTCTTTAAGTAAATATAT
The DNA here is from genome assembly GCA_037902135.1 of Cetoscarus ocellatus. Lineage (NCBI taxonomy): Eukaryota > Metazoa > Chordata > Actinopteri > Labriformes > Labridae > Cetoscarus > Cetoscarus ocellatus. Next base: position 71,218 of record JBAMNC010001115.1, read on the forward strand.
ATGGCTCAAAATTGACCCTTCCCACCATGGATGTTAGTACAGCTAATAATATTAGAATGGAAAAATATATATGCATATACCTCTACAATATGTGTTCTAAAACTCCCTAGTAATAGTGAGGTAACAATATAACCTCTTATTATGTGATTCTCTTGAGGTTCATTTTAGATTTTTTTATTGAAATCAAGGGGTATACAGACAAAGAAAGGCCCAAAAGCCCACACCAAAAGATATTAAAATTAATACTGTCATGGATAATGAAGCCTTACAAGGTAACCAAGCGATAAGGGCGGGAAATGCATGACGGATAATTGTTTCTAGTGTAATTTACAGCTGATTTAAGGCACGGGTCAAAACAAACCCTAGCATGGAGCATGTATGGGACGGGTAGGTGGGCTTGAGGGAATGTTTTTATTTTTCTATGTAAAGCACTTTGAGCTACATTCTATGTATGAAAAGTGTTTTATAAATAAAGTTTGATTGATTGATTGGTTGATATAGAGCAAGCTAACACAGTACAAGGGTTAGGCGGCATGTCTCACTCGCATCTACCATGCCGGAAATTTCAAGAAAAAAGCTCACCTTTTTTTTTTCCCTGTGAGCCAAGTGCACATCTCAGCCAAATCAGACAGAAAAATAAAAAATAGAGGGCCATATATAAAGATGCAGCCACTGAAAATTTCCCCACTTTCTCTTACAGGGCTTGGCTGGTCCCTGACAGGCCTGTGACAGGGCCTGTCAACTCTGACAGTCATAGACTGTAAACTCTTGGACATATGTTGGTGAATTTGTGGTGTCAAGTTTGCTCCTAGTTGATTTGCCATCTTGCGAGGGAAGCAGCATCTAGTGGAGACACCCGGCAAATGCATGAATGGGCGTGTTTTGGAATTTAGGCAAAACCTATCACCTCAGTACTTTTTTAGTACCAAATGACTAGACCAATTAGGTTCACCTTATTGAAAAGTGTCCCCTCTTGGAAGTCATAGGAGACCTCATAATGACTTTTAAATTATGTGCACCCAGCTGATTTGGTGTTTTTTATCCTTACCTCCAGTGTCACCATCCTGGTAGTTCGGATCAAAGCCTCTCTCCAACATCTTAGCCACTTTGTCCACCTGATTGTGCTGGATGAAGTCCATGAATTTCCTCAGATTGGCCTGCACAAAACCAGAGCAGAGAAAAAGCTATTACAGGGAGAAGAACGAACAAATGCTGGTGGGAGTGAGAGCTAAAAAGGCAGCAGGAGAGCGGCTCAGAGCTGCAAAAAGACTGAAATAGAAGTGGAGATGGAGAGAAGTGCAGAGGGTCAAACAGAACTGAGAGTGAAAATCGGAAGTATTTAGAAAAATGGTGTGAAACAGAGAGAGTTGTGGATATAAACGGAAGGATTTAAGGTTTGGTAAAAGGAAGTGGGAGCAGAAAACAGAAGGGGAGATGACAGTATCCACCGTGTGGCCATTGTGAGGAGAGAATCGCTGCTTCTTTCTGTTCTGCTCCTGTCTGCTTTCTTTCCAGGCCGAGCGATAAAAATAGATAAGAGAGCAGCTCCCCGAAGGAGAGCAAAATGAGGAGAGAAGAATGAGATGGCAGAAGAAGGGAGAGACAATGGGACATAATAAAAGAATAAACTGAGAGATAAGAACAAAAGAGGAGGAGAGAAAAGGAAGAGGCACGAGGTGGAGATGAAAACAAGGAGGGGTGTCCTGATCATGATGTGCTGCCCCCGATCCTGATCCACATCCAAGTGTTTTACTGGGTCCAGGCCAAGAGAGAGAAACTGATATTTATGCCCTCTTTAAGACCAAAAACTAAAACTGTTTAAGTGTTTTAAATCATTTCTGGGGATAAATATGTCAACTCTCACCCTGAAGTCTCCTCTGTACTCCTTAAAGTGATGCAGCAGTTCCCCCATGACATCATTTTTGGACTCAAACCGGAAAATGTTCGGCAGAAATGAGATTACAATACATAAAGAGTAAGATGGTCTGACTTGCAATTATACACACCAGCCACTTTATAATCAGCACAGGCATCTGTTCAGCCAATCACATGACATGACCCAATCTGCCATATATAGCAATATCTACATGCAGATGGAGGCATAATTGACTGAAATTGTTTATTTAAAACTCCTTTTTATGCATTTAAACAGTAAGGATGGAAATACAGGTATATTGTACATTAAAAACAAAGAAATAGTGCATAACTTGCATAGAAAACATATCTGAAACTGACTTGAAATTTGTGTTTAGCTCATTAAAATAAATACAGCTCTTATGCTATATTACCTGTAATGGATAAGGTGAAGAAGTGGTTAGTGTGCATGCTTCACAGAATGAAGGAACAAATATTGAAGAATACAATGTTTTTCTTGCTTCATGTCTGTTTCCATCAAAAATGGACCGTTGCCATTTGAAGAACCGGTCAGTATTGCTCTTGATAGAAAATATCAGTATCCATATCAGTGATGTTGAGTTTGAAAATATAAACATATCATATACTGGCTAAAATCCAGCACTGTGCATCCTTAATTTAATATTCCTCTTCCAGCCAAAGGCCTGCCAACTTCCAGCCACTGGGGGAGACCCCAACCCCCCACACCTCTCTGGGGTGTCCCTAAATGCCACCAGAAACCCCCCCCCCCCCCCCCCCAGTCATGCACCTGCAAGGTGTCCCAGTGAGATGAGGCTTTGACCCTTGCCATTGTTAAAGCATCATTACGGTCACGGTGATGGGCAGATCCCATCATGGACCTGCCACAGTCCAGTCAAGAAAGTGGGCAACATGAATAGGATCCGCCTGTATTTACTTTTCAAATAAATCTCATCGCTGTCCCACCTCAGAAACACTGAACCATCCTGTTAGGGCTGTTATGGGGGCAGGAGGGGTCCAACATCATACAAAACAAGGTGTTCCTTATAAACTGGCCAGTTATACCTTGTTTATTACACTAAAGGGTTGGATGAGGGTTTTTTAGGTGGGGTTGCTAAGAGGCCTGTGGCATTAGTAATTAAAGGAACTTGTTAGCTTGTCCTTGGGATATCAGCTAACAGATGGTAGACGATGTGTAGCAGTCAGACCAGTCAAAACAGGGACTTTAAAGAACCTTACCATTGCGTATTGTCGAGCAAACATAGTTCTTTGAGTAGGTTTAACCTATAAGTGGCTTAATTTCTTTCTTTTTTTTATACTGTTTTATTGACTTTTTGAACAAACAGAAATACAGCACAAACTGTACAATCATATGCATGGTCAGAGTTAATAAGTAAATATAAATAAATAATAGATAAATATATTCTGATATTGAATAATTAGATAAATGAAAAATAAGCAGTAACAATAACGAGTATTGAGAAAAAAAGGGTGGCATATACATGAACAAAATGTATACCACCTGGATTTAACTAAGCAAATAGGTAAGAGCCTCCTATTGGATAATTACCGCATGGGCGATTGTCTTTCAGCTGGCAAAAAGTTATTAAGCCCCAGCTGATGCAATGAGTAGCTTCTCATTTCTTAAACAACCATGTTGAAAGACACATCCTGTGTTCATGGAAAAGATGTTAGTCTGTTTAAGAAGGGTCAAATCATTGGCATGCATCAAGAAGAGAAAACATCTAAGGAGATTGTAGAACTACTAAAATTGGATTAAGAACTGTCCTGGAGGAAGGTCATGTGGTCTGATGAGTCCAGTTTTACCCTGTTCCAGAGTGATGGGAGCATCAGGGTAAGAAGAGAGGCAGGTGAAGTGATGCACCCATCATGCCTAGTGCCTACTGTCCAAGCCTGTGGGGGCAGTGCTATGATCTGGGGCTGCTGCAGGTGGTCAGGTCGAGGTTCAGCAACATTATTCCAAGATGACAATGCTAGGATTCATCGGGCTCAAATTGTGGAAGAGTGGTTCAGGGAGCATGAGACATTTTCACACATGGATTGGCCACCATAGAGTCCAGACCTTAACCTCATAGAGAATCTTTGGGATGTGCTGGAGAAGGCTTTGCGCAGTGGTCAGACTCTCCTATCATCAATACAAGCTCTTGATGAAAAATTAATGCAACACTGGATGGAAATAAATCTTGTGACATCGCAGAAGCTTACTGAAACAATGCCACAACGAATGCATGCTGTAATAAAAGCTAAAGTTGGTCCAATAAAATATTAGAGTGTGTGACCTTTTTTTGTGGTGGCAACTTTTTTTTTGGCCAGGCAGTGTATATATCTACATACACCCACATACGCATATAGACACATATACATTTATATATATAAACGGTTTAATTTCAAGGCTTTTAGTGACACCATGTACTTCTATGCACCATGTACTGTCAACTCCAGATATCTCCTCTCAGGGACAAAGCTCTGAAAGCCATGTATGTACTAGTGCAATGGGCCTCAGGCAACCCACTTCAAAACTGTTCATAAACAAGTATATGGAAGAGGAAGTGTGTTATCTATGAGAGTGATGGGGAGAATAAATAAACCATAAAAATTACTATGCTGAAACTGATTAGTATATGCATATATAGATATTAGATATAGATATCATATTTACATGGATATTTACGTAATATGTATATACATGTAAGTATGTATAGGTATACTTATATAATATATATTTATATATTTTATTATATATTATATGTTTTGTAGTGTATATGTGTATGAACATATTCATATGGATTATATGATTTGTAGTGTACGTATGTATAGTATATTTGCATAGATGTTAAAGCAGAATATATATTTTTTATGACCCATGAGAAACAGTAATATTGGGTAGGAATTCAAAAAGTACTTACTTCTCCAACTCCTTTTTGAACGTGTATAAATACTTAATTTCTTTTTTCTTTATATGTGAAAGGTAATCCTCTATCTTCAATTCTTTGTATAAATGATCGAAATAAATTCAAAAAAAAAAAATCAAATTTAAAAAAAACAAAACAGAACTAACCCTTTAAAAGCTGAAATGTCGGCACGTTCAATGTCTTATTTACAAAAGTATGACGAATAAATCAGGGCTGGTGAGCAAAGATAAAGAGTTACAGCTGTTTATGTATCAGTGATGCTGAGTCATCGTCAGAGAAACATCTGTAAATATCAGAGATGATGTAAACATCTCTACATTCATGCAGCCGGTTACTGAATGTGTCTGGCGTGTCCCCTCTGTGTGTGTTTGTGTGTGAAGGTTTGGTGAATCAGAGTCTGGAGGATAGTTGTCAATCCCCCCCCAAAACAGGATGTGATGCTCGCGGTTGATTGGCCGTCCCAGTGTGATCTCCAGCCAACCACAGAGCTGCAGACGGCACAGAAAACAGGATTAGCCTCAAAAAGTTGAGTCTGGCCAAGAAATGTGGAAAAAATGAGACAGTTTGGGGAATAAGAGCCTCTGTGTGTCTCTGACTAATGATTTTTACGCAGTGTAAATGTGTCTGAATGTGCACGCTCCACATTTCTCACTGCCCTCTTTCTTTTTTTATTTTTTATCGCCTCTCTCTCCCGTCAGACTCTCTGATGTAGAACGAGGGCAGCTGTCAGACATGTCCCGTGTGCTGCCGTGGACCCTCCTGCTCTGGCTGCTTGACAGGATTACAGTAACTAAGGGACTGCGTCCTGGAGCAAATGATGAGGAGGCTGGAAATCTTCAATTTACTGCAGAGATTTGGTCTATTCATGAGGGAGGGCAGGGATAAAGGAGGAGAGGGAAAGAGTTTAACTGAGCAGATTTTAGATTTATAGCTGCTCCAAAGCATCACAGAGGGACAGGGACGGTTTAATTTAGACCTTATTGACGGGAGGCTGTTTTGGTAATGATGAGGCAGCGCAGTTTGGGCCTGGTATGACTTTACTGTTGATTTTGCTAATCACCAGCATCATATTTGCCCCAGCTGTCCGTGGTTGTTTTCTTTATCATGGAGGTTAGTCAGCATAATCATGTCTCAGAAAGGGCGTTTCCACATCATTAAAAGTGCAATGAACAAAAGAGCCAGCAGCTGAAGCAAAACTACGAGACGCAGATTAAACTCTAAATCAAGGTGAAAAACATGGACAAGAAACTGCCCACTGTGAGCTACACTGAAAGCTAAAGCTGAGAACAAAATGGGCTTCATTTTGGGAAAAAATAATATTTTAAATAGTAGTTAGCTATAGCTATTGAGCATTTGCAGACATGTGACTAACATGATGTCACTCAGTTCAGTGGACAGTTGTCAAAAGACTGTAAAACATTTCAGCTGATAATTAATGCGCAGATGCATTTTTAAGCCACGAAAGTAACAAAGAGTGTCATTAATGCAGAACAAAAATGTCCCTCAGTCTCACAAACAGAAAAACGAGCATAGACCAGAACTGCTAAGCTGCTGCACAGCAGTCAGACAGCATGTGGATCGGCTGTTCACAGGGAGGCTCAAAAGAGGAAAATCAACCACTGCACAGAGAGATTATATGGCGATCGTTCCAGGGATTGTAATGTTGTTTTTTTTTGATACAAGGAGACTTGTACACTGAACACTGAGCACACACAGCGAACACTACTGCTGATGGAGACTTAGCAGGTTTGTATGATAAATGTCAGAAACCCCAGTGGTTTATGTTGTCAAATTCTGTGAAATACTGGAGTGACTTGGTAAAAACACTTCTGGATGTTTCAGGATCAGCGGACAGCAGCGACTGATGTGTGTAAATCTGCAGTACGCAGCTCTCCTCATGCAGATCCTCCTTGTTAAAATGAACATTTATACTTGTTCAGACACAAATCAACCTTTTTCCAACTCAAAGACAAACCAGAGGAGCTGAATGAAAGTTTATCTTCAGTAAGCACTCGGCTTACACTGGTAATTTTTTGGATGAAGACACAGCCATGTTTTTAATAATAGGTTTACTTGATGACAGCTAGCATTAGTGTTAAGCCATGTGTCTCTGTTGCTCATGATAGCTTAAGCTTCATATAATGAATCACGGATGTAAAACTGACATTTAAAGCCTTGTTAAAACGAATAATTGTGGTCAGGTATGGCTTAGAGTTCACAACGGTGATATTTATATGTATTTAGAGTAAACGTCAGTTAACTTACAGGTGTACCACACCCCCAAATGTCAGCTGGAACGGGCATCAGCCCCCCACGACCTTTAAAGGGATGGATAATGGATGGAAAGGATAGATAATAGATGTATCAACGGTCACATTTCCTTGAACTGCTGCAAAAACTTTTTATAAGACTGACAACATTTTCTAATTCAACAGAAGCTTCTGCCCCACTTTTCAAAAAAACTGAACATTCTCACAGTATATAACATAAACATTCATCAGATATGTGTGTTTATTTACAAATACATGTTCTCACCTTACTGTTACCATCATCATTCAGAAATTTCTTCATATTAAATTCACAGATTCATTCACATAATACCAGACAGGTTAATCATCTTCACCTTCGTTTCTATAAAACTAAACATGGACAGTTTTCCATCAGATATCTTGGTGTTCAAATTGTTGATTAATTGTTTTTCTGTTTAAAACACGAATGAACACATGTAGATGTATGCATGTATTAGTTTGTGTTCTTACTGAAATCTTGATTGTTTATTATTTTTTACTTTCTTTGCATAGAAAGGTGAGGTCCCTTGCATAAGCCTGATGGCTTCTTGACCTCTCCTGACACCTTTCTTTTAAACATTTCCAATTTGATCTTATGTTATCACTTATAATGCAAACTAAAAAAAAAATTAAATAAAAATTAAAAAAAAACCTGTATGTTCCCAGCTTCTGTGTCATCCTCTACTCATCCTCCATGAACGTGCAGCTTATAATTGCTGTAAATGCTGCTGTTATCCCTTTAAATTGTCTAACAAATACATAAAAATACATATTGCATTATAAACTGTTGACTTGATTAAGTATCAAGCCATCTGAGTCAAAGTTTAACTGAAAACATAAATATCCTCTCATTAAAATCTAGATTTTTGAAGTCAAAAGCATCTCGTTTGCTGCAGGTAGGCTGCACTTTGTGTTAATTGAGTGCATCTGTCATAGAGTTTGATCTGCCAAAAATGAAACCAAATTCACAAACATGGTCTCTGATTAATTATATAGCTGCTGCATACATGAGTAATCCGTGGGAGCATTATCTTGAGTTTGAATGTGGCTTTGTTAGGGTGACACCTTTATTGAGAGGGAGTCATTATTACGGCGGAGCCCTCACATCGCTCTCCCCTCAGGCCGGCCGGCAGTCAGAGCGAGGTGGGCGATGCAGTGACATCTTTTTCTCCATCTCTCTTTGTCAGCTCAGCGGGCCCTGCTCTGTTCCAGATAGTCTGCTACCTGGCAATTTTTCCCACTTTTTCAAAGCAGAGAGGAAGAGGAGCAGAGGACAGAGCTGACCTGTAACAGAGCTGTGACTCAGCAGGGTGAGCTCTGTTCCTGAAAGCTTTTATTCTGCAGAGTCAGGCTGCACAGACACACCGAGCTCTCTGCCTGATGTTTACAGTCTCTGCCTCATTATGTCATCTCTGTGAAGGTAAAATATCCTCCATCTTTGATGCACACAAAGGAAACGAGGCATGCTGTTTGTTGGAGAGCCAAATTCAGGACGTGGTGTTGATTGCTACATTTGCATAAATCGACAGCCAAACAGGCTCTTTGGATCCTATCATAAACCATCTCACTGTCTGAGAGCCGTGTCCCTTAGAGAGCACCAAACACAGACCAAGAATGGGGTAGAGGTATCATTTTAGAGGTGTTTTCTCTTTTGTTAAGGTAGAACTCGTACCTTTGTGTGAAGTTTGGCGATCTGTTTCTCATCCACATTGGGCTGTCGATACACTCTGCTCTTGTAGCGAAACTGTAGTGGACAAAAACAGAAAAACATTTATTTAAAAAGGAGACACATTAGACTTCATAAAGAGTCCAACATTAGCTTTGTTTACATATTCAGCCTGATTGAAGTCATTCTAATAGGACATTCAGAATCCCCCGTATACAAAGCAACAATCTGATCATGCATTTAACATTGGATCAGAATAAAAGCCTTTTAAGATGTGCAGAGCGGACGCTTCACTCCAAACTCAAGGACAGCAGAAGAAGAAGCTGTTCCTTCCTATTCAAATTTATTAAAAAAAAAATGCACTACCTTGTATAAAATAAGTTATTTCTGCTCAGCATCACCCTGGTAAGGCAGCAGACAAGTATAACATCAAAATGTTCCGCGAGTCATTAACGTGTCTCATTTTGAACCAGCTGAAGCATCTTAAGTGACATGCTGATAGAAGAGAATACAATAATCCAGTGTAGAGGTAACAAAAGCATGGATAACTGATTTTTTTCACCTGGCTTCATTGAAAAATGCAGTTGAATATCATCAGCGTAAAAATGAAAATTGAAAGAGTGTTTCCTCATGACATCACAGAGGGGAATCATATATAAGGAGAAAAGAACTGGACCATGCACAGAACCTTGAGGAACTCCATAACTGACTAAACTGTACACAAAAGACTTATTGTTCACGTGTCCAAACTGGTATTGATCTGATAAGTAAGACTTGAACCAGTTTAAAGTTGTCCCTGTAAGTCCAAGTAATTCCACTAATCTCTGTAGAAGAACATTATGATCTATGGTGTCAAAAGCAGCACTAAGATCTAACAAGACAAGTACAGAGAGAAGTCCCTCATCTGAAGCTGAGAGTAAATCGTTTCTTACTTTAACTAGAGCAGTCTCTGTGCTTTGATGAGCTCTAAATCCTGACTGAAAGTCCTCAAAAAAGCTGTTATTTTGAAGGAAGTCACAAAGCTGATTAGCCACTACTTTCTCAAGACTTTTTCATCATTGATGTGTGCATGATTTACATAAAGCTATGTGAGATTTAAATTCCACTTTGATTTTTTTGTTTTACCTCTATGGTTATACAACTTTAAGATGGCACAGACTTTTCATGCCTTGAGTGTAGAAGTACTCTGTCATGAGAAGGAAATATCAAAGTGTGAATTAAACTAAAAAAAAGCAAAAATGGCCTCTTCAAATTTGAAGAATTTTAAATCTTTTTTACTGCCAGCTTTTTCTAACTTACTAATGCCAGAGATAATCAGACATCAATGCTAACATTGATGTCTGTTTAGCTCAACTCTGAGTCGACTTGAAAGACCTGACATTTCTGGGGCAACATGGACATAATCTGAAAACTGAGAAGTAAACACTTGGTGCAACTGAAAGTTTGTTAAGCCTGAATTACATGTCTGCATTGAAGCTACGCCATGGGCTATAAAATCAGCAGAGCATCATGAATTATATGAATCACTCCAGTTCACCTCCAGACATGGGACCCCCTTGCTGACTGGTTGGGGGTACTCTCGGAGGATTCGCTCTTCATCCAGGAACTTCCCGTCCCTCCCGTTGCTGGCTGGCTGGAAGAGTCCATAATTCAGGACGTCCTTCAGACTCTGGTTCAAGGTACACAGGATCCTCTGTTTGGCGACCCAGACCGTCGCATTGGGGTTGAACCGCATGCATTTCTGTTTGGAAGAGAAACAGAATCAGAGGAGATGGACGTCAGAGAGAGGTCAGCAGAGGCCACAGAGTTCTTTATAAATTAGCCTCTTCAGTGTGGCCTTTAACCCCGCACTATTGACTTCATGGTAACAGTTGAATACACATACACATACTCTACAAAATTTTTCACATATTAGATAAAACAGCACTCCACAATTGTCCACATACACTTTGAGAACTGTTTATTAATGCAAACAACTAACCAGCCAATCGCATGGCAGTAACTCAACCTGCTGAAGTTCAAACAGAGCATCAATGGAGATAAAAGGTGATTTAAGAGACTTTGGACGTGGCATGGCAGTTGGTGCCAGAAAGTGAAGATCTGCTGGGATGTACATTCACAACCATCTCTGGGGTATATTAAAGATTTCTGTCCAGATTTAAGACTTTAGACCAGGTTTAAGCCTGAAGAAGGTTTTAGGCTTCACATCAGGTTTTAGACAGAACAGGTTTCAGGCTTGAGGCCTGGCTTTTAGACTTTCAGGCTTTAGACTTTAGAGGGTTTAAGACTAGAGACGAACTTTAGGTTTGAGACCAGATTCAAGACATTATAGACCAGGTTTTGAACTTAAGACAGGGTTTTAGACCTAAGAAAGGTTTGAGACTTCAATTTTGGCTAAACCATTAACCAGGTTTTAGACTAAAGACTAGTTTTAAGATTTTAAAGCAGGTTCTAGATTCTGGACAAGTTAAGAGTTTTGACAAGGTCCAATACTTAAGACAAGTTTTTTCAACCCAAGAGCAGGTTTTATTCTTTAGACCCAGTTTTAGATTTAAGAAAGGTTCAAGCCTTAACAACAGGTTTAGACTACCAAACAGGTTTTAGACCCAAGACCAGTTTTCAAACTCTGGAGCAGGTTCTATACTTCAGTCTGGGGAAATACCTTAGACAAAGTTTAGACTGTAGAGCAGGTTTAAATGCTCATAATTAGATTTTGCACTTTACACCAGGTTTTAGGTTTTAGACAGGGTTTTAGGCTCTGGACCAGGTTTTAGGCTCATGATTAGGTTTTGCACTTTAAGCCAGATTTTGGGCTTAAAACAGGCAACAGAGTTTAGACCATATTTTAGGCTTTAGACAGGGTTTTGTGCTTTTGACCAGGGTTTGGACATTAGACCAGGTTTTACGTGACCTGCTGAAGTTCAAACTGAACATCAAAATGGAGAAGAAAGGTGATTTGGTTGTTGGTGCAGGACAAGCTGGTCTGTCAGAAACAGCTGATCTACTGGGATTATCACTCACAACCATCTCTAGGGTTTACATAGAATGTATGAAGAAGACAATTTCTGAACACACAACATGTCAGATCTTGAAGCAGATGGTCTACAGCAGCAGAAAACCACATCTTGTGCTACTCCTGTCAGCTAAGAACAGAAAACCAAGGATAATCCAAACAGGCTCACTAAAATTGGACAACAGGACACTATAAATATGTCTCCTGGTCTGAAGAGTCTGGATTTCTGCTCCACATCAGATGGGAGGCTCAGAGTTTGGTGTGAACATCATGAATGCATGGATCCATCCTGCCTTGGATCAGCGGTTTAGGCTGCTGCTGGTGGTGTGATGATGTTTCTGGCACACTTGGGCTCCTTAGTCCCACTTCAGCATGGTTTAAACCCCACAACCTGCCTGGGTATTGTTGTTGACCAAGTCCATCCCTTTATCATCTTCTGATGGAGACTACCAGCAGCTCCATGTCTCAAAGCTCAGATCAGCTCAAACTGGTTTCTCCAACATGACAGTAAGTTCACTGTACTCCAGTGGCCTGCAGAAACCAGATCTCAATCCAGTAGAGCAGATTCTCATCATAGATGTTCAGCAACTGTGTGATGCTCTCATGGAGATATGGACCAACATCTATGAGGGATGTTTCAGCACCTTGTTGAATCTCTGAACCAAGAATGAAGGAACTCAGAGGGTAAAAGTGGGTCCAACCTGGGACAAGCAAGGTGTACCTCACAACCTTTATGTAAATATATGGTGTAGACAGTGCTGTATGTTTGGAGGCTTTTGGAAGCCACCAGAGAATCACAAATCCAAACTTAAACATGATTCTGTTGAGTTAAAATTTCACAAAATCCACAAAAAGTCAACTACAACCTCCAGATGTTTGAAATTCTTTCATTGAAAGTTTCTGTAATAATAAAATTGATATCTGGAAAAATTTTTGTCTTTCTGTTTTCCTATCAAATGTTCTGCTGAAGTTTCCAGTAAAGTTTGTCCACATTGTTTATGCTGAAAATAAAAAAGTCAATCAGAGGAGCAGGTGGAAATCTGCCACCGTAATAAACCAGCAGTTGGAAACGAGGCCGAATCATCCTGAGCAGCTCTGCCAGATAGCAGACATCTGTTTCTGTGTACTCTACCTTCAACCTTCATCTCCTCGCTCCTCTCCCTGTGCCGGATCCACGCCAGCAGAGAGGATTATGGGAAGGCAGAGTTCAACAGACTGCTCATCCCTCCAGCCTTTATCTCAGACGCAGGGCTGCTATCGGCCGCTGAGCAGCACATCCAGCTGTTAACACTCACACACTTTATGAATAGAGCGGCGCGGTGCCCATAATCCTTTCTGATTCACAGCGGGCCACCAGTCCAGTATTGTGTGTGGTTTTCCTTCTTTTCTTTTTTTTTTAGCTCAGGAAAGCCGGAACAGGACGGGAACAGGGCTGAGGGTTGGGTCAATTACATCCTCAGTGGGGGAACAATGAAACAATAAAACAGCCCGGCACTCATGGAGCATGTGTGGAAATAACCGGGACGAGGTTCGAGTCTTCAAGCACCTTTTCTGGATTCTTTCATGATCAGCTGTTTTTGTTTTGTGATTATGTTCAAATTCACTCTTAGATTATTCACACCCATCAGTCTAAAGTTTGAATCCCACTTCAGCAGCGACAGATATTAGCCCAAGTCGTTCTGGTTTATTACACTGGCTCCTTCCACCTTCACCACTTATCCCTGTTGGGATCTCAGGGGACTGGAGCCTATCCCAGGTGTTATTGGGCGAGAAGCGGGGTACACCCGGAACCAATCGCCAGCCAATCACAGGGCAACATTGAGAGACAGACAACCATTCACACTCACACCTCAGGGCAATTTAGAGTCACCAGTCAGACTAATGAGCATGTTTTTGGTCTGTGGGAGGAAGCTGGGGTGTCTGGGAGGAACTCATGTATGCAACAGGGATAATTTTGACAGCACTTTTCAATTTAGTTTTACTTATAGTCTTTTGCCTAAAATATCTTTTAGTTTTCTTCATCATTTAGTCATCTAAACTGTTTTAATTTTTAGTCTAGTTTTAGTCGATGAAATTTCACAACGTTTTAGACGATGAAGTCTACTGTAAATTTAGTCGACTGAAACATGAAGCGTAAAGGGTAAGGCATTTCTTATGTTTCCTTGAATTTCTGAAGTCATGTTTTACACTTGGATAAAATGAAACATCTAATAACTCTTTATTGAATGCTAGTAAAGTTTAAATGTATAAATGAACAGAAACAAATTGAACTTTTGTGTGAAATGCAGTCACCTTTATTTAGGCTACCTGGCAGAGCATCTCAGTTACAATACCAGAACTGACAACAAACAGTGAACCTGCTCTACATGAATATATCAATTCATAAAGAGAGGAGCTCTGATTGGATCGCTCCACAACTTATCCCACCACCACCAAGCTAAGGCAGCTGTGATTGGATGCCCCTCTTAACTCATCCAACCTTTCCACACAACCAAAGTAGCTGTGATTGGATATATTCCTAACTTGTCTCTACTTTCTACATGACCACATTAGGTCTGATTGGATTAAGTCTCTGTCAAACATTTTAGTCTAATCTTTATTTGTTGATGAAAATGTCAGTTAATTTAGTTTGAGTTTTTGTCCATGTGCTCTTGTTTTTATTAGGTACTATCTAGTTTTCGTCAGGGGAAAAATTTCATCAACTAAAACTAGACTAAAATTAAAACAATTAAGTTCTAAATTTCGACAAAAACTAAAAGATATTTTAGGCAAAAAACTAAAACAAAATCAAAAAGTGCTGTCAAATTTAACACTGGTGTGGACAGCCCCTCACTCTCAGTTTGACAAAGACAAGCGATTAAATTTGATGTTAAACTGAAAGAGCCATGAATCACTTTGTTCATGAGGATCCTGGATCTCCTGGGGAGAGGGCAGAGAGGTTGGGGTGATGAGGACGGGGCAGAAATGGCTTTTACAGAGTGTGTGTCTTCGGGCCAAGTGTGTGAGTCCATGTGAGCCTGAATTATTCAGCCGAGTTTGATTTCTGAAGCGGACTGTGCGACTCAATCATGTGATCGAATGGGAGCGCTAAGTGCTCAGTGAGGGGGGAAATCAGGAGCGTTTGTGCACATGTGAGAGGGAGCTTGGTGCACATGTGAACACACACACAGGTTGTTAAATGGTGAGCTAATTACATCATGAGTTCACCTCTGGGTCAACGATGTACCTTTAGGATCTAAACCCCCTGGATCTCTCTCACACATGCTGCTCTCTCGATCACTGAACATTTGTTATTCAGGAAGCTACAAGGCGCTAAAGTGGCTACAAAGTGCTCTGAAGCGGTGGTTAATAGCTGGATGTGTGTGTTAAGCTTCTTTTTTTAGCCTCGGCGGTGATGTTACAGCACATTTAATGAAATGTTCACGTGAATGAGAAACTAAATGGACTGAGGAGCGGTCTGTCACTGCTGAGACTTTGAGAACAGCATCACTGTTAGAGGCTCGGCTTCAGATGTATTCATTATAGCAGCAGAGTATTTCTATTTCAACTCTATATGTATATTGTATAGGCCCAAAGATGATTTAGGATCATAATTATGGCTGCTAACCAAGCTGCATGCAATATACGATGAGTCTGAATTAAGGTAAAGCTTCAACCTTCCTCATCGTGTAGATAAACTGGCACTTAGAGACAGAGACAAATATGACGAAGGCAGGTCTATGATTGGTCCATGGATCTGTCTCTAGCTTTAGTTCTTACTTTAGTCCACTTGTCTCTGCCCACCTCCCTTTCAACACAGCATCGTGTGGATGGCTGTTCATCATGAGACTGGGATCCACATTCAAGATTTCCTGCTGCTTAACAGAAGGTTTTTTCTTGCGGCCATGATGGAGGGATTCATGATTTGCTAAATGGATTCACATTGGGTATTAGTATATATATGTTTATGTGTATTTTATATGTATACATGTATATATGTATATCTATAAATGAAGAGTTTATCTTCAGCCTGCTCTATTGAAAGTGTCTTGAGATAACACTTGTTATAAATTGGCACTGTACACATAAAGATTGATTGATTGATTGATTGATTGGTAAGAGGGTTAAAGTCATAAAAATAAGTTTACATTTGCCGTACATGATGTCTGTAGTTCATGACCAAAAAAAAAAGTTTTTTATGTTTAATATTTTGAAATATAGTCAATGTCCTAAAAGGGTTTTAAAAGGGAACATGTTTTTCAAAGGAGGGCCTGAGGGTTAAAACAACTAAAGCCTACTATATATACATATCAAATATTAATTATATTTTAGGGATTTTAACCCTTTAAAGGCCTCAAAAAGAGATCAAAACAGCTTCAGCAACACTTGTTCAGGAAACAACTTTATTAGGCCCTTTAAAGGCCAGCATGTTTACACAACTCTAAAGTTTTTTGTTTGTTTGTTTTTGTGTTTTTTTTAAAAGATTATTTTTTGGCCATTTTGTTCCTTTATTGATAGGAGAGAGAGTCAGTGGGTGAGGGAGAGTAGGGGAGGATACTCTGCAAACGGGCCACAGGCTGGAATCAAACCCGAGCTCGCAGAAGTATATATATGGGTCATGCCTGGTGACTCGCTCCACTAAACCAGCACCCCGACTCTGAAGTTTTTTTTAATTAGAAAAATCAATAAATTTGAAGTTTGAAATAAATATTTGATTTAATTATGATCATTAGGCCTTGAGAACGTCAGTGATTGGAAGTCATATTGGTTTTGATGCATTGTTATTCTTTTGCAGGCACCCTTGCAGAAAACAATATATGATATTCAGAGGCTTTGAATTGGAAAAAATAGCGCCAACTGGTGGACAAATATAACAATTAAAAATTGAAAGCTCATAGTCAAAAAGTAAATCTTAACATAAAGGAATGCATTAGTGTATGTTAAGATGAATGTTGGATAAAAACTGCATTTTAAATGTTTTTTAATGGGACATTTTTTGTCCTTAGGAGCAAATGTATCAGTTTTTTTTTTGTAGTTTGGCCATTTTAGGATAACTAAGACGACAATTCTAGGAAACTATTATATAAACTATTAACTATATATAGAAACAAAATGGCTGGAAAAAAAAATGAATGGCACAAAATGTCAGAAGGATCTATCAAGGGTTAAAAGGATTTTTTCAATTTGCTGCAATAATTTCAGACTGTTATGACCTGTTTCTTGCAAAGGATCGTATCTTGCTAAAGTTAAAACTGTTATTAATTGTGCTGCTAGTTTGGCAAATCCTGTGCTGAAAGAAGAAATATTAAATCTCCTTTCTTTAACTAACAGCTTTTAAAAAAGCCGACACAAAAATATATCTGTCATTTCACTGAACCACATGGACCATCAGTCAGGCTGAAGTTGATTTGAAGGTGCATTTTAAGCATAGCAGCCTCTCTGGATGTCTTCAGATGATGGCTAACCATGTGTGTGATATCACTCAGACTTTATTACATATTTTCTACAGTCTATTATGTTTTAGATGTAGAGTCAGAATGAAGCAGGGAAACCCAGAGGAGAGAGAGGGGGCATCAGATGGTGTTCCCTCTGCAAACATCCTCCACACCTTCTTCTCCTGCTCTTTCTTCTCCTGCCCTGTTTTCGTCCTGCCAGCTCACCCTGAGCTCTAAATCACCGTCATGGACATCCACTGTAAAGCTAACAGAAGCTGTTCTCGTTCCCCAAGGACACACACACATCAAACAGAGAGCTATACGGAGAGCCTGAGATGATGCTACAGTGGAGACGCCGGCGGCTCCTCCAGCTGCTCCTCAGCGGGGGAGTCGCTGTTCGGCATCTCTGCTCTCTGATGATAAACCTTTACATCCAAACCGTCCCTCAGAAACAACATGAAGGAGCATCCATGATGGCTGCAGAAGACACAGAGGGGAACTGAGACAACACACAGACATGAGCTGGAGCTTCAGAGCCTGTGTGTAGATGTTTGAGAGGAGGAAAGCATCGTGGTGGTGGGACCTCATGAGAGATAAACACATCTCTGAAGGTGCTGCTCCTCAGTTTAAAGCCCTGACGATGTACTCTTACTGGCCATTTCATTAGGTACACCTTGCTAGTATCTGGTTGGACCCCCTTTTTGTTCTCAGACCTCCTTCATTCTTCAAGGTGCTGAAACATCCCTCAGAGATGTTGGTCCATATCTCCATGACAGCATCACACAGTTGCTTAACATCCATGATGAGAACCTCCTGCTCTACCACATCCCAAAGGTGATCTATTAGATTGAGATCTGGTGGCTGTGGAGGCCTCATTGTCATGTTGAAGAGACCAGTTTGAGGTACTTTAGGTTACTTATTCTGGTCCCGACTCAAACTGAACAAATTCTGGTCCAGTATTATAAATGTTTCTGAGGTATGCAACTGTGATATTGCTTCAGATCCTCTTACTGCCATTTTAGGTAGAACCAGACATTTTATTTATTTACTTTTATTTAACCTTTATTTAACCAGGTTGGTTCCATTGAGATTGAAAACCTCTTTTTCAAGGGATACCTGGCCACAGGCAGCAGCAAAAAACACAAAGTTACAGACAGAAATACAAAAAGAGACAAAACAATTAACAAAGCACATCATTATGGATTAAAAACAGAGACATCTATGAGCCATATCTTTGGATCAATTGTTCAACAGCCAAGCTAAAACATCAGCATCTTATAGAATCTGCCTCCATGTCTTTCATTTTCGATTTAAAAACAATATGTACCTAACTTGTCCCATTTACAACAAAAAGATTCTACAATATGGCACGATCGTTGAAAAAAGGAATATTTTAGCCTATTGGAAACAAGAGGAGACGCCTTTTTATGGAACTCGGCTTCATGAAATGACCAACTTGTTGCACATTGAGAGGGTACAAAATAATGTATCTCTGAATTCTGCAACCTTTGACAAAATGTGGCAACCATTTCTGTCTTATCAAAGATGACTTCAGACACCAGCATTATGTATGATGTTACAGCTTTCACTTACAGTTGGCACTGCTTTTATTTATCCATTTATTATTATATTGTTATTATTATCATTATTATTTATCATTATTATTATTTCATTTTCTTTATTATTATCATTTTTTATTATCTCCTTTGCCTTTCCAATTCATTACATTGTTGGAGAGTTTTATGTATTTTTGTTTATTTTATTTTTCTGCTTGTCCTTGTTTGAATTGCATTGTTTTGTTTTTTTCTTGTTGTAAAATTGAAAATGTTTAAATAAAATAAATACAAAAAACCCCCACCTGAGATGATCTGAGCTTCTTGAAGTCTCCATGAGAAGATGAGAGGCAATAAATTAAATAAAGATTAAAAAAGCATATATGATGCTGGCTCCCCTGCATTTCTCACATTTACACATTTGTACCGGGCACCACATCAGGAAGAGATGACAACATCCTGCAGCTTCCTCTTGTTTAATGTGAGCTTCTGAATAAAGCTGTTGAAAATATTTTATTTTACTGGTTTGGACAGTGTTTTTCCGCACTCTTACTGGTTTTACCTTGTTTGCTGTTGCCACTGAGAGAAGACTATAACCTTCAAAAACCCCGATGATACAGGAAATGCAACACTGTCAGCCTTAATCCTTTTTATTATTTTAATATAATATAATCAAAGTGCATGTCCGTCGGCAGTAATTGTGAACCGCTCTCCTGTCTTTGTTTTTCATCAGCCCGCAAGGCATTTCTGACATTGTTATCAGAGTTATTATTAGAACTGTGGAAAACTCACAGTGTGAGTTTAAGAAATTTGATGAGGACATTTAATGCAGGCTGCCATGTTCAGAAAAATACAGCTTCATTAGATTTGCATAAGATTTTGACTTTTTTGCTGCATGTACGGCTGTGTCCACGTGAGAGTGGATATATTTGAAAACTGAGGCTCTTCTGTTTGTTAAGGCCTTCTGTCCACACGTTAGTGGCATTAGGGCACTGAAAATCACATATTTTAGAAAACTCTGCCCCTCAGAGAAATTCTCTCTGTTGTCTCCATGTGCTGCAGTGGAAGTTGTTAATGTTGATAACTGGACTGTTTACATGCTCACACAGACTTTTGTTCCCTCCTACACTGTGATGCTGCTTTAAAAACTGGTGACCCATGGGTGCTTCCTATGCGGTTGCTATGGTCATAACAGATGTTGAAACCAACAGGATTACCCGTGTAAATAACAGGATTTGATAAAGATTATCAGATGTGTCTCAAACTTAATCAAATGTAAACAAAGAAATATTCCCTCAACACACCTGCTGTCACTAGTTAACACAGCCACAGGTTAAACCGTAACACCAGTCGAACACGATCATAGGAACAAATGTGAAAATAACAAAAGTCTGGTTTTATTAGATTTGCATAAAAACTGACTTTGTGGTCATAATTTGAAAACTGAGGTTTTTCTGTGTGTTAAGGCCTTCTGTCCACACATTGATGCATTTGGGTCACTGAAAAACACACATTTTGGAAAAGTCTGTCCCTCAGAGTCATTCTCTCTGTTGTCTATGTGCTGTAGTGGACATTGTTTAGCTGTTGCTGTTTTGAAGTGTTGATAACTGGACTGTTCTCACAGACATTCTGTCTCTCATTCACTGTGATGCTGCTTTAAAACACTCTCACGTACAAACACTGCAGACATTTTAGACGTGTTACATTTTCACAAGTGACCGTGTTGACTGGTGACCCATGGCTCTTTACTCTGCGGTTGCTGTGGTTATAACAATTGTTGAAACCAAAAACAATCCCATGAACCATGTTAAAAACAGGATTTGATCACAATTTTCAAATCTGTCTCTAAATGAAATATAAACTAAGAAATGTCCCCTTAACATGTCTGCTGTCACCGGTTAACACGGCCACAAGTTAAACTGTAACACCAGCTGGACATGATGGTGGGAATAGCTGGGAAAATAAAACAGCTTTTGCAGGATAAATGCAAAAAAAGGGTGTAGTTACAGGGTAATAAACAGTCTTTAAGAGGGTGTTTATGCATCTTTATGTGGAGGGCAATTTATCTAAAAAGGCACCAGTAGGACAAGATTTTTTTTTTTTTTTTAAGGAGGAGGAAAGCCTCTGTTTTGAAAAATAACTGCCTACGTGTGGCTGCAGCCTAAGCTAAACAAGGGGGGAACTTCCTGCAAAGGAGAAAGGATGCACATTAATTTTAGAGTAATCTTATTTAAGTGGGCTTTTGTTGCTTTAATCTGTTTTTTGTTGATATGATTAACCCTTTATCAGCAAGTCTGAAAACTGAAATGCCTTAATCAGACAGTATGAGGTACCTAAAAGGTCTTTTCTTGTTGCTGTGGTATCTCTAAATTTGATAAATATCATAAATAAATCATGATTTAAATTCTGGCACTGACAATCTGCTGTTGAGGTTCATTGTTTTAACTACAACTTCATTCTTTCCTCTGAAATTTCTCCTTCGTCTGCAGACAAAGGCACACACACAGAAGAAAGTCGAGGCCATGAGTCCTTTTCTACAAACCCAGCAGCCCTGAGAAGTTCTCATTAGCCCCCACAGCTGGAAGTGTCTGGTTATGAGGCTGCTAATCAGTGATCCTGCAGGTGTTTGGGGTCTCATTTCATGCAGGTATGAGCTCATGGTCCTCCTGATAAAATCAATCATGCATCCTCTGCCCTCCGCCGTTCATCTACCTGCTCTACACTGTAAAAAAAAAAAAAAGTAAAAAAACGGTAAAAGCACTGGCAGCAAAGTTTCCAAACGAATACCGTAAAATTACAGTCAAACATCGTAACACACAACTACGTAAAATAACTGTAAAAATACAGGACTAGATTTTACAGTCAAAATTAATTAAAATACAATGTTTAATAGTAAATAAATGCCATTTTACTGTAAAATAACATATATATTCAGTCAAAACACATTGAAATCAGATTCTTTTCAAGTTAGGCTCTGTAATTTCACGGTATAAATTATTTATTTTAGGAAACAGTCAAATCTATCTACGGTAATTTCTTGTTAAAATACAATTTTTTCCATGTACAGTAACAAAGTTATAATGTATAAAAACAAACTCTGATCACAAAACTAAAGATAAATGTCTGCAAATTTACAGTATTAATATGCAATTTTTAGAGAATTAGTAGGTTAAAAAACAACCACTGGACACTGGAAAAACAAGCCAAGTATGTTATAAATACATCAGAAATAGCTACATTTAAGGCCAGTCTCTGTAAATTAAGAATATTTAGTAGTTTTTTCCCGTGGAATAGCCTGTAATTTCACTGTATAAATGATTTATTTTAGGAAAACAGCTAAATCTGTTTACAGTAATTTCATTTGAAAATACTTTTTTTTTACAAGTACAATGACTGAGAAATAATGTATAAAAATGCTATAAATGCATTAAGCCAATGAAATCTCTTCCCATTTACAGTATTAATCTGCAATTTTAAAGAATTATGAGATTTTAAAATGTTCATTACACAATGGAAAAAGCAGAGTACATTAAATATACATCAAAAGTAGCTTTAAGGCCAGTCCTTGTAAATGAACGGTATTAATTTCGTGAAACAGTTTTGTCTATACTGATTTGCTGTGTAATTGTGGTTTCCCCAAGTAAAAATACAATGACACAATGTGTAAAGAAAATATATACCTTTAATCAAAAAGGAAAGTCTGCACATTTACAGTATTAGTTTCTTTAAAGAACTGGATGATGGAGCACTGTACATCAAAATACATACAAAACAGGTATATATAAATATCTGTAAATTTAAGATATTAAACAGTCATTTTAGTAAACTGAACAAACATTTGTAAAAATGATCCTTTGATCGAAAAACAAGGATAGTACTTTATTACACTTTGAAACAACTAAGAAATAGGAATATTTCAATATTTCTAACCCTTGCCCCAAACAACATGTTTTCAGTCACGATCCCTAATAGTGGAAACAAGATAGCTCCGACTTTCTGCATCAACATCAACATAAGAAACAATCTAAGAATCTTTTTCAAAACATGACATGACCAGGATAATCATACTGTAATCAGTCTGTTATCTTGAAAAGCATTGTTTGAAAAAAATAAATATGAATAAATAAAACTATGGAGATCATAGAAAAATTGCAGGTATGTTTCATTTTTGAACACCATGGAGTAAATGATATGATATACATGGTATGGTACATAAACATAAATGTTTCTGGTGTTGGATAGATGGTCCATAGTTATTAACAGAAAAGAATTGCAGATTTTGCTCTTTTCAGAGGTTATTTTGACAATAAGTTAACACTGCACCAATTGTATCCCTTAAAGTGATATTTATAACTGTTGTGTTGTACTGTACATAATGTCCAAAATATTGAGCAGCTTTTTCAGCAGTTGCTCCTGTGCTTTACAACTAAGATACATTGACTAGGCCCCCAAATACATTAAAGTCCGTGTAAAGCAAAATAAATTTGTGTTTTAAGTTTATCATACCACAGAAACATGTGTCATTGACCACTCAGCCAAATTTGAAAGAATAAAAAAAATTTAAGTTTATAAAATTAAGTCTCAAAATCATGCAAAAACAAGCACTTCTCTTATCTGTGAGACGCTGGGGGCGTGTCAGTTAGAGGCGCTGGAACCACAACCACATGTGAGAGGGGAGGGGAGCCGCCTCCGTCTACTCTACAAGGACGTAACCTACAGTAACAATGTAAGCTAGCACTGTAATGTAAAACCCTCTTTATATCAGCTGGAAAGGGCATTGTTAGTGAGCTGACATCACTAGTAGACTTTTTGTAGACCTGTGTTACTCACAGAACAGAAAGGTCCTTAAAACCCCAGTCTACATGTATTTCCTTGTCATAGCTATATTGGTGGCACATAAAAAATACCTGTGGTTCATCACTGCACTCTCATATGGACTCCGCTTAGGGAATGAAGCCAAATCAGGTCATGATTACATGCGATAACATTTGCTAACATTACATGAGCATTGCAGGATGCTCGATGTGAAATCACAGCAAAAAGCATTTAATTGCCAGAATTCACAATATAAGCACACACTTGTGCTTATAAAATTCTGAATGGTTGAATGGCTTTCACACGTTTTAAGGAAATACATTTATGACCTATTTAATGTGTTTAGAAGAAAATGGCTGAATATTTGCTTTACACAGACTTTAATTGTTAAAAGTATCCCACTGCAAACTCTTTTCACTTATGAGTAACACCATAAGAACTACCTATAATGACAGAAACCATCTTTAAAATAAATAAATAAGTTTTGTGTACTATGAATTTTTCTTAGTTTGGCCCAAGTTTAACCAGACAACATGGAGAGGGTGGGCTGTATGTCCCATACTACAGAGAGACGACAGGGGGGGATTGAGATGTTTTGACTTCACTTGACATCCCTTTTCCTAAACCAAATCTAAACAGAGCTAAATGTCTGGTGGGTAAAGCTGTGTGGAAGACCATATTCAACTAAACATAAAGAAGACAAACGTGGATGTCTACATTTGTTATAAGGGAAGTAAACATTGTGTATGTATGGATTACTTTTTCAACAGAGTGAAAAAGCAACGTATCCCCGTGGGGAAATTAAAATCTGACATGGGTTTTGTAACATGAGAATCTACTTATTGCCTGTTATGTGCAATGAGAGTAATTTGAGGTAATTTAAGCACAGGAACAGCTTATGAAGACAATTACCAACATTTGGACTAAAACCATGGCCATTAAACTTTGTAACTATTTTTTGCAAATGAAACAAATATAAAATTATGTCAGGATACATTCAATGTGGGCAATACATACTGTGTGTGAGAAACTGTTGTCAGATCATTTCAAACTGTCTGTTCACTTGCTTCTTGGGCCTCCTTAAATAACTCCGATTGTCCATCTATGGAGAAAACAGGCAGTGGTTAAACAATCCATGTAAACCTTTTGGCATTTTACAGACAAACATTCATGAGAAACTGAAATTATCATTTCTACTTTGAGTTGCTTTTTTCTTATCAGACATTACCAGAGTATATGCAGGAATCCTGAAGTTCAACACCTTGAGACATTTTAAAAGACCACCTCAAAATATTTTGAGACCTCATTGCCACTCTGAGCTGTAATCAGCAACATATATTTAACTTTGTTTGTAGCCCTTGCCCAGATCTGTGCCTAGAAAACAACCCTGTTAATGAGTTCTGTTGAAGAACTCAGTTGAGACTCCAGTGATAGTTTTTCAAAATTAAGTTATTTGCAGAGCAGTGTCACATTTCATGAGTTGAGCACAATTTTACCTTCTTGTTTTTTGGTATGTAAACATGCGCAAATATAGACTTTGTGTTTCATACAATATAATTTACATTTGAAACATCTGTAAAAAAATAATAATAGATCATAATTCTGAAGGGATAGCTTATATTTTGGCTTGGCTTGGCGTGGCGTGGCGGTGCGCCACAATCATTTACACGTCACAGAAACCCTGGGGTATGGAAAAAAGATTGATGAGATTAACAATTAATTTAATGATTTTAGCAAAAGGCTGCAACATTACAATGTGAAAAAACTGAAGGGGTCCCATTGTATCTATTTTACAAACTTAGCAGGGCCATGAAGACACATCAAGGGAACATAGAGGACTATTACACAACTACCACACATAATTTACAGCACAACCAAACACTATCATAGTATGTCATCGCCCCTACCTGATGTAACTTGAGAGGGAATATGATTTGTCTTCTATTTTGTATGTGTGTGTGTATGTGTGTGTGTGTGTGTGTGTGTATACTCACTTTGGCTGCACAAGGTGAAGTGTTGAGGAGTTTGTTTTCTTAGCCAGATGACTCTTCTACAGCAGGTACTGTCAGTACTAATGAAGAGAGAACCAGGTCATTGTTTCCATTAGAGGATTCTTAAGGATTTTTTTTTTTATTTTAAAGTATATTTCACATTAATCATCACTCACCTCAGGTCTGCACAATTACAGCAGTACATGTCTGCCCTGTGATCCACACTGAGCATTGCTAGCAAAGCCAACAATGTGCCACCTTTCTTCTAAACTAAGAGAGACACAGAAGAGCAGAAATAAAGAGTGATAAATATTCCCTCTAGAGATTACACTCAGCACATTACTCCACTTCTATTAACATTATGTTCTTAAAAGTTAGATTTGCTCAATTGAAAATATCAAAATCATCCTGTTGTCACTTTGTCTCGTCTTGTGTTGTTCTGTGTGTCTACAATATGAAATTAGCGAGGGGAGACAGCAGTGAGCAGGCTACCTTAGCATGCCAATGCTAGAACGAAACTCATTTAAAAACATAAATTAATGATCAGGACGAGTGGCATATGACACGGAGCAATATACAGCAGTTTGACCGCACTCAAATCACGAATAACAACTTTTAAGAGCGTGTATCACCGAGAGCAGAGACAGCACTATTACGGACTACCTCTGGCCATGTTAGAAAACGTTTTGACCAAAAGCGAGCGTTAACAACTGACGGTTACCCGCCTGGTCATAAAACGTTAGCTACCTGCTAACAACAGCCAATGTAACGGTAGCAATTTATCAGAGGGATGCTAACGTTAGCTTCAAAGCTGTCCACCCGATGTATGACACATTGAAATTATCATTCACAGCACATGCATTATCTGGGACACTTACCTAAAACGGCGTTTGGTTGACATGTCCGCTGTGGCTTTAGTCAAGGTAGGGCCAGACCAGCCGTAGTCTCATACCATTGAAGCTCATGCGTCCAAGAAGAGAGTCTTTCACATGAGTCATGACCCGCACTGAACCTGATTGGACGGACACTAACCCAACCTTTTTGTCATTCTTCAAACTTGTCGACAACTGGCAGATTATTGGTTTATTCAGCAGGTTAAGTCGTTATGGGCGGGACAAAGCAAACTGGAAATAGGCGAAAACTTTAAAATTTGAATGTAGTCTGATTGCATGAATTGAATGAAGCAAATAATGAAATTATATATATATATATATATATATATATATATATATATATATATATATATATATATATATATATATATTTATATATGTGTGTGTGTGTGTGGTTATACATATATATAGTTATATATGTATATATATGTGTGTGTGTGTGTGTGTATATATATATATATATATGTGTGTATATATATATATATATACAAATAGATAGATAGATATACAGATTTATAACCAATAGAAGGCAATTGACTTTTAAACTGCCTTCATACAGTAATGTTCAGTACATTTCTTTTTCTGTCAAATACTAATTTCTTCTAAAAAAAAATCACCTTTACAATACATACTTAATGATCTGCAATGTTATGGAAAAAACTAAAGATTTCTGAAATTTAATGTACATTTCTTCATTAATAGGAAAGATATGTAAAATTACATCACATTTTATGTTAAAAAAAATTTTATTATGAAAGAAACATGTTAAATTACCTTCAAAAAAACATAATAATACTGATGCAATATGTTATGGTTAATTTCTTGTAATTCTAAAGATTAATCTTTTATTTAATGCTAGGATCCGTTAATTTACAGGTATTGCATTGTCTTATGGAAAACGGTAATAAACCTGTAAAAAATACAGAAAATGGTATGAAAATTTACAGTTAAAGATCTACAAAAACAGTAAGTTGTCATAAAAAAACAGAATATTAATGTAAACTAACATTATGGTTAACTAACTGTAATTTAAAACATGAAACCTTAAAATTACTGAAAATTACTGTAAATCTACTAGCATTTTGTTGTTTTATTGGAAAACAGGAAAAATCTGTTAAAAATTACAGAACATCACCTATAAAATTACATTTTTTTTTTACAGTGTAGATGAACATATTAATAGAAAGAAGGCGACAGTTACAGCGTGTTTCATCATATCTGTTCCCTCTATTATCCCATCATCTGCACATTAATATGACACCAGCACCTCCAGGCTCACAGCTGACCTTGATACAAATCACAGATCAATACAGTCTGATATTCCCACTATTCAGCCCTGCAGCATCTACGCAAAAGACGCTCCACGTGAGAAAATCCTTAGTCTAAATCACAGCTATTTACAACCCCCCTCCATAAACACACCTTCACCTACGCTGCATATACATCCGCCTACATGTCGCCCACGCAGAGCTGCACATTAATAAAGACACCAGAGGGACGCCAGTGGTCAATTAAGCCATGAGCTTTACATCTAAGACAATTAAACACCACAACAGCCTTTTAAAATCATTACTATGCCTGCTCGGGGTGGCTGCATTCATTTACTTAAAAGGTGAATCATGTCTTGTTACTTATAAATGAGATGAACAGGAACATAAAGATGTTTTCACAGTGACAGTGATCCCTGCTCCTCTACTCCACTGCAGCAGCAGCAGAAATGTTTCCAACCTTTACTCGTGAGTGAGCCCCTTCAGTCTGAGAGTCTGACTTATTGATTTCACGGTTAGTTTTTGCTAAAGCTTCCTCTTCAACCTGCCCTCGCTCGTGAAATAGACCTGCATCTGTTGAACTTCTCTGCTGATGGTGCTCAAACATTTTCTGGTCTGAACTGTGAGGAAGAATTGGACGACGGGGTCACAGATTCAAAGCTGGAAGGTGATTTTAGTTTGATTATCTAAAAACCATCAACATTACCCTTCACCTCTCAGAAGATACTGATACAGCCACGTCGATTTCCCCTCCAAGCCAGCTGCCTGCCAACTACCAGCCAGTTACCAGCCACAGCAGCTATGGCCGACTATCAAGCAACGTGTGCTGCTTACAATGCTAGGTTCAAGATGAGACAAGATATTCCTTTATGAGTCCCACGCGGGAAATCCCAACTTCACAGCAGCGATAAAATACAGAAAAGAAATATAAAGAATGAAACTTACAAATGAAAATAAATAAGTGTATTTACAGCTGTTATGTACATGTTTGATACATGACAGTTGGAAAAATTTGAGTTATTTATATGTATGACTATACACAGAATATGCTAACGTGTGTATAGAATATACATATAAATATGGTTTATCGCACACTACAGAGGTTTTTGTTGTAGAGTCCAGCAGCTGCAGGAAGGAAGGACCTGTGATACCCCTTCATCACACACTTCAGGTGGAGCATCCTGCCCCTCACGGAGCTCCTTAGTGCAGTGATTTTTATTTATTTTTTTTTTTACTACTGTTTTTACAGTTTTTACATTGTCTTGTTTTTTACATTTGCTTTTATCTTTATCTTACCTTGTTTTTATCTTGCTCTGTTATTTGTATACATAGGCTACTTATAATGTCCGGACATTTCTATCTGTCCCATGCTTAAATATGTTTTCTTGATAGATTGATTGATAAATTATTTATTTATGCTGTTGACATTGACACTGGAAAGCTACAAATGAATTGCCCCTCATGTCCATCATGGAGGACAGCCTGTTTGTTATCACTACTCCAACAAAATGTGGATTTGCTGCATCAATACTCTGACCAGCGGAGGCACACTCGTTTTATTCGCCAAGGACGCTACAAACTTATATCTCCAACTACTGGCCTGGCATGCATGCTACTGTTGTTCTTGCCGATCTGTCTAAACGCACATCGTTATCACACCATCTGTGATTGCAGAGAGCTTTTGAAAATGCAAAGGAAAAACCTTCCTGTTTCTGGTGACAATGCTGTCGTGTAAACAGGTCTTAAAAGTCACCTCCATCTCTGGTTGTGTGCCTAAATTTAGCTAAAAACATGATTCCTTCACAAGAAAACATTGCCTCAAACACAACTTGTCAGTTCATATTCACACAAACATGGCCTAAAATGTTCAGTTTATGTCCATCAGGCCGGACAGGTCCCATCATGGACCTGCCAGAGCAGTACCTGTAAATATTTTTAAACAAAAGGAGAGCGACATGAGCTTTCAGCAGGTTACTTTGTTTATATTTAATAATGGAGTGTTTTCTTTATTATCATATTTTAAAAAAATGCTCTCATTACTTTTATGAACACTTCTTTCTAAACAGTAAAATCTCTGGAGCGAATATTGTGGAAGATTTTAGCAGAAATACTATAAACTGCCCTTACATAACAGAAAACCTTTGAGACAAAATAAAATGTGGGTTCGGCTCAGCGTTCAAATCCTGAAATTACGGAGTCTGAACAATTAAATTTGCACTAATTCAGCTTTATCTTTGAGACATTTTACCACTTTTTTCTTTGACTACACTTTTTATTTTTACGTTACTTGGTGGCAAATCCTGATAAAATGCTGCTACAGGCTGTGAGAAAAAAGAGGGGTGGGACGAGTGAGGGAGCGGTGATGCACGAAGATGAAGTGCAAAGAAACAAAAACTTCAGCCCATTATCTGAAATAATGTCACTTAGTTTATTAAAAGTTGTAAACAACACAGGCAGAGTGAGGCACAAATGGGACGCCATATTCAGACATTACTTTCAGGGTTAGAGCATGTGGTTTAAGCAAGAGGTGGGGCTATGACGCCATCTTTTCTAAATATATACAAAATTGTAAGTTTTTGGGCCCCTAAAATGCTGTATCCGTGTGGACGAAACGCAGATAAGATTAAACACTTGTGCTTTGTCTCTGTGTGGATGGCCCTTAGCTTTTGAAGCAATTACCTGCTGATACAAATCTTCTCAAACAGGGTGAATATTCTGTTATATTTTTCATTCTCTTATCTTTTTAAGACAAGACATGCTTGGCTTGCAGAAAAAGCAGGTGAGCCTCTACTCCTCCAGATGTTTGTTACACATTTTCGGACATGTAGGAGGCGTGCAGCTCACACTGGCTGTCTGAAAGCTCCAATTTGTTAACATGCTTCCCTAAATAAAACATGCACACACAGCTGCAGTCATGCAACTAGATGCATCCAAGAAGCTGCATGTTCTCCTAGTGAGGGATCTGTGGTGCGATAGGAGTCCAACCAACCGGGGCACTTCAGGTACAACATAACCCTCCCTGTTATCGGACTCTTAGATCAACTCTGAAACTACGAGTATTTGAAGGTGAAAAAGTTGCATGTTGTTGGTCAAAGAATGCTTTCAGCAGGAGAAATGAGGTGCTGAAGCCTGTGTGGAGGTCACTGTAAAGCTGTTTACACTCGTGTTGGACTGATTGTGCCTCTAAAGCATTCCTGTTTGTTACATCTGCTCTCAAAGTGGTTTTACACTGAAAGGTAAATGTCACAGAGGTCCCTGCATTATCATTGTGCCACCATCAGCTCTAACACATTAACACCACAGCGTTTGAGCTCCGTGTCCCAGATTCTATGAAAAGCTCCAACACTGTAAATAAGGCTGTAAGGTGTGAAACTACGGTGGCTGACAAGGACAAACATGCTGCAGCAGGAGCACTGCAGGGGAAAACACAGCCCTCTGAGACTGAAAGAGGTCAGTTTGGTGAGAGCGAGAGAGTATCGAGGTGCTTTTCTGCCAGATTTGGCTCACGGCAGCCTCAAGGCCGACCTCTCCCTAACCCTCAACCCTGGACTCTTTCGGGGGGTTCTGACCGGACTTTTCTACCAGCACAATCCTCTTCTTCCTGAGGGCCAAGTGTTTGCTGTTTGGGCTAAATAATAAACAGGTTGTTTCTGAAATTGCCCTCGAGATACTACTCATGAATGCAGTAAGCAGCATATACTCTACTGTATGTGGTAGAAGCATGCAGTCTATCAAGCAGCATATATTTTGCAGCATCCTACACTCGACTGAGCTGATTCTTCTTCTTCATTTTGTTTTCTATCGTATACGGTGTGTTACTCAGTCTAACCCACCGGGTCCTGGTGAGCTGGATCAAATTCGGAAAAGTATTAAAAAGGTCAGCTGCCACTCCAGTATACAGCAGCTGACCCTTCCCATTCCCACCCTCTAAGAAGGTCAGCACTGGACACATGGTGCTGAGTTTGGTGTGGTTGTATCAGGTGGTTGCCGTGGTCCTGGTCCTCTCCAGGCCAGTTTGTGTGATTTGGGAAAAGCCCTAGGACCAGAAGGTGGAGGGGACTTTTCTCTGGCTTTAGCTCTGAGGGTTCATCTGGGCAATGTGATGGTAGAACTGGGGGTCACTAGTTTTTAAATGGTCAAATTTAAGTGCTCTCTATTGGATTTTAAGTATGTTGTATATTGACCATGTTCTGTTCTACATGTTTTGTTTGGGGTTTGGACTTGTAAGAGGGTCTTACAGAACTCAGTGTGAAGTGAATCAATGATTGTTTTGACCCATGTGTCAAAGTCCTGGTTTAATTCTGGTCCACAGATTTCCCTGCCATACCAAAGAAGTGGTTCTGATACAAGTTGAAAAATTATGAGCCAGATTGGAATTAAAATGACAGAATATATATTTTGTCTAATTCAGTGCTCATTTTGTTGACTAATTATTTTCATCAACAACCTTTTTCCCCTGACAAAAACTAGACAGTAACTAATAAAAACAAGTGCACATGAACAAAAGCTAAAAACTAAATTAACTGACACTCAAGTCAACAAATAAAAACTAGGCAACAATGTTTGACACAGACTTAATCCAATCAGACCTAATTTGGTCATGTAGAAAGTAGGGACAAGTTAGGAATATATCCAATCACAGCTACTTTGGTTGTGTGGAAAGGTTGGATGAGTTAAGAGGGACATCCAATCACAGCTGCCTTAGCTTGGTGGTGGTGGAATAAGTTGTGGAGCGATCCAATCAGAGCTCCTCTCTTTATGAACTGATATATTCATGTAGAGCAACTACATGTAACTGAGATGCTCTGCCAGGTAGCCTAAATAAAGGTGACTGCATTTCACACAAAAGTTCAATTTGTTTCTGTTCATTTATACATTCAAACTTTACTAGCATTCAATAAAGGGTTATTAGATGTTTCATTTTATCCAAGTGTAAAACATGACTTCAGAAATTCAAGGAAACATAAAAAATGCCTTGCCCTTTACACTTCATATTTCAGTCGACTACATTTACAGCAGATTTCATCGACTAAATTGCTGTGAAATTTCATCGACTGAAACTAGATTAAAATTAAAACAATTTAGATGACTAAATTATGAGCAAAACTAAAATATATTGTAGGCAAAAGACTAAAACTAAAACTCAATGAAAAGTGCTGTCAAAATGAACACTGCTCTAATTGCAGAGACGCCCCTCTTGAGCTCATGTTCAGACCAAGAAACATGAAATTGTATTGTGTCTTAATCCAGATGTGACACTCACCGTCTGCTGCAGGTCGGGGATGAGGACGCGGATAACCAGCGAGTTGATGTGAATGTCGTCCATGCGGCTCTGCGAGGGATCGGCGGTGGCCTTTATCGTCTCGTAAATGGTCTCTTCACGGGAGCTGTCGGAGGCACAGTCGTCGGAGTAGTCGGAAAAGCTCTGAGCCATCTCATCCTCACTAGAGGTGGGGCTCCGGGGCATAGTCAGCAGGCCCGGCGGATTCAGCTGGAGGAGAGAACGAGAGGACAGCGGGTCAAAACAAACCAAAACCATTTATTAGACGGAGAGCAAAATCTAATGATCCCCTCTGCTCCTCTTAGACTGTTCACGTCTCTGTGAAAAGCACCCAAAGATGCTCATTAGTTCGTTGGTTGTCCTCGGAGCTCTGACAGTTTGTTTCTCTGAAAGCCCTGAGGGATGAAAGTGACCGAACAGCTTCAAAAAAGGTTCATTAGAGTTTGACTGTTGTGAGGAAAAACGTGAACATTTGAAGAGTCTGAACAAAGATCTTCATCTTCTGGGACTGCACTCTATTAGAACAAGGTGTCAACATGATGGATGGATCAGAAAATTAAATATGTTACCCCTCATCACTCACGCCTTTGGTCCACGCTCGTGTGAGTGACCTGGACAAAATGAAGACATTTTAAATAACCTGATTATCTCATTATTTGGAGCTCAAACCTGCAGGGTTTCCCTATGAGAGGGCTGATGCGCAGGAGCTGGAGGTTTGAATATCATTTACCAATTAATATGAAAATTCATTTTGCACGCCTGCAGATGTTTGACCTTAAAGACTGCAAAATGCCAGTCTGACTCTGAAATGAGCCATTTTTCAGATTGAATGAAAATCACTGAGTCAAATGACTTTATATTATAGTGAGGAACGTTATCTCAGCACAGTCTCCTGAGGTTTGGATTGGCAGCCTGGTTCAGCACACTCTCCATCCAGAGTAAATCAAAAATCTATGAACTAATGAAATCTGCTTTGAAGGTGATCGGTCAAACAGACCACCCTTCTCTCCAGTCTGCCTTCAGTAGTGTTGTCCTTAACCAGGCAAACAAAATTCTTAATGATCCTTCTCATGTTCTTTTTCTAGACTATGAACTTCTGCCTTCTAGGAGACGATACACAGCAAACACAAAACAAACCGTTATAAGCTCTCTTTTCTCCCAACATCCATATCCCTTCTTAACAAACAGTCTGAGTAATTCTTCTCCTGCAGGTGTTATATCATTTTTTATACTTTTCCATCTTATTTTACTGCCACCAGTCTTTTATCTGTTACTTTTATTCCAATTTTATCCATGTTTTATTATTCTCTTTGTTATTCGATCATTTTAACTTGTTTCTACTTATTTTCAGCACTTATTGTAACAAACACTGCAGTTTAATCTTCTTGTGCAATAGCTACTGACCATGCTTGCTGCTGACCTCTTGCTTATGTAACTGTTTTTATGTTGTCTAGTGGTTTTTTATGTATATCGTGCCCTTAGCCAGTAGCACTGCTGTCTCAGCCAAATTTCCTGCAAGGGACATTAAAGGTTATCTATTTGTCCATCTATATCTACTCTCTGAGGCTGTGAAATGAAGCTTAAGCATAAGAGCCAAAGACTGTAGTTCCTCAAATGTCCACTAGAGCTGTGGTTTCAAACCATTTTTCCTCGGTGCCCCCTCTTCAATTAATCAATCAATCAATCTTTATTTGTATAGCACCAGTTTATAACCAGTGTTATACTTTACAATAGAGCAGGGTGAAGCCATACTCTTCTTTTTATAGATACACATATATGAATATACATATAAATACATATATTTGCACATACGCATCCATCCATCCAGAGATGTATCCATCCAGGCAGAGACAAGGGGACTAAAAATAAGAATTTATGAGAGACAAACCAGTGGGTGCCCAGACCATAAATCCGTCCTCATCAATACAACCATGGATAGAGAGATAAATCTAATGCTAACATTGATATCAATAATGAATATAATCTGGAGAGGAATGATGTTGATTAATATAGCAGCATCTAACTGAACTGCCATTAAAATGGTTTAACTGGTCTAAAAGTATGAATTTATGTTAAATGATGTCTCTTAGCTGCACCTACGAAGATTTAAGCCCTCCTGGACCCACAGACAAAAAAGCGGAAGCACTTCTGCGATGACTCACATCAATAACAATTGTCCTCTTTTATCAAATCTAGCTGAACAAACACTTGTTATCTGCACAGCTTATCCCTTTTCCTGGTTGTGGGAAGCCGAAACCTAACTTGACACATCAGATGGTCCATTCGATATATTTCACTAGTCCATCCGGGAAAGAGCCCATAGGAAGTGCTTGGGAATGGGAAGAACCTTTAAGAAGCAAATCTGGCAGGTGATGGCAGTGCTCTGCTTTTGTGCACCCCTCTTGTTTGGTCCTTGCCTGGCTCAGATTGACTTCACATTGACAGGGAACAGAACTCAAGTGAACCAAGACCCCCATTTTCAAGTAGACCAGAGTTCAGTTCTTCGGTCCTAAGCAGAGTCCACAGGCTTTTAATCCCCCCCAAATCAAGATCAGGAATCAAGATCAATCCCTCTAAAAACGTTCTAAGTTTCTTTTGTTCTTGTGTTTTCTTTAATAATTTAAAATGAAAATGCATTTGTTTTGTTTTAAGTCCGTGGTAACAATACAGGGAGGGGAGTTTGATTTCTATCTCATACTTTTGTTCTAGAAAGTTTTCATCCGTCTCCTGGTGCCTGGAGTCAAAGATCAGTAACTGCAAGCAGCCAGCAGCCATATTGAACACATACAAATACCCTGATAGTTTTTTAGCCGTCAGCCATTTTCCTGCAACTCCAGTAAACAAAACAACAGCACAAACACACACTCTTTATGATATTTACAGAATTTAAAGATTTTAGTTGTTCATATTTATTCTGTGTTTCTGTTTCTGCTCCTGGAAAACCAATCAGCCCTCTGAGGAAAAAACACTCAACTTCAGACTGTAAAAACAAAGGTGTGAATGTGCTGACAGGCTTTTCTCACTGTTAAGGATTATTTAGACTATAAAAACACATTTTCTCCTGTTTAATGGAAGCTGGTCCATGGTTAACTATGACTATATGATATTGCTTTTACAGTAAAGGAAACTGAAACTTAAAGGAAAAAAACCCCACATGACCTCTTTCCTCTCTATGTGAGCAGAGTGATTTCCTCTCTGGGATTTGTGGTGTTTCTCTGAGGTCGACTCTGATTCTGTGCAGGGTGCAGCAAGTCTGATCATTTATCCTGGAGAAAAGAAATGTGAAACACTCAAACATTCATGGGACTTTTTCATTTCTACCAGAGTTTACAGACTCAAAGGTCATCGGTTATTTTCGTGTTCTGAGACCGAACCACAGAGAGGAGAAATGGGGATAACGTCTCTGAAGAATCAGGAGTGTCCGATAAGTTCAGCTCAGATTTATTTAACACTTTTCATGGACTGGACTGTGAACAAAGTCAGCCAGAGCAACAGCAGTTAGCACAACTGCTAATGCAATAAGGATTTAAAAAAATATTGGCATATCGTATATCGGGAAAAAATCCAATATCGCGCATCTCTAGCCTAAACCATCTATGTGTTCATACAGGGAATCCTTAAGGGACCAACTGAGCTGCTTTTCATGAGACTGACTAACGTGAGCAACACCTCCTCTTCTCTGCCGTGATGTCAGGACATCGTCATACACCAGAGCGAGGATCACAAGAGAAGAAACAAATCCATCTGAAGCTCACAAAGAAAAAGAGGGATTTTATTCCCCCACGTTCTCATGATCACAAAAGACCTTTTAGAGGAACGTTATGAGCTGTTCTTGATTTAATGCAGGTTTTAGTGTTGGCCTCCTGCTGAGAACTTGAGACCGTAATTTCCATCATTTTCATTTCAGGTTTCAAACCAGCATGTGGGCATTCTTATAACCCTCGCCAAGTCACGTGGAGCGTTTGTGTATGTGAGTCTGAAACCACGACTTAGAGGAAGGAGACATTTTCAGAGAGTAAAGTCTGCTGAATACTTTCATTTAGTTTCTTTATGTGTGTTTGTCATGAGGGTGGAGCTCCTTCTTTTTATTGATACTGACACCCTTATTGTTACTCCGATATCATTATAGATACTTTTTATTGTTTGGTGGAAAGACAGGAACACACATATTTAATGAATTTCATTAAATAAAATAAGAATAAGAGATACAAACATTAATCTTAATGGGTTAACATGTCTATAACTGGGTTTCTTTGAATTAGACCAGCTGTTTAAAATGCTGCTTTCTTCATGGCTTCATGTTAGTGGTTTGGTGCTTTGATAAGCTTTAACTCAGTGTTCATTTTGACAGCACTTTTTAATTTAGTTTTAGTTACAGTCTTTTGCCTAAAAAATCTTTTAGTTTTAGTCATAATTTAGTCATCTAAATTGTTTAAATTTTAGTCTAGTTTTATTTAAGTCGACCTTTATGTAGGCGACCTGGCAGAGCATCTCAGTTACAATACCAGAACTGACAACAAACAGTGAACCTGCTCTACATGAATATATCAATTCATAAAGAGAGGATCTCTGATTGGATCGCTCCACAACTTATCCCACCACCATGAAGCTAAGGCAGCTGTGATTGGATGTCCCTCTTAACTCATCCAACCTTTCCACACAACAAATGTGACTGGATATATTCCTAACTTGTCACTACTTTCTACACGACCAAATGAGGTCTGATTGGATTAAGTCTCTGTCAAACATTTTAGCCTAGTTTTTATTTGTTGATGAAGTTAATTTAGTTTTAGTTTATGTCCATGTGCACTTGTTTTTATTAGTTACTGTCTAGTTTTCATCAGGGGAAAAAAGGTTGTTGACAAAAACTATGACGAAAATAACTAGTCGTCAAAATTACCACTGCTTTAACTAAATAAAGTTCATCTGTACAGCAGCTTTCTAGAGCCTTTGCAATAAAACTTTATAAGCTAAAATGTACTGTGGACGATGAGGGCAAATGGCCTACAACAGCCTGAGACTATGGTCGAGCCAGCACCTCTTCCATTTTCTGTGGTCAAATTAGCACTTCCAAAATCTGAAGTGCTCGTGTATTTGAACCTTGACAGCAAATCATATTCCTGTTTTCCTTTTACCATCAAAAGTGTGAAATACAGGAGACTTGCCTTAATGTTGGCTCCAAGACGCTTCTTTGTCAGTGTGAATGAACAGACTGCGTAATGATATTGAATCAAAGTTCAATGCACTGAGTGGTTTATTTTGAGCTCTTTTGACAGATATTAAAATGAAATCAGGTCATTTTATTTCATTTGTACCAGATGAAACTGTGGTTTCGCTGTAAAGAGGAACCCTTAGATGATATGACAAGCAGTATAAAGTACTTTTACTGTAAGTAAAATTTCCGCGTTCTTTGAAAATAGATTACTCAAATATTTGATACAAAAGTTTAGGATCATTTTCCTTCCACTTCACAATTATGTGCAACTTTGTGTTGCTCTATCATATAAAATCTCAGTGAAATACACAACATTAGTGATTGTAAAGTGACAAAAAGTGGAAAAAAGTTCACGGGTATGACGACCTTTTCAAGCCACTGTTAACAGGTGCCTGACCATGCAATGCTCTGTATACAAGCACAAGAATATTAAACTGGGTTCTGAAACTGACACGAGTACAAGGACCAGAACGTGACCTTGATGGGGGTTTCGTCAACAGCTTAGCAGCAGCATTTTAAACACAGGCAGTTCAATAATGCAGTACTAAGATGTCTAAAGATCGAATTACAATAATCAAGTCTGGTTGAAACCGATGCTGAATAATCATGTACAGCTCAGCTCAACAGGCCTGAGTTTAGCAATATTCCTTCGACTGTAAAAAGGCATTCAGGCCAAACTATTCACTTTGTTCCAGGATGAAAGCCCAGTCCATCTGAAAACCTAAATTACGCAGAGCTAGTTTGACAGAAGAGGACGGACAACCAAGACGTTTCTTTGTGTCAGGAGGAGCCAAGCTGAGTAATAACCTGAAGGAAATCTGCAGCCATCCAAGCTTTGACACAACTAATACAATCAATCTGCTCTTCAGACTAAACATGCTGGTAAATATGATCAGTCACAGCTGATCTAAGGTGAAAAAACAGGAGGCTCAAGACAAAATGTCTCCAAAAACTTGTTTCCGTTAAATCAGGATTCAGACAGCTTGCCTGTTTTGTAAACTATTTGCCCCTCTCTGGCTGCTTCCTCATTTCTTTGCTCTTAAATGTATGAGATATGCTCTGAGGTTCATAAATAATCCATGGGATCAACAAACATTTTGCAGAAATCCCTGCACTCACAGCAGCCTGTAAGTCAAGTATGCTGGATCGCAGGTGAGGTGAGAGGAATCCATAAAGAATGTTTGCTAAGCACGGAGGTCAGAGGTCAAGGTATGCAAAACTATAGCCCAGAAAGACAGGGTTTGAGTCCAAGCTAAATCATGAAATCAGTGATCATCTAAATCCTCTGCATGAGCTTTGGAAAAAGTTTTTTGGTGCCAAAACTACATGCAGGATTTATTAAAAAAATAAATCAGATATTGTTTGTGCAGTCATCAGAAAGAAAGAACAAACATTTTTGGATGATTTTGCATTACATTCACACTCGTGATGGGCGATACCAGACTTTCTCAAATCAAAACTGATTGTTTTTGCAGTCGTTTTTCAGATACTGATCATCTCAGATCTCAAAGTGAGTTTCAAGACTTGATTTGATTTAGCAGATTTTCCACCACTGAAGACGTAAGTGACACTTTTTTTGGGTGACTTAAAGGAATATGCCAACATTTTTTTTCTTTTCTTGTCTTGTCTCACTCCTGAATCCATGACAAGCAGATAGACTCCATTCTTTAGACTGTGTGTGCAGTAACAAGAAAGAGACGGGCAAAGCTCGTCCACCGTTAATTAGCTTAGCTTAAACACTGGGAGTCAATCGGTATCATTAGCCTGCCTTTGCCTACAGTCATCAGAAAAATCAGCAACTCTAAACAGTTCTGTGTGCTTGTTGTGACTCAAAAGAAATATAGGGGGCATGCACAAACCAACTTGAATGTCTTTGTAAGTAGGTCAACAAGCGCTTCTACAGTGCTACCCATTGACTTCCAGTGTTTGAGCTAAGCTAATTAGCAGTGGGCAAGCTCTTCCTGTCTCTTCCTTGTTTCTGCCTGCACGCAAGAATGGTGTCTATCTGCTTTTCATGGCCTCAGGAGTGAGGCAAACCCCGAAAAGAACAAAAAAGTTGGTGTATCCCTTTAAATATTATTCCAGAAATACAAATTCATTTCGCACTGGTTACACAGGACGATGTCATCACCCCTTTCGGCTCAGCCTTAGTGGATTTTACTGATTATGTGCTGCTGCGTTCACACTTCAGCTCAGGCAGACTTTAAAGTACAAGGAGGTGTTGGGAAATTCTGTGGGTAAAGTCTGGATCATTTCAGGGTTTTTTTTAAGTATGAACGGGGTTAAATATTCACCACATAATCAGACAACACCTTCCCATGAGACCCTCACGTGTGTCAACTCCATCATAGCTAATCACGAACATGCGTGTGCAAACACACACTGATGAACAGCTCTGATTATCAGAGAGAGGAAACTCATTAATGACACACACACACACGAGGGGCTGAACTGTCTGTGCTCCGTCTGCAGCATTAGTCCTGATCCTGCGTCTCACTGGAGGCTGAAGACCGCCACCACACACACCCTCATAAACACACGTTAACACATCATGCTTGTTACACACCGTGGTGATTATCAGCTGATTAGCATGCTGATAAATTCACAGCCAATTCATTTCCAATGACAACACTGAGCAGACATGCCTGGAGCATCAACGGTCACGCTCACAGATTAATGATGTCAGCATTACAATTATTCTGCTGGCACTGCTTTAAATGAGGCCTGACTGTGTTTCTGTAAATCTGAGTATTCTCTCAGACTTAAAGGGCAGATTCTCCACTTTTAGATGTGTTTTTACATAGTAAGGGACTGAATGGTTTAAGTTTTAATTGCTTCTCCGAGAGAGAGGCTGCACTCGCTCCAGCAAAGCCCTCGGGGGCAAGTAGGCACAAAATTGCAGAGTAAAAGTTGTTTTTTGTTACGGACAGGCTCAATTTATTTTACATTACAAAAAGGATCCCCACAGAAATAAATCTTTCTGCAACAGAAGGAGCATTTTCACCAGAGCGAGCACAGCCACAGTGCCTCCTAAACCATCAGACATCATCAAAATAATAGTCAAAAGTAACTGCTAAATGGTCTTGGGCTTGTTCAGCTGGAGGCAGGTCATGCTTAAAGCTTCTTCTCATTTTATAGCTTTTCTTTCTCCTTATTGTGTTCTCTTCTCAGTGCTTTTATTGTTTATGTCTCTTTCTCTCTTTATATCCTCCTGTCCTCTGCTTCTTCTCCTAAACTTACTGATTCAGTGGTTTTCTTTTATTTT
The DNA here is from genome assembly GCA_037902135.1 of Cetoscarus ocellatus. Classification (NCBI taxonomy): domain Eukaryota; kingdom Metazoa; phylum Chordata; class Actinopteri; order Labriformes; family Labridae; genus Cetoscarus; species Cetoscarus ocellatus. The sequence goes on from JBAMNC010001115.1 coordinate 112,685, forward strand.
GGTCTTCATGGTCTCATTTCAAGTTGCAAACTGATCCACTGCTGTAGTGTTTGAAAAAAAATAAACCTTATGACATTGCAGATTTTCTGGAACTTTTTACAAAACCTGCAGCGACAAATACAAAAATAGTCCTGCAAAATCCTGGAGGGTTGTCTTTTTGAACAAAATAATTTTTAAAAAACCAAACTTTTGCTGCGAGTGCTAACAAAAATTGCTACAACTAGTACAAAAAATGTACTGCGAAATCCTGGAGTGTTGTTTTATCTATTAATTCTAATAATTTGTTTTTAAATACAACTTTTGCTGCAACTTTTTGAAAAACTTGCTGCAAAATCAGGCATTTTCTGCAGCAATAGTCACATAAATTTGCAGTAAAATCCTGGAGGGACTGCATGACTGATTTTAAAACAGTGATAGAGCCATACATGAAGACTGACAATGACATATTTAACAGTTTTGTTCCTGTAGTTTGTGCTGCCCCACAAAGAGAGAGACACAGGACAACACAAACCAATTGATCCATTTACGCTGTTCACTCACAGCTGCTTGATCAATCGCAACTTATGGTGAACAAATTTGACTGAAACCATCAGAAGTAATTGCTATGCTACATGAAGCTAGCAGTTAGCTTCCAGCAACATCCTTGGTGATTTTGATTTCCATCCAGCTCCTCTTCTTATCAGTCTGTCATCTGTAATTCACAAGTTACACTATTTAGATGCTCGTGTTATGAGACACAAATCAACCAATTGGTCCTCTGTTTCTAACATCCATTTAGTTTATGCTTGCCTTTTCTATCGTTGCCATGGCTACGTTTGCTTCCTGCTCCAGGCAGATTGCTCCCTGATTCACTTTGTTCTGGTCCTTGTGACAAAACAACATGCAGGGCTGTCCTCGGTGCTCCACACAAGGAGGACTTCTAGTCATAAAAATTAAAACACATTAAAATTACGTCGGGGCATCCCTCAAGTCTTTTACAAGACCATAAAAAGACTCTTAACTCACCCCACATCACAAAATAATCAGATAAGATCACCATTATGACCAAGAGATAACCAGAGCTTTGCTGAATTTGGTCAGAAGATGGGATCTGAGCCAAAACTCGGGCAAAAATCATGTAGTGTGCACCCAGCTTTGGAGATTCATCTTACTTTTCGGCAGCAAAGAGGCCTTAAGACCAAAAGAAAATGAGGAACTTTGGCTTCATCAGGAATAACAGTAATTATAAGTTTGTTTGAAGTGTTTAAGTTCATCATTTTTTTAAGAATAGAGGAAAAATGTGTCCCCATCTTTTAGCATCATTAAAAACTTCAGGCACATGTCTGGTCTGATGCAATCGCAGCACTCTTCAGATTATCTCTATTTCTGATGACACTCACTCTGCTCACTGACTGTCAGTTTTCAGCAGATTGCACCATTTCAAAAACTTCCTCACGCCGGCCTTGTTAACCTTATTCAGTATCAGGACGCCGTGGCATCCACCAGGTCTCTAAAGGAAGACACTTTCAAATTAAGAGCGCTTCCTCCTCTTCTTCTCCGGGCTGAAAGGCTGCGGCTGGCTCTGCGTGCCACCACTCTCTGCTTTTATGAGTAAATGTGTGAACGTGTGAGAGACGGAGCGAGCGGAGAGGAAGTGTGTGACTGCTTCTTTTGTTGGGTTTTATCACCTCCAACACACGCAGAGCGGGGTCCATTGTAGCAAGGACGTTTTTGTGCGTCGTCCCTGGACTCATTTTCCTCACACCAGTTCGTCTCTCCACTCGGTGGTGTAATTGAAAAGATGAAACGACTTTCTAGGAGACTTTCTGAGTCTTTAGGTACCAAAGAGAGTGTGCAGAGTTCGCCCATGAACACAGTCATCGGCTTCATTTGCATCAGAAGTGAAAGTTCAGGAGTGCATGAAGAAGCAGAGGACGGACGGACGGACTTTCTCTGGTGTGCATGTCTGTGAAAGAAAGAGACGAGGCTTTTACTAAACACCTATAATTAGAGGAGCAGATTATATGCATCCAATAATTACAGCAAAGTCCATGAAAGGAAGAAAAACAGCCTCACTGCATGCTGGTTTATGCTTCCAGGAGGTCCAGATCACCACAGAGGGAAACTACAGAGGGGGGTGGTTTGCCTCTGACCTTTAACCTCATGATTTCATTAGTTCATCGAGTCATAAACGTCATCTGTGCAAAGTTTGTGAGAAATCCCTCAAAGAATCTTGAACATAAGAAGCTTACAAGCAGCAGATGATCATATTTTTGAAAGCAAACTCAAGACCAACCTTTTTAGTCTGGCTTTTAGCTGATTTTTGTTTTTTTTCTCTTAATCTGCATTTGTGTTTTTACTCTATTTTAGTGTCAGAGTTACAATAGTGTGTTTTATTTCAATTAGCTTAAATGATTTATTACCATTATTATATCTTATCATGGTTTTATCGGTTCAGTCTTAGGTCCTGTGTTTCCTCAATTTGAATTCAATAATGGATTCAGTCATTTTTTTGTAGTGCTTTATAAATAAAGTTTGATTGATTGATTGATTGATATGGTCCAAGCAAGTTTGACTGTCTTCTTCCCAAATTTGTCCTGGAGTCAAATCAGACATTTGTGCAAAATTTCAAGAAATCTTGGAGAGTTTTTTTTTTTTTTTTTCAGAAATTTCATTCAAATGCAGGCAACAAAACATGATGGACAAAAAACAAACCTACATCTTGATTTTTTTTAAACATTAACATTACGAATCATTCTCAGGAATCGTACAGAAAAAACTGCCAAAAATGAACAAGCAGCATCGAAATCTGACTCCCAGGTGGTTTTAATGGCGCTGGAGGAGACTGACAACAGGTTATTCACGTTTGCATGGATAGTAGAACAAACCCCTCTGAAACCTTGGTGAGAGCAGGTGACCTATGACCTTTAAATCCTAATAGTGCAACAAGGCAATTGTGGACAACGTTGACAGGAATCCCTTCAGCTTACATGATGAACAAATAATGAGAAGAAAACTCAGACCACATTTTTTACTTCACATCACAGCAGTCGCATCTGCCTATTGCATAATCTGATTGGCCCGTAAGGAATGTGATTGACAGAAGAATCGTCCAATAACCTGCTGGATATGCTTTTGGAAGGTTCTGCCCATTCCTAAACACTTTTTATGGGCTGTTGCCATAAAAAGGAATTCATGAGAGTGTAAAGAATGTAACCATCAACTCATTCATTTTTTAACCCGGCTGTAAAGGTGTTTATTTCTGCTGTAAAAATGGACATTTGATGATGACTGATGACATGCTGCTGCAGACAGCCTCTAGTGGACACTCAGAGAACTGCAGTTTGTTTTTATTCTTTCACATTGACTTGATTTTCCACAGCTAGAGTTAGATTAGATTAGATTAGAGATTAGATAATACTTTATTAATCCCCTCAGAAAACCTTCCTCAGGGAAATTCAGATTCTGTAGCAGTTCAGTATTACAGATTCAAGTGTATATAAAAAAAAGATATATCTAAACAAAACTATAAATAAATATATAAATAAAGTAAAAATAGAATTTAAAAAATATAAAAATTGTCACATGACGGTGAATTTAATGGAAGTAATCAATGGTAGGTAAAGTGAAGTAATCAAATGGCTGATCTAAACAAAAATACAAGTGTGATGCGAAATTAACATCTTAAAGTGTTTCTGTTGTTTTTGTTTTTCTCACACTGAGCAGGAGACTCAAAGGTCCGATGGACTTAGTCCTGGTCTCCTGAAACAGACATTTAAAGATTTTTCTATTATTTTTTTTGACTGGAAATGGAAACGCCAGGCTGTTTGTGGTGTGTTTGTTTATCCAGAGTCCTACAGTCTCCTACAGTTTGATGTTTTGAGATGTTTTTCTGTTCTTCTGTCACTAAGACAGGCTGAGAGGCGTCCATCACAGATGCAAATATGAGACTCAGTGACAGCACACATCTGAGAGAGCTGTATGGAGACAACAACCTGCTGTAAAGTAGACAACTCACCGAGGCGCAGGAAACACTTGAGCAGCTGTAATGTCAGTGTAAAATCCGAATATTATCTCATTATTCAAACCAAACGCACGTTAAAGGAGCCTGCAGGTACGAGTATCTCCTCTGACTGATAGAGAGAATTAATGTGACAGATGGAGCTCAGAAGGTTTTACTGGGACGAGGTCGCTCTTCATCTTCTTAAACACTCTTTGACTAAAAAGAAAAAATGACATGTTCGTTACCTGAGCACATCTGCTCCAGCTGTGAGCTCCGCTTTGAGATTGTGATTCAACTTTACAGTCACTGTGCTTTTCAGAGATGAGTGTCACCACCCAGGATAAAACACGAGGGGCTTCAATTTCAGTTCAAGCAGAGAGATCGTCTGAACGTGTTCAAAGACTCCGTAAAGAGAAATGAGAAGTTTGTCAGAGCTCATCACATACGTGCTCCAGGAGTAACAGTCTATCTGCTCTGGAGCGCGTTGGTTGGTCACGTCATCCAGAATTATCATCAACATCTGAATAATGAGACTGAACAGACACAAACACGACTGATCATCCAGCTGATGAGGAGAAATCCTTCTTTAGAAGTCAGGAAACAAGGAAATACGTTTGGTGTACTAATTCAACTGGTGACTGTGTAGATTGGTGACTTGGAGTTCTGTGTTTGTGTTAGCTTGGTTTCTTTGGTTGTATTTTCTTACATACAAACTGAAACAATGATTAACAAATTCTAAAGCACTGAAGGGGTCCCCCTCTGCTTTTTCTGGTGCTTTGACATCTGTCAGCACAGTCCACTGCAAGTCATCATTTAACACAGTAACACATTACACCTTTACACCAAGACAGTTCAGACGATGCTGATGATAAGGTCACTCGTCAACAGTTGTCAAAAAAATTTGACAGTGATATTGATTATTAGTGTTTACTTTGTTACTTTTACTCTCTGAATTACCGTCATGTTTGCAGTTTACTTCTGACACAACGGGTAGTTACATACAGCATGAGCTCTTACACGCCCTCTAGTGGTGTCCTCCAGTAACACGCGTCACATACAGTCAGGTATATTAACAAAAATGCTTATGAAAGTGAACGCAGGGACAAACTGCAAGTGTATCTCAAAACTGAATGGCCTCTTGGAAAAAAATAAGTTGTCTGAATTTATTTACTGAGAATAAAAATAACTATTTTGGACATTCAGTTTATCTTTCTTTTCCAGGAAGACCATTTTGGAGTTTGGACTAGAGGTGAGTCAAAGCAAAAAAACTCCACCACAGCGTTTCCAACACTATTGGGCAAATTAAAAAGTGTTAAGCGTGGAGGCTGCCTTATCTCACACTGATAACAAATCTTAAAAAAATTCCAGGATCCACACCAAAATCTGATCGTTTGTTCCTTGCACCATGACCAACATTCCCTGGAAATGTCATCAAAATCCAAACGGAACTTATTGAGTAATAAAATGTAGAAAACTTCTGTATCTTGCACTGTCAACAAATCCTTTTTTAAAGAAAAGGCCTGGATCATTTCCTTGTGCCTTGACCAACATTCCCGGAAAATTTCATCAAAATCCACGGAGAACTTCCTGAGTTCTCAGTTTTTGCTGAGTAATGAGCAAAAATGTGGAAAACTGCCACATATTGCACTGTTAACAAATCCTTTGAAGGAGTCCGGGATCTGAATCCAAATTGGATGACCAACAAAATCGAATCACCTCTTCCTTGTGCCACGACCAACATTCCCTGAAAATTTCATCAAAATCCTTGTTCTAGGTCTTTGAGTTATTTAAGACTAAGTAAACACTGAAACAACATCAATTTTGAGCACTGACATCTGAAAGCGTTGCCAGGTCTGTTCATTATCAGCAACATCGAGCGTAATTATGTCCTTTATAGTTTTAAGTGTTAGGGGCTTGCTTCTCCAGTGTTGTTGCTTTTACTTGGACTCACAGGCTTCCTGTGTGGATTATTTGTTTTCACCTTACCGCGCTCCAGAATAAGAGAGTATTTTGGGAGCTGTTTCAACACAAATAGTCCCAAATGTGAAACATCACAAGCTTGCACGGAGATATTTAAAAATGGAGAAGTACAAGTTGCAGTCCATTGCTGATGTTTTCTCATGCAGCAACAAAGTAATTATAAACACTTTTTCAAAGGCCACTTTATAAGGTACACTTTGATAGAACCTTGTTGGACCCTCTTTTGACTTAACTCCTCATGTCATAGATTCAACAAGGAGCTGAAACATGCCTCACAGATGTTGGTCCATATCTCCCTGATAGCATCACACAGCTGATGAACATCCATGATGAGAATCTCCTGCTCCACCACATCTCAAAGGTGCTCAACTGGATTGAGATCTAAACTCACTGTTGGGTGAACTCATTGTCATGTTGAAGAAACCAGTTTTAGCTTATTTGAGCTTTGAGACATGGAGCTGCTGGAAGTCTCCATCAGAAGATGGTCCACTGTGGTCATAAAGTGACGGACATCGTCAGGAACAGTACTCAGGTAGGCTGTGGGGTTTGAACCATGCTCAGGTGGGACTAAGGGGCCCAAAGAGTCCATCACACCACCAGCAACAGCCTGAAGTGTTGATTCAAGGCAGGATGAACCCATGCTTTCATAATTCTGAGCCTACCAGGAAACATTTGTTTCCTTCTTAACTGACAGGGATGGCACCAGGTGTGGTCTTCTGCTGTTGTAGCCCATCTCCTTCAAGATTGGACAAGTTGTGTGTTCAGAAATGCTCTTAGGCAGACCTTGGTTGTTTCCTGTTTCCTTTCTATCATCTCCAACTGCTCAGACGATGCCTTGATGTCAACAAGGCATTTCGAGAACTTTGGGTATTTTCTCTTTCTCTGCCCATTCTCTAAAAACCTTTAAGGTGGGTGTTCGTGAAATTCCAGTGGATCAGCGGATTCTGAAATATTTAGACCAGCTGATCCGGCACAAAGAATGATGCCACACTCAAAGTCACTCAAAGCACCTTTCAGTTTGAGCTTCTGCATTTACTTCCTTAAATGCAATGAGTTGCTGCCATGTGATTGGCTGATTAATTAGCAGTTAAACATTTATACCTATTAAAGTGGCTGAGAAAGAGGCCGCTCTTTTACTAATCGCAGTAGGTGCCACTTCTCCGGAGCTCGTTTCCAGAGCTGATTCCTTGTTTCTCTTGCAGCATCTGGCAGCCGTGACATTTCCCTCCTCTGTCCCCTCCTTCTGGAATATTTGCACATGCATTAGATCTCGTCTCATTTCACATCGAGTCCTTGTCATGAGGTATCTGAGTTGGACTTGAGTGGGCGGAGGAAGAGACGTTCACGGGTTTGCCGCCCGTAAAGGTCAACAAGACGATGAAGGACGAGCTTTTAGTTTGTTCATTCAGAGGAGGAAATGTGAACATCGACACTCTCCATATCAGCAATACGACGGAGTGTGAAGCTGTTTGGGTGTGTGTGTGTGTGTGTGTGTGTGTGTGTTAATGAATGATGGATCAGCGATGGATGTCAAAGCGTCAAACAGCTTTAAGAGGGGATGATTGATGCTTATCGTCTCTATGCCGGCAGATAATTATGAAAATATTGAAAAGCAGAGATGATAAAAAGCTCGTTTATGGCCAATAATATCGGAGCCATCTGTTTCCAACAACAGAGAGTTTGAATGTACAGCGGTGTGACCCAGATCTGTCAGTCAGCAGGAACAAAGAAGGAAACAGCGGCCCTTTCTGCTTTCAAATACAACGTCTCCTTCATATCCCGATCTTCAAACACAACAACCTCGACTACAAACAGAGTAAAGAAGCAGAGTGAAGCTAAGTGAGCCACGAGGTGCTCAACAGTGGTGGGTCCAAAAGTGGGATGAAGGTGGTTTTATTACAGATTATTAGACTGTTTTATCATTTAGTACTTTATTATCTTTATTATATCTGGCCATGGTTTATCAGTTTAGTTTCAGCTCCTGTGTTTCCTCATTTTTAATTCAGGAGAGCGTTTCCTCAGTCAATCAATCAAACTTTATCTGTGTAGCACTTTTCACACAACAAATATGCAGCACAAAGTGCTTCACATAAACAAAGAACAAACGGGAGACAGTAACTTAAATAACTAGAAAGCACTTAGGGAGAAAAAACCTCCACCAAGGTAGCTCACATATTGTTGTTACATCTATAAGCAAAAGTTCCATGATAAAGTTACCATCATAATATGATTCATGACCCTGAAAACCCACACCTAGCACTCAGAATCATGCTGATATCACTATTAGTTAGACAGTTATTGAGCAAAAATGATCGTTCGCTAATGGAGATTACCTGGATCACCACCAAAATTGAATCATTTGTAAGCTGGGTCATTACCAAGAGATCCTGAAAATTTTAGCAAAATCTGTCCAGTAGTTTTTGAGTAATCTTGCTAACAAACAAACAAACATACACCAGCAAAAACATAACCTCCTTGGGGGTAAAGGCAAAAATATACCAAAAACAGATAACCATAAATAAAAAACAACTAATGATAATAATAATTTAAAAAATAACCAAACTAAAAATCATAATAAAAAGCAAGCTGTGACCAAGAGACAAAATAAAACTGCAAGAACAATATAAGCAAAACAAATTTAAAAGTTTACACCATTGCATGCAAGTAAATATCAATATCATTTGATTTGTTGTAACTGTTTTAGTGCTCACAGCAGAGACAGTTATCATTATAACTTAAAGGGCCTGTTTATCCATTTAGGTTTTTACTGCATGTATGAGTTGTACATTTTTAAGATATCAGCTGTAGAGATGTCGGCCTTCTCTGGTATAACTGGACTAAATGGCAAAAGTCCTTTGATTCTCAAAGCACCAAAAATACACTTAGAACATTCAAAGACAGTGTCTCATTCTAAAAATCAGGACCTGGTTGCTCAAAATAATCTGCAGACCTTGTTGTGAGCAGTTTGATGTAGGAACTACTCTTTACCAATAGAAAAATATGTATTTTGATTTTGGGATCCCATTTATGAAATAAAAATGTTCAAAAAAGGAAATAATACACTGTTCATTGAAGAGACCTGACTTATTTTCTGTTTTGTATGTTACTGATGCTTTACAATAAAGCCAAAGTGATTCACCGTAAAAAATAGCAGCGTGCGCAAAGTAACTCTTACCTGATTACTCGATAAATCAGCAAAAATAATCGATAAAATACTCGATTACAAAAAGAATCAATAACTGCAGCCCGACTGACAGTGTGAATATTAGTTTGAGTCTCTCTCAGTCAAACAGACTTAAAGACAGTCATTAAAAACAGAACAAAAACAACAAAAATGCTCTTCAGCATTATGACTAATGTAGTCCGTCTTATTGTGTTATTGTTTTGTTTAAAGGTTACCATGGCAACATTTGAACCATACTAACAGGCGAGGAAGGGGTTAAATGGTCATCACCTAGCAACAGGGGATGTGGGTGGAGGAAGTGAACCTCCTCCAGAGTAAAACTACTTTCTCTGAAGTGTCTCCAGGACTTCCCAGGTCATTCCAGGACACGCTGTAGTTCAGCAGTTTCTAAGGAGACAGGAGTGTTGCATTGTGGGAGGTAAAGAGACGTTTAACAAGCACTTTAGAAAAATCATCAGCTGCTTTAAAGGAGGTCTGAAGGTGACCTGGACTGCACACAGAGGAGGGGCCGGAGTCGAAGGGAGCCGAGACTTTAAACGCTCTGAGTGTGGCCGTCGTAAGAATGGAGATCAGGGATTGGTCCTCTGAGTTGTTCCCACTTCATGTCTGGACTTTGTGGATTTGTTGTTCCCAAAGTCTGAACTGAGTTAGAGGAGGAAGGTTTCAGGTTCGCTGCTCCTTCTGCCTGGAACGACCTTCAGACTGACTTCATCTGAACGGCTTTAAATCCTGAATGAAAAATCCTGAATCCTTTGTTGGAATGTTGTTGTCTTCTATAATTAAGAAAAATAAGTCCTTGTTTGCAGCTTTGAGCATCGCTCACTGCAAAAACTCAAATCTTGGCAAGTGTGTTTATTTAATTCCAATGCAAAACACTTATTCTAATCCACATTCACTCAACCAGTCAAGGTAAATATCTTACTTTAAGGGATGAAAGGCAAAAATAAGGCATTGAATTGCTTGTAATGAAGAGAAAATATCTGCCAGGGAACAAGGAAAGTTTGACTCGGTGAGGGTCTTAAATTCAGGTTAATATCTGCTCAAGTTAAATTTGTCTTGTGTTATTGGCAGATTATTTTACTTCTTATAAGCAACTCGGGCCTTATTTCTAGTTTTTACATTTTCAAATAAGATCTTAATCCAGACTTGTCAGGAAATTGTTGTTTAGAATCAGTCTAGTGAGATTTTATTGTCTTGAAAATGGACAAATACGCTTAAGCCACAAGTTCCAACTACAAATAACTGGTATAATATAATTTATGAAATATATGCAATGGAACGAATCACCTTTTCATTGAAGCTTCAGAAGAATATATTTCAAGAATTGTGGGAAAAAAGGAAAATCTATATCCTCTCTAAATGCCCTTTTTTGTTTAAATTCATATTTATTTTACAGAAACCTGTTTAAGAAGATTTTTTCTTGTTTTATTTGATGTGAGAAATCCTGTGTTGGAATGTTAAAGGTGCAGTGTGTAGAATTTGGCAGCATTTCGCCGAACAGAAACGGTGAATATAGGATATAATGTTTCTATTTGAATGTAAAGCCCGTCAAAATAGGAGTACAATCATCCTCATAAAAGGTTTGTTTGATTTTTATTTAGATAGAAAAAGCTTAAAAAATTTTACATTACCTCGGGCCGCGTTCATGTAGACCGACACAACGATCCGCCATGTTGTCTACGGGTGGATTTTAGGGACAAAAAGAACGAAACGCAAATCTGTACGCCGGTTCTGAAATCTACCTGGAATGCAGGCGAAGAGGGGAGAGAGGATGTAGAGACAGTTGTTGCTCTGCACTAGGGATTTAATTGTGTTTATTTTACAGTTAAAGCTTGTTAAAGCATTCCAGGTAGATTTCAGAACCGGCGGACAGATTCGTGTTTCGTTCTTTTTGTCCCTAAAATCCACCCGTAGACAACATGGCAGATCGTTATGAACGCTGCCAAATTCTACACATTGCACCTTTAAGTGTAATTTTGTGTTGTTAATTTGTCTCTTCTTTCTTTTATTTTTTCTTTATTTTTCTTTATTTCATTGCTTTGGTTTATGAATCTCATATCAATAAGATATGATTGGAAACTGCGTTTAAAAAATACTTAAAAGAAGGATCGGCGAAGGAGCTTTGAGCGAAACAACAGCAGGAAGTGACTGCTCGTACGGAGATTAGCATAGATGCTAACAGCTTTAGCAGCAGTTTTATCAGATCTGGACCACATTTCTTTATTACATGAAAAACAAATCAACACTACAAACTTCTATAGTAAGGATATTTTTGCTACACCTCCGACATGTTTCGGTCTCAGACTTTGTTCTACAAAGTGGGTCACACTCTGTAGAGCAGTAGCTACAGCCTACTAAGTTATCTAATTGGCCTGTAATGAATGTGATTGACAGAGCGATCGTCCAATCAGCTGCCGGATATGCTTTTGAAAGGTTCAGTCCTCTCCAAACACTTTCTATGGGCTCTTCCTAAGATGGACTAGTTAAATATACTATGGAGAAGTTTGTACTGTTGATGTTTGTTTGTCATTTAATAAAGAAATGTGGTCCAGATCTGATAAAACTGCTACTGAAGCTGTTAGCATTGACGCTTCCTGCTATCGTCTCGCTCATAGCTCCTCCTCTTCCTGCTCTAAAGGTCTCTGATTGGGCCGTGCCGCTCTGGGCCGAGCACAGCTGTTGTAGATTGGAGCTTGACAAGATGGATCTGCCTGATTACAGACACTAAATCAGGAGGATCCAGCTGCAGTGCAAGGTTACCAAATGACTTTTTCTTTGAAAATGCAGATTTTATCACAGCAATACTCGACGCTCTCGTCTCTCTCATCCAGTGTCTCACCTGTGGCCTCTGATTATTCCTCAGTGACAAGGCGGCTGAATATTAATGAGACTTTTGTATAACTGTGTATAGATAAATAATAAATGCTTTTAAATCATTTCAGCACTCAGTTCCCTTCATTCCCTTGTTGCTTCTTACAGTATTTCATTTTCTATTGATTGAATCTCTTATTTATTTATTTAAAATCTAACTTTTAAATTACTCACTGCTTTCTCTGAGAACTTTTTCTGCCCTTAACATTTTGTAAGACTGTTGGAAAACTGCACATTAGAGCTGAATGAAGGAGAAAAGGGATATTGAAATATTTTTCCTCTGCAAGATTTATTGCATTTTTAAGAGAACCTCCCAGATAAAAGTGTCTTTTTATGAGCAACAGTTTAAATCAGATGTTATTCATTTTTCTATAAATCTATTCAGTCTTTTACTGGCTCACTGCAGCTGGGATGCACTCACACAGAGTTTCTTCACAGACAGATCTGTGGGTTTAACTGCATTATTTATCGTCCATGTTATTGACCATTTCTGACAATCCATACAGTAAATCCTACACGAGAAGCTCTGTTTCTTTTTTCAACAAAGCAGCTCACTGTTGGAGCTGTTTTTGAGGCTAGAAAGTATTTGAATGAATGACTCTCCCTTTATATTTACTCAAGACACATATAATGAGTATTTATGATTTAACCCCTGAAGCCTGAGCCATGTTTTGAGAAATAATGCCTTAAAAGACCCAAATAAAAGGATGAATTGCTCCACAGTAATAAGGTTCTTATGCATGCTCTGAGTGTCTTTGGGCATCTACAGATCTCAGGGAATATATCTCCAGTGTCAAAAATATTTTCTTTAATATGTCACAGTAAATTGTTAAATTTCCACCTTCACCTGTTTTTCATGACTGAGAAAAAAGTCAGAATGTTGAGAATAAATTCAGAATTTTGAAATTAAAATCACAATTCTGAAAAAAAAAGCTCTTTTAATTCTCAGAATTTTGAGTTTTTCTCTAAAAATAACAACAATCCTAAAATTATAGCTATTCCCCCTAGATTTAAAAATAAGATCAACCCCTAAAAGTTTTTTTTGTCACTCTAATTCTTTTCCATTTCACCAAAAACCTGTTCTGGTTTTATGAATAGCTTTATGAATCTCGATGTAGTTGCTGCAGGATGGGTTAAATGGACAGATGTCACTCTTAAAGGTGAATGAACAGTAGCTCAAAATCAGAAAATCAAAATATCAAAAAAAAAAAAAAAAAATCTGACTTGACTACATATTTTATAAAGTTATTGTTTGTTGTAATTAATTATATTATCATTATTGTGTATAAATATTATTTATAAAATAATAATAATTATTATTATTATCATTATTATTATTGTAGGATATTAATTTTGCTATTGCTTTTATTAATTGTTATTAATTTTAATTAATATTGTAATTACTACCATTATTATTCGTTTCTTGTTAATATTATAATTATTTTGGAATGGTTTCCATTTTTTGTTATTTTTTAAGTATTTATTTATTTATTTATTATTATTATTATTAGTAGTAGTAGTAGTAGTAGTAGTAGTACTAGTAGTAGTAGTAGTAGTAGTATATTTTCTTGTTATTGTTATCATTTTCTTTTTATTATTATTATTATTACTATATTATTATTATCATTATTATTATTATTATTTTATTATTTGATTTTATTTTTTGACTATTTTCTTTAATCTTGCCCCAGAGCATGTACCAAAAAAAAAAAAAAAAAAAAAAGAAACTGGTCCAGTGACTTGATGTGACATTTAAAAAGTGCGTTTTAGCAGCCTCACTGAAAATAAAGGCTTCCATCAAACTTTGTTCCTTTGTCTTGTCTTAGCAATAAAAACAAGCCATCATCGGACAAAGTTTTTAATTGAAATAAAAATAATGTGAAGCAGCAAATCACTCTTTAAACAGGATGATGTCAAAACCAACGCCCTGCAGCCTTCAAAAACGCTCCTCTGGGAGATGCTCTCCTTATTATTGTTAAAATCATCACCATCATTTTTCATTTTCAGTCATCCAACCAAACTTCCTCTGTGATCGACCGGCCTTTTTCTTCCTTTGATTAAAACACACTCGGCGCTGATTACTCACAAAGCTAGGTGTGAGCGATTAACGCCCGAGGGTGGCAGTGAAAACCCCCGGAGACGAAGCCACAGCGACATGACGACCGCCCAGGAAAATAAATATAATCCATGTTTAATAAGCACTTTAATGAGGACTTTTAATTAGTGGGATGTTTCCTGATTGATCACAATCAGGCAGCACGTCAACCCCGAGTGTCAGACGGGCGAGAGAACAATAACAATAAAAACAGCTGTTATTAAACTTAAATACACACCTTCATTAAGCATCCATCACACACAGGCCTGTAATAAAGGTGGATTTATAAAGCCTGCATGATCACGGCCTTATTGAATTTAAATGTCATTATTCTTAATGACGTTTCCATGATTACAGTTTGTGTTTCATCCTCTTCTGTTCCACTTTAATGTGCTTAAATTACTCAGAAACAGACGAATGCAGCGAGAACAAATGAGCGAACACGGTGAGGATTACTGAACACACACTCTGTTTACAGTTAAAGCAAGCCCTCCATTATCACGTTAAAGTTTCTTCCCTGCAAACAAAAGAACCGTTGGAGTGTTTTAATGACAAACTCACAGACAAATTCATCAGAGTGTAATTCTTGTTAATCTACCTCCTGCTGCTTTAATCAACACAGCACCACAAAAACACTGAGGGGCAATGAATGAGTCTGCCAGGGCTCATTTTGTTGACTAACTTTTTTCGTCATAGATTTGACAACAACCATTTTTCCCTTGACGAAAACTAGACAGTAACTAATAAAAACAAGTGCACATGGACAAAACTAAAACTAGATTAACTGACGTTTTCATCAACAAATAAAAACTGAAAATGTTTGGCAGAGACTTAATCCAATCAGACCTAATGTGGTCATGGAGAAAGTAGGGACTAGTTAGGAATATGTCCAGTTGGTTGTGTGGAAAGGTTGGATGAGTTAAGAGGGACATCCAATCACAGCTGCCTTAGCTTGGTGGTGGTGGGATAAGTTGTGGAGCGATCCAATCAGAGCTCCTCTCTTTATGAATTGATATATTCATGTAGAGCAGGTTCACTGTTTGTTGTCAGTTCTGGTATTGTAACTGAGATGCTCTGCCAGGTAGCCTAAATAAAGGTGACTGCATTTCACACAAAAGTTCAATTTGTTTCTGTTCATTTATACATTCAGACTTTACTAGCATTCAATAAAGACTTATTAGATGTTTGATTTTATCCAAGTGTAAAACATGACTTCAGAAATTTAAGGAAACATAAAAAATGCCTTACCCTTTACACTTCATATTTTAGTCGACTTAATGTACAGTAGATTTCATCGACTAAAATGTTGTGAAATTTCATCAACTAAAACTAGACTAAAATTAAAACAATTTAGACGAGTAAATTATGACTAAAACTAAAAGATGTTTTAGGCAAAGACTATAACTAGCCAACTTCTAGCCACTGGAAGCCCCTCCACCTCTCTGAGGTTGTGCCTAAAATCCATCGGTGCTTCCCTCACAAGATGACAAAGCCTCAACCTTTTCCTTAGTCAGTAATCAGCTGCCAAATCAACTAAAGGCAAACTTGACACCAAATTCACCCAAATGTGGTCCAGAGTTTATAATCTATGACTGTCAGGTTGGGCAGGCCCTGTCAGGGAAAGTAGGAAAGTTTTAAGTGGCTGCATCTGTCCCTTATCACACAATTCAGATTAATGGAGAATTCAGTCCTTAGGCAGGTAGCTTCAAAGCTACGCAAACCAAGGAGGTGTATGGAAAGCTGTTTGGGAATAAAATTGATATCAGAGATATCAACCGTAGTTCAGTTCTTCTGGTTCTTAAGTTTGGAGTAAATCTACTCAACTTTGTTTAACTAGTGCGTGAGTAGACTTTACTCGTGAAGCAAAACATGTCACTAGTACTTCTATTAGACTGTTTTGAACTTAAAAATGTTTACTGGTACTACTTGTGGCCTTATGAGCTAATAAGGGGGTGGGAAAAAGCTAATTCAGGCTTCCCACTGGCTTTTGAAACTATTACAACCAATCAGGGTGCTGGATTTGGTTGTAATCCCTCCTACTTCATTTGCATTAGGTCTACTCGTACTACTTGGGAAACTTTTAGCTTCACTAGTACTGCTAGTAGACTTTGAACTGTCTACTAGTACTATCAGTGAAATATTTGAAGTTTACTAGTAGTACTAGTAAACGAAATTTTGTTTCATTAGTAAACGTTTTTTGCGCACCAGACTGCGAGTAGACCTTACTGAAAATAGCAAAATCATCTATTAGTACACAATTTTGTGTTACTGGTACTACTAGCAGACTTAAAAATGTTACAAGTAAAAACTTAAAGCTTTACTTTGAGATTCACTCGTAGTACTAATAAAGCCAAAAGATTCACTATATTTTCATAGTGGAGGGAGGGGGACACTGCAAGCAGAAGAGCCATCACTTCAGAAGAATGACAAAGAAATTCAGGTGGCCTGAGTTTTTTTTTATTTCTTTAAGATATTTTATCTGCTGCTGTGGACCTGCTCCACTCCATGTGCTCTATCCTGATCAATCATCAACAGAAACGACATAATTTAACATAAATTCATAGTTTTAGACCAGTTAAACCCATTTTAATGGCAGTTCAGCTAGATGCTACTATATTAATCAACACCATTCTTCTCCAGATTATATTCATATAGATATTAATGTTGATATTAGATTGATTGCTCTAGCCATAGTTGTACTGATTATACATCCATAGTAACTATCTTTACAACCACATAGACATGAGGACCCTCTGGAAAACCAGATGCTACATCTCAAGGGGCTTACCTTTAATACATTTATATTCAACCGAGACAAATGTGATGTGGACAGATTTATGATCTGGGTGTCCATGAATTTGTCTCTATCATAAATCTTTTATTTTTAGTCACTTTGTCTCTGCCTTAATAGATACCTCTCTGGATGTATGTGTTTATACAAATATATTTATTATATGTATTAGTATATATGCATATATCTATAAATGAAAAGTTTGTCTTCAGCCTGGTCAGTCGTAAAGTGTATTGAGATAACACTTGTTATGAACTGGCACCATGCAAATAAAGATTGATTGATTGATTGATTATCTATTTCAAAAAGTGTAAACTATATGTTAACCAGGACACTTTCTCTCTAATAAATCCGTTTAAAGCCCGGAGGAGCTGCAGGTCTCTCCATGTGCGAGCTGTCACGTTGAATGAACACACAGTAACAAGTGTTCCTGCACTAAAGTGTCAGACTGTGTTCCTCTCTCATCACCGACACTCAGCTCCATTATAACCCCCAAATCCTTCGACACTGACCGAGACAATCAGAGGAGAGACACCGAACTGAGGAGGGGGCTGAGTACAGGGAGAGAAAAAGACTTTTGAAAGCCCGTGTTGGAAAGTTTAAGATTTCTCCCTTGACACAGGGAGCAGGGGTATTACTGAGTAATATGTTGTCCAGTGTACTCCGAGGTATGCTTCAATGAATTTCAGTCCAAACCAAACACAGTCTGAAGTTTCTGTGAGTCGCAGATTTAAGGTTTGAACTGTTTGATAAAGTAGAAGTGTCTGACAAGAGAAAGAGACAATAAGAGTCCAAAGAGCTCTCAATTAAATCCTTATGGAAAACAGACAGCATGACAAAAGTAAAACCAAAACATGAGGGATGAAGTCAGTTTGTCGAACAAAGCGTCTCAGGGCCTGGTCGTACGCCCAGTGTATTTCACCATGCAGCAAAAGTGTCATTCCTACTTTCCACCTGACAGACTTTTAATTCTTAAGCCAAGGGATCACATTTTAGATAGAGAATGAATGTGCATTAGCACCCAGGGGTCTGTTTGTGTAAAATCTGGCACACTTGAGCACAGCATGTCAACTGGCCCTTGTGTGTGTGCACAAAGGAGCTTGGCACTATGGATCTGCCTGTTTACAGACATTGAATCAGGCTGATCCAGCTGTGCAAGGTTAAAGAAATACAATTGTTAACAGAATCATGTATTTAAGCATCATTACTGAAGATTTGCTCAAAGCTCTCAGTTTGTATTCTTTCAGATTTCCTTGTTGATGTTCGAAGATACTTTTCACCCTCTGGTTTTAACGATTTTACTCTTAAAAGTTAAATATGGAGCCGGATGACCGTGGAGTCTATCGGGGACTTTTACCTGCTGGTTCTTGCTTTGAAATCGGATCATATAGTCTGCGTCCTTGTCTCTGAATGGTTCCTCTGTGACAGGTTTTTCAGTCTGAAACCACCTCTTCGTACCTCGTACCTGGCTCCAGCTCTCAGCTCTGATCTGTCTGCCTGCAGCCTTTTCGTTTTACTCCTCAGTCTCTATGAGGAGAGCGAGGACAAACTGAGCACACAAGGACACAGATGGTCGTCTGCCTTTATACTGAAAACACTGACTGTGTGTGTGTTCATGGCCGCGCGCGTATTTGTGAAAATAAGAAAAGAAGGGAGAAGAAATGAGCATACTCTTCATTTCACAGTGAATAATCACTGTGCCGGCTTTATAGCGAGCGCTCGCTGTTACATGGAGGCTTTCTCCTCCAGGATTCACTTTCTCCAACCTAAGCAGCTGGAAAATTACTGCGAGGCCACCATGGCTCTGCAACAGCCTTCAGTGTAGCGCTGACTGGCTGTTAAGCAAATCTTTTTTTTTTACATTGATCTGTTCTTGAGGATTAATCAGAGAAGAGGTAGAAAGATGAATAGCATGGAAAAAATCAGAGATAAACAGGCAGATGTAGCTCTAACGTAACCAGGAGGTGACTTTAGGGGGTCAAAATACAAGACAATATTGAGGTGCCAAAAAGCTGTACTTCCTCTTGTCACCACTAGAGGCTGGCTTTGAAAATGAGGTGAGCTCCATTTAGCACCATGTTTAAAGAAATAAACATGTCTCTTTAAAAACATGTTTAAAACCCACGTCACAAGCAAAATTGCAGCCTTAGCTAGAGGCAAAACTTGAGGCAAACATGAAACTATCAAAGTCCAGCAGGAGTCTAAAAATTTTGTTTTGTGTTGTTAGTGCCAGAAAATGGGAAAATAGTAATGTCTCAATGCTGAAATTCAGCCAGTCTGCTCCCATTTATAAAAGAAAACATTTTCAACAAAAACTCTTGGTCTTGAGTTTGGACTTTGTCATTTTCTCACAGATTTTAATCGTTTTTTCCTGTGCCCCCAGTCTTGCCGAGGAGAACCACAGGAGAGCAAGAGATAGCCTTCCTGTGAGCTCCACCACCTCACATATTCAGACAGACCTGTTCTGTCCTCTATAGCTGTCAACAACAGGTAAAGAGCAAAATGATAGCTGGTACTGGCTAACGTATTCGGAGGATTGTTTTTGTATTGTATTGTTTCCAACCAAGCCCCATCTACTAAAATAAAAGTGCAGAGAAAGCACAAACCTCCACCAAGTAACAAAGATGAGTTATTATGGAAAATTAGAAAACTTCCCTATTTCACAATGTTCAAATCTTCTAAGAAATTTGCTGTACCTGCATCTGGATTCTGAATGACCACCAAAATCTAATTACATCCCTCTGCCATTACTGTTGAGAACTTTAAGAGTTCTCCTCTTCACAGACAGCCGAACAGTCAAACAAAACTACAGGCAGACACTGGGGAAAAATTATCTCCTAGGATAGATAGGAGGAAATAGCATCACACTATTTAAAAACACAAAAAGAGTCCATTGGTGCAGTAATCACAACAACATCTGGAGTAGGAAACATAAAGACAGTGTGAGGGTGACAATAACATGCAGTTCCTTAAATGTCCAGTAGAGGCTGACTTCAAAATTAAATCAAGCCCCATTGAGCTCTGTGATTAAAGGTCCAACTTTACAGCAGAAATAAACAAGTTGATGGCCTAGTAAAAATACAGTTTCAGTCTTTATGGCTCATTTCTTTCTTCTTAACAACTTTACAGACTAAATTTTTATATGACTCACACATTACATTAAATAAAGGCTTACCCCCAGTGAGTACATTTGAGTGTCAGGGGGCTTGAGTTTTAATCAGTAATGATTTACTTATTCTTGTCAGTTCATCCTTGAGTCAAAGTGTACCTTTTAAAGCTCACATGTTGCCTTAACTTGGGCTCATATATTTAATTTTTATTACTATTTAAGTATTTTCACAATCACTAGTGCTCAAAAACCTTTTAGTTTTCACATACTGAGTACCCCTGATCCACTCCTATTCTCGGTCTTTCTGTTTGAGCTCCTGCAATTTTAAAGCCACTTCAGCAGAATTGATTCTTTGCTCAGTGCCATGTTTTCAACAACTCTGCATTTCCTCTACTGTTTGTGATTTGTACTGAGCCAATGGGCTTGAACTGCTGAGAAACAATGATAGGACGTCACCGTATTCAAGGGGTCTGGGGAAAAAAGAAGTTTCAGGCAGCTACTGGTGCTGTAGACAGGAGGAGAGGGAGAAGTCGTAATGCTGCAGGCTTTACTGACATTATTCATGGGGCTTTATGATCCTGACTTCAGGCATATGACCTTGAAAATCTGTCTACTTTACTCTTGATTCAGAATAAGTATCAATTCAAATTTTAAGAAAATCCCTTATATTGGTAAAAAGCAGGGCTACAATGATTAAAACAACAATTTAGATGATTCTAATCGCTTCGCTGTTGAACTGTTGAAGATTAACTCTTAAGACTGATTTCTATATACCACATTCACATCCTGATGGTCCATATTTGTGCAAAGGGCAATGTTAAACTGATGCATCTGAGCATCCCTACCTCAAAGCGTTCTACAGATATTGCATTCAGATGGACACACAGGCCTACAGATATATAGACATCTTTAAAACACAATGCCTCTCTCCTCAGCTGCTGCCAGTACAGTCATTGAAAGTCAGAATAATTCTAGGATGTGAATAACAAACAGAACTGAAGCCCAGCATGTCTGGGTTCACATCCTCTGCTGTAAGTGTGATTTAAATCTGCTGTAAACCTGCACAGCTCATTAAAACTGCATCATGACCACTGTAAACAGCCATTCTGAGCAGGAACCCCACAACAGCGATTTCAGCTCAAAGCGCCACACGACTCTCACTCTACATGCAAATCAGTCCCCTCAGCACCTCCTATTGTTCCTCTAATGTAAACGGCCGTGAGTGAGCAGGTCTGTGAGTGACAGGCGGGCTGTCAGTCGTAATCACACATCAGCTCCTCTGCAGGATGCAGAGTATGATTTGGCTCCGGAGGAGAAGCCGAGCTTTCAGCCAAACTCCATCCAGATTTGTTTCCTTTTCAGATCCCCGTGCCGTCTTTGCTCTGCAGAGGAACTTCAGGATCGACTCTCTTTAGTGTTAATTCATGTGGCGGTAACGAGGCGTGCTGATCGTCTCAGCTCTGAACAGTTGGAGGTCTTCAGAGAGATCATATCAGGGGTGAATGAGAAGGAGGTGAACAGGAACATTCATCACTGTGGAGGCCTCACAAAGTCTCTGAGGGTCAAAGTGACATCACAGACAAACTGAACAGGATCCCCTCACTGAAGAAACTCTGAGGAGGACTGACAGGGTCAAAACTTTAGAGACTTTAATGGGTTTAGAGGTGTAGTGTGTAGAAGTTCGCTGAACAGAAACGGTGAATATAGGATATAATGTTTCTATTTGTATGTAAAGTCCATCGAAATAGGTGTACAATAATCCCCTTAAAGATTTTGTTTTCTTTTTATTAAGTTAGAAAAAGCTTTTTATATTTATGTACCGTGGGTCTCCCCTTTAGGGAGGCTGACATAACGGTCCACCATGTTGTCTACTGGTGGGTTTTGGGGACAAAAAGAGCGAAACGCAATTTTTTATATGAGTCTGGCCGCTGGTCCTGACATCTACCTGGATGGCGTGCAAAGAAGAAGAAGAAAGAGAGTGGGTATTTCAAGAGAAGAGGACGATGTGGTGTTTGTAACTGTTTTAAATGACCCCTTGTTCACGATCCTTTTTGGTCTTCACCGGCTCTCATTGCTTAGTGATGTGATGTTTTAGTAACGGACGGGCTCATTCCAAAATCTGAACGCTAGATGTCGCTAAAATGCCAATTTCTACACACTGCACCTTTAAATAGCATCCATCCTTCCTTCATCCATTGATTCTTTCACTGTCCATCAATTATTCATACAAATACCCACCTACTCATTCATTCTTCATTCATCTACACAACCAACCACACATCTCTTTAAACAGTTATCTCTCTATTTTTCCATCCATTGATTCTTTTCCATCCATCAGTTCATTCATACATACATCCTTAATCAATTCAATACTCACACATCCATCAATCCAACCAATCACCTGTCCATCCTTTGACTACTCATCCATCCATCTTACGATCTCTCTGTCCTTTAACCATCCATTGATTCTTGTTATCCATTCATTTCATTATTCTTCATCTATTTACCAATCCATTAATCAATCCATAATCCATTCCTTATCTACCCATCAGTCCTTCATCATCCATCTCTTCATCCTTAAGCTATCAAAGCTTCACTCGTTTATTCATTCATCTATTCATTAATCTTTTACCATCCTTACTTTTTCCACTATTACATCCATCTTTAGCCAACTGTCCTTTATTTGTTTATCCCTTCTTCATCAATTCTCTTTTTCAAACAAATTATTACATCCATCCAAGCACATACTATTCAATCCATCCATCCATCCATCCATCATTCTATCTACCTACAAATCCAAATGTTTTATCCATCCATAAAGTCTCCAGTTCTGATTGGTCTTCAAATGATAAAAATTTAGAGAGCAGTTACAGAGCAGAGATACATCACTTTTTTAACTGATGCTTGGATAATTCATTGATTTAAACACAAAGAAAACAAAAGAAATGATTGTTGATTTTAGGAGATCATCATCCTTTTCTCCTGTGATGTTGAATAATTCAGCCATTGAAGTTGTACAAGAGTACAGATATCTGGGTACAATAATTAACAACAAATTAACACGGAATGCTAACACTAACGCAAGAATTGTAAAGGCTCAACAGCGTCTTTATTTTTTAGGAAAATGAGGAGCTTTAATGTGGACTGCACTATGCTGAAACTCTTGTATAAAAGCTTTATTGAAAGCGTGTTAATGTTTTGTATTCAGTGCTGGGGTGGAGCACTATCCCTACAAAATAAGAACAAATTGGACAAGATCGTTAAATCGGCACAAAGATAACCGGGGAACAACTGAGCAGCATCTCCCGCCTGACAGACCGACACACACTGACTCTGGCAAACAAGATCACAGCAGACCCAACGCACCCTCTTCAGTCTGAACTCTTAAACTCAGGACGCAGGTACAGGACGCCCAGAATGAGGACTAAAAGAGGCATCACATCCTTTATACCACAGAGCATCCAGCTGCTGAATAAACTCTGATCTCACGACATGAACTTGGCACTCTGCACTTTTACGACCACCTATTGATCTTTTTATCTACTAATTTATTACTATAGCTGTATTTTAAGATGTTATTCTTGACTAACTGTTAAATGTTATTATGCGCTGTCTTGTGTGGTTGTTGATGTCCTATGTAGTTTGTGTATTTGTGCTCTCTGTGCAAGACAAATTCTCTTATCATCCATCCAACAAGCTAACTATCCATAAACCTATCCATCTTTTTATCCATTCATCCATCCTTTCATTCATCCATCAATCCAACTATCTGTCTTTTATACATTTATTGATCATATATCAATCATCCTTCTTTTCTAAACCATCAATTCTCAATTGATCTATCTCTCCTTTTGCGGTTCAGCTCTCCATTCATCTTTCAAACTCCATCCATCCGTCATCCATCCATCCACATATCCATCTTGCAGTGTAAAGCAAAGGAAATAGTTTTTTTTCCTCCAGGAGGTTTTTCTATGAGATCCTGACGCCCCCTGAGATCTTTCCACAGGCACAAATATTTCAAAAGAACCCGTTTAACAGGCTTGTAAATGTTTTAAATCTGATTTAACTTGCTTACATACACACACCTACTTTGGACACACTTCCTTTATCAAAATCATTTTTAAAAAAAGCCAACAGTCTGGTGTAAGCTTGTGTTTATTTCTTGTTTATGACTGTGATTCCCAGAGTGAAGGTCTGATTATGTAAACCCTCCCAAAATGAAGCCCCTTCTCACAGAGGGCTGTTAAAGGATCCTTTTATAGATCAGAAAAACGAATGTTTTTAAGCAAAGGAACCAGAATTAGAATAAAACACCCCGGCTGGATCCACTAATGAAGACCTTCACTTCAGGAACGCCGTCCAACTTTAAACTTTAATGCTATTCTTCAATTATACACACATGGCCCAGTTCTGCCTAATGCTTACATCTGGGGCCTGTAGTCTGCACCCTGTGAATATTCATGAGGAAGAGTATGGAGCCACAGGGAGAAGGAAAGCAGGCCTGAATAGATAGATAGATGTGTGGGTGATATATGAGAGTGTGCACAGCTGTGTGGGTTACGTGGCTGCAGGTAGAACTTGTACATCCACTTTAAAACCAACGGTGAAGCTTTTAGCGATGGCAGATTCAGTTCATCTAAACTACACTTTACAGAGCAGAGAGGAGCGGAGAAAAGTTCTGGAGGGGTTTGATCATATTAGACAAATATGTACATTCAGGTTTAAACGAACAAGACAAAGCTTTCAGGACTCTAAATCTACACATCCAGAGTTTTTATGAGTTTCTCATTTATGCACATTAATCAACATCAACCTGATTTGGACCTGATTTTTTTTCCCGCCCAGCTTTTGCATCGTGCACACAACTTAAGCTGGAGCTGGAGATATACTTCCCCTGCACCGATTGTGCATGTCGTTCAGAATTAACGCGACACAGACAAGAGCTGCAGTCAAAACATCACCAGTAGGATCAGTGTAGAGCAGAGGAGAGAGGAGAGACTGATCTCAGCAGCAGAAGCAAGAACAGACAAACTGATAAATCAAGACCATGATCATCAACATCTGAGTAAAGAGACTGAACAGACACAAACATGACTGATCATCCAGCTGATGAGGAGAAATCATCCTGCAAAAGTCAGGAAACAAGGACATAAGTTTGGTGTATTAATTCAACTGGTGACCGTGTTCATTGGTGACTTGGAGTTGGCTTTGTTTGTGTTAGCTTGGTTTCTTTGGCTCAGTTTTCTCACATATAAACTAATGATCTTTGATACACTGATTAATAAAAGTGAAGCTCTGAAGGGTTCACCCTCTGCTTTTTCTGCTGCTTTGACCATGACATCCATCAACACAGTCTGCTGCAAGTCACCAGTTAACACGGTAACCCATTACGTCTATACACCCAGACAGTTCCAACTGTGCATTGAGGAAAATACAATAGAAATGAAGTTCAGATGATGCTGATGGTGAAGTCTGATCACTGATTATCAGCTGTAGACAAATACTTCATGATGGTTCAAAAAACCGACTTCAGTCTAAAACTGCTCTCACTGTGAGGGGGTGAATATTTTAATATCACTCCCGTTTTTCTCCTAAAGAGGATTTATTGAGGATTTCCAATATTGGAAAAGCAGCATTACTGATGGTCAGACAGCCTTAAGTCTCACCTCAACATGGCCTCTCTGTCTGAGGTGTGTAAAGTTTGGTTGAGGTAACATGCAGCATGACAGCGTCCATCAGAGGACATCAACAGCACTCCTAAGGCTCCCATGACGTGGCTTCATCCTATTCTTTTACAGTCGATTGGAGAAAACAGTTGGTGCTAATAAAGCTGTACAGCTGCACAGAAACTGACCAGCTTTTCAGAACACAATGAAAATATCATACAAGAAGAAGCTTTGAACATTTTAATTCCTCTTTGAGATCCTCAAAACTTCCCCTTACATGCAATGACTTCTATCCTAGATTTTACGGTAGGTTTAGCCAACACTTATCTCACAAAAACTAAGCTCACTGAAGTGTTTCTGTGCTATTTTAGCATGCAAATGTACATATAGTGTTACTTTATAATATGTTGGAATACGACCTTCATGCATATTCTACTCCACAGTAAAACTACAAAGCACAAGACAAACAAAAGCACTGTTATTTGTACGCCAACACTTTGAAAGTTACATGTTTCACACCATTTCAGTATCACATTAAAAAAACATTTGCACTGAGCTAATTAGCCCCTTGATGGAGTCTCTTGTTGTCATTAATCCAAACATATTTGCTGTTGTGTTAAACAACACACATGCCTATAGCATCGCTCTGGACACCTAATTAACACGGCATCAAAATGAAGGTTCACCGTTTGTCTTCACGCTCCTGAACATTTCTGTCAAACAAACACGTTTTAATAAACCCCCCTGACAGGAAATGGAGGTTGTCAACAAGTCAAACTGATGTGACCGAGTAAGAAGGAGGAGGACCACAACTGAAGATCACATCTGCTGGGAGTGTCACAGCTGTTAGACAACAACTGGAGGGAGAATTAAAGATTTACAGGAAAACTTTTTACTAAATCACTTTGACTTCCTAGATTTTTTTTAATTATAACACAGGAAACAGATTTTTTAATCTAATCTTTCCTCTCTTAGGGCGGTGCCTCCATAAAACGTGTAATAACAGGATCTGGGAGCTCAGAGAGGCTCTTTCATGTAGAAGCTGGTCATGTTCATATCATACACATAATGAGTGCATCCCCGGAGTGCAAAACAGTTTCAAAGAGCTGTGCTGTTTGATGGCCGGTCCTCTGAATTATGTTTTTCCCTTTTAATTTGTTTTCTAAAGAAATGATGAAAAACAATCTGAAGATCACAAAGCAGTGTTCAGAGAAATCTTTACAGCCTGAAAATCCTCGCCCGCTTTGCTGCAGCTCGTCCCATCTGAGAGCTCTTTGTTCGGCTTTAAACTTAACGTTAACAACTTAATAAATATTAATATATCAGACTTTGTTCACAGGCTGGGAACATCTGCGTAATGTAAAACAAAATTCTAGAGTGGCAAGTGCTTTCACAAAAACCCAAATACACAAGATACAAGTTAAAAGAAAGTTTGTCATTGTGCAATAGGTTGCACAATGAAACTAAATTGTGGCTCCAACACTAAACAAAAACAAAACCATTTGCTGATGTCTGATGTCCCTGATGATGTGTTTTCTTCCAGATCGATATGGTTTTGGTAGCAGGATACAGGATTTAAAACTGCTCCAACAGTCAAAAAGGTTTGAGTAAAACCTCAGTCAAAAAGTGGAAATCTCCCAAGCCGCTGGCCTCTTTATTAGGTACATCTTCCTTGTACTGTGCTGCCTTAGATTCAAGAAAGAGCTGAAACATCCCTGAGAGATGTTGGTCCACATCTCCATGATAGCATCACACAGTTGCTGAACATCCATGATGAGAATCTCTTGCCTCACCACATCTCAAAGGTGCTCTACTGGAGATCTGGTGACGGAAGTGTCCATCAGAAGATGGTCCACTGTGGTCATAAAGGGATGGACAAGGTCAGCAACAATACTCATGTAGGCTGTGGAGTTTAGACCAGGCTCAGGTGGGACTAAGGGGCCCAAAGTGTGCAAAGAAAATATCCCTCACACCCAGGGCTGCCCAGAGACATTGCTGGGACCCTGAAAAGGTCCCATATTAGGGCCCCTGATTGTTTCTAGTTTGTCTGTACACATAGTCATTTATTACAAAACGTAACTCCTACTCCACTGTCACATTTGCTTTTTTAATGATTGTACACATGGTTTGGTAGAGTTTTTGCCCTATGGCATAAATTGATTGTCTGATTTGAGTCCCTTTGCCCACCAGCAACATGAATATGACTAAAATAAAGGCTCACACTGTGTTAAACAGAGGATGCAAACAGGCAAGAATGAAAAAATGAGTCAATTTGTTGCTTTAATAAGTAATGTTGAGTGTTAAGCTTGAGTTTAGGAGGATAGTTTCTCTACCCCTTCAGGACTCTGGGACCCAGAAAGCTTTACCCTTTATCACCCTTTATGGTTGGCCTTGCCGACAGCATAGCGACACCAGCAGCAGCCTGAACCGCTGATCCAAGGCAGGATGCATCCATGTTTTCATGATGTTCACACCAAACTCTGAGCCTACCATCTGAATGTGGAGCAGAAATCCAGACACATCAGACCAGGAGACACTTTTACAATCTTCTGTGGTCCAGTTTTGGTGGTATGGTGCGGCCTCAGTTTCCTGTTGTTAATTGACAGGAGGGGTGTGGTCGTCTGCTGCTGCACCCCACCTACTTCAAGGTTCCTCAAGTAGTTTGTAGCCTTTCTGTCATCGCCAACCACTCTGATCGTTCTCCTCTGAGCTCTAGCATCAAAAAGGCATTTTGACCCAGAGAACAACAACTAACTTGATGTTTTCTCATTTTTTGGACCATTCTCTGGTGGTTGGGTGTGGAAATCCCAGTAGATCAGAAGCTTCTGACAGATCAGCCCATCTGGCACAACCAATCATGCCACGCTCAGCCACTTCCTCTCCACTCTGATGCTCAGTTTGAACTTCAGGTCGTCTTGATCATATCTTCACACCTAAATGCATTGAGTTGCTGCCATATGCTTGAGTGATTAGTGCTTGCAAGAAGTCATAGCCATGCCACAAAGCTTAAATTATCTGAACCTAGTTTCCTGGACATGGCAATTAGGTCACTGTGCTCCACTGGCCTCTACAGCCGAGAGTTACCCTAAAATGTCACATTTATACACGAATTTAGGACCATTTAAGTTTTAGTTGTGAAATTTCACAACATTTTAGTCAATGAAATCTCCTGTAAATTTAGTCAACTAAAATATGAAGTGGAAAGTATAAGGCATTTTTCATGTTTCCTTGAATTTCTGAAGTCATGTTTCACACTTGGATAAATCTATTTAAGTTTCTTATCAACATTAACCTGTTTCATGAAGCGTGCCAGAATTTTATCACCTAATTAGCACTACTATGATGTTGAAGCCAAGTATATTCTTAACTTTTCCCTACTTTCTACATGATGAAATCAGGTCTGATTGGATTAAGGGTGAATCCCAATTCTACCCCTTAGTCCTTCCCCTTCGTCTTACCCCTTCGTTTACCCCTTCCCCTTAGTCTCTGTTTTGAGGGCCAAGGGGAAGGGGGGAAAACACGCTGCTGAGAAACAGGACGCCACTCGATTCCCGCTACGTCACCACCCAGAGCCGCTCGCTGGCTGTGTCGTAGGCAGATGCGACAATAGCCGTAGCTACAGCTGAAAGCTAGCTCATGATAAAGAGAAATTTTAAAATACAACCAACAATTCAAAACATAATAAATATTTACTTGATGATTTAATAATTACTTATAATTATTTGCTTCCTTCGGTCTCCACTCTGCCTTCATGTCAGCGGGCGCGGTGTATTATGGGAAATTCTCATACCTCTTCCTTTCAAGTGAAGTCCCGGTCTGTCTGTGTTTCAAGGGCTGTGTAGCCCGTCGTCTTAGCCCTTTCCCTTAGCCCTACAGAGAATTGGGACACCCCTTCACTATACATGAACACGCAAAACCAAGGGGTTAAAGGTAAGACAAGGGCTAAGGGGTAGAATTGGGATTCACCCTAAGTCTCTGTCAAACATTTTAGTCTAGCTTTTATTTGTTGATGAAAATGTCAGTTAATTTATTTTTAGTTTTTGTCCATGTGCACTTGTTTTTCAATCAATCAATCAATCAAACTTTATTTGTATAGCACTTTTCATACAATGTCTTGTAGCACAAAGTGCTTTACAAAAAAAAACAATGAAATAAAATAAAACAAATAAAAAGTAGAGAATTGAAAACAATACAACATACAAAACCCCACCTACCCTTGCAATCCACATACAGCACACACACTCACTTGCACACACACACAAAGACACACAGAAAACAGAATCAGAGGACTGAGGAAACGCTATCTTGAATTAAAAATGAGGAAACACAGGAGCTAAAACTAAAAAGACAATAAAAAAATCATGATAAGAAATTAGATAAAAAATACTATAGAAAATACATAAGTAAAAAAAAAGGTTTTATTAAATTTATTAATTACTGTCTAGTTTTCGTCAGGGGAGAAAAGGTTGTTGACGAAAACTATGACGAAAATAATTAGTCAATAAAATTAACACTGCTGCCTTAAGGGCTCTTGTTCCTTTAAACTTAAAGAGGTTTGGTCCAAACCAAGATGGACCAGCTAGACCAGCTCAAAGGCTCAGTAAGACACACCTGTACTTGAGCTGTTTGAGCTACAGGATCAAACCTTCCTGCTCTTTTATTCTATTTTATTACAACAACAAAGACTCTCCGGTCTGAAGGTCTGACCCCGGCTCTCAGTCCAGTCCGAGAGCCGGGGTGCTCTTTATTTGTTCAACGCTCCTTCACACCGACCAGTGTTTAAACTTCAGGTCACCAAACATGCTGCAGCTGCCGCGAATGTGAACAACATGAAAACCAGAGTTATCGATTCACGTTGGCTCAGGATCATCTCTACCTTCATTTTGATATTCCAGCTCAAAAAGTTGTTCTCCTCCTGCAGGATCGCTCAGGGGTCAAAGGTGGTTGTCATGACAATGCGGCTCTTGTTCTTGCATTATTTGCGAGGTAAACCGTGAAGCGGGCATGCCCAGAGCACGTCCAAACAAACAGAGGAGCTCTCCAAAGCACACCGTTTGTTTCATCTGTTTTTTCTCTGCTCTGCTCGCTCGACTCCAGAATCCCCCGGTTATTGTTCAGCAGTGAGCGGCGTCTCTTCACATGTTTGGTTATTGTTCAATCACACCGCTCTACCACCTGCCCACTCCTTCATCAGAGCACGCTGGGTGTATTATATGGAAATATTCTTCACAGTGAAATCATCATGGCCTCACAGAAAAGCAGAGGATAACATCTGCTGTGAGGCCACTGAGGCTGAGCATGAGCATGGACACGAAGAGGGCCATACAGACTCATAATGCAGCTCTTCGAGTTAATTTTAGGGCCCCTCAAACCATTTAAATGGCAGGGGTACTTTACTGAAACCTGGATATTATTCAAATTCTGCAGCAGCGATTGAAACAGTTTGATTTCTAACCTTAAAATAGAACAGAGGCTGCAGAGCAGTTGTGAGTAGAGAAATAAAAACACACCCAAGTGCTAAATATTGACCAAAAAAGGGCAAAGATGTTGCCACACTCTGCTATCCCCCAATTTCCACATCATCAACATGTTTGTTTGCACTCTTATGCATATCATCCCCAGACTCTCCAATCAGTCAGTTTCCACATCCAGTGCCTCGACCCATCAGCTCAGCACGGGTTTGCTGAAAATACACAGCAAGTTATTTTCAGCAGGATCCTCTTCAAACGGCATAAATCTCAGACCAAAAACAGCAAAACAAGGGCTCAGAGTTTCTTATTAATTTCAACACCAGACAATATAACCAACAATCTCACATTTCCATGTTTCAAGACATATACTGATATGTCACTAGTCCATCTGGGCAAGAGCCCATTAAAAGTATTTGTGGAGGGCAAAACCTTTCAGGATTGGACGATCATTCCGTCAATCTACATTTATTATGGGCCGATCAGATAATGCAGTAGGCGGGCCCTACTGCCTTAGCCTTAAAGACAAAGTGTGAACCACTTCGTAAATCAAACTCTCGGAAAACATGTCAGAAGTGCAGCAAAAATATCCCTCTACAGTGAAGTTTGCGGTGTTGATGTTTAGTTTTCATTAAATACAGAAATGTGGTCCAGATCTGATACAACTGCTACTGAAGCTGTTAGCATGTATGCTAATCTCTGTAAGCGCAGTCACTTCCTGCTGTCGTCTAGCTGAAGGACCTCCGCTTTGGGCCACAATCGTTAGACTTGAGCTTGGCACGATGGATCCACCTGATTACAGACACTGAATCAGGAGGATCCAGCTGCTGTGCAAGGCCAAGAGATTTGTGTTGTTGTAATAAAACTGTGTCAGAGTGTAGCTGTACGTATATTCTTGTCATAAATATAATAACTTCTGTGGCAAATGTCGGTCTCAAGGTTTCTCTTATTGCTAACATCTAATTAAAATTAATTCTTTTCAATATCTCACTTACTTTTATTTTATTTTTAAACCTCTTTAGTGTGACTTGTGTTTGTATAAATTTTATTTCTGTTATTTTACTTGTCAATTATTCAAATTAAGTCCTATGTCAGAGGATGCTTAAAAAAAAAAGAATAAATAGATAGTTAGAAAAATAAAGGAATCCAACTTTAACTTGACAGACAAAAAAAAAAAAAAAAAAAAAAAAACTCTGACAGGCTACAGGCCAAATAAAAAGGTCTTTATTTTCCAGGATTGGAGTCCCTGGTTTTTTTGAACCAGAAATTAAAAAAGATGGAAACTTTTAATTATAAGTAATAATTAATGGATTTTTTTAGCAATAATATTATTATGTATTTATGTATTAAAAATTGTATATTTTATGTATTCTTATTAAAAACTGTATGCTGTTTTCTCCTGCTTGCTTCTTTGTCGTGTGCTGCTATAACACTTGAATTTTCTTTCTGAGGATTAATAAAGGATTATCTTATCTTAAGTAAAAAGTTTAATAATGATACATTTCAGTACACACTATAATGAAGATATGGGCCTAGACAGTGTAATAAATGATAGATATTGCTCTTCACAGGATATTTGAGTTGACTTCTCTTCCACTAATCAACATTATTTAATTTAGTTTATCTCCTTATGCTTAAGGAGCAGAGCTCATAATACAAATTAACTATTAACAGAGACTTATTCTCAACATGTGATTTGAAATGTTGATTGAAATTTGGAGGATCTTCCATCAGACTTTACTTGAAAATTCCCGAGAAAATACCAAGCGCTGCATTTAGAGACATAAATGAGAGCAACCTCTTCTAAATAAACCTGGTAAAAATGGTCTTCTATACCGTCAAATCTATGCCAGGAGATTTAAAAATAAAGCAGTAAAAAGGAAACACACAGGCAACACGTCTGATTGCAAAAACAGAACAATCTCAAACATCATTGGGATAATTAAAGTCAATAATTAGTACATTAAACAAATGATATCAGCTTAATTTGGTCTGCAAGAGTGACACAGTCCACTGAAGTCCTCTTTCTAAAATCAGCCCTCATGAGTAGATCACATATCCATGCTAATGGAGCACCCTGATGTCAGAGCACAAACCCACACAGGATTTTTTCCACCTGAATGAAATCTTAGACATTTTTATAACAACATGCTAAAAGGAAAAAAAGACAAAGAGAGAGGAAGAGGATGTCAGTAAGTGGAGGCAAAAGAGAAGTATCCTGTGATTATCTTCAAGAGTCTGTTTTTTCCCAACTGAGGTTTTCACAACAGTTTCAACCTGCAGAGTTGTAATAATGAATTTATTTGTGTGGGGAACATGGAAGCTAAAATCAGGGTGATGTGATGTGATGTCGTCTGTCCAAAGCAGTTAAGAGCAGAGCTGCTGCATTTTGAGGAAGTTTGAGGCAAGAAAGATATTTTTATTCATATCGGGAGGAGTGAACTGCAGAAGTCCAGTCGTGAGAAATGAAGGAGTGGGGGATTTTTTTTTTGCATTCATTTATTTTAAAGACTTTTTCATGTTTTGTTTCATAAATGAGCTAAGCTTTGAGCTTGGCTAGGCTAACATGCTGAGCTGAACTCTGCCAAGCTTTGGAGAAGAGAAGAAGGAGGTTTGATGAAAGGTTGTAATGTTCCTTTAAGAAGAACTTCAACGTTGTGCAGACAGCGTTTGTGAAAGTCATACAGCGTCAAAGAAGGTTTGATTAGTCAAATTTAGGAAGCAGTTAATAATCTCTGTATTTGAGCTTTAATATGTTAGTGTAATGTGAAGCCTCTAAGATTGAAAGGAAAAGTAAAAATCAAAGATGTCTGCTAATGTAGTGATGAATCTTTAAGCTGTAAAGAGGGGATTCAAAGATTTTTCAAAGGCAGCAGCACGTTTACTGAGTTACAGACGTAAGTTTTTCCTGCAGCAGATTCCAGTCTGCAGGAGCAGCAAACCTTGGGGACAGGTTGCAAAAGTGAATTTTATTTTATTTTTAAATAGTTCCTAAATGAATGAAACATGACGGGATGACTTGACTTTATTGGGTTTCTACCTCACCTGCTCGGTACTTAATCTCATTCACTGTTTTCTTTGTCTTCTTTTAAATATGTGCAAATAAATAAATAATAAATAATAAAAATTAATTTAAAATACACATCACATGCTTTCATTAATGGTATATGCTTTTGACACCATAATTTTGAACATTAAAGAAAGGACAACATAGAGAAATATACATGTAAAAATACAAATCCTTCAAAATAATGCTAATAGTAATAATAATAATGGATAAAAAAAAATAGTTCAACATGTCCTCTGGCACAGTAATCTTCTTCTCTCGATATTTCCACAGTTGTGGAAGGCAGTAACTGTAATTCAGATTAAAACTTGATTTATTGCCCAGCTATAGGCACATGATGGTTGAACGTTTCATCTTGGATAGAAGTTTCTTTAGCCCAGTTTGTTGTCTCACAAGCACACATAATTCAGAGCTAATTAAAGACAAGATAAATGCACAAAAGCCAATGATCGGCCAAACCTACAGAGCACAGGTCACAAATGCATATTCACCCTGTAATGCCATGTCAAATGCTACTTTTCAAAAATATAAAGAACTAGAAATGTTTCGAGAGCATGAACCTTCACCAAGGCATTTCCAACACTGTTGGGTGAGTTATTGTTGAAAATGTGGAAAACTGCCCTCTCTCACACTGTTAACAAATTTAAAACAATTTCTGGATCCACATTTGGATTTGGATCACTGTTATGTAAGCTCTTCTTTGTGCCATGACCAACAGTCCCTGAGAATTTCATTAAAATCTGTTGACCATTACCTTTGCAGAGGTGAGTATTTGCCCTTTTTTAGTGCCAAGTGAAACAAATGTTGAGCCAAAACTCGAAGTCTTACTCTGAGTTATAAAGAATTTTTTTTGTCCGTCCAGGAGCACGACATAAACTCTTCCAGAAGAAACGAACATAAATCATCTAAGAAACTCTGAAGCAGAAAAAAACAAAAGAACAGGTTTTTTATTTTAGGACTGAAATGCTGTGAAAGCCCCAAAACAACATTCACTGATCCATTTATCCAGAGAGGAGAAGAAGACAACAGTGACATAGACAGTGGACGATGCCGTTTGTCTCAGTGTGACAGGTATTGACAGAAGAGGAGCTCAGATTCATCTCTGGAGGACCTCCTGTCCGTCCACTGACTGTAGAAATAGTAACTATTGCCATTTGTCCTGACTGCTTTTCTAGAGCCTGGAGTTTGGCTTCTGCAGCCTTTATGACTGAAGAAAGGTGGCTATGAGCTCTACGAGGATGTGACAGTTGTGTCAGTTCAGATTGCAATGCAGCTTTTGGCACATGCAGGAAAGCACGACACCGGTGTGCATCACAAACTGACAAAGGCAGACACACACACTCACAGCGCTGCTCTCCTTCACTGAGTTCTTCCGCCCCTCTCTCACTAGTATAGCACTTTCGAGACTTTAGATGAAATATTACAGCTTGAAGCTGCATCAATTTCACACCTATCATGTTTCGTCTAGACCAAACAAACTCTATTTAGCTTTTGTGGAAATTTCGGTGTGTTTGGGCTGGTGTGAAAGCTCACACAAACTCTGGTGTGGACCTAAGAATCACACTGTGGTCCAACCAAAAAACAGAAGTCTAGGTTCACTTCCATGCGGACCAGAGTTCAGTTCTGGGTGAGTGCAAAATCCAACAAGGACCAATAACGCAAGCGGACCAA
This sequence comes from Cetoscarus ocellatus, assembly GCA_037902135.1. NCBI lineage: Eukaryota > Metazoa > Chordata > Actinopteri > Labriformes > Labridae > Cetoscarus > Cetoscarus ocellatus. The sequence continues at coordinate 148,569 of JBAMNC010001115.1, forward strand.
AAGGGAGAGGATTGTGGATTGGATTTGGCCGAATATAACAACAGAAAAACTAACGCAGAGTGTGGCTAATATTAGCATTGCTAGCACCACCAGGCTCCAGTCCACTTAACAGGTCAGCATCTACAAATCTGCACATATGCTGACATATCACTCCAGTCAATATGCAGGTGCCATCCAAAGCTGCCTAAATTAGATTAGATTAGATTAGATTAGATTGGATTAGATAGAACTTTATTAATCCCTTGGGAAGACTCCTTCAGAGAAATTAACATTCCAGTAACACTGAATTGTACTACACTGGTAAAAAGACCACATAAATTAAAAAAGAAAATAAACCCTAAATATATCAAACTAAATAAATAAAAATAAACATTAAAATACAGACATAAATCTAAATATAAACAAAAATGCAGCTTGATCTTTATTTTATGGCACAGAATTCTTCCGAACTGCTTCGTGCTGAACAATGTGATCACTCAATGCCCGTTGTGCATTTCCAGCTCATAATGCATCGACTGGCCGGATGGCAGGAACGAACGCCACAACTAGTGCGTCAACTGGTGGTGGGAGGCTAGATTACTCAACATTTGACAGGCGTTGGTCTGTCTGACGAGGTGCAGTTTGAAAGCGAACCAAGAGAGAAATGAGACAATGTTCCAACGTCATCCCTGAACAAGTCTGCTGAATTTTAGGTGTGAAAGCAACTGAAGACCACGACTAGTTCATTAGCATATGAATGATCTTGTTGGTCAGTCAGGACATTTTCATGCTCTATTAAATCAACTGAACCTCCGTCTTCATTGCTGTTGACTCCCCCCAAAAGAAACTTTTGGACTCTGAAAACTGTCTGACTCGTACCAGAAAACCTGAATAATTCCAGTTGAGCTTGAACCTTGCACAGCAGCTGGATCCTCCTGATTCAATGTCTGTAATCAAGCTGATTTTAGTTTTTTCAGATCTGGACCACATTTCTTTATTAAAGGAAAAACAAATACTTCTCCATAGAAAGGATATTTAGTTCTATGCTTCACTTGTTTTGGTGAAATGTTGTTTACGAAGAGGCTCACGTTCTGTAGTGCAGTAGCACCCACCTACTCCTTTATCTGATTGGCCCATAATAAATGTGATTGACCAATCGTCCAATCACCTGTCGGAAAAGCTTCTTAAGGTTCTGCCCTCCCCAAACTCTTTCTATGGGCTCTTTCCCCGATCAACTAGTGAAATATATTGAACAGTCAATCTCTTGTGTCAGGTTAGTTGAGTTCATGTCAATTCTGAAAGCAACACTCCAACTTTTATTTTACACATATTACAATTTAAACAGGATTTTGTTATTAACGATACACTGCTGCCTGATTCAGCTCTATTTAACCTCTTTGTTGAGGAGATAACTTCAAGTTTTTGACACCATCAGAAGAGAATCTACTGTGACTTTGTTCAATAAAAACATTCAAGGACACCATGTGCAAATTCACTTCATCCCGTTCACTTTTGTAGTATTTTCATCATGCAACAAACTGAACTTCACGCTCGGTGTGAACACAGCTTTGGTGTTATTTTAGTGTGCTTAGTAAAACACACTGCCTGTGGCTGCATGCCCATGTGAGTCTGACCGTCAGAGCTCGATGATTAAAATGAGGACGGCAGACTCTCCATATGATACACCTATGAAAAAAAAACAGATCCAGTGTTATGATGAAAAGCCTTTGAAGAGCAGAAGCTTACTCTTCAATTTGATAATCCATGATTCATTTAAAGTCCATGATCTGCTCCAGAGTCTCAGATTTACAGTTCTGTATTTCTCTAAATCTACTTCAAATTTTGTACCTTTTATTCCCTGATTAATTAAAAAAAAGCAAATGTAAATGTCAGTTTAGTGTCTTAAAGGTTATGATCAGTCATTTAATAATCTCTGCTGGAGCCTGATCAGAGCTCCAGGTGAACTCGGCCTGATAGTGACTTCAAACAGACAGACTGACATTTACTGGACCAGGACCGTCATCAGGAGAGTCCAGGACACATACCAGGTCACTCCTGCATTTTGTCTAAATGTCTTAAATACACTCAGAAGACACTTTATTAGGTACACTTTGGTAGTACTGAGCTGGACCTTTTCTTGGTGGCTTATATTCAACAAGAAGCTGAAAACATCCCCCAGGAATGTTGGTCTCTGTTGACTTGACAGCAGCTGCTGCAGATTTGTTGGCTGAACATCCATGATGAGAATTTCCTTCACCTCATCCCAAAGGTGCTCTATACCAAAAGTATACGTGACCAAAGTAATTCAGATTTATTTAACCATGTGCATGAAAACCTTCAAGAAAAAAACTCTTTATAAATCATGATCCACCTGGAAATGCTCACATGGATCAGCCTCCTGATACTCTCTCTACACACCGGTGTTCATTTTGAGAGCACTTTTTGTTTTAGTCTTAGTTGTAGTCTTTTGCCTAAAATATCTTTTAGTTTTATTCATAATTTAGTCATCTAAATTGTTTTAAATTTAGTCTAGTTTTAGTTGATGAAATGTCACAACATTTTAGTCGATGAAATCTACTGTAAATTTAGTCGACTAAAATATGAAGTGTAAAGGGTAAGGCATATTTTATGTTGCCGTGATTTTCTGAAGTCATGTTTTACACTTGGATAAAATGAAACATCTAATAACCCTTTATTGAATGCTAGTAAAGTCTGAATGTATAAATGAACAGAAACAAATTAAACTTTTGTGTGAAATGCAGTCACCTTTATTTAGGCTACCTGGCAGAGCATCTCAGTTACAATACCAGAAGTGACAACAAACAGTGAACCTGCTCTACATGAATATATCAATTCATAAAGAGAGGAGCTCTGATTGGATCGCTCCACAACTTATCCCACCACCACCAAACTAAAGCAGCTGTGATTGGATGTCCCTCTTAACTCATCCAACCTTTCCACACAACCAAAGTAGCTGTGATTGGATATATTTCTAACTTGTCTCTACTTTCTACATGACCAAATTAGTTCTGATTGGATTAAGTCTCTGTCAGATATTTTCATCTAGTATTTATTTGTTGATGTAAATGTCAGTTAATTTAGTTTGAGTTTGTGTACATGTGCTCTTGTTTTTATAAGTTTATCTAGTTTTCGTCAGGGGAAAAAAGATTGTTGTCAAATCCAGCTTACTTCTCCACTCTGATGCTTAGTTTGAATTCCAGCAGGTCGTCTTGTCTACATGCCTGAATGAGTGAAGTTGCTGCCACGTGATTGGCTGATGGGGACTTGAGTTAAGGGCAGAGACTGTATCGTCTTAGTCATATTTCTAGAGAGAATGAGAATGTTAGGAACCTTTGAGCCTGCCTTGTATATCAGCATATTGTGATGTGTTTACTTTTAATCCCTTGAATCTGTCAAACCAAAGGTTATGTAAGGTCTGCTGCGGCTTTATTTTTAGTAAAAACAATTTAAACAGGATTAAACAAACTGATCCCCCCTGCTGCCACATTCTGCACCTTTTCACCCTGTTCTTACAAAACAGAACATCAGGATATGACGCCATGAGCAGCAGCATCAAAAACAAGCAGCAGCTAAACACCGTAAAGTTAAGTTAAGTTTGAGGTTCAGTCTATAACCAATGTATGATTATGATGTCTCCTCCTCAAGGTACAGCCCTTCTACAAGCAAGACAAAAAGTCTGCAGCATCAGGTTCTCCCTCTCCCTGTTTTTATGGCCCTGACACTCAAGAATAGACCTACCAGTGTGACATCTAAGTCTTCCTCAAGTCCACTGCAGAGCTTAGATGTTAAAGTAAATGCAGTGCTGTTGACAACATGGAGTGAAGCACTCACAACTAAACCACCATGGAAGTAGGTCAACAAAACAAAGCCTCTGTTTACAAGAAGAAGATAATATGATGACAGTAGAAGATAACGTAATATAACGCAGTAAAAAAACGAGTCACAACAAGCACACAGGACTGTTCAGAGTTGTTGAAGAGTTTATCTGATGACTGTAGGCAAAGGCAGGCTAACACTACCCACTGACTCCCAGTGTTTGAGCTAAGCTTATTAGTGGTGGGTGAGCTCTGCCCATCTCTTCCTTGTTACTGCACACACCGTCAAAGAATGGTGGCTATTTGCTTGTCATGGACTCAGGAGTGAGGCAAGACATGAAAATAAAAAAAAGTTGCCGTATCCCTTTAAAGGGACAAGAACTCCAAGAGATAATCTCAGACAACGAGGGACTGGAGGTCGATCGGGGGTGAACAGTGTGTGGGAAACTAGTAGGTTTTTGAACTTAATCTAGCAGTCATTGAAAATGAATATATGAGCAGAGTTAGGGCAAAATATGATCTTGTTAAGGCTTTATGATAATGAGGCTTTGTATCCGTGCTTAAGCAGAAATACACTGTAAAAAAGAGTCAAAGAATGCAACTAAAAAGCCATAAATTGAAAAAAAAATATTAAGAATTGAGCTCAGGATCATAACATCATAGCTGGTAGGATAAATACTAACAAGTGCACAAACAAAGCTGACACAACAAAATGATTCCACAAATCTTCTCTGCAGAAAAAAAAGCTTTAACTTCAGTTAGATTTTTAAATTAAGATTCAGTCTTTCAGAAGAGAGGGACAGACAAAGATCTACGGCCTCCAGAGAGCTTGTTTTCTTAGTTTTCACTCCCCAGTCCTGCTGCATGAATAACAAGTCAGTGCAGTGTCACGGCCGCCCTTAAGTTGAATAAAAATGTTCCTGTGAGTGTGTGAGCGCTGTGGCAGACAGGCTGCCTTCAACACGCTGTCCTCCTGCTCTCCTCCCCAGAGTCTGACGGGATAAGCAGGGGCCCCTGTGGCCCTGCATGACAATAACTGGATGAAGAAAATCTGAAATATTTTCCATGAATACGATCAAAATCACAATCTGTGGAGCTAAAAAAGAAAAGCCCAGGGCGAATCAGATGTTACGTAATACGACTTTAATACAAAACTGTAATTCTCTCCATCTTCTGAACTTATTCCGTCTCTCACACACACAGTGACCTTCAAAATCCTGGAAATGTTTTTCACAATCCCAAGCCTCTCCTCTGAGCCCACACCGGTCTTATCTGCTGAGCGCTCTGCAGACCCCCAACTCCCAGAAATGATGTTAGAAGAAAAAACCTCTCCCAGATGGTTTGAAGGGTCCATCAGCCGACTGGAGGAACATCAGCAGTCCTAATTCCATTAAAGAAGCGGTCAGGATTAAAAATTCTGGCAGATGTAACCATAGAGCCACCAGAAGCTGATCGTCAAGCTTCCATATTTGCATAAAGTTGATGACATGGTTAATCACAGCTGGAGAGAAAATTTATTTTCCAAAGATTATCTGAAGTCATTTTAACCAGCCACATACGGCCGTCTTAGTGGTAAAGATACATTTCAGTTTTCTTTTCTTTTCTTTTTTTTTTTTTCTTTTTTCTCATTAATTGTGGTCTGTATGATCAATATTGCAGCTCCATTAAGTCACCATCAAACTGAAAAGACAAACACACAGAAATCTATCCTCTGATGTCTGTGTTTAATTCTGTGCGTGTACATACTGTAAAACAACCAACCACAATGTTTACAGCTGATTTTAGGAAGCTGTTTATGAGCGATTTGTTTTTCATCTGACACTGCAAAAAATAAAGCATCAGTAGCATCAAAATCAATGTTACTGCCAATCACTGACCCATCTTAGGGCCAAATAATAATAATAATAATAATGATAATAATAATAACAATAATAATAAAATGCTCCTTGAATGTGACACACACACACACATTTATATATAGCCTAAAAGGGTTAAAATCCCCCATATAAAATTAGTATTTAATATTTATATTTAAGGCTGATATAGCTTTAAAAGACTGGCTTGTTCAAAGTGGTAAAAAAGAGAGATATACTGTATAAATAATGTGTTTACACTGATTTTAAGAAGCTGGCAGTTTTTGTCCCCACGACCATGAGTGTGAGTTTTATATTTATAATAACAATAATAACAATCATCATCATCATCATCATCATCACCATCATCATCAAATACTCCTTCAACTGTGTCTTATGGAATTTACTTTTGTTTGTTTTGGGTTTTTTTCTTAAGTAAAAAAACTATGGAGTTGTGTAATATTAATGATCATGGTATTTGTAATACCATGATCTCCCTTAAATTTCCCATGCCATGTACCTTTAATGAACTCTGTACTGTTTCTGTGACCTCTGAGACACAGCCTAGGTCACCGGACTACAGATTTTTCAGCAGAGGAACAGCTCTGACAGGAGGACTTCGTTTTGTTCTTTCTTTCAGAACAGCCAACTGTAAAAGACATTTGTGGGATCAAAATCAGGAGAGTTCATTTATTTCATACGAGGTGTGTCAGAAAAGTTCCAGAACTGGTGTCACAAAAGATTTGTTTAGAATCAAAACTACAAGTTTTCCTCTTCGAAGTAATCCCCCTGGACTCTAATGCACCTCCCCATCCTTCTCTGCCACGCTTTCATGCACTCCGCAGCTCCGCTGTCGCCGCCTTTTTGATGCCGTCCGTCTTCAAACCAGTTCCCCTTGATGACCCCCTTGAGCTTGGGGAAGAGGAAAAAATCATACGGAGCCAGGTCGGGTGAGTAGGGAGGTTGATCCAGCACAGCGATGTTCTTCTTGGCCGGGAACTGTCCGATGCTCAGGGCATTATGAGCAGGCACGTTGTCATGGTGAAGCAGCCACAACTTGTCCTGCCCCAACTCTCGCCTCTTCTCGCGCACTGAACGAAGCAAACGCCGCAGCATCTCTTTGTAGACATGCTGGTTGATCGTCTGGCCAAGTGGCAAGAACTCGTGGTGGACAATCACGAATAAATCTTTTGTGACACCAGTCCTGGAACTTTTCTGACACACCTTGTATATTCAGCTTGTATTTGGTTTACCTACATTGAGCCAACACTAACAGACTGGTCTCCCGTATCTTTGTAAATCAGCTTGTTGTGCGGTGAGTGACAGCCTCAGCCTAGCGCCGTCTCCTGATTGGTGGGCCCTGTTCTGTCCTGTCAGCTGAGCGATGAGCCGGACCGTGTTCGCTGCTGTCCGTCTGCCTCATTACCCCCCCAGCTGCTCTGTTCTGGTCAGCGCTCTGCTCACGCCGTTCCTCTCTGCTCCTCCGTCCTCGCTCTCACAGAGTAACGAGGAGGCTGCTCCCCCGTTTGGTTTTTACTTAGAGACTAAATTGAAGCCTGATGAGCTGCCGTCCTCGCTGCCCTTGGTCACAGCACTAAAGAGCCGTCGTCCTGACATAGCCTGTCACAACATTAGCGTAGAAATGAACCCCAGCATTAGCCTGGGACATGCTCAGACTGACCCCCGGCCTCTCTGACAGCTTCACATTAAAACACATGGCAGCTTACATGGACGCACCTTCCCTCCCTCCCTCCCTCCCTCTTTAAATGTCAGGCTCTGCTGATATTTGAGCGTGCGACAGAAGCCGGCGTGAGTCCTCAGAGACTCACAGGGAGATTTGGCCGAGGGGAGGAAGGGTCTGTGGGCCGAAAACGCTCCGTCTGCCACTCTGCTCTCCACCATCTCCTCCAGTCGCCTCAATCTGTCCCACAGCACTGCAGCCAAACGCACTGGAGCAGGATAACGCACCATGTTCAATCTGTTTGAAGCATGTAAGAGGCTCAGAAATCTCTCCTTTTCCTCTTTTTGGCGTCTGTTTCAGCAAACACGAAAAACTGTTAGAGAGGAGGAGGAGTGAAGAGATGCAGATTTCCCCTGGAGCTCCAAAGTATTCGATCATTTTAAGAAAAACTCCTGTAAGAGGAGGTCTCACAGTGTTTACAGTATCAAGCACGGCTCAAAATATTGACTTATTTTTCACTGAATTCCAAATTAAATATAAAGTTTAAACCAAAAGCCTGAAAACACTTAATTACTCTCACACTCTGAATAAAATGGTATTTGGCATTTTTACATCATATTTGGACATTTTTACTGCTGCATCTCCCTTGAGTCTGTCAACTTCGACCTAAATCATTATGTAGGTCGATGGGAATCAAGAGCCAGGTCCAGTTGAAGCCAGTTGCAACCAGCAAGAGGAATCAATGGTACAGCTGCCGATCCATCCAAAATTAAAGGGACAATATGTAGCGTTTTAAGTAATTTATAAGCTAAAAACAATGTCTACATTCATAAATATGTCCTAATTTGTGTCAAATTGCCTCTGCCAACAATCTGACTTGTCCTCCTGAGCGAAGAACTTCTTATCTGTATTTACATAGAGCGGGTAAGTCCTATAGAGGCTTCCATGTCTGGTCTATAAAAACCTCAGAGACGGACATAAAGCACTACGTAGCACTACTGGCTAAGGCTAACGTGTTTATGCTCAGAGCCAGCGTGACTGAAACAGAGAGGAGCACAGCGCTTTTCACTGCCCCGCCAAATTTGAAAGCCTGTGCTGCACTTTCATTCATAATGCAAGATCATACTTATGCCACGCCACAGGAGAAGGAAGCCTCGTCGGCCAAAAAGCAAAAAAGAGAAGACACAGCTTCTAGGTACAAACTGTAGAGCTCAGCGGTTGCAACACACATTTTAAAAGAGAGACGCGAGGCAGCACTATTCGTTTGGATGAAAAACAGTTAGTTGAATATCATGGACATAGTCACAAGGTGATAAGCAGTGCTCAAAAGGGCATTTATGCTTGCAAGTTCTGGATGGAGATCTTTAGAAATCTCAGTTTCTAAAAATACCCGCCTACGTGTGGACAACACCTCACTTACACTTACTACTACTTACTTTTATCTCAGCCCTTTAACGCCTTTTGTATCATAATTGATACATACTTTTATGATACCTCTAGCCAATCAATATGATCATCAAATTAATAGAAAAAAACATATGAATACAATCTGATAAATGATAAAAATGTCCTCAAATGGATTATCAGTTGCCAAAAACACCTAATGTATTAAATGAGATACAAAAATATATACGTTAAATTTTATGGAAATTTTGATTTTTTAGGATTTCAGCAGAAAGTGAAATAAACATTTCAGCTCCAAAAAAATCTAATTTTCTGGCTATAGTTTGTGTTTTCAGGCGTTAAAGATCTAAGGCATCTTATTTGTATACATTATCCAAGTGCCCAAATCCCTCTGATAACAATTTCATTCATGCATTCACGGGGTTTCTCCCTGAGATGGTGCTTCCCTCACAAGATGTCATAGCCTTAACCTTTCCCTGGATAATTAAAGTAACTGCCAAATCAACACATTTACACAAATATGACCTAAAGTTTACAATTTAAACGCCCAGTGCAGGCAGGGCTCATCATGGACCTGCCCTGGAGCAGCAGTGAACTCACAGGCTTGAAGAGGGCTGCAAGCGGTCACAAAATTCAACTTGTCCCGTCACAAATCTTTCGTCTGAACTGGGCTCAACAGAGGCTTGTGATTGGCTGGTGACTGGTTCAGGAGTGCAGTGTCATGCTGCTCAAACAAATCTGAAGAAAGAGTCAAAATACACCCTAAAACTGGTCTGTAAAAGCTTAAATGCTCCACAGAGCTGAGGGGAGATAACTCTGAGAAGCTTCATTACCATGACTAACCCTTTTTACATGATTTAATTGGATCTATTAAGGAGGGGTGTTGTGTTAACTTTTAGCATTCTGAACAATTACTCATCGACACGTTATCTCTGTGACAGGGCCGACTTTAGCGAGAGAAAAATCCTCAAACTATGAGAGAGGGATGTTTTCAAAGAGAAACCTTCTTGTTCCTTAAAGTCGTGTACAAGAGAGGCTCAGTCAAGAGCTCTTTCACACTCTCTGTGCCTTATATGTCACCAGGAAGGATCTGTACCCTCTCAACTAGTGTTGCCAGATTTTTCTACTGAAATAAGCAACCAGGTGGATAAAAGTAAGCACAAAACAAGCGACTTCCAGCTACTTATTTCCTAAAGTGATTTACTACTTTTTATCTTTTTGAAAGACTTATCATTTTTGGATCGCAATCGTAATTTCAGACAACGTAATCATGTGATCGCCAAAGCTGCAATTTTTTGCAGCACTCCTGTCTGACCCAGGATCTGTTGTGTCAGCTACTTTAAACATACTATTTTACAAATTTGCAGCACTTTGCATTTGCGGAAGTGCTGCTAAGCAGGTCAACAACACAAAGCCTCTGTTTAGGAGTAGAAGTTGGAGTATCCCTTAAATAATGAAAACAGATTATTTATCATCAGTATTAGATGATGAATAATGTGTTACGTGCTTTGATCATTGATTTCCTTACTGTTGTCTATGCTGTAAACATAGTGAATATTGCACTGAAGCTTGATTTGAAGAAAATTGTGAATCGAATAGATACTGCAATATCTGCCAGAAAAATCGCAATTACATCTTTTCCTCAGATGCTTCTTGAGTAGATTCCCCCAAATTTAATGTGTGGTTGAGTTGAATTCTCCTCAGTCCAGGGAGAGACAATCTGGAGCTTCCTACGACCAGCTTTTTGTCACAAAGATGAGTCCCATAATCCACCTGTTCTACATTTTTGTCTGTTTTTAAGCCAGCTAGACTATTAAACTTTGATATGAATTATCTTGTGGCTTTGAAATGACTTGTTAAGGGTTGGACCAGTCTGTAGAGATCTGAGGGACATGATGCATTCGGAGTCTCTCTTAAGAGGACATCATAATGTGCAACTGGAACAATGTCGGAACTAGTAGACGACATCTTATGTAATGATCTAAATATGCAATATACTTTTCATTGTGACTCAAATTTGGCAAGTGTCACACGTTTTCATCGTCTATAAAGTTAATGATACAACACTTTGACAAACATCGGCCTCTCCATGCGTCCACTGTGTTTCCAATCCAATAAAACCAGCAGTGCAGACAGGAGTCTTCATCAGATCCTGGTCTCTGCCTCCCTGAATCATCCTGATGAAAACGCTCCTCCTCCTCCTTTAAACCTCGCTCACGTCTCTGCAGATGAGACGGAGTAAAGAGGCCAACACACAGCGGACTTCCTCCAGATTGAGAGGAGTCTAAATGGAGCATAATAGGCCACCCTCCTCTTCTTCTTCTTCTTCTCTTTTTATCTGCTCCGTCACTCGCTCTCCCTGGGTAATCTTTGCTGCTCGACAAGTGACTGAACACTTATTTCCCCCAGAAGCAGATGCATGACAATTAATTAACTGAAGGCTTGGTGCTTTCTCATTATTCTTCCTGCCTCGGTGTGAGCAGGAGTTTGATGGTGTTCACGAGCAGCCGTGCATGAGGACAAGGAAACAACAGATGCAGCCTTAAATATCAGGGATTTACAAGTCCTCAGAACATCAACGAACATGCTGCTAAATATAATTGATGTAAAGTTTGGAGAATTACAATCTGAAGAATTATAGAGATGGGGATCAAGAACCAGATCTGACACACCAGATGGACCGTTCAATATATCTCACGAGTCCTTCTGGGTAAGTGTTTGGGGGTGGGCGGAGTCTTTCAAAGCATATCAAGCAGGTGATTGGATGATCGTTCCGTCAATCACATTTATCACAGACCAATCAGATGATGTGGTAGGTGGGAGCTACTGCACTGCAGAAGGTGAGTCACTTCGTACAACAAACTCTCGTCAAAACATTTCAGAAGTGGAGTGAAAATATCCTTAATATAGAGATGTTTGTGGTGTTGATGAGTGTTTTTTATTAAATAAAGAAATGTAGTCCAGATCTGACGAAAACGCTACTGAAACTGTTAGCATTTATGCAAAAAAACTCTTTTTGTCTCTCAAGATATTAGACCGTACAACTCCTCACTAGGGGGGAGGAGGAGTAACAGGAAGACTGAGGACGGGAAGGAGCAGGAGTAGTAGTAGTAGCCAGCTAGTAGCCATATAATGTTTTAATAGATAGATAGATAGATAAATAGATTTGCTAATTGTTTTCACGTTTTTACTTTAAGATATCCTGTGTTCTTTTATATCTTGTACAACACAATGCTACTGGAACCTTAATTTCCCTGAAGGAGTCTTCCCAAGGAATAAATATAAATAATAAGAATATAATAATAATAATAATAATATAATATATTCCCTCTCTCTATATATATATATAATATAATAAATTCCTTCTACTGGCAGAGTCAGAAGTGCAGAATTATGGCTTAATTTCCAACAAAATGGCCACAACTTTCAGGAAGTGAAATCACAAGCAGCTTTTAGAAGCATTAATCTATGCAGCGCTTCATTGAGTCAGGAGTGTTTGACACTGTTGCAATACCTACGCCAACTTATGCCAAATCAGCAGGAATCAACAAGGGAATCATTAAAGCATCGGGTTGATAAGCAGAATCATTACTGGCATTGGTATCAACAAATCATGTCAATTTCCATCAGGGGTGGACAGTAACAAAGTAGATTTATTTAAGTACTGTACTTAAGTTCATCTTTAGAGTATCTGTACTTTACTTGAGTATTATTTTTGGAAACTTATGACTTTTACTCCACTACATTTGAAAGACAAATATTTTTACTTTTAACTCCACTACATTTCTATGAAGGGTCTCCATACTCGTTACTTTTAAGTATAGCTTAATCATAAATTTAAAAGAAAACAGCAATGGTTGTCTTTTTGTCGATCCAATCATGTTTCAATAGGCGTTTCTGTAGGCTTCGCAGCATATTTTATAAGCTTTTTATTCCACAGATTCTATGAGCAGGTCAATGCATTCAGTGGGTTCTTTCAGTCATTAGGTTCTGTAAATTCATGCGTTGACATTAACACAAAAAAGTACTCTTAATATTTGAATACTTTCAAAAGCAGGTACTCCTGTACTTCAACTTAAATAAACAATTTAATGAACAACTTTCACTTGTATTGGAGTAATATTTGACCAGGAGTATCTATACTTTCACTCAAGTAATGTGGTTAGGTACTTTTTGCACCACTGATTTCCATCCCTAGCTAAGTGCTAAGGAAATGTGTTTCTGTTCATTTTTTTGGACAGTGAATGAGATTGTTTAAGGATAAATGAACTGAACTTGGAGGTGGCTCACTTGGAAAGAAAACTTGCAAAACCCTGACGATGTCGACAACTCAGTATATTAATTTGTCTTCTGGAGTCACATTTAATCAAGTTTTTCCAGCTCTTTAGTCTATAGCAGTGTTTTTCAACCCTTGGGCTGAGTTTTCCTCAAAATGCTAATAATCAGCTGATTCTGTCCTCACATAGATGGTTTTTCACATTTTAAAAATCAGATCATTTTGAAAATCAGCTCATGTGTTACCTCTTTAACAGAAGAGAGAACAGGATCAAATAGGGAGAGGATCCCTCTGAGATGATGTCGAGCTCACAGAGAGTTAAATCCTCGCCGGCGGCACTAACAAGTCGTTTAAGGCGAACCAGTGTTTCCATAAAGAAGTAATGAGGGAGAGAAAGAGCACTGATGTTTTGGAGCACACTCTTGTTGACAGCTTTTCAACAAGATGTAGACAATGTATGCAGCTACTATCACACACAGGCCCCGTGTTGGTTGTTCCTCTGATGTTTTCCCCACAAAAATCTGCATATTATTACTTTTTTTCTGCGTAGGGCCGTCCTCTAACGTCAAAGGTTTGGATCCAGAGTGGAGAAGACTCAGTCAGCTCGTGCTGTCATGTTGTTCTCTGTACTTCTGTTTTTGCTGCTTCATTGTGCATCGAGCTGAGAGCGCAGCATGAGCAGAATCAGCCTCGAACATGAAAAAGCCTTGTAATTAAAAGTCAGAACAAACACCCAACGAATCAGGACTGAATTAATCATCTGTCTGTGAGGGGTTTGGAAACTTTCCAGACCATGACCTTCAAAATTAACCTTGTGCAGCAGCTGGATCCTCCTGATTTAATGTCTGTAATCAGGCAGATTCTTCTTGCCAAGCTCCAATCTACAAGGATTGTGAGTGGCCCAAAGCAGGACGGCCCAATCAGAGCAGAAAGAGGTGGAGCTACGAGTGAGATAACAGCAGGAAGTGACTACTTGGACAGAGATTAGCATAGATGCTAACAGGTTCAGAAGCAGTGTTATCAGATCTGGACCACATTTCTGCATTTAATAAAAAACAAACAACAACAAAACTTCTCAATAGTAAGTATATTTTCGCTCCACTTCTGAGCGTGAATAGTTGTCTGTTTCTCTATGTGGCCCTGCAATTGGCTGGCGACCGGTTCAGCCTCTCACCCAATGTCAGCTGGGATAGGCGAAGTGGTCTAAATAATGGACGGTCTCTTTGTGAACTCAAAGCAGCTTCACACCACAGCTCACACCCATTCGTTCACTGATGGTCTGGTCAGTTAGCCATCAGTATTAGCTAACACATTCACCAATTTAATACTACTTATATTAATAACTTTATTTACATAGTGCCTTTAAAAATAGATGTTTACAAAGTGCTTTAACAGACAAAACAAAGGTAGAGAAGGGCAAAACTCTGGAGACAATAAACAACAATCAGGTCAAACAGAGAGCAAAAGAGAGATAGGTAGAGGACAAATAAAAGAGAAAAATAAATAAATGAATAAATAAATAAATAAATATATATATAAAATTTACACACCAATGGGAAAAAATTGGAGTTAACTGTTTTGCTCAAGGACACATCGTCATATCAGACTGCGCCACTGACACCCCCAAGAATCATGCTGCAACCTCCAGTATTGTGAAAACATGAATGGCTATAACACTGAATTACAGCTGAAATGTGCTCTTTTATCACAATAAAAATGGTTATTGAAATTCTGAACAATGTTACTGCACACTGCAAAGTTTTCTCGCGCCCTGCGGGGCCAATCTGAAGTCACATTTGATAGCAAGAGCTTCTGTGAGACCTTAAAGAGTCACATTAAACTGTGAAACTGTTCCTCAAACAGCAGGTCAAAAGTGAACAGGTGTTTCTAACATGTAATAATAAGTTCAGACTTCTACCAACTCCTTTAAGCGTGTGGACCTGCTGCCCATGCAGGATGTCATCAGCGGTTTACCTTGATTGTTTCTGGTATATGCATGTATTTGTTTACTCATGTTTGTTTTTGCATGTTCGAAATAAAGCATTAAATTCAATTCAAATTCTAAAGAAAAGACTGCTTTTTCAGTGAAGCTATAGAGTTGAAAATGACACAGGTGTGGACTGAAGCATTATAGCTTTTATCAACACTGTTATTCTTTAGCAAAGAGCCCTGGTGGAGTAGATCGGTGGTTATAGACTTATATACTTAAATGAGTGAGCACAAAGGGCCAATTGTTCACCTTCAATGAGAAACAGAAATGCAGGCGATGATTCTTCTTATAGCCACACAAAGAAAACCTGCAGACAGCCTTTAAACTGTCACAGTAAGACCCAGAACAAACAGCAGCGGAGCATTTGATGTTCACACATCAGAGTCTACCTGCAGGCTCATTAGAACAAAGTAAAGCTCGTTTTCCTGCCGACGTTAAATCAGAGCAGATTCTCCTCATTAGTCATTCAGGTGAACCTGTTTTCCAGCACAACGGTGTGAAATCTCCCGTCTCAAAATTAACAGCTAATTCCAACACTATGTTTGCCAAACAACAGACCAGATGAATTTTCTTTACAGCGATTCTGTTGAACAATCCAAGTGTGCCAAAGAATAAAGATGAGCTAACAAGCACACGCTGTAACCCGGAGCCTGCAGCAGAGGATGGATCATGTTTAGACAGACATCTCCTCCAATACATGTATGTTTGAGAGAATCTGAATCTTATTTCACTAAATAACCATCAAATTTGAACATCAGCATCACTGCAGAGCTCGTACTTCAAGAGTTACTGAAGCCAGAGATTTGGCTGCATCCTTGAAATGTCATCAAATGTCTTCAGAATGTCATGGACAAAGCTGAAAGTGATAACTGTGTGCTCCCTTTACAGATGCAGCTGCTTCAGTTTTCCCCTTCCAGCTGAATGCCTGTTGATTCCAGCCAACATCCAGCCAATTGGTGGGTCCAGATTTCACCACAAACGCACCCACTTGATGGTGCTTCCCTCACAAGAACATCCACTGGGCTTTCCCTTATTGGAGCAGCGTTAAGCAGCTAGTACGTTACTGTCATGTCATTGCTGATGTGCCAGGTTAGGCGGTGTTGTCCATCCATTTTAACAATCATCAATACTGCTTGGCCCTTTTGGGGTCATGGGTGGCTGTCTCACCATTTATCCTCATGAGCATGTTTTTGGTCTGAGGAAGGAAGCCAGATTGGCCAGGGAGAACCTACACATGCAACTCCACACAGAAAAGGTGTGTTCACACCGAACACGACTGACACAACTCGGAGACCACTCTCCATACAAAGTCAATGTACAGCTGCGACCAGATGTCACAGCACGATGTGACCGACACGACCTGATCTCTTTGGACACGCGCCAAAGTTGAAAAATTTGAACTTTTTAGGTGACATTGCATGTGGCTGTGCCACAACTGCCAATCAGCATTGTGTGGGTGTGTGGTAACACCCACAACAACTGTTTTTATTCTGGATCACAGAGTGACAATCCATGTCCGTGTGGGAACATTACTTAGTGAGTACATTAGTTCTGCCTTATTCAACAGAAGTGGCAGTTCTCTGCGGTCCTGTCCTTCCTCATCTGCATCAGCTGCAGTGTTTGTAGGTGGTTGGTAGGTGGTTGGTAGGTGAGTGAAAAGGATACAGTTGGAATAATGTCAGCTAATACAAACAAACATATGATCTATGATATGATATGATCGTGGCAAAACTGGAGCGGCATGACGTCAAAATGACTAAATGAGCTATTTATAGACAGGTGACACGACTTGGGTGGGCGACATTCGGTGTGAACGCACCTAAAGGTTGTAAGGCCTGCTGCACCACCGTGCCACCCCTCTATTGGGCAATTCCCATTGCCATTTTGACCAGGGCGACTTCCAATTCTTTGTTTTTAGAGTGCCCCAATGAAACAAGGCTGAGAAACACTGCTTTAATGATTCAGACTGCCTTGTTGCCGACTTCCAACACAGCAGCATCATTGATCAAATCACATCAAAAATACTCTGAGCTGGTCATAAGTCTGTGAGCTTTCACCCTGATTGCTCAAAAGAACTTTTTCATCATTATTTTGTTATAATGACTGTTGTGACAACTTTCCTTGTTCGCCGTTTAAACGGTGACCTTGGCCGACCATAAGGGTCCAACTGATCTTCCCCCGGCTTCAATAGCTCACATTTAACGAGTTTCTCAACAGTTTTCATCACCTGTGAGGTGAGAGCTAGTGGTCAAAAATCAAGCTTTCATGTGTCATTTAGATGAGATTCTACTGTCCATAATAAAGCATCAAAACAAGAAAAGACAGCCAAAAATCTTGTCTCATCTCACCAGACACTCACACTTACCCAGGGTCAAACCATTTCGGCCGGTAACAGCTGGCTTTGGAAACATGTTTTTATCTTACAAACTTTTGTTTACTACAGAGACACTTTAGGGGTTTAAGTGTCATCCAAACTCTTCTAAGGGGGAAAAATAGCATTACACTGTATCTGTATTTCTGTTGAAATAGGATATAATCAGTGAAAAAGAGCACCAGTTCTTCAGTCTGACCCGTGATGCAAACACACAAGGCTATAAATTTGAAACTTTCTTCCCCAGAGAGCATTAACAGGGGCTTTATTTTGCATAAATGGGTGGACCTGCAGACAAATATTCAGATTTATCCGTCTCACTCTAGATGAATCTTGAATGGATGTTTACAGAGTTGCTCTCGGGCATCGTTGCCTCAGGAGACAGAAACTTAATGAGATTCTTTAGCCACCAAACCTCCAATCACAGCACTCTGTCTAACCTTTATGTGAATGCCTGAGTGCAGAGCAGTCATAATGCATTCACTGTAATTGTTATTGGCACCCTGCGGGTCAGACAAAAGCCCACCCTGGCCTTTCCTCCCTTCCTCTGCGAGGATGCCGAGGCAGCCGGGAAACAAATAAAAAGGTTCTTCAGTAACAGTCAGGGTGATAAAAGTGTCCTGCTTTGTGTGTGTCAACTCAAAGGCCTCCACAGAGCCGCCGTCCTCCCTGATAACAAACACAATCTCACACATCTGCACCTCCCATCACACTCCACAATGGCTGTGGTCACAAACCAACACTCTGTGCCATTACACAAATGTCACATCTCGTCCCTCTGCAGACGCAAAGGCTTGTGGGAGACTCAAGCTGATGGTCTGCGTTAGGGTGTGAAGTGAGGACCAAAAACCAGAGCTCCAGATGTTTAGGCTGAAGAATTACACACCTTGATATGATTCTGGAACAAATCAGCCAACATGGAGACCCTTTGAAACCACAGCAACAATAACAGAAGTTCTCGACACTTAATTTTGGTTTCAATATTAAAAAAAGCAATTATCATATGTTAGGGCATGTACTGGCAGTCTGTACAGCCTGTAGCACAAGTCACACTGCCTTTCCAAGGTGTAATATTGGTGCCCCTGTGGTGCTTCACCTCAACTGTGAACACTGTGGAGACAGAACGGGAGAAAGTTTGCACAGTCTGCAGAGGTAGTAACAGAGACGTGATATTGGAGCGATGGAGGCACTCAATGTGCAGCGGTGTAGCTCAGCCTGACATCAGGGACAAACAGAAAACATGCTCTTTATCTCTTTGCTCTGAGGTCCGCTGTCTGCAGGTTAAGAGCATAGTTGCCAGGTCTGCTTATTATAAGCGACGTTGGGCTTCTTCTTTTGAAAAGTTGCTTGTAAATATTGGCAGTTGCAGGTTGTGTGTTTTTGGGCTTGTTCCAAAAGTGCAGTTTCTCATTTGGGCTCGTTGTGTCCCAAAACTCAGGAGGGATCTGATACTCACTCTACTACCAATATAAACTCAATTCAGAAGTTACACAATCTATTTTGTCCCACTCCAAACACAACTGTACAGTTTACTGTAAGAAGAAATCCTTATAGCCAGAATCAAATTTATTTCCAATGTAGCTGTTACTGTTTTCACCATAATAAAGCTGTAGAGGATCAACATAAAACTCAGATAAAAGCTTGTCTGTGTCTGTTTGGTTACAAAAAACAAGGTTAGACAGACTGTTTAGTGATAACAGAGTTATAAACAACATTAGCCCCTCCCTTCACTTTTGTATAGATTAAAGGACGTTCCACCTCCATCACAAGGATGATGTAGAAGTAAATTAAGAGCCAAAATAAGAATAAATGTCACCGTGAGATTGAAATGTAATGTGAATGAAAATCAAAACAGGCTTTATGTAGATTTCTCTTTAAAACAGAAAAAGTAATATATCACTTTAGAAAAGAAAAATAGCAGTAGGTTGCTTGTTTTGGACTTGTTTTTATCAACCTAGTTGCTTATCTCCATAGAAAAATCTGGCAACACTGTCTACAAGGGCTTGGACTGGGGACCAGAGGATGGCCGGTTCAAGTGGGGGGTTGGGGGGCTTGTTGCGTGCATCCAAGCTGTATTGAAGCGTTAATCAGTCCAGATGTTACTGCCTCGCGGGAGTTTTTTTTTTTTCTTTTCTTTTTGGTCAAGGTCTTTTTATTGTTTTTTAAAACAAGCATATGAATATCAATGATGTCTCATTTTATGTCTAATCAACTGGATAACTTTTATAGAACAAGTCTTTTTCATTAATTGATTAAGTCTGTGTTTTTCAGACAGATAAAATTAGACTGAAAAACTGTATTGATATAGATTAGGAGGCAAAATAATTGGTCATTAATTTATGGAGAGGGGCTGGGATGAAATAAGTTTTGACTTCTTTTTACTCCTTTTCAGACATGTAACATTCATCTAAGTGCTTATTTTCTATTTTTCTGTCTATACTTTTATTTTGCCTTTTGTTACATGTTTGAAATAAACTTATCATTCATTCATTCATTTTTGAACAGTGAAATCCCCCCCATAGCTCCAACAGAGCCCCTTTCCCATTGTACCCTAGAGACTTAGTACAGGAAGAAGTTCAAATAAATTGTTAGAGCACAAATTAAAAACATAAATAGATAAATAAAATAAAATAAATAATAAAACTTAATGTATTAATTAAAAATAAACAAAACCTAGAATGCTGTGGGGTCATCAGCTTTAATTTATAATATCATTTGCATCCTTATTTCCTATATAAGTTAAGAAAGGTTGCCAGATGGTATAAAATTTCTGGGCACTGCCTCTTGTTGTGTATCGTATTTTCTCAAATGCCAAATGATTAATAATATCATTTAGCCAGAATGTAAAAGTTGGAGGGTATTTCTCTTTCCATTTAAACAGTGTCAGTCCACATGCAACAAAGGCTTTTGTAATTTTTGCAATTTTTTCCCAAAAGCTGAGATGTAGATCAGGTGGTGCAACTCCAAAAACTGTCATTATAGGAGAAGGTTTTAAGGATATCTTCAAGACGTTTGCAAAAGTTGTGAATATCAATTTCCAAAACCTGTCTAGTTTTGGGCAGATCCAGAATATATGCGAGAGGGTGCCTAATGCCTGTCTGCATCGGTCACATATGCAAAAGCACTTTACATAACCTGACTTTGGACCAGTGGAGGCGATGCAAAACCTTGAATTGAATTAATTGCGGGACTAATTTGAATGTCTTATTGTAATTACAATGGAGCGTTGTTATGGCGATTGAGTAAAGGCTTGTGAAGTATGCTTGTGACTGCTGAACTGGATCAGTAAGAGCAATGAGGGCACCAGAACAGGGTACTGCTGACAGCGGGAAAACACTCGCTGAAGATCCAGCTCGTTTATCTAAGTGTCTACATCGAGCATCATAAACATGCAGACAGGAGACACATATGACTACGATGATGGTGATATCATGGGCTTTAATTAATTATCAGGTATAAAAACAAGAACATTTGTGGTTCTGGTTTCAATTAAATGACAAAGTAGTGGCAGCATGAAGTGCTACAGGTCATGTGACCATCAAGGTTAAAGGACATTTAGTCCTATTTCTTCATTTCATTTGGAGATCTTCTGATACACCTTAAAACCTTTATTTACGGCCCAGCCCTAGCCTGCTTGTCTTGGGATGAAGCAGGAGAGCTGTTGCTTTTGTGTGAGTTATATTAGCAGAGTATCACCTAATACACTCTGTGCTTTGGATTGTTAGTTCCAGTTCCCCTTTTCGCACTTTTTCGGCATGAAATTGCTTTTCTTCTGCTCCAAACGGCAGCGAGGAGGCACAATCTATTCTGCTATTTAAAAGCCAGGGGAGGGTAGCAGCCCCTTAAATGAAAGCAATCACTAAGTCTTATCTGAACGGCTGTTTTTTGATGCACAATTGCTGCCTGCAAATCTATTAAGGAGCCTTTCCCAATTAGATCCTGGGATGGAGCAGAAAGCATGGAGATACCAGAAAGAACTAAAACGTGAATGCACTGCAGATGAACACAGATCAGGAGTTTCTGATAATGTTTATAATTTGTTTCACTGCGGGGGAAAATTGCTCACATTGAAAAGAATTAATGAATTTTGAGCATCAGATTCAAATTTACCAAATTTCCTGGTATCTGCCTCCAAGGATTGGGAGCAGGCAGCGCTGCAGGTGTTCATGCAGAGATCATTTCTCCTCTCTGATTGAAACACTCGAGGTGGAACGTGTTTTTGTCCTCATGATCACCACATTCATCCAAAAGTGTCATCTCCAATCTGTCCGTCATTTTGTCAGCCGTCCTTTAACAATCAGCCACGACGCAAACACCTCAACCTACATGGCTGCCAGGATTTCTATCACAGATTACAGTTCGTGATCAGAGGCTGGCTTATGTAAAGAAGGGCATTTATATGCATCCCTGTGTTCAGCATGCCCCAAAAGAATTAATATGAGAGGCAAAAAACACTAATTAAAATTTTTATCTTATCAGCAGAAACATATGCACGCAGCACGAGCATTAAACATAAACACCATACAGAAGAGCTTATTTACCTCGTAGCTGCAGGAAAGTGACCTTTATTTCAGCACAAATGCTGATCCAAATCCTCTATTTAATCACTGCCAGTTTGACTTTGCTGATTTTTGTTTGTTCTTTGTCAAACTGCTGCTGATTAAAATCAATAATTCTGTATTTCCTGGTTCAATTTGAAAAGAAACATCAGCAATCAATGATCTTTTTGTTCTTCTGAACAGTCAGAAAGAGAACAGAGAATAAGACAAAACAAGAAAATAATAAGTGAACAGACAGATAACCATAATGCAAAGTGCGTCATTGATGAATTGGTCTCACTGGCCTCTTTATTAGGTACACCATGCTAGTACCAGGTTGGAGCCCCCTTGCCTTCACAGCTTCTTTACTATTCATGGCATGGAAACATGCCTCAGAGATGTTGGTCTGTATCTCCATGATGGCATCAGATTTGTCAGCTGCACATCCATGATGATTCCTCTGTTGGATTGAGATCTGGTGACTGCAGAGGTCACTGGTGTACAGTGAACTCATCTTCATGTTGAAGAAACCAGTTTGAGATGATCTGAAATTTGAGCCATGGACTGTTCTCCTGCTGTGAGTATCCATCTTGGTCATGAAGGGATAGACAGCTCAGGTGGGACTAAGGAGTATGGAAAGTCGTTTGGGCATAAAATTGATATTGGTGATATCAGCCGTAGTTCAGCTCTACTTGTATGCAAATTTGGAGTATGTGTACTTAATTTTGGTCAACAAGTGCACCAGTAGACTTTACCAGTGAAGCAAAAAATGTCACTGGTAGTACTAGTAGACTTAAAAATGTTCACTAGTACTACTTGTAAGCCTTATATGCTAATAAAGGGGCGGGAAAAAAGCAAATTCAGTCTCTCTGACGTTTTAGAAAATATTACAACCAATCAGGGTGCTGGATTTGGTTATAATCCCTCCTACTTCATTTGCATCAGGTCTACCAGAACTATTTGTGAATCTTTTGACTTTGCTAATACTACTAGTAGTACTAGAGAGATATTTTGAGTTTACTAGTAGTTCTGTGAATGTACAGACCTGGAACTATGCTACGCATAGACTCATCCCAACAAAACTAGTTCATCGATGCCATTTTCAAATTTTGTTGGACTTGTTAACCTAAGAAAAGAAACACAGGACGTCAAGAAGTTTAACCAGAATGAGGAGAAGTCCAGTTTATGACTCCTTCAACACAACTATTATTTGCTCACCAGAAACTTTAATGAAAAAACCCATTTATCTGCTAGCAAATAACTAATCAGTCAGTTACATGGCAGCGATTTTTGTTTATTAGTAGTACTAGTAAACTAAAATGTTATTTTACTAGTGAAGGTTTTTGGCGCACTAGTGCTCGAGTAAGCCTTACCAGTAAAGCAACATCGCCTACTAATAGACAATTTGGTGTTACTAGTACTACTAGTAAAGCTTTGAGTTTTAACTAGTAACATTTTTTAAGTCCACTAGTACTACTTTCTCTGATCATTCTCTGTAAAGTCTAGGGATGATTGTGTGTAAATCTGAGCAGATTAGCAGTTCTAACAACCATGCCACGCTCAGAGTCCCTAAAGTCACCCTTTCTACTTCACTCTGACGCTCTGTGTGAACATCAGCAAGTCGTCTTGATCACAACCACATTCCTAAATGCATTAAGTTGCTGCCATGTGACTGACTGATTAGTAATTTGCTAGCATTAAATGGGTGTTCCGTTAAATTGGCTGGTAAGTGTTTAATAGTGGGTGCTGAAGGAGCAGTAAAATTGATTTTTCCTCTTTGACATATTGTGTTTCTTTTCTCAAGTTCACAAGTCCAACTAACTTTGAAAATGGCATCAATGAACTAGTTTTGTTGGGACAAGCCCACATGTAGCATAGTTCCAGGTCTGTATACATTTACAGAATCCTGAGTTCGAGAGGAATTAAAACCAACATGACTGCAAGACAACAAGAGGAATTAATCCTGAGTGTGCAAAACTGTCCAAGAGAGCTCTGGAGGCTTGCTACCTTCATAAAGGCTGTGTGAATTGTTCCAGACTCGGGTTTTGCATTAATGGTGATTTGCAGTATGTAAAATAAGTTGGATAACAACCACTCCTCTGTTCAAAACTGAAAGAATAGCCCTTTTCATGACTACATTGTGACTGGGGCGATGGGATTTTCCTCATTTATTCTGGCTGCCTGAACAGAAAACAAGCTGAAGAAATGCTGCATTAGGCTGAAGACAGCACATCTGACACTGGGCTGGCCAAAGAGCTGTGAAAGTGGACAGGATTTGGTTTTGTCCCTACTCCTGCGTCTCTGCTCATATCATCTGGATCGAGAGCAGCAGAGGAGTAATGAGTCCTCCTGCCTCAGAGATCAAACCGCAGCAGCCGTCGTCTCCTGATCAATAACTGTCACCGCGGACACCAGGGACCCAACAACCGTCTCCCTGAGGCACTAATCTGACCGGGGACTGCCAGGAAGTGTGTGTGTTCGTTAATGTGTGAGTTTGTGTTAACACAGTTTAAGAGCAGTCCATCGTTCCCCTCGGGTTGCCACAAACTGCAGCTTATTAGGACTAATTGGCTTCTTTAAGGACCTGCAGCTCATTATGGGGACCTCAGCCCTTACAGGATCTGATTTACATCCATGTGTACCAGGATCCAGGCCTCATGTCTCCCACTTAAACTCTGCCCTTTCCTGCTACATTCACACTACATTCAGATTATCTCATGACTCGTAAAAACACCATATTCCACACGGGAATATGGGCGGTTTGAGCTGCAATAGGGTTAGATCCTGCATTAAGAGAATTCACTGACTTTCTGTGTTTTGGTTGGTCACACCTAAATTTTTAATTTAAGGTTTCATATGAGTTTAAGTCTTACTCGGTACAGTTCACAGTTTATGTTAGAGTCCAGCTTGAAGAAGAAGAAGAAGAAGAAGAAGAGGAAAAATTAGAAGACTTACTTTTAGAAGACAAAGAAGAATTATTAGAAGAAGAAGAAGAATTATTATTAGAAGAAGAAGCATAATTAAACCCTCATGGGGGAATTGAATTTTTTACACTCTGTTGTTGAAACATGCAAAACAAACACATCCTGAACTACACAAACAGGTCCTACGATTGTGCATTGCAAAGAGATGTCGGTGTGATGGCTTTCTGCCACTGATGGAGCATTACCGAGCAGTTTTTGGGTTGCTAAATAGCACTTCTGCAGTGCCCAGGAGGCACCTCTCCAGCTTCCAAACCAACTTCCAAACATGATTCAGTCGGGACTTGAACCAGACATCCTCTGGTCCCGGAGCCAAGTCCTACTGGACCCAGCAACTGCCGCTCCATTGGCTCACATGGTATTAGAATATCTGCATTGTCCTGCTGGAACGTCAGGGACGTCCACAAAAGACGACGTCTCTTGGATGGCAGCATGTGCTGCTCCAAAGCCAGGGAAAATGTCACAACATAAGAGAAAAGTGATTTGATGTAAGATGTGGATCCAGGAATTTTCAAAAGGGCAGTTTTCCACATTTTTGACTGTAACTTGCTCGACAATGTTGGAAAAGCCTTGGTGGAGGTTTGTGAAAAATGTCCCACTGTGCACTGTAAAGACATTCTTAAAAAAAAACATCCACTTCAACAACATTCAGATTCAGATCATCACCAAAATGTACCCACTTCTTTCTTGTGCCATTACAAATATGCCCTCAAAATTTCATCCAAATTTGTTTTATAACTTTTTTAATTATTCTGTTCATGAACTAACAAACATACTGTCAAAAACACAACCTCCTTGGTATGATCAAAAAGAAAGACTGTAGACATATAAATTTTTTTAAATTTTTAATTTATATTTATTTATATTTTTGTATTTAATCTACCTTTTTTACATATGTTTCTGTCTACTTTTCAGACTGCTACTGGAATCCCAATATTCCTGAGGGAGTTTCCCAAATGGATAAATAAAGTTCTATCTAATCTAATCTATCTCTAATCTAAAGTAACCTGACACATCAGATGACTGAGTTGACATATTTTACTAGTCTATCTGAGAAAGAGCTCATAGAAAGAGTTTGTGGAGGGCAGAACCTTTCAGAAGCAGATCTGGCAGGTGATTGGATGATCATTCTGTCAATCAAATTCATTACAGGTCAGTCAGATGATATAGTAGGTGGGAGCTACTGCTGCAGAGTAAAATACAAAAACATGTCATGTTAAAAAACATGACGGAAGTGGAGTGGAAATATCCTTTTTATTGAGAAGTGCTTTCAGTGTTTGTTTTTCATTAAATAAAAAAATTGCTAATCTTTATACGAGCAGCCACTTCCTACCATCGTAGCTTCACCTCTTCCTGCTGATCCGACCACACCACTTCAGGCTGCTCACAACTGTTGTAGATTGGAGCTTGGCAACTGAATCAGGGGGATCCAGCTGCACTGCATGGTTAAGTAAAAAGTATGAAATGCCTCTCTACACTGGCCTCTATTGAACAGCTTCATGTACTTGATTGAGAATATATTTCATGGCGTTGCAGCCATTCAGTTCTTTCACTTTCCCCTCTGAAAGCCTTTCATGAGTAATACAAACATCCCACTAAAGCAACAGAAAACAAAAGTTTTGAATCATCAGAACGCAGACATGCAGACTAGAAGTTCACCTCCCACAGACTATGACACCCATCATTGATCCTTTAGAGGCCAACCACACCCACAGAGCAGAGCATCTATACTACCACAAACACACACACTGATCCAGTATCAGGGACGTATAGAGATGAATTATTTATGTGCCCTATATGTGCCAAAAGTGGGTCAGAGCACACTGGTGTGTACTTTACGCTGCTTTAAACAACAGCTCAGTGGGAGGTATAGTACACACACACATATACGCTGTAATACAGCTGGATGTAGGACGCAACCAGACTGAGTCTGATGTATAATCTCCAGCACAAGCACAGTCGAATGAATATGTTTACTCATTCTTCAGTAATAACTGTTATTTCAGGGCGTATTGTTGAATTCAATGGGCATTTATTCCAGAATAAACCTTAAAATGGAGGAAATGAAACGTGGGTGTGATTGTTTGATTTGTAAAATCCTCAAACATATCCTGGTACAGACCAAAACCTCACTCATGGTCATGTTTCTGCTTCCCTTAAGTTTTATTTGCACAGTTTATGGCTCCCAACAGCTGGTTTGCAGTTAGTGAGAAGTAGGGCTAGGCAATAAGACCTAAAAAATAAAACCCCTGATTTCTTTTTACGCAAAACTCAAATTTTTACTTAGGTTTATTGAACTGTATCTCAAAACTAAAGTGATTTTTCCTTTATAATTAAAGTTATTGCTGTAATTTTGTTATCAAACGTTCATTATGTAGTTGGGACATAGGTTGGCTTGTCTACATGAACACTGAAAACTGCACTATTTTCACATTATATTAAAATGGAACTCTTTTGTCAGGATTTAATCTCATTAAAAAAACAAATAGATGCCTAGAAAGGCAAGGCCTAACATTTTGAAGAGTACCAGTTTCTGGTATTTGTATTTTCAAATATCGCTATAACTCACAAGTAGAGTTAGGGTAAGTTAAGGGAAAAAAACTTGATTTTTGATTTTGAAATCTTCTGCAAAAAATCATTTGAATTAAGAAAGCAGAAACTGTGTTCCTCATGGATCAATATTAGGACCTTTATTATTCCTTATTTATGCTAATGATAATCCCTTAATATCAAATATTTCATTCCCAAAGCTCTTTTCAGACAATACCAACCTCCA
This sequence comes from Cetoscarus ocellatus, assembly GCA_037902135.1. Lineage (NCBI taxonomy): Eukaryota > Metazoa > Chordata > Actinopteri > Labriformes > Labridae > Cetoscarus > Cetoscarus ocellatus. The sequence goes on from JBAMNC010001115.1 coordinate 176,254, forward strand.
TAGACTTAAATAGGGATTTAACATCTCTCATTCAAGTATTCAATGACGATCTTTCTCATTACCCAAACAAATAAATCGCCTTAAACACAAAAAGCCCAACTTTACTCTATTTGTCAGCAACAAGACACATGAGAGTAAACAACTCAAACTTGACAAATATAATGATTAAATTATCAAAGTTTCTTACTCATTTTTTAAGAGGATTTGTAAGTACCTTTTCCCTTCCCACATTATGTTAGAGTTTCATTTATCCTTATTTATCATGTTGTAACAAAGTTTTGGCATATTTACCACATATCTCCGCATAATATTACATTTACAGAAACTATTTATTAGTTTGGGCACCGGTGCTGCTCTTCTAAAACTCTGTTGTTTACTTTTTTTGACATGAACAAATTTCAAATCTGCATTTTTGACTGTAAAGTCTTATGTCAAAACTGAGATTTATTGGTTTGTTTTGGAGAAAAAAAATTGCCACAGTTCATAGTTTCATAATTATTCAGCTAGACAAGCTAACAATCTTTAATTTACTTTCTAAAAAAAACATCTCTTTGTCAATTTTCAAATAACTATCGTGGAGTTATCTCGAGGAACAAGTACATTAATTTGACTGTTTCCTCTTTGACATTTTCTGACCACTAAATTAGACAAAGGGATTTACTGATGACCTCACCATGAACTAGAGCAGCGACCAGGTTCCTATAAAAATGCCATTTATTCATCGTTCCTAAACATCTGATTGTTTTATTCTGTTATTTAAGTTTATTCTTTGTTTCTCTGAATTACATTTTTCCACTCTATGTTTGATATTTGATTTGGTGGTTCAGTGTTACCTTCATTTGTCTCCTGGGTGTGGTTTACTATGTGGTTTCACTCTCACACGTTTTTTATATATTTCATGTGTATCTCATTTCTATACCTGTTTGTAAATATGTAAAATGAGGTATTAGCACGTGATCTGTGGATCTTGGTGAGACAAACGACTTGGCGGTGGTTTGATCTCTCTATGATATTCCTACTGGCTGTGAGGGCCATTTACTGTGCCTAGGTGGCACGAGAGAGCACATTTTGGCATGTTAAGGGTTAATTTTTTCATTTTATCAAAATTTTCACCGGATCTGGGGTGTGTGCCAATTTGAGTACATTTTTGAGCATGTTTAGGGGGTCAAATTAAGGTTTAAGGATCCGTAAGTATAATAAGAAGAAAGAAAGAACAACAGGGACCTTGCCTTCAGGCATGGACTCCTCTGTTGGAGGAGGTCCGTCTTTCAAGGACCCTAAACAAAAGAATAGAGGATACAGGAAGCCTGAGTGTTGCCAGCAGTTTGGTCCCTCGAGGGGCCTTTTGAGTCCCAGTGTTGAAAACATAAGCCCATTTCACAGTGCCTTCACACAAAAGCACCACAACAAGGTTCTGCTGTATTTACATCTGGAGACATTTACATTAATTCTGCCAGGCTGCAATATTTGTGTCAACTCACACAGCAATACAGTTTGGATGTGACATGGCACGTGCCCCTACATAAACACAAAGGCGGAGACGCTCACTCGCGGCGCTCCCGTCTCCCGCTGAGTCTGCGTGCCTCCTTCTCCAATATTAAGCCTCTGTTACTACCTCTGGAGACGGAACAAAGAGGGGATCAACTCTTTCCTCCCATTCTGCCTCCAGGACATACACAGTGGAGGCAATGCATGAACTGGGCTACAGTCTCAAACTGACTTCAGATCAGTCTTTCTTGACCTTTTCTTCTGTCAAGACACCCTTAAAAAATAAGATAAAATCTCTCGCCCTGTACCGCCCTTATTGGACATCGTAAAACAATCCAGTACTGTGACCTAATGGGATTCCTGAGCTACATGACCCTGCTGGTACTATGGCCACTTAGATGTCTCCAGGGCTTTCTCCAACACTGTTTCAGTCTTCATCATCCCTGCCATTTACTTGGAATAAAAGCCTAATTTGATAGTTTTAGTCCACATATCAGGTGTAATAGAAGAAGGCTGATGGCAGGTAAAGATGAAACTAAAACACTGACTTACCACTGACAGTGACAAAACTACAGTAGGGTACATAATGAAAAATCTGAATCTTTATGAATCTCTCAAATTAACTGAAATTGATTAAGACTCTGCAGAAGTGATTTGTAACCCAACACCAGATGATCAGGGACTCTCTGATTCTGATTGGTTGGTTTGGTGAACCAGTCAGAAGGCCAACAAAGGGTCAATTGTTCCCACCTGAGGGACTTATTTCTGATTTTGTTACAAGATAAAATATGCAGGAATGTCCCAAGTGCAACCCTTTGGCAGGAAGTATTGTGTAAATATTTCAAAAGCTGAAGTTAATACATCTTCATGAAGGCAGGGTCATGTGTGTGGGTGTGTTATCCGTGGTTTGAGACAAACACACATGCTCTGGTTAATTAAAACAAGCTTCACAAGTGATAGACTAATACATGTCCATATTTAGAGATGTTTTGCTACCTGTTGGCTTTTCTCATGGTCGGTTCTGTCTGAGCTGAACGTCTGCCTTTGTTACTGAGTGTTGATACGAATAAGACACCAGGGAGTCAGAACTAGGCGAGGTCAAGAATCAGAAGACCAGCTTGCTAGTGTGATGTCTCCGCCCAGGATCCCTAAAAAGATCTCTGCAACTGTAATCCAAGGCTCTTTCTGATGCTACACTTCCTGCATAAGGTACCGTATTTTCCGGACTATAGGTTGTACTTTTTATCATAGTTTGGCTGGTCCTTCGACTTATATATCAAAATATACATAATTAACATGTTTTTAAACGTTAATTCATGCCGACCAACATGAAACAAGGAGTAAACATTACCATCTACAGCCGCGAGAGGGCGCTAGGCTAGACATAAACAAATGCCCTCAAAATGAAAATCCTATTCTAACAAACTGCATGTAGTAAAATGTGCAGCGGTAACTGAGCAGAAATAAAGTTTGGAGTGAGTGAGAAATTCGTGAGGGACTGGTGAAAAGCAGAGGTTACTCTTACTCCAATAAAGAAAATCAAGAAAGCTAATCGCGGGGCGAAAGCAAGATGGCCAGAACTGGAGGAATGAGTCCACAGATGGGTGCTGGAACAACGGGCTGCCCGGAGAGGCTTGTTAACGCCGCAGTTACGACTCCAAGCCCTGGTAGCTGCCAAGGTGATGAATATAAAAGAGGCAAGTGGGCCTTCTTGGTGTTACCACTTCATACAACGCAACCACCTCTCTATCAGAGCACTAAATAAAAGCGACTTATAATCCAGTGCGACTTATATGTGTTTTTTCTCTTCATGACGCATTTTTTGACTGATACGACTTATACCTCAGCTGAGCAACTTTATTTGTGATCTGATTATTCAATAAATAGAAGGATTTATGCCTATGTCCAACCTTAATTAACTCGTCATTGTCCTTCCTCTTCCATTATATTTTGAGCACAGCTCACCATCTAACAATCGAGATAAAAAAAAGATTTGGATCCCAAAGCCAAAGTGGAAGATGTGCGTGCATGATTTCAATATTCAACACTTTAACATCACATTTTCTCCCACCAGGTTGCCTCAAATACTCTCTGCTCTTCCTAGAATTTCTGCCCTTATCCTCTGGTTTTTCTGCCAACTCTGCTCACTCAGCCGGCAACTCATTTGTTCACTCTGCAACTTTAGACTCCCCCCCCGCCTACACAGTAACCTTAAGTGCTTCCTCCCAATTCTCCATTTATCTCCAAGCGGTCATACTGTCATCTGCTCACAGACTTTAACATGCTCACACTCCCCATATTAGCCACCATCTGGGTCCAAAATAAATGAATCCAAGAGACAACGAAGAAACAACTCATCACATCCACAACGAAGCCGCTGACGCTCCGTTATCACACATGCCGAGGCAACACTTCCTGATAAGTGAGGAGAAGTTGCTCTAAAGACAGGATACAGGGAGGAATGAGGGTGAGATTGTCTGGCAGCAGCTCAGAGAAATATGCTAAAGCGCTTCCTTCCTCTTTGTTGCTGCTGGGAGCAGTGGGGAGACGAGACGAGAGGAGAAAAAGTGTCCAATCACTGCCAGGCGAAGCGGCGGGGGGACAATCAATGGAGCTGCATGAGATAAACTACACACATTTGAGGGCCGCGAGACGAGCAGAGACAATAACACGACAGCACACACCGAAATCATGCAGGAACAAACACACTCGTGTGTCAACAGGCAGTGGCTGATGGATACAAAAAGCGGAAAATCACAGGGCTGCACCCCAAAGGCAAAGTGAATTCTCCATTATTCCAAGAGCCCAGAGTGTTTTTTTTATTGTTACGCACGAAACAACAAAAAAGCAGAACCACACCAGCATGGAAACTCCTCCTGCTGCTCAACTTGTAATCACAGAGAGGCAGATAGAATCACACTCTCATTATCTCCTCCATGTTTGAGTGTTTCTGAGTGGAAGTCAGCTCCTTAAATTATCCATGCATGCTGACAAACGGCACCCGGCTCGGAGGAAAGCTGCCTCGAAGGCGTCAGCGTCAGAGTTTAATCGCAGCAGGACAAAAGTTTTCCTGGAAGCTTTCTGCGGCCTTCATGGCCTGTAAGCATTGTTCTGCTCAGCTCTGGTCTGCAGGGAACAGACATGCTCTTCATGGGAGGTACCAGAACATGTGGATCTGAAACACCTTAATGGATTCTGCAGTCTTGTTTGGCCGTGCACTTTTCAAATAGTGATGTACAGAGAGGAGTACAGATGTGTCTTGGGATATCAGGAAAGCAGGTAACTGCCTAAAAATGATATGCACATAAACAGTGTTGGGCAAATTACTTTAAAAAAGTAATTAGTTATAGTAACAAGTTACTTACAAAAAAAGTAATTGAATTACTAACTGGATTACTCCTTCATGGAGAAAACAATCTCCATGAAATTCTGTACATCTTCCACAAACAGCCATCGTGCATCCATGTTCACTTATACTGTTTTCACACTAAAATTAGTGGGTCAACACAGGGTTTTTCAATGTGGGTTAACCCGCTAATAATCGGCAAGTGACTCCTTTACCACTGCCGGCAGACCCGGGTCTAATCAGCTGTAGACAAGATGCATGGCTGTTTTTTTCCTGTGGCGCATCAAGCTGATGTCATCACATTGATGACATCATCAGCGCAATGAAACACGACCACGTAAACAATGGAAAGGAGCATGGACGCCGTGTACACGGTTTTCTCTACTTTGTACTTTTGTCCCTCTTTAAAAATGTACAAACTCTGCGCTGATGATACAAAGGCAGATGGAATTTGTTGCTGAGATGGCAAAGAGTCACGTAAGTGACAGACGGAGGGGACGGGCGCGATATTATGCCGTGGGCATGTAACGCTGACGTCATCCATAAATAAGCGGGTTGGCCCAGGTGAGATGTTCCCACTGGGGCCGATCGGAGGTGAGCCAATAAAAACCCGTGTCGTTTGCAGGGTCAGTCGACCCGGGTCAATGCTGATTAAACCCTTTCAAACTGCCAACAGGAGTCGCTTGTTACCGGGTTTAAACAGGTTTTTTGGTCAGTCTGAAAGGGGTAACAGTCAACGGCAAGTGCATCTACGATCTAAGACTTTAGTTTCTGCTCTTTGTTGTTGGTATAAAAACAGATATAAAATAAATACTGTTTTACTTTACTATCATTATACTAAGTGTAAAATGTGGGTATCGTGGCAGCCCTTAAAAAGACTGTTCAGAGCTTTAACACAATGGGAGAAGATTCTTTGGCCTTTAAACCATGTCTGCCACCAAGATTTCATCCTCTATTCCCTGTCTCCTGTCAGCTGTCATCCCTACATATTTCTCATTCATCAGTTTCATCATGTCTAGCATCTTCTTTAAGCATGTCTCCTTAAAGCAGGAGAAAACTGAATAAATGTATTTGGAGTTCCTGTCTTTGAGACAACTTCAGGGAAAAATGTACTGCATTTCGAAACCCTTTCTGCAAAATTCATTCTCTTTTTGACAGATCAGAGGGATGGACATCCAACATTAGCAGAGACATAAATCACAGAGACAGTTTAATTGCCCAATATTTGCTGAGAACAAAAACACAGTACATCATAAGACTCCAAATGTCCGTCTGTTCCTTTAATAAAACATCTGACAGTTTAACAACTTCTCCTGTAAAATACAGACGCTTCATCATAAATTCACCATGGCTCATGCCCTACTTAGCTTCACGAAGACGTTTGGGGAGGATGTCCTAACTAATAGTGACATTAGGGAAAGTCTGATATGCCCTCTGATATCTTCTATCTGCAGGACTCGAAGCTCCACAGTGAGAAATTCTCATTTTTACCTCTGATTTAACATTTGTGTGAATGAAACCATGCAGCCCCCGAACAAAACCAAACTGGGAGCTTTATTTAGCAAAGTTTGGGGGCGTTGATCACGGCGGTGAAAAGGTCTGCTAAATCTGATCTGGAAACAATCATACGAGTGAATATCTCCGATAAAACAGAGAGATGTAGGAGATCAGAGGGAAAATGCTGTTACATTAGGTCCAAATGAGAGCTGACATCCAACTCTTGGGTTATGTGAGGGAGTTTGTATCCGCTCTTGATCAAAAATGGAGGAAGTCAAGTATTTTTAAAACAGTGGTCAAAAATCTTCCAGATAAAGAAAAATGCAGGAACAAATTGGAAAGCCTTCACTGTTCCTGCACCATCTCTGGGGTTTATCCAATTAACAAAACTATAAAAACTGTGCTTCATGTTGACAAACAGGGTGGAGCAGTATCACCAGAAGCAGGGATGCAACCATGACTTCATAGACAGGTGCTGATTTAAGTGTTTAGGTGGCTCCAGATGGTAAGGCTGAAGAAATGTGGCTATGTAGCAATCTGACTTAAACTGTTCTACCATTACGTGTTTGTTTGCTTTTCATGTCTTCTGTTTGTCTGTTTAATTACTTTTGTACTATCATATACATCCAGATATATCAGAATGCACACACAGGAATGATACTTCTTTTTGCCTATCATCCTGCTAAGCCATGTATATTTCTGCATTTACTGCTATAACCAAATTGTTTAGTTGTAGGTCATTGTCATTCTTGTGTATATGTGTGATTAATATTCTTCTTAAAAACTCAAATAAAAAACAAATAATTAAAAAAAGAAAAATGCAGCAACAATGTGTGGCTTACAGGCTTTCCTGTGTTTCATCTGAAGCTCTAATATCTCTAAACTAATGAATGTATTTTAAAATCAGATCACAGAAACATAAGGCAGGTGTGCAGCCTCACTGAGCTGTATACTACCAAACTTCCCATGGAAAGTTTCCCTTTCCAACCGCAACCCTATTCACACATCAGGATTATGCATTACATGTCCTACCTCTCCATTATAGTCTTTAAAAAAAACTCTTGCCAAACTCGCTGTTGCCACAGGCAGCACACACAGTCGAAACACTTGCAGTTGGCCTTAAGAGGTCCCAAACCACGAACCGCGGACCAGTAGCAGTCCGTACAGAAACAAAAAAATTAATTAAGTGACCCGCTTTTGAATAATGAAGACTGAAGGCTGTTTTATTTTGAAAGGATGACCAGATTCTCTAATATCTACTCATGTAGCTTGACTATACACACAGGCCTTCTGTTTCATTTCAATCATCACAACTATGATGATTGAAAAAGTGTAACTTGAGTCAAACTCATGGTTAAACCTTGTAGGACAGTCAAGGCACACGAGAAACTGATGTGGAGGGATGATTCAGTTCAAAGGTCAGGAGTGATAAAATCAACATAAACAATCAATAGAAACATCAGATCAGCTCAAAGCTGCTAACCCATTATTTAAACACCGTCAGCATGGTATGCCCAGTTTCTACAGCATTGTCCTCTGCGCCCAAAGGGTGCAACGATTTAATTAGTTACCATGTTAACAGGTGACTTTCAGGCAACTTAAGCAGCTGATAAAAACTTAGTGTGCGCTTATGAATGTCTCTTTATTTAGAGTTTAGAAACAAAACCCACAGCTCTCTCTCAACCTGCGTGATGGCGAGTTTAACTCAGCACAACATGTGAGTTTGTAAGACAAAAAAAGTTTGGGGACCAGGTAACTAAACCACACCTACAGCCACCACCTCTCTCTCCTGATGGATGGTGATTGGTCCTGCCACTTTTTTACAGGAAACCAGCTTAAAGCGTAAGATGGATCAGCCTGATGACAGACACAGGATGCGGTGAATCCAGCAGCTTAGCAAGACTACATGGAGGCCTGATTTTAGTCCATACTGCCAAGCACAAATGTGTAACACTCTAAAACAAAGCAGCGAGAGCCTGTTCAGAGCGCTTACAGCTTTAATTAAACTAAATTCTCTTTCCTATCTTTGAGCCTACGTACCATTTCAGCCAGAACATCCAGGAGAGCAAAGCTGGAGGACGTTCCGGTGTGTCACCCCGGCTCCCTGAGAGGGGAGGAGAGAGAGAGAGAGAGGGAGGGAGGAAACAGAGACGTCTACAGTGAATCACATCACCGGAGCCTTCTTCACACTGCTACTCTTATTATTTCACATCTACAGAGAGAAGCACGGACGTGAGCTGACGTCTGCTGCTTCTTAAACATACTGTACACATTCAGAGACGGGATCTGGTTCATCTTATGTAAGACTGTGACTTGTAAACTGAGTATATTCAGTGTTTGTTACATGCAAATCCCATTTATGATTATGCAACATGTAGAACACAAAGCTTCGGCATTAATCACATCAAGCCATCCACCTACTACTGTTCTCCTCCCCACTTCAGTCCCTGCAGAGAGAAGACGGGTGGGTGGGAGAGGGGGCTTATCTCCGCTTAAATTTTGATTCATTCCACCGGATGTTTATGTTTTGGACTGTCTGATTCTCACTGAGCTTTGAGGAAATTCCCAGTATGATCTAATTTTTTACTGAGTACCAATGTTAAGATTCAGAAACAATCGCTGAATAGTTAGCCAGTGTGCCTAAAGTAAACAACCTTGCAGCAGGTGTGGATCCAGATCCAGTCTTCCCCACCACCCCTTATTCCTTCTTGCTGTCTCTCCTCCTGTCCAATAAAGGAACAAAAACCTAAAAAAATATTTTCAAGAAGAAAGTTTCAAAACAAGAGAAGAGGCCCAGATCCAGACTTGAATCTAGCCCAGTGATGAGGACAAATTCCTCAATCCATGGGGCACGCAGGCTTAACCACAAGGATTTTGATCCATCTTGAATATAATTTGTTGAAAAACTGTTCTTTTTATTTTTACGAGTTATTAGAAACACACAAAGTACATAATTTAATTATCAAAACTGTTGAAAAGAACCAAATTGCTGAAATAATCCATCTATTGCCGAAGGCAGGTGCATAAGAAAGGAATTTAATTTGTCATGCAAATTAAACAAAAGATCACCGAAGTTTCAGCAAAATGATTGTTAATGTTTTGTTTTTTTTTGCAACTTTGACAATGTGCAGGAGACTACCAGCATTTTTTTAAACCAAAAGATACTGAATACAGAATGCAAAGAACTTTTATTGCTGCTAATGTGGAATTAAATGTGCTTTAATGTCACTTAATTGTTACTAATATCAAAATCTGGTATCATGACAATCTGTCTGCAAATGTCAACATGAATACGAATGTTGATGTTATAATGTAAATGATTCTAGTTCAAAAAGAAGTTCATCTTTATCTGACTGCTTGTATTCATTGATAAAAAATTGCATATTATTGACTAAAAAAGCGTCACTGACTTTAATCATTGACTGAATAATCGCAATCAAACTGAACTGTTGACTGAATAATCTGAATTCAGTCGAGTCTTGACTGATTAATCACAACCATATCAAACCCTAGATTCAACAACTGAATCCAAACAGAACTGTCAACTAAATAATTGCAACCTAAATGAATCAGACTAAATAATCATAACAGAATTGACTCTTCAACTGGATGATTGCTTTCTTAGCGAATCAGTGACTGAATAGTCTATAGCAAACGAAATCTGTGTCTAAATTATCCCAACCAGACCAAATTGCCAACCAAACAATCACAACAAATCAGAATAGCAACTGAATAATAACAAGTGAATTTAAAATGCTGGCTGAACATACCCAATAGAATTTAACCGTTGACCAAATACTCAGAACTGAATTGAATCATTGACAGAAAATTTTCAATCAAATTAAATCGCTGACGAAATAATCATAACTGTATTGAATCTTTTAACTGTATAATCTTAAATTAAACCATTGACTAAAAATGTATTATCCAATTGAACCATCGTTCACTGAAAATCGTAATCAGACTTAATTGCCAACAGAGTGATTGCATCCAAATTGAACTGTTGACTGAATTATTATATTGCAATCTAAATGAATCGCAGACTGAACAATCACAACACAACTGACTTATCAACTGGATAACTCTCATCCAAGTAAATTTATGACTGAGTCAAACTGAGTTCCAACTTCAATCAGTGTCGGAAAAATCGCAACCATATCGAACGACCAACCAAACAATCACAACCATTTAGAATGGGCAACTGGATAATCACACGTGAATTGAATTGCTGACTGAATAAGAGATATAGGATCAAGTCGTTGACTGTCGAATCATTGACTGAACAATCTTTAAAAAAAATGTAATTGTTGACAGGATGATTTTAGTCAAACTGAATTGGCAACTGAATAATTGTAATTGAATTGAAACACTAACTGATCAGTCATGACAGATTGGAATCTTCGTCCAAATATTTACAATTAAATTGAAAAAGGCTGACTGAATAATTACAACAGGATTGAATTAGAGTTTGATTAATCCCACCAGAATCAAACTGTCGATTCAATCACAATCAAATTAATCAAGTGACTAGTGAACATGTCCTCCCCTACATAATACCATCTAACTTTGTTAACATCCACAACCTGCTGTTAACCATTAGCATGTGAGGTAGGGCTGGGAAATTTATGAACTTCTCATATCAGTTACAACTTTGGCCACTAATGATCCTGAAAACATATTTAGGATATAACGATCACTGTTTTGTCCGTTGGTTTTGTCATATGCAATACAGAGAGTTAACCCCTCCTATCTTGACAGCAGAGTGTGTTCCCTCCCTCTTATTACCAAAACAGCTCTCACTTCAATTTAAGTGAGGAGCAGAGGGAGCACTGGTAGTGAATTTGCAAAGACAGAGACCTATAATATTTTTCATGACCATAATAAAGCAGCTCCTTCGATTGTATAGTCACATATTCTATTAAACAATATTTCTCATGGTAAGAAACTCTGCACACATCAATTGAACACGTGGTTTGATATTTGATCTAATTTTTGTCATTTTTAACACTTAAAGCAAGTAAAGACCTGACAACAGGATAACCTGAAGTGCAGCAACAACACGCTGAGCTTTGACCTAGAATTAGAGCTGATACATAATAAATAACACCCCCCTACAATAACTGCATGCAAGATTAATGCTCAATATCATCTGATTACAAAGTTTTCTTTCTGTTGATGCAACAGTGAGCGCAGTCAGAGCTCGGAGGAGGAAGAAGAAGAGGAGGAGGAGGAAGGAGGAAAAACAAGCATGTCAAGAACTGAAGATCAAAGATGGAGTAAAGATCAGCTCCTCTGCTCCACGTTTAGACCAATAAACTTCAGACATGAGGACCATGTTTGTATGTGTGTAACATACATGATGGATGAGAGTTTCACTGAAAAAGAGAGAAACGTGGATGAAGAACAGAGGAACTGAGCAGAGATTTAATAATGAATAAAACAACAGACTCAGACTGACAGGGTTGATCATGTATATTTGAGCAATGACATATAAAGCTGGAGATAAACCTGAAGTTTGTCCCTGTGTTTGTGTTTGTTGGGTTGTTTTGTTCACATACTTGCCTGTATGTGACGCGAGTTACTAAAGGAAACCACCAGAGGGCACAAAAGAGCTCAGGCTGTATGTAACTACCTGTTGTGTCAGAAGTAAACTGCAAACATGGTGGTAAGTCTGAGAGTAAAAGTGACAAAATAGGCACCAAAAATCAACATGATCGTCAAATATTTGTTAAACTGATGAGCAGTGATCAGACCTCACCATCAGCATCATCTGAACTACGTTTCTAAGATATTTTCCACCATTCCGACATTATAACCGTCTCTGTGTATGTGTGTAGTGAGTTATCCTGTCAAATGTTGACTTGCAGCCGACTGTGCTGATAAATGTCATAATGGAAGCATCAATAAAAGCAGAGGGTGAACCCGTCAGTGCATCACAGTAAAGTGTTTCATTAATTAATGTATGAAAGATCATTAGTTTATATGAGAAAAGAAAACAAGCTAACACAAACACAGTCAACCATGGTGTCAACTCCAGGTCACCAATGAACATGGTCCCCAGTTGAATTAGTACACCACACTTATTTTCGTGTTTCCCGACTTCTTAAGGAGAATTTATGCAACAGGATCAAGGTAAGCACATACTTTTTTTTTTTTTTTTACTTAAACATAAAAACAGAAAATGAAGTACATTACAATTCTTAAAAAGCCCTGTAAACACTATCAAAGGGTTTTGGCTCATGTGTAGGATGATGTGTTCAAATACAACATCAAGAAATGAAAAATTAAGCTGTTGTCTAAAAACTTTAATAATCACAGCTGTTTGGAGGTCAAATTTGTTTCTTTTTTTCCAGCTTCATAAATAAAAGATATTAAACAGCACAAGGTGTGTTTTTATTTTATATCAGAAACTGCAAAAATGCTAATATTATTTTGTATGAAAGGTATAAAAGTGAAACAAAGCATGTTTTTAAAAATACATGAATTGAGAGACACAAGAGAGACAACAGAGAGAAAAATAAAATAAAAGAGTCATTAATAGTTACTGATATATATATATATATATATATGTATATATATATATATATATATATATATATATATATATATATATAGTACATACGCATACACGCACAGATTGTTTATATTTTTTCAGCACGAAAGGTATAAAAGTGAAACAAAGTAGGCTTTTAGAAATACCTTAATTGCTGACCGTGTCCATCCTTTTATGGTCACAGTGGACCATCTTCTGATGGAGACTTTATCTTTATGATGTGATTAACAGGGATATTTGCATCATGGATGTGCAGCAGCGACTGTGCGATGCTTTCACATCAATATGAACCAAAACCTCTGAGGACTGTTGTTAAATCAATGCAGAAGCATGAAGAAGCAGTTCTGAAGGTAAAGGGAGCCCAACCTGGTGCTAGCAAGGTGTGCCTAATGAAGTGGCCTTTAACAGCACATGCCCATGGTGGACAACCCCAAAGTTCTTGTTAATATTTGAAGAGGGGCATATTTCTCTAGAGTGTTAGGAGTGTGCAGGAAGGAGCATCTGTGATTTTTGGGAGGGAACAAATCAGGCCAAAGATCAGACTTAAACTCCTTTCCTCTGCAGTCATGTGATCAAAACCCTGTTAAATCATTGTTAACCAAACTGAGGACCGTCCTAATTATCTAACACCGTTGTTATAAAGGCATAGATGTGTTGCTAATGTATTCTAGTGTCATGCTAACAGCTGTTTGTAGGCAGGGACATTCATGGGGACGCCGAGAAACCAACTCAAACAGGAGCAAACAAACATCAGCGTGTTTCTTCATTAATTAGATGGAGACTCTCTGCAGTCCTCTTCAATAATGCAGATGTGACAGATCGGCCTGCTTATCACAGAGAGCATCCTCTGCTCCCTTCACTGTAAATATAAATCTGCTGACACTGCAGGTTTGCTTCCTCCAAACACAAGAAGTGACAGAACAGCAGACGTTTGTTAGATAAATAGATAAATATGAGAATCCCCCAGTAACAGCGAGCGCTGTTGTGTGTCCTTGACGTCCTTATTTACCGTCTGAGCGCTGCCTGTGTAAACTCAGGGAGGAGTTCTTGGCAACACATGTAAGAGCGAGTCTTCAGGGAGAGGAGATATAAACACGAGCAGGGAGAGGCTCTCACTTTTAATTTAACTCTCAAACTACAGCACGGGGATACGGTCAAGCAGAAACACGAGCTGGATTATACATGACAAACTTCATTTTAGTGATTCATGTTAGTGTGGTCAGCCCTTAAATAGTAATTAAGACCTAAATTTACCTAATAAAAGGGGGACAAGCTCTTCATATGAAGGATGCTTGGATTTGGAGGCACTTACAAATAAAGAAGAGCATCACAGCCCATCTACAGGAGACTGCTGCATTAGACACCACCAGGTTGTCCATTTTTATTATCATTATTATCATTGTCATTATTATTATTTTTATTTTATTATTATTAATATTATTTCTTCATTAATTGAAGTTTGATATTTTTCTAACAGTGGTAATTAAAGGTGTCAGTGCGAAAATAAACACCTAAAAACACCAGATATGATAAAAAGTGAATAAATTTTTGTCTAAATTATTGTAATAGTAATAATTACAGAGCTGAAACAGAAGTATATTTAAACTAAAAAAATATTCTCTTACACTTACTGTTAACTCAATTTGGTGTTTTAATTTTTTTTTTTTAATCAAAAACAAATATTGAAACTTCAGTTTCAAATTTTATTTTTTTAATGTTTTTTTATTTTCAAATTACAACACTTTTAGCTTGGATTTAGCTTCATACCTGTTCTCCCTGTGCATGCATGGGTTCTCTTCAGGCACTTTAGCTTCCTCCCACAGACCAAAAAACATGCTTATTAGGTTGATTTGTGACTCTAAATTGCCCTTAGATATGAGTGTGAGCGTGACTGATTTTCTTTCTCTCTATGTAGCCCTGTGATTGGCTGGCGACAAGTTCAAGGTGTGCCCTGCCTCTTGACAAATGTCAGCTAGGGCTGGCTCCGTTAATGCATGATCGTTGGATCTGTTTGTGCATTTCAGCCTGTGTTTGTGTCGCATGTCTCGACAATCTTCGTCTTTATCAAGAGACAGAATATTGGAAAACAGGTCCAAGTACGACTTGCTTCTAAAGCCCCATTCACACCGAGTGTTCTGGTTTGGTTTAGAACAGTTCAGAACAGTTTGGAGCGGTGAATCCTGATCTTGTTTGTGTTTTCACAGTCAGCTGGACTTTCTTTTGAAGGTGAGGAGATGTGAGTCAGGATAGGGTGGTGCCCTCTACATAAATGCTTGACATCCAGGCAGGAACCTCCAGGGCTGAAAATGGAGGCCCAGGCGAAAAACCTGCAGTACCCCGAGTGTCCACTCGAGGCTGGCTGCAGAAACTTGACACCTTAATGACTGCATGAGGGGAAAGATATTTCTTTACAGCCTTAATACACATCTTTACAGCTTCAACTTAAATGTATAATATATCCTTGTACTCTCACTGAACATGGGTGATTTTTGCTACATCTCACCCATTTTTTCTTTTATTGAGCATTTAATAAATTGGTCAGATGGCATACGTCCCACCTGAAAATTTGGTTTTCGAACTTTTATGCAGGCAAATACTCGTCAGGATCAGGATATTTTGCTGGATAAAATCAGTGTTCATTTTGTTGACTAATTATTTTCATCATAGTTTTCGTCAGCTACCTTTTTTCCTCAGACAAAAGCTAGATAGTAACCAATAAAAACAAGTGCACATGGACAAAAACTAAAACTAAATTAACTGACATTTTCATCAACAAATAAAAACTAGACTGAAATGTTTGACAGAGACTTAATCCAATCAGACCTAATTTCATCGTGTAGAAAGTAGGAACAAGTTAGGAATATATCCAATCACAGCTACTTTGGTTGTGTGGAAAGGTTGGATGAGTTCAGAGGGACATCCAATCACAGCTGCCTTAGCTTGGTGGTGGTGGAATAAGTTGGGGAGCGATCCAACCAGAGCTCCTCTCTTTATGAATTGATATATTCATGTAGAGCAGGTTCACTGTTTGTTGTCAGTTCTGGTATTGTAACTGAGATGCTCTGCCAGGTAGCCTAAATAAAGGTGACTGCATTTCACACAAAAGTTCAATTTGTTTCTGTTCATTTATGCATTCAAACTTTACCAGCATTCAATAAAGGGTTATTAGATGTTTCATTTTATCCAAGTGTAAAACATGACTTCAGAAATTCAAGGAAACAAAAAATGCCTTACCCTTTACACTTCATATTTTAGTCAACTAAATTCAAAGTAGATTTCATCGACTAAAATGCTGTGACATTTCATTGACTAAAACTAGACTAAAATTAAAACAATTTAGATGACCAAATTCCGACGAAAACTAAAAGACATTTCAGGCAAAAGACTTAAACTAAATTAAAAAGTGCTGTCAAAATTTACACTGGATAAAATCATGATGTCATGTTTGTTGAGGACTAAAACTCTGATTCTTAATGTTTGGACTTATGTGGGAACTTTTTTACCAGTAATGGCACTAAGTAGCCATGTGAGGATGCCAGCGTAGGTTCAGTAATGCCCTCAGTGTAGGGGGTAATTGTCGCCGGTTGGGTCTTGGATTCAATGTACACAGGTCCAAGCGGGTCCAGATTAGGCATTGGGAAATTTGCGGCAAGGATGTTGATTCGCGGCTCTAAGACTTGCACATATGGGTTGGAAAACTTGATCCCCTGCAGGATCTGATATCAACAATTTCCTCTTCCTCATCATGTCACTTCACAAGTCAGTCTTGAATATTGATGGATTAATTACATGTATTTTCGGAAAACACTTTCAGACTATTTTCATTTTTATAAAAGGATAAATATCAGTGTTTAGCACACAGAGACCCCGTTTGGCCTTGGAGATATAATTACAGCCTCTCACATGTATTCACTGACCATTCTGACACTTTTCTTTATCCATCTGGATATTCCACCCGACAGTATCCTCCTGTTTTCTATCCTCTTGCATACATTTTGGCAGGAAGGTCTCGAGACATGGTCCCCAGAGAAACACACACAGAGCAGCCTGCAGGTGGATTCTGATGTCAAAAACAATCCCCACCTGCTGCTGGAGGACAGGACTGAAGGGGAAAGCATAAAAAACAGAAAATGATGGAAAAACTAAAGTCAAAATCTATTAATTACAGGATAACATACTAGTGACAGCTGTTAAGTGGGCTGTATGACTATTATTTTGTGAATGGCTGCTGCAGGCGATGAATAATGAATATGACCAACATGCTTTCATGAAGCCTTAAAAGAAAACGATGCAGCTTTCAGAGCAAACATAAAGGCACAAAAAATGAATCTTATTAAATGCAACAGATCACAATCCTCCACAGCTAAGCAAAACAAGCTACACATTGCTACACGTCATGGAAATGTTGTGTTTAGGTTCGCTGAGAACATGATGTGTTTAAGTGTAATTTAAAGAATTTGACATTTAGATTTTTAAATACATAATGTTGAGTGGGAGTGAGTGTATTTTAATTGCATTATTCACACGCTACTGAGGCAATAATTTTTTTTAATGTATTTGGCTTTTATTTATTAGTCTTGAACTGTTTTGCCTGTTGGATATATGTATTTTTTGTAAGTGTCAACAATTCAAAGAAAAACAAGGAATAAATGAGCAGCGAAGCACGATATTGGATTTTTGCAGATATTTCTGAACTGATTATCACAAATACCAACGCTAATATTTCTTGTCAAGAGCACAAAGCCTCTACTTCTCTATTATAGTGACATCTATTTCGGTCGTAAACAGAAGCTGAGCAAGATTAACAACATGTTATTCTAAATAAATTATACTTTTGATTTATACAAGAGGGAATCAAATAATAACAGAGTTAAACAATTACTGTAAACTTCTACATTATGCTCATATTTCAGCCAATATAATATAAGATATATATGGTCAGTCTGTAGGGGCAAAATAACAGCTCTAAATATTGGCAAAAACTTTCACATCTGCCAATACAAATATTGGTCCAATAATATTGTGCAAACCTATAAATGACATCATTTACAAATGACATTAATAGTATGATGTTTTCTTTAACATTAAGGGGTCATTTTGGAGGAATGGGCTCCAGAAGGTGAATCAACACTTTAACAAACAGGTTCTAAACAAGCAGAGAAAATTTCTTAAGAAAGAGAGCACAGCTGTGGAGAAACGGCCTCATATTTCTGTCAAGTCAACACTCCAGCTCACACTGCGCTCTCAGTAAAGCAGTTTCAGAGCTGATCACTCTCCCTGTTCACCTGATCGAGCACTAATTACAGCATCAGTCTGTCAGGTCAAGGTCAAGGTCATGAGCCTCCCCCTTTGTTTGTGAATGATCTAATCAATCAATAAATCAATCAATCAATCTTATTTGTATAGCTCCAGTTCATAACAGTGTTATCTCAAGACATTTTACAACAGAGCAGGCTGAAGACAAACTCTTCATTTAATAAATACACATATATACATATACAAATAATAAATATATTTGTATATACACATACATCTATCCAGAGATGTATCCATCCAGGGAAAGACAAAGAGACTAAAAATAAGAATTTATAATAGAGACAAACCCATGGATGCCCAGATCACAAATCTGTCCTCATCACATTTGTCTCTGCTGAATATAGATTCAATCAATCTTTATTTATATGGCACCATAACTGTCTTTGTTGAATATAAATGTATTAAAAGTAAGTCCCTTGAGATGTGGAATCTCATTTTCCAGAGGGTCCTCATGTCTATATGGTTGTAAAGATAGTTACTATGGATCTATAATCAATACAATCATGAACAGAGAGATCAACCTAATATTAAAATTCATATCTCTATTGAATATACTCTGGAGAAAATATTGTGGATTAATATAGGCGTCTTATGAACACAAGAATGTTAGATTGTCAAATGATATCACTGATTTTTCTGAATCTTGTTAACTAGAGGATGAACTGGGTGAATTTTCGGGATCAAGGTCACTGTGATAAAAAATCTAGTTATAAAACATGCACCAACACTAAAAACATCCATTTGTAACAATAACACCATCACCAAAAACCACTCCACACCGTCCTCCTCACCCACAACTACACTTTCATGTCCGTGAACCCTGTGGAGGCAGGAGGTAGATCCAGTTTTACAAACGCAAGAACAATCTGATATTTTTAGTGAAAAGTCATTATTAGTAAAAGCTCCTTTCCCTCAGTACAGTAACAAAGTACAGTATCTGATCTGTGCTTGCTGCCTGTGAGCTAAGAGGAGACCCACAATGTGTGAACAAAAGTGCACCCACAACATGCAAATCTCATCTCTGCTGCTTTAAACACAGCCCAGCACCACCACTGATCCACAGAGGAGCATCTCAGTGCTGTTTGACTGACAGACAATGAGCTCATCTTCACAAAAGACCAGTTTGAATTTGCTGTAAAAATGCAGATTACAGATAACCAGCAAACAAAAGCAGCATGTTTGAGGCGTCACATCTCCTCAGGAGGCTCCCAGTGACAGAGCTCATCATATAGGACGTATCCATGGTGACTGCATCCCCGCTCTTGAGCACGTTTGAGCCGAGACCTCCTTATAATCAAACTCGGATTTCATGGTTTTGTGACCCCGCCGTCCGCCGCTGCAGGAGGCTCTGTGATTGGTGGGTGTGCGGGAACAAAACTGAGAACGCAGGGGAACGCATCGAGAGGCAGCTCCACTCAGGGAGGCAGGAGCTGACACACATAAACAGAGAAAAGCCTCTCTAACAGCATCCCGGAGCCCTAAGTGACGCAGGGCTCCACGGCACAGCTCTGCTTTACATCAATAAATGATGCTCAGATGTTCAATTTAGAAGATAGAGGAGGCTAACAAAGCACAGCTGACCAGGCTCCGCACAATAAAAGCTCCAATCTCACCCCTTACATAACTCCACTCACGGATGGAAAAGGTGTATTAATATTGATACACTGATGTGGAAATGTAAAAAGGTTTCAGCTATAGACTGAATGTTCCAGAAAAGGCTTTTTCTCTGCATTAAAGGGATATTTCAGCACACCTGAAGCTGGGATGTATGAGGGACTCGACAACAGTCAGTGAAGAGGCTAAAAGAGCTCCAGGCATGGCTGCACCTTTAAAGGGATACACCAACTTTTTTTTTTTGTTTTAGTGTCTTGCCTCATTTCCGAGTAAATGACGAGCAGATAGACACCATTCTTTCGTCTGTGCGTCCAGTAATAAGGAGAGAAGGGCAGAGCTCGCCCGTCGCTAGTTAGCTTAGCTCAAACACTCAGAGTCAATGGGAAGTGTTAGCCTGCCTCTGCCTCTGCCTCTGCCTACAGTCATCAGATAAACTCTGAAAATCTAAACGGTCCTTCGTGCTTGTTGGGATTCGTTTTTTTACCGCGTCATGTTGTGTTATCTTCTACTTTCATCGTATTATCTTCTTTATTTTGTTGATCTTCTTCCTTGGTGGTTTTCCCCAGAGATGTGACGTTCCCGAACAAGTCAAGTCTTTTGAACAGCTCTTTAAAGTGAACAATGAGAACCGATTTGTTCATTTGCAAGCCATTCTTAAATTTGCAGGCAATTCCCATAAATAATGTGAGTCACAACAAGCACACAGACCCATTTAGAGTTTATCTGATGACTGTAGGCAGATGCAAGCTAATACTTCCCATTGACTCCCAGTGTTTGAGCTAAGCTACTTAGCAGTGGGCGAGTTCTGCCCGTCTCTTCTTTGTTACAACAAGCAGAGTCTAAAGAATGGTGTCTATCTGCTTGTTATGGACTCAGGAGTGAGGCACGAAAACAAAAAAAAGTTGGTGTATCCCTTTAAAGGTGAGGTATAAAATATCAAATTTTATTGTATCCATCTACTTCTTTCTTATATTCAACAAAAATTAAGTAATAAAACAATGGCTTACATGCTTCCTTAAAAACATTTTATTCAGTCCTGTTGTTTCCAGATTAACCACACAGGCTTAATGAAAAAGAGTTTTCATTAAGGACGTGAGATGTAACAAGCAGCAGACCAGTGACCACATTAAAAATAACATGTTTTTAAACTGTGGAGCTATCATGCTTGAAATTAAATTGTTAATTTGATTTAAATGTGCTTGTAAAATGGTCATCATTAAAATGTCAACTGTTCCTTTCTACCTGTACATTGACCTCCGATAAATGCGAGGAACATACCTTCCCCATAGGAGTCCTATTGTCGCAATGTTTAGAACTATCAAGGCCTCCCATGATCTGCCATTGCTGTCAAATAATTGGCCCATTGGTGTCTACGGAGTTGTCGTAACTTTTTCAATCCACAGCTCTGACTGAGGGCTTTCACACCAGCATGGTTCTGGATCTGGAACTGGTTCCATTTTGGATTCTCAGAACCTTGGTGCTTTCTAGTGAACCAGCCGTTCATACCAGTTTCAGTCAAAGCTTTTTCTTCCACTTTACTCACTAGGCAGCAAAAATCCTATGAGCAATGCCTGTGTTTTTAATCGTTACTCAAAACTTCCACTGTCAAATTGTTGATTTCCATATTTACTTTTTGTAATTTATTACCTTAATCTTTTCTTGAACTTGTATTTATTATGACGTGTGCTGCTGACCTCTTGGCCAGGTCACCCTTGTGAATGAAGGCCTTTTTTCAGTATTAGTCAGGCAGAGGTAAACAACTCATGGGCAAAATGGAGAATCACATCGATATTCTAAAATGTTGTTGCTTAACTTAAGGTTTTGTTTTTATCCATTTTGCAACCTGATTCAAGGATTTTTGTCTTTCCTGGTTCTTATTTTCTAAATTACTGAGCATGGCTACATTTTTATCAATGGATACAAGCAGTCAGATATATATGAACTCATTTGATCAATTAGAAAGTGCTTCTAAGATCAGTTTCAGCAAAAATCTATTCAGATTGTAAATCAAAATAAGTAAATCTTATATGTCTAGCCTCTCTAAACCTTTTTTTCCTCCTGAAAAGTCAAACTAAAGCTGCAGTCTGACAGCAGCAGATCCATCGATTGTATGATGTCTCTGCATCAGAGCAGACTCAGTTATGCCTGCGTCATGATGCATCGATTGAAGGATCATTTTAAAATACAGGCAAGCTAATCCGATTACAGTGCGTTAACTTTTTCAGGATTAAGTTTTGATTTTTTTAAGGAGTCACAGTTTGACCAGGCTACACCGAGCTAAAATCCATCCCCGCGACTCCCCCACAGACTCCATTACAGTCTACTTAACCAGGGTAAATCTCAGTGGGCACAAGCCGCTCCCTGAAGGAGGATAAATTTAGGGTAAGAAGCTCAATCCCAACAGCCAGCGACCATCAGCTGCTCAGCTCTACGTCACCTCTCCACCTGCCAGCGGGCATGCTGGGGATTCCCTGCCATCACTAAAGATCAGCTCAGAGCTCGCTCTCCCAGCAGCTGTGAGCCTCAGCGGGACGAGGACGCAGACGGGAGGGGGAGGAAGAGGAAGAGGAGAGACGGCATGAGAGGGAGGAACTTCAGAGGCAGAGCAGATTGTCCTCCCTCCCTCTGTCCCTCCGTCCTCTGTTTGTCTGTGACTCCATCTCTCTCTTTATCTCTCATAGCTTTCCACCATCTCTCCCTATCGCAGAATAAACCCTGCAGGCCTGATGGAGAGATCAGATTCAGATGTCCCCAAGTTTGACTTTGATCGTTCTGATGACAAATAAAATGTTTTTCTCCCGCTCCCTCTCTCACTCAGTCTGGCTGCCTCCTTCAGTCCATTTCTTTCCTGTTTCTTTCTGCAAATCTTCCTCCACCACTTTATGTCTCTCTTTATGTTTTTCTTTTCATCTTTTCTCTCTCCAGCAGGACTAAAAATGTCCTAAAACCAGGACAGGCTGCAGCTGAAATCCCTCTGAGTTCTTTTAAACATGTCCCTCACTGGAGGAACCCTTAATTTTTGTACTTTCACCTTCAGGCATCTTTTTTGTAAATATCATTCCATGTCATTTTTGACTTGCATTTACACTAAAAGGACACGCTTCATGATTATGAACACATTAAAACAAGATAAAAAACAAATACTGACAATAATTTTAAAGACAATTTCAGAAGAAAATATAGTATTTTCAGATCCAGCCTTTTCAATTTTCCCCTCCCAGCCAGCTGCCTGCAAACTTCCAGCCAACTACCAGCCAACTTCCAAGCGCCCAAATCCCTCTGAAAACACATTCATTCATGTATGTCCTGAGATGGCACTTTCCTCACAAGATTTCATGGCCTCAACCTTTTTCTTGGATATTAAAGTAACTGTCAAATCAAGAAATTTACACAAACATGGTTTAAAGTTTACAATTCAACGTAGGCAGCGTAGGCAGGCCTCATCATGGACCTGCCATGGACCAGCCATGACCCTATCAGGGAAACTGGGGAGGTTTTAGGTGGCTGCATCTGTATTCACACACCTTTGTTTACATAGCACCAATCGGAAGAAATTTTATCTAAAGATGCTTTACAAAAGAGCAGGTCGATGCCAAACACTTCTTTTTTATTATGTTACCTATTACCTCTGACAAAGAGGTTATGTTGTTGCCAGGGGGGGACAGTAACGAAGTAGATTTACTTGAGTACTGTACTTAAGTACATTTTTTTTAATAATCTGTACTTTACTTGAGTATTATTATCTTTATAAATTTTCACTCCACCACATTTGAAAGACAAATATTTTACTTTTAACTCCACTACATTTCTATGAAGGGTCTCATACTCATTGCTTTTAAGTATAGCTTTAGTTAAAAAAAAAAAAAAAAATGAAAACAGCAATGGTTGTCTTTTTGTCAATTCAATCGTGTTTCAATAGGCATTTCTATGCGCTTTGTAGAATATTTTACAAGCTCTTTATTCTACAGGTTCTATAAGCAGGTCAATGCAGAAATGTAGGTTTAATACTGAAGAATTTTCAAAAGCAGGTATTCCAGTACTTTAACTTAAGTAAAAATTTGACTGAACAACTTTCACTTGTACTGGATTAATATTTGACCAGGAGTATCCATACTTTCACTCAAGTAATAGAGCTGAGTACGTTGTCCACCACTGGTTGTTGCATTCATCTGTTTGTCTGTCTACCTGTGGGCAAGATAACTCAAGAAGTTCTTGAGTTATATCAGTAAATGTTTCACTGCATGAGGGAGAAATTACATGTTGGTGGTGATCTGAATACAGATGTGCATCCAGGAATGTTTTAAAGGATTTGCTAACATTGTGAGATAAGGCAGTTTTCCACATTTTCAATAATAACTCAGCTAACAATATCAGAAATGCAGAAAATCACCATTAAATGCTTGTGACCATAGATCCCTCAGGCAGCTCTGCATCATAAAGCAGCATCATTCTGTAAAGGATATCACCACGTGGGCTCAGGAACACTTCAGAAAACCATTGTCAGTTAACACAGTTCATCTCTACACCTACAAGGTCAAGGTCAAACTCTAGCATGCAAAGACAAAGCCAAATATCAACAACACCCAGAAACACTGCCAGCTTCTCTGGGCCGAGCTCATCTGAGATGGACTGAGGCAAAGTGGAAAAGTCTGCTGTGGTCTGAGTCCACATTTCAGACTGTTTTTGGACATCATGGACGTGGTGTCCTACGGGCTAAAGAGGAAAAGGACCAACCAGACTGTTATCAGAGCAAAGGTCAAAAGACAGCATCTGTGATGGTATGGGGGGGTGTTAGTGCCCATGGCATGGGTAACTTACGCTCCATTAATGCTGAAAGGCACATACAGGTTTAGGAGCAACATGCTGAAATCCACCTTTTTCAGGAATGTCCCTGCTTATTTCAGAGATGATGAAGACACATCCTGCTCGTGTTACAACAGCGTGGCTTCAGAGTGAAAGAGTGCAGGGACTAGACTGACCTGCTGCAGACCCACAGAAAATGTGTGACGCATTATGAAGCACAAATTAAGACAAAGGTGACCCTGAACTGTCAAGCAACTGAAGTAACGTAACACAGTGGTGAACATGCCCCTGTCCCAGCTTTTCTTGAACATCGTGCATGCATCAAATTCAAAATGAGAGAATATTTGCAAAAAAACAACAGAGTTTATCAGTTTGAACATTAAATATCTTGTCTTTGTGGTGTTTTTGATTGAATACAGGTCAAAAAGGATTTAAATCAACTTCAACTTCCAACTTCATTTGAATTGGGGTCTGCAGATTAACTTGGCATACAGAACTGTTTTTTTCAGTTTCCTAAAAATGTCACAATATTTATTACAATATGTTTTGGCCATGATAATCGTGCAGTCTAACACTGAGACAGCCATATCGGGAACACTCAATCTCACTCGATACTGGAGAATTTTCCCTATTATATCCTTCCAATTTCACCCTTCATCAAGAAAACATACAGCACGTTGGTGGGGCAGAGCCCACCTAAGCTTCTGAGAGAAAGATTGGCTGCTCGCCTTCACACATAGAGCTCAACTTAATGAAGTGTGTGCATGTGTGAAAGTTTAGTCCTCTCTCTCTCTACGTCTCTGTCCCCTTTTTAGACACAAATATCTGTCTCTGTCTTGTTGTCCTTCCATTTCTCTCTTTCCTAACTCCCCTTCCTCTCTCTTCTTCAGTCTCTTTCTCTCTGTTCCTGTCTTCTGACCTCTCCCTCTCTCTTTCTTTCCTCAAACACAGGCCCTCCCTCGTCCCGTGTCAGAGCGGAGATAAATGAGGAGCAGGAAAAGGGCCGTGATCTCCGGAGAATTGAGGGCAGATTCATAAGGAGCGAGGCGATAACAGAGCCTCTCTTCCCCTTTCTTCTCCCCTCTCTGAGCTTCTTATTTTTCATCTTTTTTTTACGATAAGGTGTGGGTGGATGTTACTGACTTCACCTTCCTACATTTCCCAGAATGACTTTAATGACCCAAATCTCAAAGAAAAGATGAGATCCTCAAAGACTAGGATGTGAAATATCTACAACAAGCAAACCTCACATCTCTCTCCTGTAACCTTTTCGCACACCAACGTGTCCTGATTCTTGCTGCCAAAAACGAAAGAGCTGGACCAGATCCAGTTGGAGTAGAACTGACCCAGGTTCCTCACCTTCCTTACGGTTGAAGTTTAGCTTCTGAAACACTGGAGGTCAAGATCAGGGAGAGATAGAAACCAACATGGTCAACACATCCCATCCTATGTTGAAAGTCTGGATTAGTTTTTAATGTTTTAACCAAAGTTGTGAACTTAAAAAACCTCACACGTGATTTCTGAACCAACAGAGACATTATTTCTCTGGACAAGCTTTTAAAATAATGTGAAAAAAAGCTTTTCCAGAACTCCAATCCCATATAACATTAACAACTGTTTCACTTTAACAGAATCACACAAGGACGTCCTGGGCACCAAACGTAATAACACCTTTTCAATTATCACATGTTGCAGGCAAACTTCTGCACACCCCTTACTGTTAATTTTGTCAGCATTTTTTAATTTAGTTTTAGTTTTAGTCTTTTGCCTAAAATATCTTTTGGTTTTATTCATAATTTTGTCATCTAAATTGTTTTAATTTTAGTCTAGTTTTAGTCGATGAAATCTGCTGTAAATTTTGTCGACTAAAATATGAAGTGTAAAGGGTAAGGCAGGGTAAGGCAGTTTTTATGTTTCCTTGAATTTCTGAAGTCATGTTTTACACTTTGATAACATGAAACATCTAATAACCCTTTACTGAATGTTAGTAAAGTCTGAATGTATAAATGAACAGAAACAAATTGAACTTTTGTGTGAAATGCAGTCACCTTTATTTAGGCTACCTGGCAGAGCATCTCAGTTACGAATACCAGAACTGACAACAAACAGTGAACCTGCTCTACATGAATATATCAATTCATAAAGAGAGGAGCTCTGATTGGATCACTCCACAACTTATCCCACCACCACCAAGCTAAGGCGGCTGTGATTGGATGTCCCTCTTAACTCATCCAACCTTTTCACACAACCAAAGTAGCTGTGATTGGATATATTCCTAACTTGTTCCTACTTTCTACACAATGAAATTAGATCTGATTGGATTAAGTCTCTGTCAAACATTTCAGTCTAGTTTTTATTTGTTGATGAAAATGTCAGTTAATTTAGTTTTAGTTTTTGTCCATGTGCACTTCTTTCTAAAGGTAGTTGATGAAAACTATGATGAAAATAATTAGTCAGCAAAATTACCATTGTATTACTGCAACTTATGCCACATTCAGATGACACCCCAGAGGCACGAATAAAGCCAAATCCATCAGTTTTAAGGTCTCAGGACCTGTCAGTCCTTGTTACACACCTGTCTAGGGGGCAGATGTATAACATATAAGAAGGAAAACAAAACGAAGATCACTGCTCAGTCCCCAAAACCAAACACCAGACCAATAATCTAATTTACAATATTTATAACAAAACAAACTGAAAAGTGAGTTTTAAATAAACAGGGTACAAAAACAAAAGGTAGCTAAAGCTCCTCACAAACTAAGGAATCACCCAAAAACTAACTGGATCAAAAACTTACAGACTAAGAATTACAAGGTTCATGAAGTTATAAAGAACGGTTTGGAGGCCGAGAGCGTTGAGGTGCTGCACACATTTAATAGCTCTAGAGAGAGAATTAGCTAGGACATTGTTTCCCCATCACATTGTTGATAAGACCACCTTATCAAGCTCTGGTTAGCATTTCTCATCTGTGCCAGGAACACCAGTGACCACAACAGCAGAGAACTGGATCCAACGTACACTTCGAAGTGCTGCAGAGCGAGATGCAGAGAGAGCTCCTTGCTCAACGGTGCTGCACTTTGTCTGGTGTCTGTTGAGCTTTTTTTGAGTCAGAGGATCAAGTTGGCAGCTTCAAAACACAAAAATGTGTCTACATGTCTTCTCCACATGATTGAGCACTTCTATGAACAAGACAAAATGTCTGCAGCATCAGGACTTCCCCACCGTTTCTTCCTTGATCCCCCGAATGGACCTACCAGTGTGACGTCCTACCATTGTTTCATCAGCATTTAAGACCACTGGCTTAGGGTGGCAAGTCCAGTGCAGAGTAGTTGGGGAAACTTCATCTCTTTTCAGAAGGCTGGCTCTTTTGCCCTTTGCAAAAATTAATGGTTTGGGTGTTGAAAACCCTTTTGGATTCAGTGTTTTTATGAGAAGCCTTATTGCCTAATTTTGTGCATTTGTTCTGATACAAAACAACTCTTACTTTTGTTTAAAATTTTAATTTAACTTTTTTATTGTACAAATTAACAAAAACTGCAAACAAATCCAAAGAACAGAACCTGAAGCACAGTCAAGCAAACAGTGTTAATGTCCTCAGTGCAGGTTGGTGTTCAGAAACATCAGCTTGGATGATTGGCTGCATGGCCACCATGTTAGCCAATCAAAACAAAGATCTGCTGTGAGCAGAGCTGGGGCTGAGCACTGTGAGAGCAAAGCAGCATAAAAAGAAAACTGAGAGTTCTCACTCGATACGAGCCGGCTCTTCTGATTCACAGCAAAGCATCTGCTCTCAGAGCTGCATCTGTTGTGCAGAGGAGAGGCTGTGAATGTAAATGTAAATGTAGAGTTAAGCATGCTGGCAACATGGTGCTAAGCAGAGCTGGACTGACCAATCACCACAGAGCAGAGTGGTCGACCAATCATAGCAGACTGGGCTCACGTAGAGAAGGGAGCCTTAAAGTGACAGGAGCTCTAAGACAGCATGACGGTTGATTTAGCTGGTTTAGTTTTCTGAATGCACTGTGGGACACAATAGTCTTTACAATAGTAGAGGGTTTGACACCACTATAAAATGGAGGTCATATTTATGCCCCTGTGATCGTCTTATCGAACACAGAGACAAAATGATTGTGCAGGAGTTCACCTGATATGCTATTGATTATTTTAATGAAGAAAGTGTGCTGAATCACACAAAATAAAATACATCAATGTTTTTAACAACTTTACAGCCATCTAAGTTTCATACGCCTTTCCTGATCCATCCTCTTTTACAAACATCCTAACTTGTTGCTCCTAAAAAGCCACGGCGATAAAAGCAGAATGTGAAAACATGGCTCCAAAGTCCATCAAACTCCGTCCTGAGCTGACATTTACAGATCTAAAGAGGAATGAGGGAGTGTTCATCATGTACAGATCACACTCATGGAGTATCAGCGTCCAGGTCACTGCCTCCATCGGATACTGAAACTAATTGGAAATGAAGATCAGGAAAACAGCTGAGGAAGAACTCCCTCGACCCTCGACCCCATTCACATCACCGTCAGTTTCCACATCAGTGACCCGAGCGGATCAACAGAGCATGAATCGGCTTCTGCTACGTCGAGTAAACAAGGAGAGAAGAGCGAGGAGGCGAAGGGAGAAACAAATATATATTTCAGCAGAATCTTCCAGCGAGAAATGAGAGAAATCTGGGGCTTTAGGTTTGACACTCAAACTATGAGGCAGAGATGACAGGTGGAGGCTGGAACAGCGCTCAGCATTAATTAAACATCTGCAGACATTTGAGACAACTCACCCACGTGGACGCTGACATTTAAGTAAATGAGGCAGCTGACTAGGGCTGGGCCGCGAGGACCAAACATCAGACCTCCAAATGTTTCCACCTGAATGGAAATGCAAACCTTAAAGTTCTCTTAAGGAGAGAAAAAAAATGATGAATAAGAAGTCCCGAATGTTGTGCAATCTTCTGCAATTAAGTTTCAAACATTGTAGTCAAACTCCTGACAACCCAGAGAGAGAGTTCGAGAAGGGCAGAACCTTTCAAAAGCATATCCAGCAGGTGATTGGACGATCATTCTGTCAATCACATTCATTACTGGCTAAGCAGATAACGTTGCAGGTGGGCGCTACTGCAGTGATGGAAAACACCAAATGTGAGCCACTTTGTTGAACAAAATCTTGCAAAAACATGTCAGAAGTGGATCGAAAAAAATCCTTTCTATCGAGATATGCCTTCGGTGTTGATGTTTGTTTTTCATTTAATAAAGAAATCTGGTCCAGATCTGAAAAAACTGCTACTAAAGCCGTTAGCATCTACGCTAATCCCTGTACAAATAGTCACTTCCTGCTGTCGTCTCACTCGTAAGTCCACCTCTTCCTGCTCTGAAGGACTCTGATTGGGCCGTCCCGCTTTGGGCTGTTCACAATCGTTGTAGATTGGAGCTTGGCAGAAACGACCTGCCTGATTACAGACATTGAATCAGGCTGATCCAACTGTTGCGCAAGGTAACAAACTCCTGCACACAGTTCAAACCATACAGAAAAACACTGAGAACACTTTTGTCTCATCAAATTGTCATTAATTTCTTAACTTACAAGTACTACATGCTTCAAAATGACCCAAACATCATCAATCTGATGATCACTGGTAACAAAAGTATGAAGACTTTATGAGCTCTGGTCGCATTTTTAGCAAAATAGGGAGAGAAGTGTTAAAATAAATATGCCAGCAAATTTTAGTAAAATAGGTGCAACGGGCTATCTCATCTGTTTTGACCTCTTTCTGCAAAGGTTTCAAATATTTTTCTCTAATTTTGAAAGTACACAAGAGTTTACCTGAAATAACAACAATAAGAAACAAAAAATTGAGCATCACTTTGTGTTTGTGACTTTTCCTCCCCTACCACAGAAAACAGTGTTCTGGATTTTCACACATGAGAAGTTGTGCTGAAGATTCAAAAGCAAGGCAACTGGACTGTGTAGAGTTTGTTGGGAAGACGTTTCACTTCTCATCCAAGAAGCTTCTTCAGTTCCAAATGGCTGGTGCTGGAAGCAGATATTTATCTTGCTAGAGGAAAAACAACAACAAAGGAAAGAAGGAGTTGGAGAACGACTCATAGAAACTTATCCCAGGGTGATGTAACCCCTGAGAGTCGTTACCCTGAATGGGTCATTAACTCCCCCTGTCATGTGAGGTGTTATGGTCACATGTGCCCAGGTGTGAGTGTTTGGAGAGCTTTCTGGGGAGAGAGCTTAGCACTGCATTATATGTAGGTGAGAGATTGTGTCTGAGTCCACCACCTCTGTTAAGAGAAGGCTTCTCCAGTCTGGTGAAGATGGCTTCTTTAACTCCTCTTCAAACCATCTATCTTCTCTCGCCAACACCTGTACATTGCTGTCCTCAAAAGAGTGTCCCGTGTCCTTTAAGTGAAGGTGGACTGCTGAGTCCTGACCTGAGGACGTGGCTCTCCTGTGTTGAGCCATACGCTTGTGAAGCGGTTGTTTAGTTTCCCCAATGTACAGGTCTGAGCATTCCTCACTGCACTGGACTGCATACACCACATTGCTCTGTTTATGTCTTGGTGTTTTGTCCTTGGGATGGACCAACTTCTGCCTTAATGTGTTTCCAGGCTTGAAGTGAACAGGAATGTGGTGTTTGCCAAAGATTCTCTTGAGTACACTGGAGGTCAGAACCAACCTCACCCCTGACCACATCTGCTCCTTACTGGACCTCTGCCTGAGTACCACCTACTTCCAGTTCAGGGACCACTACTACAAGTGAAGGTGGACTGCTGAGACAACAAGCTGACGGTCACAGAGGCAGAGCAACTCAGGTTGAAGATAACAGCGGCTCTCTCGAGTGCTAAAACACCTCCTTCTAACCTCACAAGCCAGGAAAGAAGAGCCTTGTCATCACTGCAAAAAGATGAAAACATAACCATCTTGCCTGCAGACAAGGGGAGATGCACGGTGATACTCAACACAAGTGATTACCATGACAAGGTAATAAGCCTCCTCAGTGATACCACTACTTATGAGATTCTCAAACGGGACCCCACTAACATCTACAAGAAGAAGGTAATAAACTTACTCCAACAGCTGGAAAAGGATGGAGTGATCGACAGGCCACTCTACTACAGGCTCTACCCAGGGGAAGCAGTCCCATGCATTTATGGACTTCCAAAAATACACAAGGAAGGTGCACCCCTTAGACCCATCGTCAGCAGCATCAACTCGGTCACCTACAACATAGCAAAACATTTGGCCACAATCTTAGCTCCCCTTGTTGGCCACACTACTCACCACATCAGAAACTCACAGGACTTCGCACAGAAAATAAAGGACATCACACTGGACCCAGAGGAAACCATGGTTTCCTTTGATGTCACATCACTTTTCACCAGCATTCCGACCACAGAGGCAGTCCAAGCAGTAAGAAAACATCTCTTACAGGACAGCACACTGGAGGTCAGAACCAACCTCACCCCTGACCACATCTGCTCCTTACTGGACCTCTGCCTGAGTACCACCTACTTCAAGTTCAGGGACCACTACTACAGGCAGAAACATGGATGCGCCATGGGCTCTCCTGTATCTCCCATAGTAGCTAACCTGTACATGGAAGAGGTGGAGAGAAAGGCCCTAGCCTCATTCCATGGAGCAACACCAAGCCACTGGTTTAGGTATGTGGATGACACCTGGGTCAAAATCCAGGCACATGAAGTAGAGGCTTTCACAGACCACATCAACACAGTGGACAACAACATTAAGTTCACGCGTGAAGATGTTAAGGACAACGTTTTGGCCTTTTTGGATTGTGCAGTACACTTGGAGACAGATGGGGGTCTCAACGTTGAAGTGTACCGGAAACCCACACACACGGATCAATATTTACTCTTTGATTCGCACCATCCGCTTCAGCACAAGCTGGGTGTCATCAGAACTCTCAACCACCGGGCTGAGAGTGTTCCTACAAGGAAGGAAGGAAAGGAAAAGGAACAGAAACACATTAGAGAAGCCCTGAAAACCTGTGGATACCCAAAGTGGGCCTTTTTGAACAACAAGAAAAGAAAGGAGAAGGAGCATGAAAGGGAAGAGAGACGCAAGAACATTGTGATCCATTACGTTGCAGGTTTATCTGAAAAACTCAAGAGAATCTTTGGCAAACACCACATTCCTGTTCACGTCAAGCCTGGAAACACATTAAGGCAAAAGTTGGCCCATCCCAAGGACAAAACACCAAGACATAAACAGAGCAATGTGGTGTATGCAGTCCAGTGCAGTGAGGAATGCTCAGACCTGTACATTGGGGAAACTAAACAACCGCTTCACAAGCGTATGGCTCAACACAGGAGAGCCACGTCCTCAGGTCAGGACTCAGCAGTCCACCTTCACTTAAAGGACACGGGACACTCTTTTGAGGACAGCAATGTACAGGTGTTGGCGAAAGAAGATAGATGGTTTGAAAGAGGAGTTAAAGAAGCCATCTTCACCAGACTGGAGAAGCCTTCTCTTAACAGAGGTGGTGGACTCAGACACAATCTCTCACCTACATATAATGCAGTGCTAAGCTCTCTCCCCAGGAAGCTCTCCAAACATTCACACCTGGGCACATGTGACCATAACACCTCACATGACAGGGGGAGTTAATGACCCATTCAGGGTAACGACTCTCAGGGGTTACATCACCCTGGGATAAGTTTCTATGAGTCGTTCTCCAACTCCTCCCTTCCTTTGTTGTTGTTTTTCCTCTAGCAAGATAAATATCTGCTTCCAGCACCAGCCATTTGGAACTGAAGAAGCTTCTTGGATGAGAAGTGAAACGTCTTCCCAACAAACTCTACACAGTCCAGTTGCCTTGCTTTTGAATCTTCAGAATGACCATGACCTGGATGAATGAGAATCTACACAGACGTATGAGAAGTTGTGGTTTCATGAAAAGCACAGCCTCAGTCAGCAGGTCTCACATAAACTGAACAGCTATTTCTGCAGAACATCCCGGTGCTTCTCTGGGATCCTCTGAGAGTCTCTGTGGTGCAACCTCTGGTTTTAAAAGAAAACTAGAACTAACATATAAGGTTCTGGTTCTCAACTGACCCAGAGATGGGGGCATGGAGCTGTTTTCTGCGAGTGCCTGCAAAAAATGTGAGAAAATGACTGATGCATGGAGGTCAAATAGTTCAACAAACTTCACTGTATTTCATTTTAATCCAATCACAGGCCTCTCAGATAAGGACTTATTGCTATTCCTCACCAGTGGTGGGCAAAGTACTAAACTCCATTACTTGAGTGAAGCTTCAGTGCAATATTTACTATGTTTACAGTATAGACAACAGTAAGGAAATCAATGATCAAAAGCACATAACAGATTATTCATCATCTAATATTGATGATAAACAATCTGTTTTCATTATTTAAGGGATACTCCAACTTCTACTCCTGAACAGAGGCTTTGTGTTGTTGACCTGCTTACCAGCACTTCCATAAATGCAAATTGCTGCAAACTTGTAAAACAGTATGTGTAAAATAGTTGACACAACAGATCCCAGGTCACTCAGGAGAGCTGCAAAAAAATTGCAGCTTTGGCGACCACATGATTGTGTTGTCTGAAATTGCAATTTCGATCTGAAAACAATAAATCTTTCTGACCTTCACTAAGACACTTACTTGTATGTGTTCACAACTTTTTCAAAAAGACGTTGAAAAGCCTCTTTAAAGGATGATTCCACTGAGACAATAAAGCTCCTGTGAGGCGACAATATGACAAAGTCACAGCAAGATCACGAGACTTGGGTTATGATGACTTTTGACCCCACCCTTCAGTCCAAGAATAGGTTTGTGCAAAGTTTGAATCCCTGAGGGTATTCTTGAAATATCACGTTCAGAAGCAGGAGATGAACATGTCGTCCATTGACCTTAATCTTTGACCTATGACCTACAAAATTACAGCTCATCCTGGAGACAGAGTGAACGTTTGAGTGGAGTTTCAAGGAAGTTCTTCAAGTGTTCTTGAGATGCTGGACTTAAAATCAGGCATTTTTTACTCTTCTGGATGAAGAATGATGCTCCAACAAAAAAAAAAAAATGTCACAGCATTGTTATGGACTGCATTCCCAGTGAATACATCACATGCATGCTTGTCTCTAAAACAGATGCTTTCTATAAGGTCTGTATACATGCAGCATGTTGGGCTGTCATCCTCCTTGCTTCGTGGATTTCCCAGATCAGCCTCGCCTGTCTTTGTGACTTTGTTCAAGTGCTCACTATCAAACAGACATCTTGTAGCCTGGTTACGTTTGTATGCTCCGTGTTAATTCTCCTCTGGATACTGACTTGTCTTTCTGCAGCAGATTGAAAGGGAAAGGGCTGGATGGGAAATGTGCACACAGTCATTCATTTTTATGTCATAATTATTTTCATTTACTGTTCCCACATGTCCAAATTCTGCTGTTTTTTTTTCGTCCTTCTCTGTCATGTCTAAGCAGTTCTGTTGTTTTGAGAAAATGCAATAAAAATATATATTTCTAAAAAATCAGGCATTTTATATGATTATTAACAAAGTTGAACCAAAATGTCTCTGGTCCTGACCGTCCCTCACATGGCTGCATAAAAACTGGGGTTCAGATCCATCTTCATCTTCTAAATGTGTGAAATATTCTAAAACTGCAGGGCAGATCACAAAAAATCAAGAGGGAGATTAAGTTTGTCATCCAGTTTCATTTTAAGTATAAAATCTGAAGTCTGCAGACGTTAAACTCGACTGGCTCTTATTTCTAAAGTGAGCTCCATCTCAGCCTCAGTGAGAAGTTTAAATCTGCTCCAGCTCAGTCAGCTAATTAATTCATCACTGATGAAAAGAAGTGTAAGCTGGATGATTGATTAATAATGCCAGTCATTTATCAAGTTTAAAAAAGATGACATATTGCCTCCTCTCGGCTCCTCATAAGGGATAATTTGTCGATTTGCAGGCTCAGCTAGTTTTCACGCCCTGTTCATTTAAAATGGCGGCTTGATCGATGACCTGAGACGGCACAATGTGGAACTTCAACTTCATAACGATCCTCCACTTTATTGATTTGATGTGGCACTGAAGTTAGTCCAGACCAAGACTGCAAAAATTCACCTGAACTGCCAAACTGGGAAAGTCCAATCAGCCAAAATGGAGAACTTTACAGGGACTTGGGACAAATTCAAGTGTCATATACTTTTATCCAAGATTGCTGAAGTGCAGAGGTCAGCAAATTAAGTTTAACTGAGTCCACTAACAGAAAATTTCCCAAAGCAAAGGTCTGGAGCACCATAATGTCTGACTTTTGATATCATTTGGCTGACTTATATGTGAAAGGAACCAAATCTTAGAACTCACTGCCTGATCACCTGAAATGTTCACAGCCTTCCAGAGAATAACTAAATCTGGTTGATTCAGCAGCAAACTTGCACGCATGTTTGACTGTGAAATGCCTTTTTATTATTTTGTGTAATTTTGCTCCAATTTTATTCTTCTAGACTTTTAGTTTTCATTGTTTTGTTCTCACAAAAGCTCTTCTCGGGACAGGTGCTGCAAATCGGCAATAGCTTCAAACACTATGATCCGTGCACTGGATGACTGTTAAAAGTTTGTCTGTGTCCATCCCTAACAGATAAATCAATAAATACATAAATTACATATATTATATGAAGACTAAATGACATTTTTCATTACAAGCTAGCTAACGCCAACAGTGATTATTAAAAAAAGATACAAGAAAAGAGGTGGAATGATAAAGCCTATTAATGTGAGTAATCCTCATTCCGGGTAATAGTTTGCACATAAAAATATACAATTCTAGAGAGAGCCAAATTCAAATCAATGTTTACTTTCCAAAAAATGAAATTTGCGTTGTCTAAATTTCAGCTTTTCTAGTTGTCAACTTCTTTACAAACGCATTTTAAATCACCTCAGCTCATGATATAAGTTGAACAACTTTCACAGCTGCTTCTTTATCGTCTTCTCGTTCACGCTCACACTTTCTCTTCTGTAATTAGAGAAATTAGCAGTTATATATATGCAATGCACACAAGATTTCTGTATATATGTCGCGTTTAGCACAATGCTAATTTCAATCTGTAGTCCCAAACATGATCAATCAATCAAACTTTATTTGTATAGTCTCCTTGTCTTCATTTTCCTGAGTCCTGGGAAAGTCTGGAAAACTCCTGAGATGTTCAGGGACTAAACGATTGTAACTGTAGTGAATGGTGGCTCCCGGCTCAATTCTGTCTGCCCTGTGATTGGCTGGTAGCCAGTCCAGGGTGAACCCCGTCTCTTGCTGGGATTGACCCAAGCCTTGTGGTCCCTCGAAGGAATAATCAGTACAGAAAATGGATGGATATGTGTGTAACAAAAACGTTCAGAGAGAGTGCACAGCCTGGTCTGACGATGACGATGAAGAAGAAAGAGAAAATCTGACTGATGAGTTTTTGTTTGTGACCATCTGGATAGCATATTAGCCGTTAGCTCAGCTGACTGACGCTGGGACTTATCACTCTGTCAATGTGCTGCAGGAGCTTCATATTTCACAGAAATCTGCCTCAGTATCACACAAGCTGCTGACTGCTGACGTATGTTAGGAGCTTAAAACCAAAACAGCAAACTTCAGAAAGCTCTTCCAAGAGAGGACGAAAACTTTATCATAAGAAACTCTTCACAGCAGCTGCTACAATCCTGATTTGTCTCAAAAATGCATAAATCCAGATGAAAAGCCTGTTATTGAAAATATGTGGACAGAAAGGCGAAAGAAGAGAGTCCACATGGAGACAAAATAAGTGTGCACCAATTTTGAATACCCACAGTTAGTGTTCAAGACTCCATCTACAGCAGTGAACTCAGACACCTTTCGGGTTGCCAGATTGTGATAAAAACCCCCAGACTGCCTCTTTTCTCCTCTGGCAGGACACAGACAGTATCATCACATTATAGGGAAGAAACTAACACTCTGATTGATCACCTGGCTCCAGGACAAGATCTGCAGAGAAGGATTTCCATTAAAGATTATTGCTAATATCAATTAATACAGGGAGCAGAGCCACAATTATGAACTCAAAGTCCAGCTCATAAAATGATGAACTCATGGAAAAGTTCCCGCTGATGTTTCAGGGCATTAAAAAAGCTGTCGAGAACGTATGCTTGAAGAAAACCAGAGTGTTTAAGATGAAGGAGCTGATCTATTTCTGCTCCTCAAACATTTATCTGCCCTCGATGTTGCGGGCTAATTTTCTAACCAACCGAAAATCAATCAAGCCACTAATTGGTTTAGATCTGCTTTAGAGGATCTGGGCCAAAATCTATTGAAGCAAATTAATGATCTGTTACAGCTGAGAGTTTATTGATTATTTCCAAGAGCCTTAATTAATGATGGATATATATTTCTAATACTAAACAACAAACACATAAACAGCTTAATGACATGATGAAACAAATGCCCCACGATGAATCATTAACTCCAAAAGCTTCCTTTAACCAACAACCAAACCCAAGAGTCAAACAGGAGGCATCATATTTCAAATTTCTGCTCAAGTTTTTAACTGAATTCAGGATAAAATTCATTCAAGGCCAAGGTATTTATCCAAGACAAGAAAGCAGACTAAAAAACTCCTGATAGATGGCTGCAAATGCAGTAAAACAGCAACTAATCATGTCTTTAGTAAGTGTTTAAAGCATCAACCTAAACTTTTACTGATATTTAGAGACCCTGTGAAACGATGTGTTGTTGGACAGCATGTGGGCCTCAACCTTTACCTTTATTAAGGTAGAGTTAGCATTAAACAGTCATTACATGTTTGTGATGGTCATGACGGTGGACAGGTCCCAGCATGCTCCAGTCATGGACCAGTCAAGACTCAATCAAGGGAAGTGGGGAAAATGTACAGTCAGTGTTTCCATCCATTTGTTGTGCGTGAGCACAGAAAGTGACTGTGGGATTTAAACATTGTTATTAAGTTTATCAGCCTGGTCACCTGGTTGCTGTAATGCTGTTATTACCGCTATTTCTGCCAATTATACTACTACAGCGGTGTGATGAGTTAACTCGTCACCCTGTTTGCGTCTTTCCAGGGGCAGTTGCGTCCTCACTGCAAACGAACCACTCCAGGTGCTGACTGGAAACCAGCTGAGACCACCTAATTTAGGCAAGCTCAGTGCGGTTATTTGTGCCAAAACAGGCACATTTTGATTAAAATGCAAACAAACAATCCTGGTGTGAAAATGACCAAAGCTTCATTTTCTGATGGTTTACTTGACAACTTTTCCAGGACCTGGCAACCTGAACTTGTCCTTTTGCATCATTACAAAGAAATTCCTCCATAAAACCCCAAAATAAGTCAACAGACAGGGAAGAAGAGTATGAAATGTCGCCTTCTTAGATACAAAGGGAAGAAAAGCTGCAATGTTTAATTTAAGGTTCCACTACAAGATAGAAATAGACTTTGGTCCAAGTCTGGTGGGTTGAAACAACCAAAAAAAGCCAATGATGTGAACTACAAAGTCACCTCAAAGTCTGACGAAGGATTACTCTGAAGGATTTTATGAAACTTTTACAGCATCAGTGAGGGTACTTTTACTGCCATCCTTTAACTCGAAGCCAGAACAGGTCATTAAATCAGGTCATGTACACAAATGTTTGTTCAGCCAGAAACATCAATATGGAGCCAGACAGAAGCCAACGTGATACAGTTTCATGTATTCCAGCAAATACGACAACAACCAGGTCTGACGATTATACATGTTGAGCCACATTTATTCTAAGATTTTCTCCACATCATAACCCCATTGTGGGCTAACTTGCTTTATTGTGATAGTACATGATTTCTGGGGTATGACTCAGGGGTTTCACAGGACCTGGCAACCCACATTTGCTCTCATCAGAAGTCTGAACCCTAGAATCTGTAATTTTATATAAAAAATGGTTTGAATTGAGTTTTTCTAGGAGATGGAGGCAACAATAAAGCTACAATGCAATGTGCATGTCCAATTACAAAAAGTACAACTTTCTGCAAATCTAAAGGGTTCAACAAATACAAAAGTGGACAAGGTGAACATAAAAGTCTTACTGAGAGTCCATGCAGGATTATTTTGAAGGATTTTCACTCATTTTTGGTGTTTTTATCTCTCATTATATAGCCACAACAGTTCATTAATGCATCATATTTTTGTTTCAGGCAGCTACATGATGGTAAAGTCAGTAAGAAAGCAACAAACTTCATGTTTCTTTTACATGTTTTAAATCAATTACAGCTGCTAATCGTGTTTGTAGTCAGTATATGTCAGGTCAGAACTTAGTAAACTTAGTAAACATTTTCTCAAAGCTTCTAAATTCAGTAATCTACTTTAATGTTACAGAAAACTATATTTTCTTATATTTTAAGAGATTTTCCAGGATCTGGCAACCTGGATTCGCTCTTACGGTTTACAGGCAAATGAAGCACCACAAAAGCTCATGAAAAATGAGATTTTTTTGCCATGGAAGCAGAAACAGAGTCTGCAATATGACATGAAGGTCACACCACAAGCAGAAATATATTTTTTTCAAATTCTGGAGGTTTGAAACTGTTTATGACAATGAGCTGAACTTCAAGTGGCCTCTTAGCTCTCACAGAAAGTCCATGCAGGAATATCCTGGAGGATTTTAAGCAAAGTTTTCGACGATGTGATGGTTAATCCGTGTCCCTTCCTGTTTTTAAGCCAAAAACGGTCATTTATTAAAACTTTTTTCCCAACTTTGCCTGTTCCACCAACAAAAAACTCATTAGAAGCAGAAGAAATCCCACCTGTCTCGATTCTGGAGGCTAAACAAGCATGAAGGAGGATGAGGTCACCTCACAAAGAGCCAATGCAGGATTGTTCCTCGGGATTCAACAAAAATGCAGAAACACTTCAATGTCCATGTTCTACGGCAAGCCACAAAACAACTCTACAGGGTTTAAACAAATATAAAAGTTCATCATGTGAACCATGACGTTATCTCAATGTCTTACAAACAGTCCATGCAGGATTATTCTGCAGGGCTTCAAGGATCAGCAATTTTTGCAACATCCATATGTTTCCTCTGGCAACAAACTGGATGCTTTCTTTCCATGCTGCACAACTTTTGAAATAAGCTTCAGAGACAAAGAGACTAGTCATGCTTTTTGACAGTTTTACAGGTAAAAAAAAAAAAAATTCAAAAACTGATATTCTACAATCATTCTGTCCCTTCTTTTAGCCTCATAGTTTGGAGATCTGCATTTCAGTTATAGTATGTCATATTTCTAATGATTTTTGAGGGATATTTCAAGACCTGGCAACATCATACATCAGTCCAAAAACTGATTACTGAACAGATACGAATCACTTTAACTGATCATTTTTCACAGGTTGAAAAAAACTGTAGAGGCACTAAGGTGAGCATGCTCTACTACTAGCCACAATAACGACGAGGGTTAAACAAAGGTGGAAGTCGAGGAGGTGAACTTCAGTTCTCACAAAGAGTCCACGCAGAATTATTCTGCATGTACTCCAGATTTAACAGCAGAAGGGATTGTTGTTGGACCAATTATCACTCTTTTAAAGCAAAAAGGTTCACTCTTACAAACATCATAATGCTTATTTATGTTTTAACTGGCAACAAATTGAATGTCATTTTT
This sequence comes from Cetoscarus ocellatus, assembly GCA_037902135.1. Classification (NCBI taxonomy): domain Eukaryota; kingdom Metazoa; phylum Chordata; class Actinopteri; order Labriformes; family Labridae; genus Cetoscarus; species Cetoscarus ocellatus. The sequence continues at coordinate 217,530 of JBAMNC010001115.1, forward strand.
CACAGGGCACAATTTTTGAAATAAACTCAAGAAAAAAGACACTTGTTATGTATTTGTTTACAGTTTCTTGACTCAAAATAAATTGGAAATCTGATTTACTATCACTGTATGTCATATTTCTAATTATTTCTGAGGAATGCTGGAAGACCTGGCAACCTGAATTTGTTTTTTTTTAGTTGGAATCATGAAAATGAATACTATACAATAACTAAAGAATATATTTTGACTATACTGCATTAGTATTTAAGTTGCACAGAAGGATTATTCTGCAGGATTCATGGATCATTTCAAGATTGTACAGCAGAAGTGATGGTACCTTGACTAGTAATGCATCTTTTTAAAGACAAAAAGTTAATTCTTTTAAGCAACGTCATAATAAGTTATGTCTTAACTGGCAACAAATTTAATGTTTCCTTCCCACACTGCACAAAAAACTTCAGGAAACAGAGATTAGTCAGGATTTTTGATAATTTATGAGTCAAAATACAAAAGAAAATCAGCATTTGACAATCGTCTTCCCCTTCTTTGAGACTTTCATTTCTATTTCTTATAATTATAGCAAACCTCATCCTTCTAATTATTTTTGAGGGATATTTCAAGACCTGGCAACCTGAATTCGTTCTTTTTTTTCATTAATGAGAAAAAATACTAAAACCAATCAAAAACGGATTATGTGACAGGACGAAACAAAAACACAGCGGCAGTATGATGTGCATGTTCTACTACAAGAACCTGAAACCAGAGTAAAAGTCGACAAGTGAGTCATGGAGTCATCTCCAAGTCTCACAATGAGCCCATGCAGGATTATTCTGCAGGATTCATGGATCATTTCCAGATTGTACAGCAGAAGTGATGGTACCTTGACTAGTAATGCATCTTTTTAAAGACAAAAAGTTAATTCTTTTAAGCCATGTCATAATAATTTAACTGGCAACAAATTTAATGTTTCCTTACCACACTACACAACTTTTGAAATAAACTTAAGAACAGATTGGTCATGCTTTTTGACAGTTTATAGGTCAAAATAAATAAGATAAATTAGATATTTTACATTATTACTTCTCCCATCTTCGAACCTTCTATTTCTTATTCCACTAATTATCAAACCTCATATTTCTGATTATTTTTGAGGGATTTTTAAGACCTGGCAACCTGTTTTTTTTTTTTCTTTTAAATAACTTATTTCCTGGCGAATTCTTCACTGATCCAAATCCTGCACGATACAATACAAATCCTCAAAGCACGGTATGCATGCTCTACCACAAACTAAACTGTCATTGGTCCAACTCTGTGGGGTCGAAACCTGCGTAAAAGTCCAGCAATAAACTACCAAGTCCCGCAGGATCAGTCTGCAGGACCTCCAGCATGTGCTGTTAAAGTGTCAGAGGGTTTGGTTCCTACCTTGGACGTCGTCCCGGGTTCCTCTGACAGTGAAAAAGGTTTAATTCCTCTCCTCTTCCTCTCTTCTTCTTCTGTTCTTGGTCTTTCCGCTCCTAACGTCGCTCCATCCCTCCGGCTCTCAGGGGCGCACCGCGACCCGAGCACCACGGACCCCGCTGCAGAGCCGGGCAAACTTCAGTCCGGGTGGAGGTCTGTGGAGGAAGAGGAGGAGGAGGAGGAGGATGGATGAATGGAGGCAGCAGCAGCAGAGAGGAGCCGTGGTAACCCGATCTCCCGGAGAGAAACCTGACTGCTGCCGCGCTGAAACTCAATCTGAGGCGACAGACACCGAGCGGACACACACACACCGAGCACACGCACACGCACACACCGAGCACGCACACACCGAGCAGCAGCAGGAACACACACCTCCTGAGAGGGAGACAATGGGAGAGGAGGGGCGTCAGGAGAACCAGGTGGATATTCGGTCACTTGGAGTCAGAAATCGCACCTCAGTAACAGAATAGATCCTGACAGGCTTTACTCTTTTTCAGCATATTTACAACCAGTTTATACAAATATCGATATTAAAGAAATAAATGAAAGCAATATCTGAAGGAAGGGGTGGGCAAGTGACGGCGCGGGGACCAGAGTAGACCGCCTACTGAAGCCCAATTCACACTTGCAAAATAAGATGCAAAACCCAAACTTTTCCAAAAATATTCCTTTCTGCCATGTAAAGTCTGGATGAGTCTCCAGCTGTGTTCACACCAAACATGGATTTCAGTTTGTCACATGGCGGAAATACATTGAAAGTGACTTTGGAAGATGAGAAAATAGCAGATTGCGACGGGAAAGTCAGACATAAACTTTTGCACGTACAAAGCAAAATTGTTGCACAACCAGTTCAAATTTCAGCTCTTTTGCCAAAGTCAAAAATAGACAACTTCTGCAACAAATTTGTGTGGCCAATCAACATCGAGAGTGAACCTTTTGGTCCAGAGGCATTTTATTAAACTCCCTAAAATGTCCGGGTTTTGATCAGCTTGTTCTGCAGACGAAGCTGGCGACAAAAAAAGACGTGCATGATTCAAACTAGTGCAACTCCTCAAGTATCCATGCTATCCAAATAATTCTGATTCTGAAAGAAGCCGATCTTTCTGGTGACACACGGTACATCACGGTAAAGGCTGGGGGAGGTACGGGGAGTGAGCTGACCGAGCCAGAGAGCAGAGAGAGGATTCAGAGACAAACATGTGAGTCATTTATTATTGTTTTATCTGTATTTACTGTTTATCTGTATAAATGTTTTCTTGTCATTTTGGTGCCGTATTTTCGTCTAGTTCATCATTTTTGTCATCATCTTTTTCTTCATAGTTTGTGTCTTATGGATTTCATAAATAGTTAAATAATACAATAATATAAATTATAATATAAAATAGATTGAATTTCGTTTTTTTACAACTGAATAATGACAAATATTTGCTAGAATGTTTTATTTTTAACTGAAAAAAGGTGCAAAGTAATTTATTGAAAGGGCATTTTCTGAAACATTTATCGACAAAAAAAGGCAAAGAAACAGACCATTTATATTCATTGTAGTAAAAGGGTTAATATTTATAATAAAGCGCTGCACTGGACCGCTGGCATTATTCAATGTACCTTCCTGTCAATATTGAGCATGCATGCCACATGCACATGACACAACACGTGCTGCTGAGGGTCCTGTCTTTGGGTTTTCAGTATATGGTCACCCTAGCATTTAACTTCTGGTTTTCAAGATCAGGAAGAAGACAGTGATTGTAGAAACATCCACCAGGGCTGATCATGGATCAAAAAGGTGGAAACACATGATGTTACGGCGAGGAGACAGGCCAGCCCCCTTCTTTCGTCTCTTTCAGGTCATTAGGGGTGAATGCAGTCGCGATGCGCCTATATTTTTTCACGTTTGGTGAACACAGCTTCATGCCAGGGTCAGACTACATGCAAGATTATGGCAGTCAAAGGGTTTTGGGAAACAACAGCCATTAAAATTGGAGAGACTGCTGCATTTCTCAGCAGACTAACATCATTCATCATAACATTTGTAGATACAAACATCACTCTAAACACAGTCTGACGTCTTCAGTGTTGCTCTTCCTCCTTCCAACATCATCACATTGGTCTTCAAATGTCGCCTAACCTGACAAAGCGAACATTGCTACCAATGAATAAAATGTGAATTCTGACTTTGGCATGAGTCTGAACACAGCAGCAAATAATCAGGTAAATTCTCTGAGGGTGAGTGGGGAGGGGTGATGATGTCTCTCCCTTAAATGTGTGTTCTTGTGTGAGTCTCTGCCACAGCTGCTCCCAGGTTGCTGCAGCAGCAGTAATTGACTGATCCAGTCCACCTGCGCTGGGGAAAACTGATTGGCACAGAGAAGTCCACCATCTGAAACTACCAATCAGGAGCGACTGAGGAGCACAGATGGAGACTTAAGCCGGCGACACCAGAATCATCAGCAAGCTGTAGCCAGCCATGCTCACACTCCTCTTTGCTTTTTTTTATTATTCATTTTTTACAAACAGAAATACAGGGAATACACATACATAAATCTCACACCTCATAATACATGTCTCCCACAAAAAAGACAAAACGGGTGCAAATAAAATAGAAAAAGATCAAATAAAATAAAACAGAAAACACATCCAACAAAATCACAAAATTACACTGATACACAAAAAACACAGGTCATGAGGTCAGACCCTGCTGTTACTGTAGTCCCTTTATTAAGGAAAAGTGTAAATTATTTTAAAGTCAAATTTCATATGAGGATGCCATATTTTGGTGAAGTCTTGCTTTTGTAGTCGGTAAATTATATCCATGACATGATGTTGTTAGAATTCTGTAAAATTGTGAGGCACTAGATTTATTGACCATTGTAATTAGAGCACATTGTATACCTTTAAATATTATTGTTAGACACCTTAGGGGTTGGGTGCGGTTTTGGATTGTATCTGTTTTCTTTGATTAGTTAGGATAGTTAGGTTTTTGTTTTCTTTTGTTTAAACAAAGTAGCTAAATAGTACAACTCTAGAGTCTCTTTTTGTTCCCCTTTTCAATTTTGTTTTTCAGCACTCATTTAGTTTTTAGTTGCCTCCCTTTTGTTATTGTCAAACACCTTGTTTTTTGGTTAATAAATAACTTTTATTTAACCACCTAACACTTGTTTTTTTGTGACTTCCCTTTTCCCTAACAAGCTGGTCGTAACAGTGACTGACATGACAGAAAAAAAGGGACTTGAAACAAATTCTGTTGTGGGAGAAGTTTGTCTGATTGTAAGGAGAGTAACTCAAATGAAAGTGTTTCCTCGGTCGAGCCGTTAGGATAAGGAGCTAAAACACTTCTGCTTCCTTCTCCAGTGTGATCGTCGGGCAGGTAGTGATGCTGCTTCATATTCACTCCTGCTGCTACAAGGCTACAATGCTGTTGATACTCTTTTCATCATGTATCACTGAAGTTAGGATAGAAATCGTGTTCACAGTGTAAAGCTCTGCTGCTTTTTCCATTTGGAATAACCCGGGCAGGCTACCCGGACGTTATCCAGATAATATCAACTAGGTGATAGGTAGGGCACTAATGTGCTCAGGAAGTGATCATTTAAAGTATTTATTCAGTTGTATGAAGCCACCATTGAAAGCAGCCATGAAGTGCTGAACAAATTGATGAAAAATATCACAAATAAATAATAAAATGTTTGATTTGCAGAACGATCTGTTTCTTCTATCAATAAAAGGTATAAAACACCCTTAAAATAACAATAAGAACAAAAAATTATCTGTACTTTTGCCTGCAGCATGCTCAGATGTGCTTTTGTGACATGTTAAGATATTACAGCTGTGAGTAGAAGTCATCTGTGAGGGGAGGGAGAAACTTCCGTCTAAATTTAAGCTTCATTAAATATTTAAAGTCGCCAAAGAAGCTAAACGGAGAATCTGTGAACTTCAGCATCAGTGATGGAGCATGAGGAGAGAGCATCCATAAACAGAAGCAGGAGTCTCATTAAACTAAATAAAGATGTAGCTGGAAGAAGAGTGTGGACATTTCCAGAATAAACTGTTTTCCATCTGTATCTCCTCACTGGTGTTTTACTAAAACACGTGTTAAGGTGTCCGTAAAGAGTTTATTATTAGTGAATAAAACGAGAAAGAAACGACAGCTTGAGTCAAACTTTGACACCAAAATGATGTCATGCTCAAAAAGGCAGAAAAAGGCAGAAATGTATCGAGCAGGACATTAAATCTAACTGTAATGAAGGGGATATTGTTGTATTTTTTAAGAGATGCCAATGTGGGATGGTTTAAACCCGTGTTATTTGTAATTACCACTAGGGGGCACCACTCCTGGTTGCACAAAGAAGTCTAAACATCAAACCACGACTTCTTGAGGTAACCCTGATGCAGAAGGACATGGGAGCAACATGGTTTCAGAGGAGGGTCAAGGCGATACGGGCGATTCAAACTGCATTTTCCCCGCATCCCAGGGCCATGACATGGAGCACCTGGTGTCCAGACGTCCCCCCAGATCAACAGGAGCTGCCTACCTGGGGGCCCACCATCTGCAGGGACAGGTGTATCATCTATCTGAGGGGAGGCCGTGGAGACCAGGACATAAGAAGACATGCAGGAGGCTTTGACTGATGGACGATGACTGGATGGATGTACGTAAATATTCTGTTTTTATCCATGTTAGCTGTGCAAGGATTTTATGTTCATGAAAGTTTGGCTTTTAACTTATTTTTGACAGATGGCATCACATCATTTTTATCTTCTTACTCTTAAATCATTTTAGATTTTCTTTTATTTTTTACTGCATTTTGTCTGCATTAGTCTCTTAATCCTTGTTTATCAATCAATCAATCAAATCAAACTTTATTAGTAAAATACTTTTCATACAAGATTTGTAGAACAAAGTGCTTTACATAAGAAATAAAATGAAATAACAATAAATGAAATAAAAAGTTGAAAATTGTGTACAATAGAAATTTAAGACCCCACCCATCCTCCCAATCCACATACAACACACACACTCAATCAAACATGCAAAGACATTAAAAGGAGATTTTTGAAAGAAAACAGAATTAGAGGAAACGCTTTCTTGAATTAAAATGAGGAAACACAGGAGCTAAGACTAAAATGATAATTAAAAATCATAAGGAATTCGATTTAAAAAAAAAATACTAAAGGGAAAAGTGAATAAATCAATAAATTAATTGATAAAATAAAATTTAAATAAATATGGTAAAATGAGCCTAACACCAGATGCATAATAAAATCAGCTAAAGCAGGATAATAAAAAGAAAAACAGATAACAGAGAATAGAATTCCAAATAAGAAATCTGAACTGAATGTAGAAATAAAACAGATTAAGAAGATTAAAACAAATAAAGAGATAAGAAATAATAATAAATATAATCAGCTAAAAGCCAGACTAAAAAAAGGTCTTGAGTTTGAATTACTACATAATAAATTCACCTCTGCTGAGTGTTTATATGCAGAGTAGTTGTAAGAAAAATCCATGATGATTAATTTTATGTTTTATCGTTTGTCAATCACTTTTCTGCCTCTATGTACAGGACACTGCGCTGCACTGGAATTTTATGAAATGTGTGTTATGAATAAAGTTTTATTGATTGAATGATCGACTCCCACGAGATCCCTTTCAAGGTCACAGGGGTTGGAGCCTATCCAGCTGACACTGTGCGAGAGGCAGGGTACACCCTGAACCAGTTGCCAGCCAATCACAGGGCCACATAGAGAGACAGACAACCATTCCCTCTCACACTCATACCTAAGGGCAATTTGGAGTCACCAATCACCTTAATAAGCATGTTTTTGGTCTGTGGAAGGAAGCTAGAATGACTGGGGAAAGACCACGCATGCACGGGGAGAACATGCACACTCCACACAAAAAGGCCCGGACCAACACGGGGATCGAACCAGCAACCTTTTTGCTGTGAGGCACGCGCACTACCTGCTCCTGAAATTTCAGATTAACATTTAAATGATTCAGTAAATTGAAATATGAAAGAAAAGCCCAAAAACTGTTTCTTGACAAAAACGGTCTTAACAAAGGAAAATGTTAATTTACAATAATCGATGATACTTTAATAGTTAAAGGGATAGTCCGGGTTTTTTGAAGTGTGGTTGTGTGAGGTGCATGGCAGCATTGTATGGCATTAGCATCCGTCCTGAGTTTTTCTGATCAGAGAGAGAACTGAGCTGAGACACAACCCCACCTCAAAAACCCGAACTATTCCTTTAAAGGTGGCCATGTTCCTGTGAGGTTATTAGTGTGATGTAGAGACTGACCACCTGAGATGAGATACGCTAGACTGATTCATCCACCTGCCCTTTCAGTGAATTATCAGTCTGGCAGCTCCCCACCCACCTCTCTCTCTCACCTTTACTTCCTCTATTGCTCCGTGTGTGTCCCAGAATTACTGGAGATGAGACTGCCCCCCTGCAAATAAACGGTTATTACCATGGAAACCGCGCCGTAAGCCGGGATGGGACGATGTTGATCATGGCAACGGTGGCAGGAAGCCAGACCAACAGCCCGGCTCCACCCCAGGAGCAGGACTGAGAGTGAGGGCTGCAGGGCTGGATGCAGACATGCACGCTCACACTCACAGGCTGATTATTTCCAGTTTGCAGTGACAGACACTCACAGAAAGGATCTCCAGTCCCAGAATCTGCAGCTTCCACAGCATGAGCTCAGCTGTTTTCAGAAATGGTGTCAGAAATGATTTTATTAATTGGACAATGTCCTGACCCGACTGTCCAATATTTCTCCCTTCACGTTCTTTGAAAATGTCACTTAGTGCATAATTTTCATCTAATTTCACCTTTAAAAGTGCAAAAGGACGTTTGGATATAGACATCACATTAAGAGTGTTCAAACTTTGATCCTCCTTGTTTTTTGAGAAGGGTCAAAGGTCTCTCCGGGCACTCCGGCTCCTCCCACAGACCAGAAACATGCTCATTAGGTTGATTGATGACTCTAAATTACCCTTATGTATGAGTGTGAGCATGAATGGTTGTCTGTCTCTCTATGTGGCCCTGTGATTGGATGGCGACCATTTCAGGGTGTACCCTGCATCTTGCCCATTGTCAGCAGGGATAGGCTCCAGCCCCCGTGACCCTGAAAGTCGTGTAGATGATGGATGGATGGATTTTTATGAGCTGTGGTCAATTTTGGATCAAACCAGACAGACTTTGACTCTTAATCCTCACAACTCCACAGGGACGACTAAGCAGTAAATGTCAGGATTTAAAAAATATCAGTCCATCTTTATTTGTACCGCACCAGTTCATACAAATATATACAAACATTCAGAGATGTATCCATCCAGGCAGATGACCTTGTCTCTGGTTCTTGGGATCCTTAGTGTAGACCACCTGCTGCTGTGGACCTACAAAGCTTCAACAACTATAATTACAATTATTTGGCCTTTTCTTTAACCCCATAACATCATCATTACAGTCCCTGATATTAACTTCAGAGAGATCAATAAAATTAAATCCATGGTAGGTCCTGCAGACAGCACACATATGTTACTGTGACCTTGACAAACAATCATAGATGACCTGCTGCTGTGGACCTGCACCACTCCATGTGCTCTATCCTGCATCAACCATCAGCAGAAATGACATCATTTAACATTAATTCATACTTTTAGACCAGTTAAATTGTTTTAATGGCATATCAGCAAGATGCTGCTATATTAATCAACATCATTCCTCTCCAGATTATATTCATTATAGATATCAATGTTAATATTAGATTGATATCTCTATCCATGGTCGTATTGATTATTCATCCATAGTAACTATCTTTACAAACATATAGACATGAGGACCCTCTTGGAAATGAGATGCCACATCTCAAGGGGCTTACCTTTAATACATTTTTATTCAACAAAGACAAATATGGTACAACACAGATAAAGACTGATTGATTGAATCTATATTCAGCAGAGACAAATGTGATGAAGACAGATTTATGATCTGGGCATCCATGGGTTTGTCTCAATGGTTTGCTAATGGGACTGGGGATGGAAATTAGCTGTTTGGCTATAATCCCATGCATTTACATGTAAATGTTAATTAATGAATACTGTCCCATTATAAAAAAAAAACCTAAATCCTTTCATAAATTCTTATTTTTAGTCCTTTTGTCGCTGCCTGGATGCTTATATCTCTGGATGGATGGATGTGTATGTACAAATATATTTATTATACGTATTTGCGTATATGTATATCCATAAAATGAAGAGTATGGCCTCAGTCTGCTCTATTGTAAAGTGTCATGAGATAACTCCTGTAATGAAGTGATGCTATACAAATAAAAATTGATTGACTGATCAAGTGGACTCTTGAGGAACTGCAGGATTTCACATTTCTTCATTGACTTTATTTTTGAACATCTGAGGTTGCTCTTTAATTTAACCAATATTATATTAACACAAAAACTGTGGTCATGTGGCAACCCTACAGCATATCTATTTAAAGTTTGTAGGTTAGGTAACCCTAATTAATCAATAAACTCATCTGATTCAGTCCAGTCATGATGAACCTAGCATTCATTATCTGTACTGGTTGTCTCTTTTGGGGTCCTGATGGACCGGAGTCTATCCCAGCTTGTACTGGGAAGAGGTATGATGGATCATGAAATGGCCAAAGCCAATCACGGGCCTGACATAGAAAAAGGACAACTATTCGCTTTGAAAGCACAACTTTAAAATGTAAGAAAACCCTCTGGTTTGATTGATAATGTGGTCATGCTTTAGCTGAAGCCATAATACTGTATGATAACATCCATACTCAGCTCAAAGCCTGGGCAGTATGCTGGGGTCAAGTTTAAGTCTACAAAACGTGTTCACAGAGGCAAGATTTCAGAACTTATTATTATTATTATTATTAGTATTATTAGTAGTATTATTAGTATTATTATTATTATTCTATAGCCATTCACAAGGGACAGAAATAACCACTGATGATCGTCACATCCAGTTTTTTTTAGTGTCAATATTGGTTTCATATGACGCCTTCAGGCCGGAGAAGCAGCCAATGAAATAAGGACAGACTTCGTGTACCCTCACAGTGTTTCTCTAAGTCTTAAGTGTGCCACTAAAACAAACAAGCAGAAATCCTTCCTTAGACGAGGTAGACGGGCTTCTGGCACATTTTTTCAGAGCCCTACTCACACATTTCATTTCTTTATAAATTTGAGTAATTTAGCCAGTGCTCTCTTTCTCTATCAGTCAAAAATATGGCTGTAAATCATGTTTAAAGATAATTTCATAATGGAGATTTTATCATTTAGAAGTACAATGTTTTTAAAAGTACGGAAAACATTCATACAGCAAAATGTTGTTTAAGTTATTCTACAATTTAGTCTGTGTGTAGGAGTTTGTCTTCATGTTTTGATGATTAAAAACAATAATGTTATTATTAGAATTATTGGTAGAACAAAACGTTTAAAAACAGGTTTTCAAAGTGCTTTGACAAACAGGAACATACAGGAGACAAAGCACGAGCTTAAACACAAAAGGAAGAAACCAACAAAAAGCACATTTTAAATTAAAAACCCTCACAAACAAACACAAACAGCAAAATTCACCTAAGTGCAATAAAAACAGAGGAGAGAGCAGAAGAGCTTCTGGTGTCCCTCAGATCAGTACTCTCATGGAGGGGAAACCTAAGAGCTAAAAAAGAGGGCACAACAGTCCCGGCTTATCATCAACATGGTCCAAAAAAACACCAAGGGCCCAAAACTCAGAGGGCCAGAAACCAGGGACCAGCAACCTAAAGAATCAAAGGCCCCCATAATCCCCAAACAATACCGAGGGGGTCAACCTGGACCTGGACTAAACAAGACCACAAGAACCCAGCTGCACAAAATGAGACCAAGAGGACCAGAGATACAGATAAAAACATAAAAACAAAGACCAATGTCAAAGCTGGACCTGTAGGATTTTAGTTGACATGGTTTAAAGCAGGTAGAAATATATGTTTTTTTAATTTACAAGGATCATATTCAAGTTTCTATTCTGGTATTTAAATTTTTGTCAAGGAAAACACAATTCTCGATCCATCCTGACCAGCCCTAAAACCAACAGACCAGTTATTCAGACCAAACAATATGTCAGAGTCCAGGTTTCAAGATAATTTAACTACCTGCTGATGTTTGGTCAGTCTGAGCTCTATCTTCTTGGTAAAACTGGACAAAACTCTAGTAATTATTACTTATGAATCTGTAGCCTGTTCAACTCATTAAAGTCTGGTTAAGAAAACACTTCAGTGTCTTCTTCAACACAAAACCAACATCCAAACTCACCTTCCAGTGCTGCAGGACATCCTCCTCCTGTCCTGTCCTTCATGTGTTGAATAAAGTTTGATCTTCATCATCATCTCACCGTGGACTGTTGTTTATGCTCTAATTTTATTGATTAAAAAATAAACTCCTCCTCCACTCCAGGCCTTCAGGTAAAACCTCATGTTTGTTTCCTTCAGGAGTTACCAAAAGTCCTCCTGTCTGCTCCAAACCAGCCTCCTAAAGCTCAGATCAAATGTTTGTGTCCACCCTGTGTGACTTAAAGTTTAATTCACAGGAAGCACATGACTTCACTTCCTGCTCTCAGGTTAAAGGTGAGCTGTTCCCCTTCTTCTTCTCTTGATTTATAGTGGCTCACAAAAAGCTCTGAGCTGCATATCGCCACCTACTGTACAAGAATGTGTAGTGTCACAGCACCTTAAAGAGTCAGGCTATCAAGGTGAACTGTTGGGAGCGCTTGATACACTCATTGGATTGTCCCAGACGGGTGGGGTTTGAAGCCCAGTCAGATTTTGAATTATTATTCCACTTGTTAGCTTTCCAAAGACGTTTAGAGCAACTGAGGGAGGACTACACACAAACTTGAGTACAGTAGAGCCTCCACACGCCCCCTATATTACCTCCTCTCTGTGGCATGAAGGAGGTGGAGGCAGAGCGGTGCGCCCCCTGTGGGCACACACTGTGATCTGGTTTTATTCAGAGGGGTTCATGGATGCTAATTATGAGCTCACACTGATTTAAATGTGTTCTGGGATGACTGTAACTGTAAGGAAGGCACTCAATGTGTAAAAACTCTAAGTTTTTTGAACATTTGTGGTTGTGAATCTTCTCCAGTACTCTTCAGTTTATATGAACCTGAGTTAAAGCAAAATGTGAGCTCTTAAAAATACATACTGATAAAACATGAAAATACTGAGTCTTGGTTATTCATCCTTGTCCTGACTCCCGTGATTTTAAGTCTTGCAGTTTTCAAATGGAACTAGAAATATATATATATATATATATATATATATATATATATATATATATATATATATATATATATATATATATATATATATATATATATATATATTGATCATTTCTCAAGTGACTGATAAAGACTATTCAAAAAGATAAATATCTGACAGACGCAGATTAAATATAGACTTTTGTTTATTTCATCAACTGTTTATTTGTTTCAAGTTGTCTTTATAAACTGGTGTTGTTCCCTTTAATTAAAACCACAGAGACAGTTATCATACCTGCTGCTAAGCCTTCATTTTTCAGAGGACTCAATATCCTATTTACATAAACTGAGACTGAGAGGAAAAGGTCTTCAGATCTTCAGAGGTGTCCCAGGACTTGTTGTGGGAACACACTGCTCTCATTTGGATACCTACCTATTTAAAAACCCATCTATCTATCTATCTATCTATCTATCTATCTATCTATCTATCTGTCAAGATTAACTGTACCTTTTTTTAGCTCTTTGCTCTGTTTTAGCACAAACCAGCTAATTTAGTTTAAGGAGTCTATTAAATGACAAAATCTCTACTCCATACTGTGTATTTAGAAACCTATCATCTTAGTTTAATGAATTAATTCCACGTTTTTAGGGTGAAAAGTGTTTTAATTGTTATGATGCTGAGGGGCGGCGAATGCACCTTTAAAGCACTTTTCTCAATCAACATAATAAAATTATCCAAGAAACAAGAATGGAAGTTTATAAATTAATAGATATACCTTATTTAGTGCAGCTTTTGTTGATAAATACTCCTTAATTAAAAATTGCCGTTGTGCATTGTTTTCTAAAACCCACTGAGGATGAGCATTAAATCGTCTTGAGGCACTTTGTTTGGATCAATTTTCTGCAGAAGCATGTCCTCTGTACTTATCTGCATACATTGCATAGCCTGGTGGATTTTGGAGGTCATACTGTATGTCAAAGGTCAAGCTTGCAGACTGTCATGTTCATCTCTTGCTTGTGAACACGGTTTCCTCAGACTTGAGGTGGATCCTTCAGATTTTACTTAAATCCAGTCTGACCTGGAGATGAATTAATTTGCTTTTAAAGGTATAAGGTCAACGATCATTGAGTCTCATTGTCTTCCCTTGCTTATAAAGGTGGTATTTTAAGAACTATCTGGGAATTCCTGTCATACTTTGCACAAATGTCCACTGAGGGATGGAGGGGATGAGGCCAAGGTCTTTGGGCCTCACGTTCTTTAAGCCACAAACTCCACCTCAGCCCATCGTTTAAGTTTCACTGTTAGTAAATATCCTGTCCTCCAAAAACTCCGTCTGTGGGTCTGTGAGCTCGGCTGGGTGGATCTCGGCCACAGAAAGCGCGCTGTCAGCTCTCCTCGGCTCGGCTTCTGACAGCTGCCACGCGGACACCGCTCCAACATTTCTGGGCCGCTCATGTAACGGAGCGCTCCTCAGGGTTTCGGGTCCTTCTTCTCCAAATGTCTCTAAACTCCTCCGCTTCTTCACTTTTATAATTCATTAAGAGTCTGTTGGCTTTGGAAAGTGCTTACAAGCCCTCGGTGTAAAGAGAAGGAAACAGCTGATGTAAGAAGCTGCTGAGTGACAGGCCTCATACCGAGATGATCAGCAGGCCAGGAGAAGGTCGCCCCCCACCCCCCCACCCCCCATATGATCAAACCAGGGCAGATGACTTAGAAAAGGATGTTTTAGGGGACCACAGTGAAACAGTGCATGTTCAATAATTCAGTGAACTCTGTTGCAACCCTCAGAAAACACTGCTCCTGGGGCTGCTTCTGTCTGGAGCTCTGTCCGCTCCCATTAGAAGAAACAACAACTTTTTCTGTCTTTAGTTTTGGAAAACCTCAATTTCAGTCCTGCTTTTGCACACAAACATCGATTTTTAAAGTAAAGGAAGCTCCAGACAAATCCTAAAGAGGACAGGACCTTTTTGGCCCATGTTACCCATGTGCTTAGGGTGACCAAACGTCCTCTTTTGCTCGGACATGTCCTCCTTTTTGATAGTAAAATTATATCCAGGGGGATTTTATAAAATTCTCTAAAATATCCATGTTTTGCCGACGTGCATGGTTCAAACTACCATAACTTCTCGAATATCTACGCTATCCAAATAATTCCAACGGATTCTGAAGGCTGAGAAATGGAGCTTTCCATGACATGTGAGTCATTTATCGGTGGTTTATCAGTGTAAATAATGTCAAGATATTGTAAATAATGACATCGGTATCATTCTGGAGTGTTGTCTTTCTGTTCTTTGCCATATTTTTACCTAATTCATCTTTTTGTCATTGTCTTTCTCATCATAGTTTGTGTTTTATGGATTTCATAGATAGTTAAATAATATAAAACTATAATCATATAAATTATAATAAATTATATAAATATAAAATAGGTTGAGTTTTGGTTTTGTCTTCTCAAAAGTGTTGGACATGTTAATTTAGAGTTGTTTATAAAGAGGAACCTGTTGAAAATTGAAATCTCTTTCTTTCTTTTCTTGTAATTACACACTCTTTAAAGCATTTACAACTTAATAATGACAAATACTTACTACAATGTTTTATTTTTACCTGGAAAAAGGTCCAAAATAATTTACTCAAAGGGCATTTTCTGACACATTTATTGACAAAAAAGGGTTTAAAAGAGCAGGCGGCTATTTATATTCATAGTAGTAAAAGGGTTAATATGCACTGGACCACTGGCATTATTCCAGTGTACCTACCTGTCAAGATATCGAGCGTGCATGCTGCAACACATGCTGCTGAGGGTCCTCTTTTTCGGTTTTCAGAATATGGTCACCCTACATTTGTTGTCACTCATGAGTCAAAAAAAGCAAAAATGCTTTATTGCCTAATTCATGAGATGCCACATTTTTCTCAGGATGATAAAACTTTTTAAATATTGAGGAATAAACCAACAGGAGCTCCTCAGAGCATCTCGTTATCTATCATCCTTAAAAAAGTCTGATTTTAGGTCATAATGGTAGCATAACAAACATTTACCACTCTCTTTGGCTGCCAATAACACCATCATTTACTGAATAAACATCGTTCTGTGATGACTGAGACTCCAAATCATGACCATGTTGAAGTTTTAATTTTGTTAATGCAGTGTATGAGTATGAAAAACGATGGAGAAAAAAATGATGATAAAAAAGAGAAAGACAAGCCAGAAGGAAGAGGGCAGGGAGTGTGGCAGCACCACAGCACACGCCCACGTCCCCTCATCTCACATTCACATCTTAATTGTTTATTTACAGGACGATGAAGGCGGTCCTGTTTATCAGCTGGTTCAAAGAGAGAGGCCGGGCCGAGCTGGGCTGGGTGGAGAGCTTGCCGTTAATTACCGTGTTTCTCCTCCAGATTAAGTCAGCTCGGCCTCGCTTATTTACGGCCCCGCAGGAAATGCTCCAGAATAAGAGGATGAAATACCAGCGTGGCCAGAGCACGAAAAGGATCTCTCCTTAAAGGCCTTTCAAAAATAATGAGCGCTGAATCTTTTCACACATCCACTGAAGCCTCAGAGCTCGTCCTCTCCACAGATAAAGGTTTTGTTCTGGTCCTGGTTTCAGTCGTAAATGTTTTGTTCTCATGTTGTTTTTTATTTCTCTGCCTCTTTGACCCTCCTGCTTGTTTATTCCCTTTCAGAATAAGTTTATAATCCATGTTTTCAAAGGTTATTGTGATATAAATAAATCTTCAATTTACGCTCAGATGTAGTTTACGTGTTTTCCGTTCCTCAAAGGTCGTGACCTTTATGTGAGAGCGCTGCTGTCTGTCTGCATTAACAGGACGGAGATTCATGATCACGACTCCATACCGTGCCTCAGACTCAAACCACACCAGAGTTTGCTTTTGGATCATCCAAGATATACTCACAAGTTGTTTTTGTATTTGAGCCTCAATGCTCAAAACAGCAGAGGTCAGAGGTATTAAGTTTTCAGGCTGTTCATTGGTCAGTTTGCTGTAACCACGTACGTACTGCTCCCAGCCAGTTACCAGCCAATGAGGGTGGAAATGAGGTTTTGTTTTGTGGTTTGTTTCTACTCTCAATTTTTGTTTGTTGTTTTCATGTCTTGCCTCAATCCCAAGTCCATAACAAGCAGATAGACTCCATTCGTTCAACTGTGCGTGCAGTACCAAGGAAAAGCTCGCCCATTGCTAATTAGCTTAGCTCAAACACTGGAAGTCAATGGGAAGTGTTAGCCTGCCTCTGCCTACAGTCATCAGATAAACTCTTCAGCAACTCTAAACAGTCCTGTGTGCTTGTTGTGACTCGTTTTTTTACTGCTTTATGTTACGTTATCATCTACTATCATCGTGTTATCTTCTTCTTTGTTTTCTTGACCTACTTCTGCGGTGGTTTGCTAGAGATGTGACGTTCGCAATGAGTTGAGTCTTTTGAACAGCTCTCTTAAGTGAATGATGAGAATGATTCTCAGTTGTGTGAGCTGTGCTTCAGCAGATCATTACTGACATTGACTTCGCCAATGAGGTAATGTTTTTGCTGACGTATGTTTGTTTGTTTGTTTGTTAGCAAGATTACGTAAAAACTACTGGACAGATTTGGCTGAAATTTTCAGGAGATGTTGGTAATGGCCCAACTTAGAAATTACTAGATTTTAGTGGTGATCCAGATAACTGCCATTAGTGAACTATTAGTTTTGTTCAATAACTGTCTAACTAATAATGATATCAACATGATTCTGAGTGCTAGGTATGCGTTTTCAGGGTCAAGAAATCATTTTATGATGGTCACGTTATCATGGAATTATTGCTTATAGATGTAACAGTAATATGTGAGCTACCTTGGTGGAGGTATGTCCTCTCTGAGTGCTTTCTAGCTTTATTTTGTAATCATGTTACAGTTTGGTCTGGACAGAGACTACCTCTTTAGATCAGACCAAAGCTCAGCTGTTTGGTCCAGGGGAGGTTCACACCTGACACTTTGGTCCGCATCAAACTGGAAAGTCCAAAAGCATGGACCAAACAGCGCAGGTGTGAAAGCACCCTCAGGCTTTTCCCTGAATGATGCTGCAGGATGTTTTCTCACTGAGGCTGATCACTGATGCTTGCTTCAGCTCGGCTCCTTTTGTAGAGGAAGGTCACAAAGTTAATAAAACTTCAGGAAATGATTGCATTAATAAAAGGAACAAAAAAAAACGACATAAAGCAAAAAAAAAACATCAATAACAGATTTGAAGCACACAAAAGGAAGGTCAGAGGTCAGTTTGAATCATCTGAAGCAGCTTCTCAAAGGTTAAAAAACACCTGAGAGGGCATGTGTATGAAAGGAGACTAAAACAAAAGCTTCTTCTTCAAGACAGAAACAGTTGTGTCTACAGACCAGCAGAATCCAGAACCAGAATCCAGGACCTCACTGAGCAGAAGTCTAAGAGCTGTGGTGGAGTCGATCGGGTCTGCTGATCTCAGATGAAAAGAGGCGGGTTAATGCAGAGGAGATTAGAGTGAACGTGGTCTCAGAGCTCTGCGTGCTGGTCTCGTCTGGTCTGGTATAGGTCCTCTGGGTCCAGGTTTAAATGAGAATGAAAAAGCGTCTGAGGATAATGTGAGAATAGAGCGGCTCATACATCATCGTCTGTCTTCATGCTCTCTCAGAGAGGAGGGGGTCGTAAATCTACAGCGATCTGTCTGCAGGAATCTGCACACCTGTCACTTTTGATTCAACATTTGATTTTATTGTCTCTGCATTTACATGACATCATTAAACAAACATGGTTGATGAGTTTGAGGTGAAGCTTTCAGGTCCGAACCTCAGAGGAACATTTATTCTGCTCTCCAAACTTCTCTTACGCTCTTTACTATGACACAAAAATCATAAAGTTCAAATATTATTGATTCATTTGTGGTTTATATTTATCAGATAAGTTTTGAATCAACACTGTGAAAAAGTCACAATAAAATCTGGAAAATCCGTGCCTCCAGTTCCCCTCCCACAGATCATAAAGTTTCACACTTATTGCTGTAGTTGTAGAAATATGATTGAGGCACGAGAGAGCTCAACTTCCTGTTGTAGAGACAAATCGATAATAAATAAAAACATCAGATCGTCTCAGGCTTATGCCGATGGTTAAAACACTCTGTCAGCATCATGTGCTCAACTTTACAGCATCTTTGCACTCAGACGGTGCAGCAGTTTAATCAGTTACCATGCCAACAGGAAGTTAATTGATTGTTTCTGTCAATCATATAACAAAGGCATAATAAAGGAAAGGACAGAAATAAAGCAATGATTACAAACAGTGGAAAATGCAAAGAAAATTAGCACTTTGATAAATATTAGATGTCTTCAACAGAGTGGGAAAAGTTATTTAATCCAACCCCCATAAAAAAAGAGAACCAACTGCAGGAAATAAAAGATTTTATTAAACAAAACACAAGGATAAAAAGAACAACTTCAAACTCAAAATCACAAAGTAACAACCTTTAGAAAACAAGGAAAAGCCACGAGAGGTCGACACGATCAGGGTAATGAAGGCACAACAAGAAACACTGAGGATCAGGGAACACAGGGACACATGAGGAGCTTGAAAGAGGCTTAAAAACACCAAACATGGCAAGTCATGATGTCATCTCCATTAAATATTAACCAATTAGCAAAACAAAGCCTCTGTTTATTTTTGTCACATCCCCTGGTTAAGCTACCCTTTTATTTCCCCCTCATGTTTCTTGTCTTGTCATTTCCTGTTTTATTTTTGTGATTTTCTTACCTTGTGTTTCTTCTCCAGATCACTCCTTCGCCTGCGTTGATTGTCTGAGTGTGTGCACCTGGTGATCCTTGTCTGTTGGGCCCTTCCTCGTGTATTTAAGTCATTCACTCCCTGTCTTCTGTGCGAGATCGTGTTGTTTCCTTGTGTACATCCCTTCGAGCGTTTTTTGTCTGATTCCTCGTTATACCTTTGCCTTGTTTTTTGATCTCCTGTGTACCGAACCTTTTTGTCATTAAACGGACTGAAACTTGCCTTGCCTTCGAGTCTGCTTTTGGTTCCTTTTCTGGCAATCATTACAATTTTATTTAAATATTTATTTATTTTAAACATAAATAACTAATTAAACATGTAACAAAATAAAAACAACCAAAGTGCAAAAAAAACAAAATTTGTCATTTGCATGTTCAAAAAGGAGTTGGAGGAAGTCCAAACTTATCTGGTCCCACCCCTACACAAGTAGTCAGTAATTAAAACCCACTTCCAAATAATGGCGATAATAATGCTAAAAATAATCACACATAAACAAAATAAACCAAATAGTAATGATGTAAAGCCTCTGTTAAGGAGATAAAATATGATAATACAATGATAGTTGAAGATAACGCAACATAAGGCGGTAAAAAAACGAGTCACAACAAGCACACAGGACCATTTAGAGTTGCTGAAGAGTTTATCTGATGACTGTAGGCAGAAGCAAGCTAACACTACCCACTGACTCCCTGTGTTTGAGCAAAGCTAATTAGCGTTGAGCGAGCTCTACCCATCTCTTCCTGCATGCACAGTCAAAAGAATGGTGTCTATCTGCTTGTCATGGACTCTGAAGTGAGGCAAAAAATTGGTGTATCCCTTTAACAAATACATGATTCACTTTTCTAGTCTGGACTAGAGATCTTCTGCTGCAGGAAACCAGATCCAACACTTAAAAGTCTTTCTCCTGATTCCGCTGCTGGAGCTGATCCTGATTGGTTGGTCATAATTGGACCTCTAAACCAATCAGGCTTGAGTAAAGTCATCAAACAGAGCTTTAAATTTGCTTGGGCGTTAATCCTGCTGTAGACAAACATGTTTCTAAGAGGGACTGGTTAAAAACTGAGCATCCACACACAGTAAAATCCTTGTTTCCCAGAGCCTGTAGTTCGGTTTTGTCCTAAGAATGACTTTTCACCACCGTCAGCACATCTTCAGCTGAGGATCCCTCTGAGAAAAACCCCGCCGAGCCTCACAGGCTGCAGAGAGGGCAGAAGGAGAGGAAGTCATCTGGACGTGTGGGATTGTCTACGCTTCAAGGAGTCGGAGGTCTTACGCCGGTCCCCAGGGAAGACCTTGTTGCCATGGTAACTAATGAACCATGCTTAGGGTGGTGGTTGTGTGGGGGGGTTGCTCATGTAGATCCAGTAAAAGATGCTGATGTGGGTCGATTTTCTGAGTGTTTGTTGTCGAGCAGAAATAAAACGACACGTCCGGACCAGAGCAGGAGAGAGAGAGAGAGAGTGAAATATAAATGAAGAGATGTTTACATGCCTGAGTGCTGCGTTTCCATGTTTCTACACCACAAGATCACTGAGATGAGAAAGACGAGGAAGGAACTGGAGATGTGTTGTCAGGGAAGGAGCCAGAGAGACAGAAGAAGAGCTGGATCTTTCCTTTTCTCCTTTTCTCCAGTTGTTGGAGGGTTTTGGACCGGGATAAAGAAGGGGACGAATATTTTTAAAACTTTCCTTATATTTGCACAGCCAGCAAGAAAAGTTCAAACCAGAATAAAGTTCCACTTACGAGGATAAGGTCAGGATGGTTCACTGTGAAAAATCAGATCTTGGTAACGGTACTCATCCAACTACAAGACAAAAAAATCTCACTAGACTTATTCTAATCCACAATTTCCTGACATGTCTGGATTAATATCTTATTTGAAGATATACAAACTAAAAATAAGGCCTGAGCTGCTTGTAATAATAAATAAAATATCTGCCAATAAGACAAGACAAATATAACTTGAACAGATGTAAAACCTTCAGTTAAGACCCTCGCTGAGTTAAACTTTCTTTGTTTTATTGGCAGATATTTTCTCTTCATTACAAGCAATTAAATGCCTAATTTTTGCCTTTTAATCCTTAAAGTAAGATATGTATCTGGAATGGTTAAGTGAATGTGGATTAGAATAAGTGTTTTGGATATTTTTGACTTGAAATAGACAAACACACTAGCCTAGATCTGAGTTTTTGCAGTGCTGAGATGACAAGGCCTAAAGGGTTAGTTCAGGTTTTTTGAAGTGGGGTTGCTGGAGGTCCATGGCTCTAGTAAGCATGAGTGCCTATAAAGGAACTTGTTTTCCCTTGGGGAAGATATTCAGGGGTGGATCTATCCCAGCTGTCACTGGACGAGAGGCAGGGTACACCCTGAACCCGTCACCAGCGAATCACAGGGCTACATAGAGAGACAGACAACCATTCACACTCACACTTATACCTAAGGACAGTTTAGAGTCACCAATTTACCTAATGAGCATGTTTTTGGTCTGTGGGAGGAAGCCGGAGTGCACGGAGATAACCTATGCATGCACGGGAAGAACATGCAAACTCCAGACGGACGGTCCTGCCCGACCCAGGGATCAAACTGGTAACCTTCTCGCCGTGAGGCAGGAGTACTTCCTGCTGCACCACAGTGCAGACCGTTGTTTCACTATTTACTAGTTATTATATTCATATTTTAAATATTGTTTTGTATTTTTTTTTTGTTTTGTTTTTTTTAAATATTGTTAATGTTAATAGTGTATTAGTGTAAATTTCTTGGCCTTGTTCATAGTCTCACTTTACTTATTTCATTTATATTTTTACTTCATAAGGAAGTGGATAAAGCTTGAAGATTCTACATGTTGCAACCTGCTTACTTATTTTTTTTTACCTGATTTTTTATGCTTTTATCTGTTTTAATGTCTTTATTTGATATTCATACTGCTATACTGAGTATAAGAGCAACTGAAGCATCCAAAGTTTCCCTTGGGGATTAATAGATGGATTCTGATTCTGATTTACGGTGTTTAACTTTTCCTCCACAAAGCCCCTGTGTTTGGAACTACTTTTTGATGCAACGAAGGAACGTATCCTTCCACCATGAACTCCCCATGTTAGATCAGAGTGCTGCAGCAGGGTCAGGAAGAGGTCACTGGAGCACAAACTGATGTAAATGGCAGGACTCATCTCTCTGCAGGGACAGAGTGTTGTGTTCATGTGTGCCCATTTTACTGATCGGGAGAACGACACATGACAGTTTGAAGGAAATGAAAGAGCTCTGATGATGACTACAGTCTCTCATTTGCCATGAACAACATTTCCTGAAAATGTATTTAAAATCCATTCAGAACTTTGTAAGTTATCTTGCTCACAGATGGACGGACAGACAAACAAACAAATGACAGCAAAAACTAAACCTCCTTGGTGGAGGTAACAAGGATATTTGCTAAATAGGTAGACATAAAAAGATGATCTCTGCTCCTCTTTCTTTTCAACATGCACACCAGAGCCGGCCCTACCTGATGTGGTGCCCTAGGCAAGATTTTATAAGGCACCCCATCCACTGGCGATTTTCACACGCTTATAAAAGAAATCAAATAGCATTGTTTCTACCATTGTCTTTAATTTGTAAGATAACATGTCACCTAATTTACATGCTTAACAAATTACAAATAAATACAAAAAAATCTGAAATACAATATATATACTCTAACCACAAAATAAAAATCCAGGAAATAAGTGGATAATATGAATAATAGTAACAAATTATAAACACAACAATCAACACTAAATAATTTAAACAACCACACAGTTTGCAATAATTCTATACATAAGCTACATTTACCTTATATGGTGTTATCATTTGTAGTTATATTAATTAGACATTGCTTTACATTTGAATCAATGTGAGGCTTTCCATTTTGAGAGTTAATAGTAATAACTAGTTTTAACATAAATTTATATTGAAGATACATTTTTTCCCAGTTTTGTGGCGCCCCCTGGAGGCCACAGTGCCCTTAACATTTGCCTCTATTGCCTAATGGGCCAATCGGCTCTGATGCACACCTTCTGCTTAGTGGTTGGCAAAAAACATTGTTTCAATCATAAAGATCACAGAATACAGTCATATATGTGAACTGTATGTTTTAATCATCACAAGTAGTTTCTGAATTGAATTAGAGGTCAAATATTTATATAAAATAAAAGTTAAAACAGCATTAAGGCAGGCAAAATGGTACCAAGTGATGGTGGTGTTGGAGCACAAAGTTCAGTCTTATTGAAAATCTTTTTTTTTTTTTTTTTTTTTTGAAGCCTTTAATTATGCACTTTAAGAAACCAGTGGTGTGGACAGAAGAAGGGTGACCAAGAAAATATAAACACATTTGCAGGAAAACGTCATTTCAGAGGCAGCTACAGATCCTAAATTAAGAGCAGAGTGAGGCCGGAACACAAAACACGTCACACACATGCGGGCCGCGTTGTAGGATGAGTCTCCATCTTTGGGCTCTCTCGGTCACACCAGCAGACCTAATTGTGAAGTGGGACATTATGTAGGACACACAGAAAAAAGGGTGGGAGGCTAAAAAGAGAAAAGTGAGAGAGCAGTAATGGAGGGACGTCCTGCGCCTCAAAACAACTCACACAAATGTGGAGGAGCACAAACGTGCCTGGAGTCAAGTTTTATTACAAACAAGGCCAACAGGTGAGCTGTGACATCACCATCATCATATATCCCCGATGTGATCCCCAAACAAAGAAACCCCAATTCAAATGAAGTTGGGACGTTGTGTAAGAGCAAATAAAAACATGATATCTACCACAAAGACATAATATTGAATGTTCAAACTGATTAACTTTGTTATTTTCTTAAATAATCACTCATTTGAATTTGATGCCTGCATCAAGTTCCCAAAAAGCTGGGACAGGGGCAACAAAAGACTGGGAAAGATGAGGACTGCTCAAAAAACACCTGTTTGGATCATTCCACAGGTGGACAGGTGAATTCATTGGGTATAACAGGAGCATCCCTGAAAGGCTCCACGCCAAGGTCCACCACTTTGTGAACAACTGCGTTGAGCAAAGAGTCCAACAGTTTAAGAACATTTTTCAATGTACAGTTTCAAGGAATTAGGGATTTGATCATCTACAGTCCATAATATCATCAATAGATTCAGAGAGTCCAGAGAAATCGCTGCACATAAGCGGCAAGGGCGAAAACCAACATTGAATGCCTGTGACCTTTGATCCCTCAGGCAGCACTGCATTATAAAGCAGCATCATTCTGTAAAGGATATCAGCACGTGGGCTCAGCAACACTTCAGAAAACCATCGTCAGTTAACACAGTTCATCTCTACATCTACAAGGTCAAGGTCAAACTCTACCATGCAAAGACAAAGACAAATATCAACAACACCCAGAAACACCTTCTCTGGGCTGAGGCAAAGTGGAAAAGTCTGCTGTGGTCTGAGTCCACATTTCAGACTGTTTTTGGACATCATGGACGTGGTGTCCTCCGAGCTAAAGAGGAAAAGGACCATCCAGACTGTTATCAGAGCAAAGGTCAAAAGACAGCATCTGTGATGGTATGGGGGGGTGTTAGTACCCATGGCATGGGTAACCTGCACATCTGTGAAGGCTCCATTAATGCTGAGAGGTAAATACAAGTTTTGGAGCTGTGATCCATCTTTTTCAGGGACGTCCCTGCTTACTTCAGAGACAGTGAAGACACATTCTGCTCGTGTTACAGCAGCGTGGCTTCAGAGTCAAAGAGTGCAGGTATTAGACTGACCTGCTGCAGTCCACACCTGTCTGCACTGAACATGGACTGAAGTTGTACATCAAGTAAGGATGTGAAAGAAATCTGCCTACAAAGCTTCAAAAAATTATGTCCTCAGTTCTTATTGAGTGTTGTTAATAGGAAAGGTCATAACAGTGGTAAACATGCCCCTGTCTCAGCTTTTTTGGAACGTGTTGGAGGCATTTAATTCAAAATGAATGAATATTTCCAAGAATACAATAAAGTTTATCAGTTTGAAAATTAAATATCTTGTTTTTGTAGTGTTTTAAGGTCAAAAAGGAGTTGCAAATCATTGTTGTCTGTTTTTATTTCTTTTTTAGACAGTGTCCCAACTTCATTGGAATCAAAGTTTGTACCTAAAATGACCACAAACTGTCTGAAAGCAGCCTCTATTCGCCACATTCACAGCAACTTACTTTTCCACCACCAAGCTGTTTTGTTTGGGCACTACTTTGGACCACAGCACAGCCAACGTGTCCTTCCACCAGCAGCACGGACCAGCTACCGTCATAAGAGGGAACAACCACGACCAAACTGAACAGATGTAATTACTGAGGCTGTGATGAGGGGGCCAAATGAGATGTCTCTTAATAGGGCCAAGAAATCCCTGGGATGCCCTGCCGAGGGTATCGTGGTATCAAAGCGTGCCAACAGATGATCCCCAGCCCCCCCGCTGGTCCATCTTAAGAAGTCCTGTCCCCCTCCCGCAGAGATGAATCATGGACTCTCGGAGGGTCTTGAGTGATTTGTCAGAGGAAACGATCCCTGTGATTCAGCTGGAGCACCTCTCTGTCTGCGGCAGGGATAATTACTGAAGGATATGCCTTCATACTCCAGAGTTTCAGCTCCGTGCATTAAGATGAAGACGGGGTCATTGATTTGTTGAGCACACCTTACAGGAGCCTACTCGCACCCGCTCCACCACCGCACAGGGCTGCTGCTGCCCTCCCCTCTCTCTCTCTCTCTCTCTCTCTCTCTCTCTCTGAAAGCACATTAATCATTGCAGACTCCCACATGTTTTCACCTCTACCTACCTCCCCGCCCTGTTTCTCCTACTCCTCCAGTTCTCTTCCTCTGCTGCAGGAGGCAAGTGGGTCAGCGGCAACTGGAGGATTGCTCTTACTTTGTGTTAGAGAGAGAGAGAGGCTACAAACAAGACAGATAAACTGCAAGATGATCATTTAGTTGATACCAGGTCTGACTGATTTTCTCCAGGAACCATGAAAGCTGAAATAAAATGAGTTCACATGAGGCCGAGGACCGTGGACCCAAAGTTTACCCTGATACTTTGATCAGATTGCAATGCCTGAGGTCCCTCATCTCAAGGGGCTTACCTTTCACATATTTATATTAAACAAATATGGTGCTATAAAAATAAAATTGATTGACTGAATCTATATTCAGCAGAGACAAATGTGATGAGGACAGATTTATGATCTGGGCGTCCATGAGTTTGTCTCTATCATAAATTCTTATTTTTAGTCCCTTTGTCTCTGCCTGGATGGATCCATCTCTGGATGGATGTATGTGTAAATACAAATATATTTATTATACGTATTTGTATATATGCATAGATATGTGAAGAGTATGGCTTCAGCCTGCATAACAGTATTTTACTGTAATATCTGCAGCTACCTACTGTGAAAGATCTTTACAGTAAATTACTGTAAATGGCAATGGATTTTTGAAAACCATACTGATTTCTGTAAATGTAATACTATTTTACCGCAACATTTACAGTTACCTACTGTAAAATATCTAGACAGTAAATAACTGGAAAGGGCGAAGTATCAAAATGGCTTCAGTCTACTCCAGAGTGTCTTGAGATGACATTTGTTATCCTTTGGCACCATAAAAATTAAGATTATTGGATTTATTGATAAAGAGTAAAATTTTGTCACGACCAAAATTCCATTTCCACCTGGAAAAAAAGGGCAAGATTAATTTTAGCAAATGTTTTGCATTTTTGAAACAAATGCTTGAGAAAAGTATTTGATTCAATAAAAATGCATGTATGTGATTTTTTTTTCTTGAAAAAACAATTTATTGCTATTAATGATCATTTAACTTAGTAAAGGTATAGTTAAATAAATTATAATACAGCAAATTCACTGTCATTTGAAATGAAGTAAGAAAAATTATTAAATAATGAACCACAATAATTTATCAAATAAAAATACAGCAAGGATGCTGTTTTTTAAAAACCAATAATTATGCTGTTAATTAAAATAGAGCACTGCTTCCGTAAAGACATTTACTTGGCAACAAGATGCCAGTAAGTTACTGTAAAATTTACAGCAACCTGTTTACAGTGTAAAGACTGATTGACTGATTGAAATATTAATCTAAGTAATTACAATAACATAGCCAGTGTTTAGTCCAATCCCCATCAATAATTTATCAAATAAAAATACAGCAAGGATGCTGTTTTTTAAAAACCAATAATTATGCTGTTAATTAAAATAGAGCACTGCTTCCGTAAAGACATTTACTTGGCAACAAGATGCCAGTAAGTTACTGTAAAATTTACAGCAACCTGTTTACAGTGTAAAGACTGATTGACTGATTGAAATATTAATCTAAGTAATTACAATAACATAGCCAGTGTTTAGTCCAATCCTCAAAGGCACTTTCATTAACAGCTAGCTGCACCATGTCAGGCAAAAACAGAATTAAACTAGAAGAGCAGAAACCTCTGCTAAGCTATTTCCAACATTGTTGTGTGAGTTATTGGCGAAAATGTGGAAAAGTGCCCCATCCTCAGCTGTAAGAAATCCTGAAAACAATCCTGGATCTACATCTGGATTCAGGTCAACAATCTATCAAGCTATCAGAGAAAATGTGGAAAACCAGCTGTCTCACAGTGTTTACAGATCCCTGGAATCACATCCAGATCCTGGAATTCCCTGGAGAGCTTCTCTACCTTCTCCAGTCAGTGTTAATTATGATGGCACTTTTCAATTTAGTTTCAGTTATAGTCTTTGCCTGAAATATCTTTTAGTTTTATTCATAATTTTGTCATCTAAATTGTTTTAATTCTAGTCTAGTTTCAGTCGATAAAATTTCACAACATTTTAGTCGATGAAATCTGCTGTAAATTTAGTCGACTAGAATATAAAGTGTGAAGTGTAAGACATTTTTTATGTTTCCCTGAATTTCTGAAGTCATGTTGTACACTTGGATAAAATGAAACATCTAATAACCTTTTATTGAATGCTAGTAAAGTCTGAATGTATAAATGAACAGAAACAAATTGAACTTTTGTGTGAAATACAGTCACCTTTATATTATATATATTCACCTGTTCTACATGAATATATCAATTCATAAAGAGAGGAGCTCTGATTGGATCGCTCCACAACTTATCCCACCACCACCAAGCTAAGGCAGCTGTGATTGGATGTCCCTCTCAACTCATCCAACCTTTCCACACAACCAAAGTAGCTGTGATTGGATATATTCCTAACTTGTCTTTACTTTCTACATGACCAGATTAGGTCTGATTGGATTAAGTCTCTGTCAAACATTTTAGTCTAGTTTTTATTTGTTGATGAAAATGTCAGATAATTTAGTTTTAGTTTTATTAGATACTGTCTAGTTTTTGTCAGGGGAAAATTGTTGTGGAAGAAAACTATGACGAAAATAATTAGTCAACAATATTAACACTGTCTCCAGTTCCTCCTCAGGGATCCCAAGGCCAGATGAGAGATATAATCCTTCCAGCAAGGTCTGAGTCTGCCCTGGGGTCTCCTCCCAGCTGGGCACGCCTGCTGGACCTCCACAGGAACCAGGAGGTGTCCTAATTAGATGCCTGGACCACCTTAACTGGCTTGTTTCAATGTGAAGGAGCAGCGGCCCTGCTCCAAGCTCCCTCTGGAGGTCCGGTTTCAACCGCTTGGATCTGCACTCTCAGTATGGAGCCCCCTTATTACAGACATTAAATCAGGAGGATCCAGCTGCTCTGCAAGGTTTTAAAGTGAGACCATAGAGGCTTTTCATACACTAAACAACATCAGAGCAAAAAGGCAGAAATAAAACATCCTAAAGAGTTTTCTCCTCTACATCCGTGCCCCTCGGTATCCCTAAAGAAAACTATGAAATTTATTTAAAAAGAGAATCTCCTCATAAATGCAGAAAAGAATCAAACAGGCAGGAAATCACAGATCCAGCAGCTGCAGATGTAGAGAGAGAAATGATTAAAAAAAGTCCTCATGTGAGTTTAAATTTCCTCTTTCATTCACATTTATCCCCAAAATACTGAACATAGTGAAGACTTTTTCTGCCCTCAGCTCTGTCTGTCAGGTTTGTGCTTCAGGTTTTCAATGAGGAGACTTTGCCATCTACTGGTCTCTTCTGATCAGTACAATGTGAACTGAAATGGGAAATAAAATAGAATTTATTATCACCTACAGCAGCAAAGTCGCTGCATGAACTGAAGAGGATGTTTTTTATCCCGGGATTTTCAGCTTAATATTTGGATCCTAACATTTTAGTGTTTTATTGAGACATATGTTTTAGCTGTTTGTTTTATCATTCTCAACCTTCTTTAATTATTTATCTCAAACTATTTACTTTGTGAACTATTTATAATTTGTAGTGCCAAATATCTTATTTTATTCTGGTCTTGTTTTTTGTTTTGTTTTTTTTACCTGTTTATACATGTAGTTTCAAGTTTATATCCTCTATTCTCTCTATTTTTTGCTGTAATTTATTAATGCTTTTATAATTACTATGTTTATTTTATTATTACTCTTATACTATGTCTACTTTTAGTGATTTTAACATCATCTCCAATGTTTTCTCATAATGAACTCATGGTAGCATTTTCTCACTCTCTCTTATTTTAATTTTTGTAACTTTGAGCCATTTTCTGCCATCTTTTACTCCTCCTGGATTTTCTTTTTCAATAAAATATGTAAAATCTGAACCCCTTCAAGCACAACCAAGTTAAATACATCCTTTATTTCAGGACAGCCAGGGCTATCAGAATATTAATGCTGCGGTGTTGTCAGATTGATCTTTTCAAAGTTGTTTGACTACAGAGACCAAACAAAATAATCAAATCTAGATTTGACAGAACTTGATATAAATCACACACAAATCGATGCTGAACAAGTCTTTTGACAATCGGTTCCCTTAAGCCTTGGACATAAGGTAAAAAACAATACAAGTATGCAAAGAAACTCAGAAACAAAGCTTCATATTTACATTGATACCTCTAGATATTTTTTTTGTTTGTTTGTTTTGCTCCATATCATCATTTGTGCCACCTTATGAAGCAGTTTCTTCTCCAAATGTTACAAAAGGCCACATCACATTTCTGAAATTTCACTTTAAACTATTTTAGGAGCTGACAGGTAACTCGTTTTTTCCAATGACAACATTTGGCTGCTCCTGATTGGATGACAAGAAAAGTAGAAGCTGAAAGCATCTGATTGGTCAAAGGGGGAACAGGAGTTTTCATCATGACAATGTTGGAAAACATGATTTATTATAGATTTATCATATAGTGGCTGGAAGTTGGCTGGAAACTAGCAGGGAGGGGAATACTGAAGTGACTGGATCTGTAAAAAGGTGAATTAACTTTGAAATTCCTCTCTTCTGTTCAACATGTATGTCCAACAATATTTTCAGTTTTAAACCAGTTTTATATTGAAACAAAGATTAAAGCATAAGAGAGCTCACCTCATGCATGTTTCTGTCATTACTGTATTTATATCAGCCTTTTCAGCATGCTAAACATATCTTTAAAAAGTCACCTACATATTAATACTTTAATAATGTTTTCCTGAAGAGCACAGACCAGTAAGACTTCAAACTGGGGTGGACTGGGACAAAAATTTGGCCCTGGAGTTTGTGGTCTGCCCCTGCAACCCAACCACGGATAAGCGGAAGAAGATGGATGGATGGATATCCTCCAACCTATTTTTCATGGGGATTCCCAACCTGCAAATTGCTCTTTAAGGCTGGTCATTAATAAAGATGTTTTAACTCTTAAAATCATGATGGGTCAAAAATGACCCCATGAGATAGACTTTTTTTCAACATTTTTGCCATGAAAAGCTATAATTATTTCATTTTGTTTACATAACTTCATCTAAATTTTTAAGTTACCTTTTTTACTTTTTAAGAAATTGTGATAGTTGTATTACTGCTCCAAACTTCAACAGTGGTCAAAAATGACCCCTGTGCATTCCCTATGGAATCTCATGGGAATGTGGGATTTTTATTAATTGTGGCCGTCAGGAATTTATTTATTTACTTTGTGGACACACGGTCAGTTTCAGAGGGGCCATCAGTCAGGAGAACAACAGTAACAAGTAACCTTAAATTAAATGGTGAAACATACCAATCAGGGCCGATCACAGCATAGAGATGATATTTGTCAAATCGTGAATGACCTCAGATCAAACATGGATCATAAAATGCTCTCTGTTCTTGTGCTGCTTGATCACCAGAGTCTTTAAAACAGGCTCCATGATTTGACTGGTGTCATGGTTTGATTGGTTCAGATCTTACCTCACTGACTGACTTTTATCAGTGTGAGGGAATGCCAGCTAAGACTGTACAATGTGAACTGTTGCATTACCTAGTGCTCAATTTGAGGTCCTACACTTTCTCACTTTTTATATGTCTCCACTTGAAAATGTCATCAGAAGGCACCACATCCATTTCAAAAATGATAAACAGCTGTATTTTGTTGGTGTATCCTAATAACACAGAGCTGAGTGATTCATTTTTTTTAACAGTTTCATAGATGTCAAGTGTAACTGAGTTCACAAAATCTTTTCGAAATCTTAAATTTAAAT
Organism: Cetoscarus ocellatus; assembly: GCA_037902135.1. Taxonomy (NCBI): domain Eukaryota; kingdom Metazoa; phylum Chordata; class Actinopteri; order Labriformes; family Labridae; genus Cetoscarus; species Cetoscarus ocellatus. The sequence goes on from JBAMNC010001115.1 coordinate 249,623, forward strand.
GCTCTATTGAAAGACTGACTTATTCTTGGTATGTAAAAATTTCCTAAAAATCACAATAAAGTGTGATTGATGGCAGATAACTTGAAACCAAACCAGGACAATACTCAGGTTTTAGTCATCTCTATTGGAGCTCAGAGAGAAACTGAGTGCAAACTCTGAGCACTGTCCTTTAGTCCATGTCAGCAGGTGAAGAATAAAGGCCTCATATTTGATCATAACCTTTGTTTTAAGCTTCATACAAGAAACAAAACTAAGAATCATTCTATCACACAAGAAACATTTCCAGAGAGAGACACTTTCTCCCTCAAACCGATGCTGAAATTCTTATTCATGCTTTTACTTGCCAAGTCAATTATTATAATCTTATTTCTGGTCTTCTTGAAAAACATTTTTCAGCTTCAGCTGCTGCAGAACAGCTCCTAAGATGCTGAAAAAGACCAGAAAGAGAGCAAACATTACATTTATTATTTAGTTATTTGATTTAAATTCATTTATTAGTCTCCATACAGTCTTGCTCCAGCTTAGCTGTCTGATTGACTTTATCAAATGAACATGTGAGACCTCCCAGGTCTTCAGCTCGTGGTTTTTCAGCAGTGCCAGAAGTTAAGCACCCATGTGAGGGGGACTTTAGTTTTTTGGGTTTTTTTTCCCCTATATCTTACATTTAAGCCTTGCTTTTATTTGAGCTGTGATTTATTTTAGTCCCCTTTATTATTTATGCATTGATATTTGGGTTTGTTTCATTTACTGTTATATTTCAGCTCAGTTTGTTCCACTTTTCTGAACAATCAAGTAATTTACCTCATCCTGTTTCATAAACTATAAATATTTTATTGTTCAGTTTTGTAGCGTTTTATCATCTTAGTCTTATTTCAATTTACTTAATGGTTTATTATTTAATCATTTCCTCAATTAATTCATTTTATTTCCTATTATATATAATAATAAAAACAATAGTAGTAATATTTTTTTAATTTCCCCTTCAGTGTTTCCTCATTTTAGACTCATGGTAGGGTTTCCTCAGGTCTTCACTCCATCAGTTCCTGTTTCATTGACTTCTTTGTTTTGAAACTTGCTCCACAAAAAAAAATCCTGTACAAACAAAATCAGATTGATTGTTATTTTTATTTTGAACACACCACCACCATGACTGTTGGCTATTTAAAATACCCAGAGCCACTTAACAGAACAACATTCAAGAGGAGGAGCTGTTTGGCCCTCAAAAAAAGAAGCACTTCATGTGCTCATCATCATCATCATCATCATTAGGACTTTTGTCATTATTACATACAGTAGTTGATACAGTTAGCCATAGAAATTATAACATGTAGTCATAAAAAGGGTAAACTAAATGAACTGATTAAACAAACAAACAAACAAAAAAACACATCTCTGTTTTTATACTCTGGGGTTTCATTTTCATGGTCAGAATCTCGCTCATGCTCTCTGCATCTTTTTACTTCATCTTTAAAAAGAGGAAGATGTCACTACAAACACAGATGATTCAAGACAACAAAACACATTTTTCTCTTTACAGTCAGCATCACTGTGTTAATAATCCTCATCAACATGTATTCACCCACACTGGTCAAAGAGTCCAAACAGAAAATAATAAAAAGACACAAAAATGAGTGTTCAGTTAAAAACGTCGTGTTTAAAGGTTCAACATTACACTGCAGTTTGTAAAACACTAGAACCAAACTGATCATAATTAAAGTCTTGCAGATGGATTAGGTGCCATTGATTCCATCATTATTCTTCTTCTTCTTTTGTTCTCTGCACCTTCATGTTTCTGTGCTGCTTTGACTGAGGATGTTTTCCAGGACTGAACTTTGCTCACTTCATGTTGTAGGCTTCTTTTAAACCTATCAGGGCTTGTTCCTTTGTGATGCTTCTCCAGGCCTCTGGTACATCAGCAGGTTTGGCTGTGTATTCCTTAGCAAATCTTTCATTGTATTTTACCAGGACATACTTCCAGTAGTCTGATGCCTCGATGGTGCGGTCAGCAGGAATGTGCCAGTCTGGATAGTATGTGGCATAGTCTTTCAAATTACGCGTCTTCCATTCAGTCTCTGGACTGCTGAATGTGATGTTACTGTGGACATTAGTTGTACACAGGTCCTCAACTAACTTTTGAGATTCTGAATTTCTGTACGTACCAAGACCTTGGGGCCGATGCACAGCTGCATGATGCTCCTTGTGGTCTTTGCCTCCAGCCTCACAGGGAACTTTACAAAATGGACACTGTCTTCCACAGCCAAACACTCGCCTGAAGAGCTCATCTTGGGGTTTGGTTGAGAGTTTTCTGAGAGTCTCGGAGATGTAATCAGGGTTTGTACCCTCCTCCTGCAGCTCCTTCTTTAATTCATCTAATGATTCAAAGAAGTTTTCTGTAAACTGTTTGCAGGTGCCTTGGACTTGAAACAGGGCGGTTTTTACATCCTCCACCGATATTGAGATGTCTTTGTTCAGATACTCACGCATGTTCTTCATCAGCTCTGGGATGCTTTTCTCGTCATCTGGTTGAGTGCCATCTTTGCATTCGTTGGATTGCTTCAGTGCTTCTGTGATTTTGTCTGTGATGATGTTCAGAATCTTATTCTTCAGTCTGCTCAGGGTCTGACCGTCTGACATTTTTTGTAGGACTTGCTGAAATATCCAGTCCTTCACATAAATTTCATAGCTGCGAATGAACCTGACAAAACTTTCAAAGTCGTCCTTTTGCAGCAGCTCTTCTTGAATGTTGTACTGGAAGTATGAGCGAGAACTGAACTCTGGTGTGTGGCAACTTGTCAGAATTTCATCAACTATGTCGACCCCTAGAGATCTGCAGATGTAGCCCTCAACTGCAGGTTTGATACAAGTTCTGACATAATCAGCTGCTTTACGTTGGCAGAGATCTTTCTCATTGAATAAATCAATGAAGTCTGTCAAGTACTGTTTCTTCTTGTTCTCAAGTTTTATTTTTGGATCCCGTTCACTCAAGAATTTTCTGTGCATGCAAAGAAATTCTCTTGAAGCAAATCCACAGATGTGAAGCTTCAGATCAATCTCAAACTGGAGATTCTGCTTATTGCTGTCCTGGCTGATGGACTCATCAACTTTTTCCAGAAGGTCCTTTGTGAAAGAATCATGGTAGTCTCTGCCAGTCGTTGTAGTATCTTGAACAAATCGTTTGCAAGATTCAATGACACTGTTTGCAAGGGTCTGCAGTTCTCTTTTGACATCTTTATAGTCGAAAAGACGTTTGAATAAAACCATTTTTATGTGATCTTTATTTGCTATGAACTGTTCGTTACCAATTTCTGTCAAATTCCTAATGTTCTGCAGTTCCTTATTGACATTTTGATTTCCAAAATGTCTTTTTAACTGGTCAAGGACTTTGGCAGGTATGTCTTGCTCTCTTAAGCCAGTTATTTTTGCAGTGACCTCTGCCCACATTTTTTCAAATTCTTCTTCCAGCTCTTTCTCAAACAGTGTGCATTTTTTGCATTCAGTCAGAAGTTTCATAACTCTCTCTTCAATCACTTCGCGGTGTTTTCTGTGAAGTACTTCCGCCTCTCTTGAACTCATATTAAGTTCAAATGCACGGTCCAAGTCATTGTATGCTGAGCTCTGGATTTCATTTTTAAGACTCTCTATTCTGATGGAAAAGTCTCTTTTGTATTTCTCCAACAGATTCACATGCTTATCTTTGCTTTTGTAGTAGTCCTTCAGCTTCTGCGCCATTATATTTCTTTGTTCCTCTATTTTATCTGCTACCTCTTTCTTTTTGGTTTGGACCATTTCTTGTAATCCCTGAAGCTCACATTCAGTGTCAGAATTTGAGATTGCCATTTCAGTTTCCGTTTGCCAACGAGAAATCTCTTTTCTGAAGTCCCACTCCCACTGATTGAACTCCTTGCAAAGGTTGTCATAGGCATTAGCCACAAGAGTGTTTCTGAAGCTAAAGATGAAGTTCTCAAACTTGACAGATCTCCAGAGACTTCTCACCCATTCCAGAAACTCTGGGATTTGTGACACATTGTCTCTTTTTACAGTCTCCAGAAGACTTCTCTTGAACTCCGCCACAGTGTCACTGTAGCCAGTGTTCACTGGAGCCATTGGTGGGGTCCCGTGCCAGAGTCCTGGGATGTTCCAGTTATTTTTGTCCAGGTCATAGTCTAGCACCTCTGTGAATGACTGTATGGAGGGTTGCTTTTCCATTTGGGCTGCGACTCTGGTCATTTCATCGAGCTGGTCTAAGAGATGTTGTCTCTCTGTCTTGGTCTTTGCATGGGCAGAAAGTCCAGCAATGTTTTGGTGCACAAAATGACAAACTGGCTTCTTACCAACTTCCTTCATCCTCAAGAATGCATGAGTTGCAATTTGGAGAACGTCTTTCATTTCAGTTGAGTTTTCCATTGCAACATTGACGATGGTGACATCACTTAAGCCAATGACAAACGTTGCCAGCTGGTTGTCATGCTCATAACTGTCCTCCAGTTTTGCCAAACAAGGAGACTTCAGACCCTCTGTGTCAATGACAACTATAAAGTCATAGTTCAGTCTGCTTTGCATGTCATCACCTACTCTGAGGAAGAGCATGTATGCTCCTCTTGTGCATCTGCCACTGCTGACAGGAAACTGCACACCAAACATGGTGTTGAGGAGAGTCGACTTCCCTGAACTCTGAACGCCCAGAACAGTCAACACCAACAGTCTGCTCCTCCCTCCAACCTTGTTGTGAAGCTCCATCAGCACATCTGTCACCCATCTTTGTGGGATGTTGGAAGCATCTCCATCCAGAAGCTCTAAAGGATATCCATCCAGGAGCATTTCAGCAGCTACTCCAGGGAGACCAGATAATTTGTCATCAGTGTCTTTTGACTTTGAGGAGAACTCATAGATCAGCCCCATCTCTCTTATGTAATGCTCTATTCCCAGAGAACTTTCCAGCAAAGCCTGATCCAGCTCTGTGATCTTCTTCATGTCCTTCTCCTTCTTGGTCCGCTCTTCTGACAGCTTGTGACGTAGTAAAGATTGTTGCATGGCTGGCTTCAAATGAGCATTGAGTTTGAGTTTCATCCACTTCAGGAAGAAATCTCTCTTCACCTTGTCTCTTTCAGATGCTTGTTGAATAAAATCTGTCATGGCTTTGGACAGTTTGTGTTCATCAAGTTCCTTCATGATCTGTTGTTTCTTCTTTTGGAGCTCAGATTTATATTCTTCCAGTCTTTGATCTCCAGCTTTTTTCAACCTGCATTCTTCCTTTTCTAGCTGTGATAACTTTTTCCAGTTATGTCCCTGTAGAGGGAGATGTTTGTTTTTGTAGTCTGGAATAGGTTGCAGACCAATTCCTTTCACAATCTCCTCAGCAGCCTTCCTCTGGTCCACACTTTGGCTTTCATCCTCAGACAGACCAAGTTCAACAGCCTTGTCAAGCATGTTTTCGATTTTCATGATAGTTTTCACATTTGTCAATGATTCATTGATGGTTGTACTCAATATTTCTGAAAACTCACTCTTATTAAGTTTTGAATATTTGATTTTCACATTGGTCGGTGGTAGATCCAATGCTTTGATAGTTGTTTTGACAGACATTATGTCCTGATTAGTACTCTCTTTTTTGCGATTCACAACCAGGAACAGTTTAGACCTCACATCCTGAAGAGACGTCAGGATCTTGTGCTCGTTTTCTTCAACTTTGTCCAGGAACACAAAGGTCGCAGTTGACACATGAAAGAGAAAACTAAACTGAGCATTGAATTGACTTACCTCTCCTCTAAGGTTGGCCACAGCGATGGGTTTTGGGAATAAGTCAGTGTTTTCTCTGCCACATGGAAGGTACCAGGACACTTCAACCAGTCCATTGGCAATTTTCCGTTCATGAGATCCCCCTTTCATATCTCTGTGCACAAACATGTTGTTACTGTACTGGTCAAGGCTGAGAATATAATTCAAACACTGGGACTTGGATAAGCTGCAGTTTTTCAGCCTCACAAAGGAGAAGAGGGGTATGTCTGCCTGGACAATACTGTCTTCTTCAAACCCTCTAGACTCAGACATGTCTTGTGGACGCCACTCTTTGACGATGTCCCTCAGAGCCCACACCATCAAGGTACACTGGGTACTGTTGCCATGAGGCAGTAACAGTGGGACAGAGAACTGGCACATTGACATTTTGAGGCATATTTCTTGTTGTAAGAAGCTGTCAGCACAAAGAAAGAGTGCAACAATTAGGTCAAGAATGTTCACCTTATTGTCCACATAGTCCTCTGCAGTGTGAGGGTCAAGGTCAAAGAACTCATCCCTTCCCTCCTCTTCAACATATTTGTTTAATAGCTGTGTGCAGTTCCTGCATTTTGCATTGATGTTCAATAGTTTTCTGAGGAAATCCCATTGCATGTCCTTCACTGATGAAACAGCTTCATCATACACATTGTTTTTGTTGACCTCCAAGAAAGACCGAAGGGTGAGTTTGTTGGGATAAAATGTTTCCAGTCCAAGTTTTGAGAGTAAGATGGAGAGGGCTGTCAGAGAAAGAGAGCACATTTACAACATCAGTCTCTGCTTTAATTGATTAGACAGAAGAGTATATCCCCTGGGTCACTTTGACCTTGATGCAACTTTATATTTGTCAGGGGCTATAACAGATTTTAATGATCCAGATATTTCTCAACACCAAAAAAAAAGATCACTGCATGTGTCCCCAGATGTAGGAAGCATGACAGAGCTGTTACAACACATTGGCCCTCATTTATAAATCAGGTCCAGATTTTGGCATACAAATCGTCTTACACCAGCTTCCCAGTTCTCAAAAGAGAATGAAAGTTTTATGGGGATGATTGTAAACCTATTTCAACAGACTTTACATACAAATAAAAACATTATATCCTATATTCACTGTTTCTGTTCAGCGAAATGCTGCCAACATCTACACACTACACCTTTAAGTTACAAGTCCGAGCAGCATACATCTGATTAACCAAAGTGCTTCTATGGTGAGAGAGTTTTAAGGCAGATGTGATGAGGGGCAAAAATAGCAGCAGAAGTTTGTTCCCATAACACAGAACCTGATGTTACAGCAGCTCACACTGAGTGAACCCTTATTAAAGTAATTATGGATATGTTTTATTTCTTATGAACCTAAAGGTGGTCGCTCTTTCTCCCAATGAGAGATCGCTGCTGAAGAGAAATAAAACTGCACAGAGCCATAACGCACAGAGTGGGCCATAGAGCAGAACAGGTAAAAAAAAAAAAAAATAGAGAAAAACTTTGTTTAATCATCTGTTCTGAAGTTTCTTAGTTTATCTGAGAGCTGATCAGACAGGAGCAGACTGTTCACTGACTGACTCTGTCTCATGGAAACATACAGATGAGATGTTCATCAGTGCATCATCAGTAATCTGTTAATCATAAAAAGCTCAACAACATGTCTGTATGAACCTTCAATGTGAATGTTTGATTTTTATGGAGAACTGTTAAAAGCTGTTTTCAGCATGAATTGTCCTCAATATTCCGATAATTTATAAAAACATCACTTTCCACACCATGAAAATTGTTATTCCCGACTGATGAATCCCATTAAAGGTGTTGGTGCTGTTAATAAACAAAGTTTATCAGCTATCAGAATACAAACAGGGTAAAGACGTATGATTCATGTTTTTGTCTCTTATTCTGCGAGTAATGGAGACACCAAAACCCCTTTCAGACTGGCCAAAACTTGTTTTAACCCGGTAACAATCGGCTCCTGTCGGCAGTTTGAAAGGGTTTAATCAGCATTTTGACCTGGGTTGACTGACCCTTCAAGCGACACAGGTTTTTATCGGCTCGCCTCCGATCGGCTCCAATGGGAACATCATACCCGGGTCGGTAAATTAGCGGGTTGCTAATTTACGGATGACGTTGGCGTAGCGTGCCCACGGCATAATATCGCACCCATTCCCCTACGTCTGTAACTTATGTGACTCTTTGCCATCTCAGCAACAAATTTCATCTGCCTTTGTATCATCAGCGCCGAGTTTGTACATTTTTAAAGAGGGACAAAAGCACAAAGTACAAAAAAACGTATCCACGGCGTCCATGCTCCTTTCCATTGTGTACATGGTCGTGTTTTCGTCACGCTGATGATGTCATCAACATGATGACATCAGCTTGATGCGCCAGAGGAAAAAAAACAACCACGCAGCTCGTCTGCTGCCGATTAGACCCAGGTCTGCTTGCCAATAGTTAGCAGGTTAACTCATGTTGAAAAAACCCACGTTGACCCGCTAATTTTCGCCCCAGTGCTCTCTCTCTCCCTCTCTCTCCCCTTTATACATTATTTAATGCTTGTAGAGGGAAAATTAACTAAAACTATATATTTAAGGAGAACAAGGGTAGTCATTTTTAATAATCATCTCTATACATTAACCTCTTATTATGTTCCGGCCATAAAGTGACTCTGAAAGATTTGGCCCAAGGCCAAACTTAATTGCTGATCCCTGTCCTACGCCAACGTTCAAATCAGCTTCAGGTTGGTAAATGCCTGTGATTTATGGATTGTTTTGCCATCTCTACAAACAGCCTGTTATCACAGATGCTTGGTTTATGTGCAAACCTTAATAACTCGATAAAAGACATATCTAAAACAAAAGCAAACAGATGTACCTGTTGAGTCCTCTTCTTTTTCCAGTGACGACATGGTTGCCCTTCTCTCCGTATCCTCCTCTGCTTTCAAACCTAGAAGAAACATCAGATATCAGCTGGTCAGTTTCACAGAGCCATAACTTCTGTTTTTGAGGATAAATGCAGATCAGTTTTAAACACTTATCTCTCAACCCCAAAATTAAACTAGAGATGACAAACAAAGGAATCAGTTTAAAGAAATAAACAGACAAGACATTCAGAAGAAATTAGAATATACCAAACAAAATTACTATGACGACGGGAGTATACAAAATTATTGTCCTATAAACTGCAAAAACAACAGGCAGATAACACAATTTACAAGATAAAGGACCCCAAATCTAAGGAATTTCATTATCAAATGGAGGGCATTAAACTATGCTTTAAGAAATATTTTGACAGTCTTTATTCACAACCCCACACTGAAAACAACCAGAAAATAGAGACACTATTGGAATCATTAAAATTACCAACTATTACTTAAGATCAAAATAAAGAAATAGTTTCACAAATCACAAAAGAGGAAATTTTATCAGCGATATCTAAGTTAAAAAAAAAAAAAAAAGTTCCCAGGAGCTGACAGATTTAAGAGTGGTACAAAAATCTAAAAGATGTTTTGGTTCATATTTTACCAAAAACGTTCAATTGGGCTCTGACAAAGGGGGAAATCCCTGATTCATGGAATGAAGTATTAGTATCAGTAAAACCTAAGAGTGAGAAGACTAAACTAGATTGTGCAAATCATAGGCTGATTAGTGTTCTGAAACTCGACTACAAATTGTTTACTTCAATAATTGCTAAAACACTTAAAAAACGATACCTGCAGTTATCATCTTGGATTAAACAGGATTCGTTTCATCTTGTCAGATGCACGACAACATTAGAAGATCTCTACATATTATTAGATACAGAAATCAAAATAAAACACCAGCTATTGATGCTCATAAAGCCTTTGATTCAGTTTTATGTAAATTTTTATCTAAAGCTGTGGAAAATTTTTAATTCAACAGGGCAATTATCAAGACAATAGGGGCTTTGTGCAACAAGCCATCGGCCAAATAAAAATCAATGGTTAGCTAACTGATTATTTTGGGCTCGGGAGATATTTGAGACAGGGCTGCCCTTTAAGCCCACTTTAATTTGCAATTTTTATAGAACTGCTGACACTGTGGGTAAGGCAAGAACTGAATTCACCTGCCCTGTCAGCGTCCGATGGACCAGATCTGTGTTCATTATCCTGGGATGACTTAGAACTGATCCAGTGAGAGCAGCAGGTCACGGTCCGATGAAGCCAGCAGAACCGTGTTGTCTGCAAAAAGCAGCGACCCGATCCTGAGGTGACCAAACCGGACTCCCTCAACACCCTGGCTGCACTTAGAATTTCTGTCCATAAAAGTTATGAACAGAATTGGTGACAAAGGGCAGCCCTGGCGGAGTCCAGCCCTCACTGGAAAAGATTCTGATTTACTGCCGGCAATGCGGACCAGGATCTGGCACTGGTTGTACAGGGAACTGATGACCCGTATCAGGGGGTCCGCTACCCTATACTCCAATACTGACAAGTGTCCACTGAAATGAATTCAATCTCTTAATTTACTAAAGTAATGCTCATCATTTTGCAATCATTTTTCTAATAAAAGATAACACCTGTAACCTTTTAGCTGCCGCTGAAAGTTATAATCCCAGAGCCAAAGTGCCAAGTATAAATTATCTATATGACCCAGAGCTGAACGTGAGCTGTAAATGAGGGCAGCCCACCCAAATCTGAGACAAACACACCCAGAAGTGCTCACTCTTAGAAAGCCAAATCTACAAACATACATCATTTTAGAGGCACTCATTCATTATTATGGGCTGTAGGAGCCTCCACACTGCCTGTTACGAACCAAAGATGTTAAAGGGGATGACGGTAGTAACAATAATTGAAAAACCCAGGTTAAATAACTGTTGATGCAAATTATGAAAAAAGTGATGAATGTTTATTCAAAAAGAACTTAACAACAACTTAAAACAAGCCCAAAAGCCGACGGTGTCTTCAGGAATAAACACTAAAAGTAGAAAAAGAAACACTCAAATCACTGCAGGCTCCACTGCCACTAGAGGCCTACACAGTTCACACAGTCTGGATGGCTCCCCAAAGCACATGCAGGGAGAAGAGGAGTAGAAAGAGAGGGAGACCACAGCTCTCTCCTGCTACATATAGACTGCTGCTCATCAAGACAACTAGCAGCACCTGCCACACACACTCACTGCAGCAGAGGAACCTGGAGAGAGAGAGAAAGGGAGGAAACAGCACAGCAGCACACACACAGGGCATGTAACACCCCCTCCCATAAGAACAGACTAGTAATAAGACTAGTTGTTAGCAATAAAAAAAAAACACCCAGCATACATTACTATAATTACAAATATCACTACACATATTTTTGTCCAAGAACAGAAACAAGACTAACAGTCATTTACTGTTTGTTTGTTTTTTTCAATATGCTCACCCACGGGACAGCGCATCAGCCACTATGTTGACAGCTCCTTTTTTGTGCTTGATGTTGAGGTTGTACTCCTGGACCAAGAGGGCCCAGCGCATCAACCGCTGGTTGTGATTGTACATCTGTGCCAGGAATACAAGAGGGTTATGGTCTGTATAAACTGTGACTGGAGAAGAACCAATGTACACCTCAAAATGCTGGAGGGCTAACAGTATAGCCAGGGTCTCCTTCTCAATTGTGGAATAGTTCAATTGATGTTTCTTGAACTTCACAGAGAAATAGCAGACAGGGTGGCACACGTCTGCCTCACCATCCTGCAGGAGCACAGCACCAGCTCCAGTGGCACTAGCATCCACCTCAAGCTTGAAAGGCAGAGAGAAGTTGGGTGAGGCCAGTACAGGAGCACTACAGAGGAGAGACTTTGCAGCACTGAATGCATTGTCACATTCCTTTGTCCATACAAAAGGAACCACAGGACTACATAATCGAGTCAAGGGAGCAACCACAACAGAAAAGTTCTTACAGAAGCACCTGTAATAACCCACCATCCCCAGAAAACGCCGGAGCTCACGTCTTGAAGTGGGGACTGGAAATGAGAGCACAGCCTCCACCGGACGGACCTGCCCATGTCCAACCTGTTCCCCCAAGTAGGTAACACTGGCCTTACCAAACTCACACTTTGCAAGGTTTAGCATCAAGGATGCCCGAGCAAGTCGCTGGAAAACTGCAGCTAGAGTACAAACATGGCTTCCCAACTACTCGAGTATACCACTACATCATCTAGATACACATTACAGTTTTGCACATCCCCCAACACAAGGTGCATAAGGCGCTGAAAGGTAGCTGGTGCATTTCTCATGCCGAAGGCCATAACAGTGTACTGCATGAAGGCATCAGGAGTAACAAATGCTAAGATGTCAGACACACATGAGGCTAAAGGAACCTGCCAGTAACCCTTAAGCAAGTCCAGCTTGGTGATAAATGTGGAGGGACCAATACTGTCAATGCAGTCCTCCATACGAGGCAATGGAAAGGAGTCCGGCACAGTAACTGCATTAACTTTCCGAAAGTCGGTGCAGAAGCGAGGGGTTCCATCAGACTTGGGTGCAAGCAAACATGGAGAGCTCCAAGGACTACTGCTGGGCTTAGCTAGACCATTCTCTACCAAGTAACTGACTTCTTTTCTCATGCTCTCCCTTTTCTCCATCGAACAACTGTATGCCTGCTGTTTAATGGGTTTCGCATTACCAACATCCATGTCATGCTCCAACACAGTGGTGCATGATGGCACATCACCAAATAAGGTGGGGTAGGAACAGATCAAGTCAATTATGTCTCGCCGCTGGACTTCAGGGAGGTATGACAAGTGATCCTCTATGCTAGACAACAATTCAGAGTTTGATAACCTACCACCATGATTACCGTCAGTTGGACCCACCAACCCATCAGACTCAGCTGTGACACAAATCAGCGAAGGGGTGACAACTACAGGGAGAGCTTTAGGCTGTTCCTGACCAGTGGCTCTGGAATGAAAAGGTTTGAGCATGTTAATGTGGCATAAACGTGTTTTTCTTCTACGCTCAGGTGTGTGGATGATATAGTCTGTGTCTGACACTCTACTTTCTATCACATAGGGACCAGAGAAGCGGGCAGTGAGAGCAGAACCAGGTGTAGGCAACAACACAAGAACCTTCTCACCAGGCTGGAACTGCCGCTTAACTGCTTTCTGATCAAACCTCTTCTTCATACTAGCCTGAGAGGAAGACAGAGCTTCTTTCGCCAGCAGGGCAGCACAGTGCAGACGCTCTCGACACTGGGAGACAAAATCAGACACATTTAGAAACATTATTCACAAATTTCTCCTTTAACACTTTTAAGGGACCACGCACGTTGTGACCAAACACAAGCTCAGCTGGGCTGAACCCTAAAGACTCCTGTTTAGCATCCCGAATCACAAACAGAACAAAAGGTACACCATCATCCCAGTCCTTCCCCGTCTCTTGACAGAACTTGCTGAGCATAGACTTAAGTGTTTGATGCCAGCGCTCAAGCGCACCTTGTGATTGTGGATGATATGCACTAGACACGGAGTGATATATACCCAAAGACTGCAATGTCTGTTTAAAGGTTTTGGACAGAAAGTTGGTACCCTGATCTGTTTGAACTACTCTGGGGAGACCAAAAGTGGTGAAAAACTTTAGCAACGCCTTGCTAACTGCCGGCGCAGTAATCTTGCGCAAAGGAATAGCTTCTGGGAAGCGGGTAGCAACACACATCACTGTGAGCAGAAACTGACTACCAGACTTTGTTCTGGGCAAAGGACCCACACAATCAACACTAACATGCTCAAAAGGTTCTCCAATAGTAGGGACTGGTTGCAAAGGAGCTGGGGGCACTACTTGATTAGGTTTTCCTACAACTTGGCAGACACAAGTTTTACAGAATTGCACTACATCACGTTTCAATCCTGGCCAGAAGAAATGTTTTAGGACACGGTTGTATGTCTTTGTTATCCCTAAATGTCCAGACCATAGATGCTCATGTGCTAGTGCAAGCACCTGTTGCCGACAACCAACTGGCACAACTATTTGATACACTGTACCCCAATCCTCACCTGAATTGTCTTCAGCACTAACTAACTGAGATACCCACTTGCGCATCAACACACCTTCATCAACAAAGAAACACTGGCCCTTTTTGCACTCACTAGAGCTCTGAGAAGCTGCACAGAGACATTTAGCTAAGGATGGATCATTTTGCTGAGCAGAAATGAGTGCTTCTCGGGTTAAAGGAAGAGGAACTGGTGCTTTGACGGACTCTGATACCTTTTCAGCCTCTAAGGAGCAGTTCATTGGTGTACCTATAGAGGGCATATCGTCTGTCATGACAGAAGCAAACAAGGTGTCAGACAAATCTACATCCTGGGCCTGCTTAGTGGCCTGAGCTCTGGTCAACACGCTCACAGTAAAGATGTTGGGGTGATCCTGGACTAAGTTTTCATGTTCAGAGTCTGGAATTGGAACATTCACAACTTCAGGAACAGGGTAAACTTTGCCACCAGCTATATCATTTCCCATGATTAAGTCTACACCATCAATGGGGAAAGATGAGCGGACACCCACATCAAAAAACCCAGTAACTAAAGGAGACTGCACATGAATGTGGTGGAGAGATGCAGGCACAAAACCCATTTCAATGCCCCTTACCACTACGCTCACCGCACGGGCTGACTGTTCACCCAAAGGCAAGACACTAGACAGGATAAGAGACTGCGAGCACGTCGTGTCTCGCAACACTGTGACCGGATGCTGATCTTCAGCTTTACCTGTGAGAGAAACCAGACCATGAAAGATGAATGGTTTGAAACAGTCCTCTGGCTCTTTAAGGACAGGAAGTTGGGCACTGGAAGAAGTTTTAATCAACCCCACCCCCTTTGGCTGTTTTAAACCTGACCCCTGCTGCTTGCGCTTCCACGCTGCGCAGTCAGCAATCAAATGGTCAGACTTATGGCAGAAGAAACAAGGCCTTTTACCCTTAGGACCTGGTGCAGTAAATGTGCGCACGTTTACATCCGTGTTATCACGAGTGTCACGGGGAAAGGACTCACGAGTGACAAACATGTTTTTGTGTGTGAGTCTAAACTCATCAGCGAGCATTGCAGCCTGCTGCACAGTGGAAACTTTATGTTCATTTAAATAAACAGCAAGACGGTCAGGTACACAGTTTTTGAACTCTTCTACCAACATTAATTCACGCAGCGAGTTAAAATCAGCTGTTTTACATGCTGCACACCACCTGTCAAAAAGAATACTCTTCTCTCTGGCAAAGTCAACATAACTCTGATTTGATGGTTTCTTTAGACCACGGAAACGCTGTCTATATGCTTCTGGCACTAGCTCATAAGCTCGAAGAATAGCGCTCTTAACCTTATCATAAATCAAACCATCCTCAACTGACAAGCAAGTACAAGTCTCTTGAGCCTTACCTGTTAACTTACACTGCAACAGTATAGCCCACACATCTTCAGGCCAATGCAAAGCAGCAGCGATTCGCTCAAATGCACCAAAATAGGACTCTACCTCAGACTCACGAAAAACAGGAACCAAAGAAATGTGTTTACTCACATCAAAAGCAGCAACAGAACCAGAAGGGGGTGCAGTACTGGTAACAGTACTTGCTGAGCAGGCCTGCAACTCTAACTGCCGCAGTTTAATAGCATTCTGCTTCCAACCTTTTAATTTCTATCTCTTTACGGAACTGAAACTCCCGATCTCGATCCCGCTCCTCTTTCTCCAATTGAAGACGTGCTAACCGTACCTTCAACCGGGCATCAAGCTTAGAGCCAGGAGATGACTCAGCTGAAAATGGAACAAATTGTGGTAAAGTTACTGGCTTCTCTTCAGCCCTACCACTCTCTACAGTAGGAGTCAATCCAACAGGATGCTCACTCACCTCCTCCACTGGAGAATCAGAGCCACCCTTGGCTGAGGACACACCTGCTAACTCAAGAGCTTCATCAGATAGGCCTACAGGTAAACTAAAAATACCTTTATTAATTAAGCCATCCAAAAGAACAGCCTTCAACTCGGCTTTAACAAGAGAGCTGGACACAGGAATACAAAAATACTCTGCAATCTCATGCAGATCACTCTTTTTACATTTATCAAACTGTGTCAACGTTGGATTTGTCACAAACTCATTTACATCAAAAACTGCCATTGTAGAAAAAGATGCAGTACAACAAAAGGTAACCTAGCAAGGCTAAGCAAGATAAACCAAAACTATCACTAATGGAAAATCACATCCACCTGTGACAACATATAAGATTAATGTCAGATGCCACACAAAGTTAAAACACACAGTCTAACCTTACCAAAACCAACTTCCCCAGAACCTGCCTAATTTAACTTTACCTACCTATCTTCTGGAGCGTGCCGGGCTCGAGGCGACTTACAGGTAACACATCAGTGGCCGAAACCCTGAAACGCCAGCCCCCTTTGGAGATTTAAATCCCCACCCAGGGTTACTCCGAAAATAAAAAAGGCAAAACAATAAATGAGTGTCTGTTGGAAAGGCTGAGACAGCCCAGCTAGACACTCCCCTGACTAATCTGAGGAAGCTGTTAACACAAGAATAAAGGTTAGTCAAATTGGCATGCAGACATCAATACTTACATGTAAGACACTGGGGAAAATAAACCACAATGCAAAAACAAACTCACCAACTTCATAAAAGCTCAACTTAACCTAGAAGTAATCCCGGACGAGCCCCCAAATTGTTACGAACCAAAGATGTTAAAGGGGATGACGGTAGTAACAATAATTGAAAAACCCAGGTTAAATAACTGTTGATGCAAATTATGAAAAAAGTGATGAATGTTTATTCAAAAAGAACTTAACAACAACTTAAAACAAGCCCAAAAGCCGACGGTATCTTCAGGAATAAACACTAAAAGTAGAAAAAGAAACACTCAAATCACTGCAGGCTCCACTGCCACTGGAGGCCTACACAGTTTACACAGTCTGGATGGCTCCACAAAGCACATGCAGGGAGAAGAGGAGTAGAAAGAGAGGGAGACCACAGCTCTCTCCTGCTACATATAGACTGCTGCTCATCAAGACAACTAGCAGCACCTGCCACACACACTCACTGCAGCAGAGGAACCTGGAGAGAGAGAGAAAGGGAGGAAACAGCACAGCAGCACACACACAGGGCATGTAACACTGCCCCTAGTGGTCACTAGAATAAATGCTTGTATTTGCGCTTGTGGGCTACATGGGGAAAATGGTACAATATTATAAAATGTAATAAGGTCCAAATTTGAAGCCTGGTGACCTGATTGAATGCTTAAAATTGTACACTGGATGTTTTTATGGTGCAATGGTCCTACGTTTTGGTTATGATGAGTTTCAATTGTCCAAAAAGTGGACATAGGGTCACGAAAGGTGAATTTTTTTGTTTGACATTGCATTATAGACTGACTGCTTCGCTCTGCATCCTTCTCTGTTGTGTTTCAATACACCACATCCTTTCTTGTCTACAACAAGGGTGACCATCAAGAAATATTTGGAGGCAGGACTGAACTTAAAGTGAGAGGAGTCTGCATAATGAGTGACAGGAGGCAGGATGAGCTATAAGCTGTTGAGGAACATATCCGAAAAAAGAAATGTAGAATAAAGATCAATGGTCACCATCCACTATCTTACTTTAGGATAATAGTCTATTTTGATGGATCTCAGTTAATTTGTTTAATCACATTTCATACAGGGATAAAAAATGGGGAGCTATTTATTAAATCCAGATTAAAACTTATTAAGTGCATGTGCTGACATAAATTACAAACCATTTTCTAAATCATTTACTCCACCTATTTGTCACAATAATCTCAGTCATGTCAGTTAAACATTAGAAACATTTCTGAGGTGGAGCAGTGACAAAGACAGGAGCCTCTGACTGACTGGATCAGATTTTTCACTGTCAAAGTTTTCATAATCTCTGCTTCATATTTGCAGAAGACAAAGTGAATTCCTATTGCAGGTAATATCTGAGTATTCTGATTGCTAAAGCCACTGACAGGGACTCTGTGTTGATTTTGCG
Organism: Cetoscarus ocellatus; assembly: GCA_037902135.1. NCBI lineage: Eukaryota > Metazoa > Chordata > Actinopteri > Labriformes > Labridae > Cetoscarus > Cetoscarus ocellatus. The sequence continues at coordinate 267,355 of JBAMNC010001115.1, forward strand.
ACCCTGTTAAAACATAAAGAGATGAAAAGCCACAACATATCTTTTTGCTGATCTTGTGCTACATTGCTTGAGTAGAGTAAACAAAGAAAATATCTGTCTGTCTTTAAATTATCACTAATTTTACTTACTGTCAGTTCTACTCTGTTCTCTATACCCGCAATCAGCATCACATGTTTTCAGGCTCAACTCCTCAGTAAAAAAAACAGCTTTTATTTCAAAGTCATATTGACAGATTGTATGTAATAACTAAGTCATTTTGGTATTTAGTAACTGCTCCATTAGGAAATTTGTCATTAGCTGGATCCCAAGTGTGTTTTATTCTTTGGAAAATATCAGTCAGAGAAGCTTTTCCTCCTTTATCCCTGCATTTCTTTTTATATAAATTTACCTGTACCGTCTTCATCATTTAGCACTTCCTCTTGTTCCTCTTGTTCCTCTCCAGTGGCAGCATGTTCAGATTTTCCCCTTGGCTTAAAAAGTTATTTCACCTGAATAAGATGAAAACATGATATCTTCAGTTCCACATTAATCAATTTATTACATTAACAGATCATTTGTGAACTTTACAAACAGTGTTAATTTCACCATTATTAATCAGACCATCATTAAGAGGTTACATTTTGCTGTTTTGTAAATGAACATTCAGACAAAATCATATACAGTGGAGTGGTTAAAAAATTCCATCTACTTACCAGATATTTGGTAAGAAATCTTGAAGCTGTCTGTGTCAGCTGTGATTTTATGTTGCTCTGAAATCCTTTTAGATATCCACAGTCAAAGAGTCAAAACACAAAGACACAGAGTTTGTTGGTCTGGTAGACTTCATTAGGATTGACAAAGTCACGTTGATCTGCCACAAACTGTGATCAGTCTTAGATAAAATAGAGTTATGTATTATCATTTACTGCCTTACTCTGTGAACTTTATTCTGTGTGGTTTAGCATTTGCAGATAACATGATTTCATGTCCCAGTAAAGTGTCTGTAACCATTAATCATTAACCCTTGCGGGGATTTTTTATATAATCAGACAGGTCAGTTGAGAACCAGTTCTGATTTACTGTGACGAACTTAGAGGCCGGTACAAAACAGTATGGACACAAAGAAAAACAAAGAAACAGATAAGACAATTTTACATGTCAAACCAATCCTTAGAGAAAGTAATGTAAGATGAGATTTATTTTTGTCTCAGTTACTTTAAGTGTCACCATATAGTCCTTATTTGATTCTAGTTTTATGTCTATCATTGAGTTGAAATGAAGGCGTCAGGCTCGTTCAAAGTGCTGTTCTCCTATGTTGAAAAGCGGTCTTTAAATGCATCACCTTATTCCTTGAATTGAGGGAATAATACATTTGATTATTTTTAAAGAAAAGAAAAGAAAATACCTACCTGTTGAAATAAAATGACTGTGTTTATGACAGCAATTCATGTCACTACTGTCATAAGACCTATCACATTTTATTATTGTCATTAGGCCTATAACATTTTTTATACCCCCCAACTAACAAATGTACTAACATGAAACAATAGCCTGTCAGAGGAGCGTGTATGACATTGATTGTTAAAAGAGATATGGAGAAGCTTGGTGAGGTAGGGTGGTAATTTTTCTAAAAGGGCTTTATAAATAAAAAGGTGCCAATGAAGATTACGTCTCATCTGAAGAGAAGACCAGCCAACCTTACTGTGTAAAACGCAGTGGTGCGTGTTAAAAGGATCACCGGTGATAAATCTTAATGCAGAATGGTAAACAGAGTCAAGCCGTTTTAGGATTGAGGGGGCTGCATGTCTGTAAATGACATCACCATCGTCAAGGACTGACATGAAAACAGCCTCCACAACCTTCTTCCTACAAAACCTAGGGATATTTAATTTGTTTCTATAGAAATACCCTACTTTTTGCCGAAGTCGGCCAACAAGATCATTGATATGACAATTGAAAGTCATTTTATCATCAATCCAAACACCCAAATATTTGTAAGAATTGACTCTTTCAATCGTTACTCCATTTTTTGCAATAATTGACACATCATTTTTGTCAGCTGCTCTTGATCTAGAGAAGAGCATCAATTTTGTTTTTTCTGCATTCAGGACCAAGTTAAGATTAGTGAAATTGTCTTGTAATATGTTAAAAGACTGCTGCAGCCTATTACAAGCAGATAGTACGTTTTCTGCATAACAATACAGAACTGTATCCTCTGCATGAAGATGAGCTTGACAGTTAGAAAAAGAGCTGACAACATTATTGATATAGATAGTAAACAGGACAGGACCTAAGATGGAACCTTGTGGAACACCTTTACTAACACTTAGAAATTCTGAAAAATGGCTTCCTAATTTAACAGATTGTTGTCTGTCTGATAAATAGCTCCTAAACCAATCACAAGCATTATTATCAAACCCAATATTTTGTAGCCTCTGCAGCAACAGGCAATGATCAACAGTATCAAACGCTTTTGATAAGTCAATGAAGAGCGCAACCCCATGTTGTTTTTTGTCAAGTGCTGACGTAATGTCATTTACAACTTTAGTGACAGCAGTAATGGTACTGTGCTCAGTTCTGAAGCCAGACTGGTAAGGGTTCAGGGTATTAGCACTTGATAAAAAGTTTTTTAGTTGATTATTAATTAATGATTCAAGGATTTTGGCTAAACAAGGCAGTTTTGAAATTGGTCTGTAGTTATTAAGTTTGTCCTTGTCACCGCCTTTATGAAGGGGTATGACATGTGCCATTTTCCAGATCTTAGGAACAGTACCAGATGTAATTGAGGAATTAAAAATGCTTGTTATGTGATCTGAGATGAGTGGAGCAGACAGCTTAAGAAAGAAAGGGTCTAAATTATCCTCTCCGGTGGATTTTTTGGGGTCAGTTGCAATCAGAGCATCTCTAACCATGCTTACGGACAACGGATGTATGCTAAACAGTTGAGAGGATGGGGAGCACAATAAGATGTTGTCTGAGTGACTTTTTTATTTTGCTGGAGAAGGTAACCAGAGTTACAGAGAAAGTGCTTATTTAAGGCTAGACTAATTTGTTTATGGTCAGAGGTTACTTGATCATTTACCAGGATCTGAGTGGGGATGGAGGAGTGATTATTATTTCTATTTGAATTAATCACTCTCCAGAATTTTACAGGGTTAGAGTAAGAGTTAGAAACTAGGCTGACAAAATATTCTGATTTTGCTTTCCTCACCATTGTTGTACATTTATTTCTTAATTTTCTGAATGATAACCAATGTGAATGATCCCCAGACTGTCTGGCTAGGACCCAAGCATTGTTCCTTTCAATAAATAAATCTGAAAGATCACTGGTAAACCAGGGATTTGATCGATTTTTTACCCTATGTTTTTTAAATGGTGCATGTTTGTTTACAACAACAAGAAAAATTGTAGTAAAATATTCCAAGGCCAATTCTGTGTCTGGAATATGAGATGTAGCATGACTATCACTATGAAACAAATCATTCAAAAATGCTTGTTCATTAAAGTTTTTTAGATGTCTTTTCAAAATAATTTTGTGGGGTAATTTCTTTGTACGAGTATTCCTAATACAGGCAACAGGACAGTGGTCACTCTCTCCAGGGTCAAAAACACCCAAGGAGATTTTTTTTATCACCTCTGTTAGAGAGGACAAGGTTGATCAGTGTAGACTTCTCAGGATGTTTTAGATTAGGCCTTGTTGGCTCAAGGATCATTTGAGAAAGACCAAGACTGCAGCAGATATCCTTAAAGTTGTTTGAGGAGTCAGAGAGCCAGTCAAAGTTAAGATCGACCATAATAATAACCTCTCTATGCACATATTTAGAGATTAATTCAGCCAGATTAGTAATGGCACTTGTGACAGCTGAAGGAGGTCTGTATACACTGATAAGGATAAAACAATCATTGGATGCCAAAGTAAATTCAATTGCAATAAATTCAAAGCAATTTGGTACAGACACAGAAAGTAGCAAGGAAACAGAGTAACAAGATTTAATATAAACAACAACTCCACCTCCTTTCCGTACCCTGTCCATTCTAAATAAAGAATAGCCGTTTATAGCTACTTCAGAGTCACTGACACTCTGCTTTAGCCATGATTCAGTCAGAACCACAGCATCAGGGTCGGTCTGAGAGACTAGAATCTTGACGTGATCTAATTTTTCTTGTTTGAGCAGACTTCTGATGTTTAGATGAATTAAACCTAAACCTTTTCTTGATTTAAGGGTACTTGGTGAATTTAGGCATGGTTTTGCAGGGTTTTCTATATTATTATGAGATTCTGTAGTTATGTAGACAAGATTATCGTAGTTTATGCCATTCTGGGACATACTGTATTTAGATTTAGTCCTTTGAAACTTGCAAACAGTGATTTGATGAGTTGGTGGATTAGTACTCTGTTCTGACCAGAAGGGGGCATTAGATGCAACAGGACTGTACAGTGAGTCAGAGCAGTGACTCGGCTAATGACCTTTGGATGAGCAAGGTGTGCATGAGAAGTAAACAGTCAGTCGTGTTGGGCAATGTGTAATGTGGGAATGTACGTATATTTTGCTGATTTTAAAGTTAACTGGATATTGCTAGCGAGGAGAGCTTTTCCATTCTTGTTGAGGTGGATACCATCGCTGGCAAATAAGTGGGTTTTTTTCCAGTAGGCAAAATGATGGTGCCTCTTGAAGATTGAAAATGATTTGACCATAGGGACATGTTAAACTCAGGTGTGTCCTGTAATTAGCATCACAGGCGTCTTCAAACTTGTAATCAGTCGGTCTGCCTATTTAAAGGGTGAAAAGTAGTCTGTGCTGTTTGGTAGCGTGGTGTGTACCACACTGAACATGGAGCACAGAAAGCTAAGGAGAGAGTTGTCTCAGGAGATTAGAAAGAAAATTATAGACAAGCATGTTAAAGGTAAAGGCTATAAGACCATCTCCAAGCAGCTTGATGTTCCTGTGACTACAGCTGCACATATTATTCAGAAGTTTAAGGTCCACAGGACTGTAGCCAACCTCCCTGGACGTGGTTGCAAGAGGAAAATTGATGAGAAATTGAAGAGACGGATAATACGAATGGTAACCAAAGAGCCCAGAACAACTTCCAAAGAGATTAGAGGTGAACTCCAAGGTCAAGGTACATCAGAATCAGATCACATCATCCATCACTGTTTGAGCCAAAGTGGACTTAATGGAGGACACCACTGTTGAAAACAAATCATAAAAAAGTGAGACTGGAATTTGCCAAAATGCATATTGACAAGCCACAAAGCTTCTGGGAGAATGTCCTTTGGACAGATGAGACAAAACTGGAGCTTTTTGGCAAGTCACATCAGCTCTATGTTCACAGACACAAAAATGAAGCATACAAAGAAAAGAGCACTGTACCTACTGTGAAACATGGAGGAGGCTCAGTTATGTTCTGGGGCTGCTTTGCTGCATCTGGCACAGGGTGTCTTGAATCTGTGCAGGGTACAATGAAATCTCAAGACTATCAAGGCATTCTGGAGACAAATGTGCTGCCCAGTGTCAGAAAGCTTGGTCTCATTCATAGGTCATGGGTCCTCCAACAGGATAATGACCCAAAACACACAGCTAAAAACACCCAAAAATGGCTCAGAACTTTGTAGTTTGCTCACGAGGAGTGGCCAAAATACCTGTGGACAGGTGCAGAAGTCTCATGGAGAGTTAAAGAAATCGCAAGATTGCAGAGATTGCCTCAAAGGGTTGTGCAACAAAAATATTAAGTTAACGGTACCATCATTTTTGATTAGGCCAGTTTCATTAGTTTGTTTTTTAAAATAATTCTGTTGAACCACAACTCAAAAGCAATGTCAGATTTTCATTAGTCAATTTTCAGCTAATTTTTATTTATTCTTACTTTTGTCTGTTTCAAGTTATTTCAGTGACCATTCTGGTTTTTTTTTTCTTTAACGAAAGGGTACCAACATTTTTGTCCATGTGTGTAAATCACACACAGATCAATGTTGAAGCCTTTTTTGTCAAGCCTTTTGACAATTGGTTCCCTTAAGCCTTAGACATAAGGTAAAAATACAAGTATGCAAAAAAACTCAGAAACAAAGCTTCATATTTATATTTATTCCTCTAGATGTTTTTTTTGTTTGTTTGTTTGTTTTTGCTTAATATCGTCATTCCTGCCACCTTATGAAACCGTTTCTTCCCCAAATGTTACAAAAGGCCACATCAAATTTCTGAAATTTACCTTTAAATTATTTTAGGGACTGACGGGTAACTTTTTTTTCTCATGCCATTTGGCTGCTCCTGATTGGATGACAAGAAAAGAAGAAGCTGGAAGCATCTGATTGGTCAAAGGGGTGACAGGAGTTTTCATCAACACAATGTTAGAAAATATGATTTATTATAGATTTATCATAGAGTGGCTGGAAGTTGGCTGGTAACTAGCAGGGAAGGGAATACTGAAGTGGCTGGATCTGTAAAAAGTGAATTCAGTTTGAAATTCCTCTCTTCTGTTCAAAATATATGTCCAATAATATTTTCAGTTTTAAATCAGTTTTATATTGGAATAAAGATTAAAGAATAAGAGAGAGCTCACCTCATGCAGGCCAGTAGCTCTTCAAATGAACTACAAATTAATATATTAGTGACTTTATGCTTTAAATTATTTTCATCACATCAAAGCTTGTATTAATTATGTTTATTGAAAAAGAATACTATTTAACATACAAAATAAATACTTATGAAGTTATTAATGTAATTTATTTCAAAATAAATATTGAAATGTGGATAGGAAAAAAGTTAGGGGGTTGAGCTTGTTTGTTTAATTATTTATTTTTCTGTTTTATTTTCATGTGTGTGGATGGGTTAAGTGTCTGTGTTGTCCTTGTTATTGTTTTGCTTGTCTTGAGAGTTTGTCAGTCACAACTGTCATTGTTCACTTGCTGTATCTGTGTTATTCAGAAAATGAAAATAAAATATTATCAAAAAAGAAAAAAGAATATTAATTAGATTACGAAAACATACCACAAAAAAAACAGATATTCAGGTTAATGCAGTGTGGAGTCTCTGCTAAGTCCATCAGAGCCCTCACAGACTTCAGGATTTTACTGTGGAGCAAAACTTCAGCGGTTGAGTCCATGAGTGAGGAGTTTGGTATTTTAACACTTTTTAAGACCTTTTTTAAGACCTCAACAAATATAATTTAATACCCTAAAATGTCATTTTCCAATTTCTTTGGCAGAAAATATCCAATTTATTGTCTCGTACATTGGAAATCAAAATTTAACTTTTCACATTTGCTATTAATAATCTTTCAATTTTGTTTCATTGTATTAGAGAACAGAGCCAAGATAATACATAAGCTGTAACATTAAACAGCACACTGCACTGCATGTAGGAGCCACACAGAATAATAAAACAATACCACTTAAAACAGTGACTTAAATCATGACTCCGGAGGAGTCATTTCTTAATCCTGCAAAAAGACTCTTTTTTCTAGGTAAGGATGCAGAAAATTTCTGAAAATGTAAGACCTATAGCAAATTTAAGACAAATTAATACCGCAATTACCCAGATTTTAATTTAAAGACTTTTTAAGGAACTCTGCTGGGCCCTAATGGCTGACATCGCTCATGCTTCTCTGAACATTCTCCACAGCCTAAGGCCCCGTTTTCACGTTTTCACCAGAAACGGAAAGGTTTTTCCTTTGCATTTTTAAAAGCGCTCCGCAATCACACAGTTTCGCAAGAACTGAAAATGCTGTAGCGTGCATGCCAGGCCAGTAGATGGCGATGTAGGTTTGTAGTGAAACAGCGGTGTTAAAACACGCGTACCCTTTCCAGTGAAGACAAACTTTTCACAAACAACAATGGTGAGTGGAGGCATGAACACGCAGGAGCTTCTTCTCTGGACAACAAACTGAGTACAGTAAGCAGCAAACATGTTGCTTGGTAGACGGCCAAAGCTGTTGTTGTTGTTGTTCCTGGTATGCACATGCAGCCTTCATGTGAAAGAGTACTGCACATGCGGTGATGTCAGCGTTTCAGGTGAATCTCGTCTACGCAGAGACAGAAACGAAAGTGTTTTCAAAACTTGGACCCTGGTTTCAAAAGTTGGCGGATTCAGGCACTCTGCGCACTGTTCTTGTGTAAAACGCAACGCAATGAAAACTCTGTTTTCGGTCATTTTCGTTGTTGTGTAAAAGGGGCCTTAGGCGAAACTCACCTGATCAATGGGACATTACAGAACAATAAGGGATCTGCACACCAGCTGTGAGTGAAAAGAAGCTCAGACAGAGAAAACGTTGAAAACTTTGCTTTGCTTTTATTAAATTTCTCTCATGTTGGAGGGGATCTTAAAAAGCTCCCATCTGACATATTGCACAGAGTTCAGCCTTGTGTCACCAAAAGGCTGTCGCTCTTAAAAATAGAGGCAGCAGAGAAAATAATGCCATCTGAAGGATTTATCAGTAGTTTTCATAAATAGATTCAGCTCATCGTCTTTTAATCACTCCTTTATGTACAAAGTACCGTCAGGAAACAGGCATTTCAAGACCAATTAACAAGCAGCACACTGAATTAGCTCGTTAACTGAGCTCTTACTGTGAAAACCCGCCTCATGTCAGTCTTACTTTAAACTCTGAACAATCAAACAGAAATGTACAGTCATTAAGCAGAGGATAGAAATGTGTATATACATACATACAGTCCATATGGAGCTTTACAGCAAACTTTGAGAGGATGCACAAATAAATACACGAGATCCTTAAATACACTCTTCATACTTTCTGCATTATTCATCGTCCATTTTTAATGGCACACCATCTTAAAGATACTTGGAGGCCTTTGTCTCCCACTTTGTTTACCAGAGCCGAGGTGAGAACACACACACACACCTTTGGCTTTACACTTAAAGGGAACAGGAGGGAGTGGGAGAGGTGTGGACGTGTTCTCGGCTTATAGGACATGATTTAGTATTATTATTATTATTATTATTTACACATTTGGAGATTCAGTGCATAGTTTAAACTCAGCATCGCGATTATGTGCAAAGTATGAAACCAGGCAGGAGAGAGAGAGCAGCTGGTGGAGAAATATGTGATTTAAAAGTGAGAAGAGCTGAAAAAATGTTCTGATTTTTCTTTGCAGTCAATCTGACACCATCACGAGACTGAACATGGAAAAGCTGTCTGAAGTGAGGGAGTTCACATCATCATTGTGATTATGTATCAGGTCTGGGGAGGAAGTACTCAGACAAAAAACAAGTGCAGTATGAACCAGAAGATGACAGGAGCTGAAGTAAAGGGAGGAACCAGAGGAGGACTGCTGCTCATATTAAGCTTCATGGAAGGAGAAGCTGGTACGAGCCACAGCCACAGGGAAAGGAGCTGCTGGATTGAGCACTGAACATGACAACAAAGTCTGGTTTCTGTGGACCATAAACCTGCAGAGACATCTGAATATCTCCCGTGGGAGCTTGGCATTGTTTAACAAGAGCTTGGTTACAAGTTGATAAGCATAAAGGTAGATTAAATCCACTTCTCCAACATGTTAAAACTGATTCTCGAGGAAATTTTGACTTCCAGGTGAGACTCACAAGATTAAATCCTGAAGCCCCAACATCACAGGAATGGCTCGAAATAGGAAAAGGATATTTCTGTAACGGAAAGGATTACCTCAAGAATGTGTAAGTTAACTTTTGGACCAAGTAGGTAAAATATATGAGGCCTTTATGGACAGATTCTGTGGAGGTAACAACATAATAATCCTGCAAAACCTTGTTTATGTTTCGTTGTTTAGATGATTTTTTATACATTTATTTTAATGTATATAATTAGCTTTTCTTTCTTCTAATTCTCCCCATGATATACTTTTAATGCTCTGGTGCACACTCTTTATCGCTCCCCTGTATTTAGCTCCTAAAATAAAAAAACTGTCGCTGTCAGACAGACAAAAATAGTTGAATTAATAGTACTTGGGTTGCTATTTTGTTACAATTTGCTGTAACAAAGAAAATCAGACTTTTAAGCTCATCGCTTAGTTTTTAAAGAAAAATATATTGAATGATTACTGAAATATTATTAACAGGAATAATGAGTATGCTTTACTTCAATTTTACGTCACTATGAAAACAGGAGGACACGATGGTCATATGAATCTAACTGCTTCAGGCTAGGGCTGTGAACAGTCCAGCTTTGGTGAGGGGCTCTCTGCACTGGCTGTGTTCTTGGACAGTTAGTACTATGTGAGACCTAAAGAGTAGAACAGTGGTAACTTGATTTTAAAGGGACATTTCAGTATTTTTAAGTTTGCTTGCATCAGGTATTTGTTAACAGTCAGTGACAGAGCTCCCAGCAGAGCTGCACCTTTAAGGAGAAGGAGCTCAGAATACCAGGAAGGTGCAATGCTGTTAACAGGTACAGTTATTTGGCGTAATTGTGCGAGTTTTATAAAACAAGAGTCACAAAACTATGCTGGGCCGAACATACAATTGGGCAAAAAAATTCAGAGCACTTTAATTTTCCTCCAGGAAGCCTGTGTGTTTGGCACTACTTTACGATGCAGCAAGTGGAGATGTGTTTTTCCGCCTGTGAGCTTGATTCAACCCAACAAAGATCTTCTATATCCTCTGGTTTTTGGTTCAGGTTTAGCTTCCTCTGTTGTCTTCCTGAGTCCATGGATCAAAACAGCAGGTCAACAGAATCATGGCACACAGGTGGAAGAACACATAACCTTTTGCTGCATCGAGAAATAGTGCCAAACAGAGAAACTTCCTAAAGGAAAAATTAGGTCATCTGGAAATTTTTGCCCCATTGTACATTCAACACAACATCGTTTCGTGGCTTGATTTTACATAAAACTCACAGTTACGCAAAAAAACAGCAGAGTACCTTACCGGTAGTCTCAGTTTGTTCTTCTTAAAGGTGCAGCACTGCTGGGAGCCCTTTCACTGACAATAATACCTGAAATAACGCAGCTTCAAAATACTGAAATATCCCTTTAACATCAACGGTAAATGTAAATAACGTTGGCCTTTTTGAGAAAGCAGCTCTGGCAGAACTCTGGTGCTGATGTTTCTACTCAAAAGTCATTAAATATGATCTGTGGCCTTAATATCACCATAATATTCTTCCAGTTCCTTAAAGAACAGGTAGGAGTTTGCATTAGCTGGTTATTGATGCATTGGGCATGCTAACAGATGAGAGCCGTCAGTGATGCTACCACTCTATTGGATCCTTAGAGTGTTTAATGAAGAAGCTGGAAAAGTGAAACCCACATACAGAAGCTGGTTTAATCTCAGCTTTAAAATGATAGTATCAGATTGGTGCAAAGTCAGGCATCGCTGGAACAACTAGATCCACCGTTTTAGGCTGTATGAGAGGATTTTCAGGGATCAGTGAGGGTATCAGAACACTTTAACAGCAGACAGATTTTTGCTCTAAATTACAGGAGAAGCGATGAAATCCACAGCTTGACTTGTTCAGTAGTGTTTGACAAAGACTGGATATGGCTTTCTGCACCTTCTTAGGCTTCTATATGAAAAGAACACACATCCAAGTAACTCCAAAATCCTCGTCTCTGATATGAAAATAAAAAGCAGAGGCAACATCCTGACGTATTGATGAACCGATCTGCTTCTTTTTAGGCAGAAAAGTAAGAAAAAAGATGCTTTAAGGCTTGATTTAACATTCAGAGAAAAGAAATCCAAGAAAAAGCAAAACTCACTGTGTTCACTCTGAGGATAAAAGACAAAAAAAATAAATAAAATATTAAATATCATTACTCAGAAATACAGCTTAGGTGTCTTGAGATGTAAACTGGCATGAAAACATCCTCCCCCGTTGATTTATCTGTGCCAGTTTTAGTGTTTTACTGCGATTTCCTTTACAGACAGAAATAAAACGATAAAAAAAGAGAAACAACCTCCAGATTATACTCCGGCTCGTAACCGTTCCCTGGTCGACCCGGTTACAGGGCTCCGGTGAGGCACATGAAGACCAGCACGTGGATCGTGAGTAAATAGGCCAGGAAGAAATACCGAGAGCGGGCGCGGCTCGTCAGAAGCCTGGAGAAGTACAGGCTCCGCCCCCGGAGCCAGCGGCGGCAGAGGACCACGCCCCCTTTGACCTGCAGGTACACAGAGCAGTGGAGACAGAGGGAACTTAAGTAAGAATTATTATATTTGGTTGTTTTCTAAAAATATAATTAAAAATTAAACAAGAATATGGAGGGGTGAACTTGGTTTTATTGTTACTGTGATTATTATGTGCACTCCATCCACTGGCCAATCTCTGCTGTTTGTCTATTTCAGGTTGTTCAGGGGAGGACAACAAGTTTATCTCAGTTTAATTTTTATTTTTATTTTAGTACCAAACTGTTTATAGTTCAAAGAAATTGTAAGCCACTGGATCCTTACCCCTTATATCTGTTTTTCTGTCGTTTCACCCACAAGACAATGTATTCACTATTGTAAATAATCAAGATGAATAATCATAAAAATCAATTTTCTCTGCTTGAATATTGTTGAAAGGTTGTTTACTAAACTCCCAGCTCACAGAGAAACAGTCTGTCCCTCTTTAAAGAAAATGTCCCTTAAAACGCTCAGTCTTTTACTTCCTGGAGTTTATGATGTCATAGCTATACAGCCTCCACCCACACGTGTTTTCTTCTTATCACAGGTAGACACCGTGTCAGATTTGAAAGTCTGCTCCTTGACCTGTAACCCTGCCTCTCCCCTCTTATCAGGAATCATTTAAGCAGCCAATCAGCACAGGCCTCATTATCACAGCCTCCTGTAGCCCCGCCCCCTCAGATCAGAGTGTTTCCAAGGAGGAGGGGAAAAGAGCTGCATCTGATCCTCTACAGAGACAAAATTAGTCTTTTTATTCCACTTAAATCAAATCCTTGATTAACAGACACCTTAGATGTGATGTAAAACAGGGGGTCTGGGTTTAAGCCTGGGAGCTACTCAAGAGATGAGGAGTATCACGGAGGAGTCCTTGATTGGTTTAATGGTTTCGTGTAATACACATTTGCATAATTTACCCTGAAATTATTTATATTATGCATTTGATTGGCTAATTATGACACTGTATGATTCCTTTAAATAATAATCTGAGATCATCATACTTACATGCATCTTAATTTATTTACCTGTTAGACTTACCTGATATGTACAACAGTAGACCTTCTTGGACTTTTTTGTGCCAGTGACACTTTGGGCTGTAGCTGGCACTAGTAGTGATTGAGTTTAGCCATCAGTGTAAACTTTGACCCCACAAAGGTCATAGTTCAGGAGAAAACAGCCAATTTCAAAATGTAATGTACATGTTACTATTGGTTTGAGTATGATAAATTTGAAAAACGTAACAATTAAATTACAAAAAGACTCTTTATTTTAAGCTCTATTGTGGTAACATGCTATTGTCAGGATGTCCCTGTTGGCCACCCCTGATGTAAACACACCAGGACATGGACCTTTGAAGTGATCGAAAGTTTTCATTTTTTTTTGTATTTTTCTTTATACTTTCAACATATACTGTTTTGATTTTCTTTCTTTTTTGTAGCAATTTTCATGTATATTAGTCTTGTTGAAATCAAACTCTATAATGTTATGACATCAGTACAGTCGATCTATTTTAACATCTTTGCTCTGAACCTTGATTTTACGCTATCTCAGAATAATAAATGTTTATTCTCTTTGTTCAGTTCAGTTTATTTTTTAATTTGATCTAGGGGTGTGTCTTTACAAATGTCTTAATACTGTTTATAGGTGTGTCTCTCAAACAACACTGCATTAATGCCTGGGCTTATGTTTTTCTCATGCTTGGGTCATTAATGTTTGTTTTTTGTTTCTTGTGCATCTTGATTCCCAGCTGACATTGGGCAAGACGCGGGTACACCCTAAACTAGTCACCAGCCAATCGCAGGGCCACATAGAGAGACGGACAACCATTCACGTCCACACTCATAAAAATTTGTAGTCACTGATAAACCTAATAAGCATGGTTTTGGTCTGTGGGAGGAAGCCTTGGTGCCCAGAGAGAACCCTGGCATGCATTGGGAGAGCATGCAAATTCGTACTATCTAATCCAATAAACTCTCTCATCGTTCTTGGTCACCTTCCGTGTTATCAGCGGCTGGTTTGGGTTCAGACTCAGAGCGTCCCATTCCTCTTCAGTCTCCATCTCTATGCTGAAGTCTCTTGGAGCGTCTCTGGACAGACCCGATTCAACACTGAGAAAACAAAGATATTTTTACGCTCCTGTCTGAACAAACAGTTTATGCATGTGTGTGAGCTGGTGCTGATCTGAGTCTCACCTCTTGACTCTGTCCTCAGCCAGTCTTAAAGCCTCCTCTGCTGTCTCTCTGCGGGCTCGCTCATCGGCAAGAGTCTGCTCCACCTCCAGCAGCCTGAACACACAAACACACACGTGAATGCACTTATTAAAAATAAAACACACATTTAAATCAGCAACAGGGTCACCACTACACAGATAAACACACAGTACTTGTTTCTTTACCTCTCTCTGAGCTGAAGGGCGTCGGACGTTTCAGCTGTCATGGAGTTGTTGTTCCTCTCCTGTGGGGCTCCGGGTGCAACCTCAGCATAGACTGACCCCTAGTGGTTGAGGCATAACATTACAAGAATGATTTCATTAGTTATCTGTACAATTACTTCACAATGGTGGAGTGTGTGGCAATGTTAGACACACAAAATTATGAGATAAAGCAAATTATCTAGAGACAAAAAAATCCCTCATTCATAAATCCACTGAAATGTCCCTGAGTTTGTTGGGGTGAGCTGCATGTGTGAAAGCAGACAACAGGTTTTTCACCCAGACTTCATCCTTGAAAATACCCTCTGGCTGACAGGAAAACTGCAGGAAAAATTCCCTCTGTGAGGGCCGAGTGTGAGCAAGCAAGTCAGTAAATAATCAGGGTCCAATGTGTGAAAAAGGCAAAGATTAAATATTTACAATATAGGAACAGATTTTTTACTAATGACAGTTAGTGACCAATTCTTTAATTAGAATTTTATATACAACAAAGGCAAGAAAAAGTCGAACATTTTCATCTTTCGGGCCCCTCCAGGTCCACTCCCTGGAAATAAGCCTTAGCTTTAAAGCTATGATGCAGTTAATAGCAGCACCTGACCCTGTCAAAATAAATAAGAAAATAAAATGAAAAGACATACAGTACATCAAAACATTAATGAATGTATGAAAGCCCTGAATTACTTTCTGGGTAAACACTTTCAAAAAGTTGAAAAAGTTTGCAAATCTTTTTATTTCTGTGTGAATTTTCCATCTTTTCTGCATTGGGTTTGGTTTTTCAGTTATCTCATTTACTTGTAGAATTGTACTTGTGAAAATATGGGAAAATGTGGATTATCATGTCTTTGTTGTTTTATTCCAAAAACATAAATAATTGTTAAATTGTTAAAATGCCCAAACATCAAAACAAACGACACAGAAGTTCTACAAAATGAAAACAAAAATCAGAGGTAATGTTAAAGTCATGTATATTTGATGTTTGTCAGTATGATATCAATCAACCAACCAATCAATGAACTGCACATCCTCTCAAACAAAGACATCAGACTGAAGTGACGGTATGTGGAGCTGAGAGAAGAAGACAGCGAAGATGACTGGCCAAAGTTGCAAGGCCATGCCGATTTCGCAAGGATTTCCAGAATTTGCGTTGATTGTTGCGATTGTGAAATCATGATTTCCTAAAGGGACTTTATTTAATTCATCTTATTATTTAACCTCAATGGGGGAATAGGTACAAAACTGTTTTAGGGAGAATAACAATAATTAAATCTTTAAAAACCTGTTCAGATGATTAAGCTGTGGACTCAGGCCCTCACAGAAATACAGCCTGTTTTTGTTGTGAGCAGCAGACAGGTCCACGTTCAGGGTTATTTACCTGAGCCTGGTTTTGGACCTGACCCTCCAGCCAGTGGCAGCGGTTCTGGGTGTCCCTCAGGGTTTGTGAGACGGCCCTCAGCTGAGCTGAAACCGCACCTTTCTCCTCCAATGACTGCTGCAGCTGGAAGGAGAAGATCAGGTTTGCTCACTTTAAGTTCTCTGTTCTTGAATTTTGTTAGGTTGATAATTAATGGACAGAGATGTAAATAAAAGAAGTTTGTATCGTGTTACATAATCAAACACTTCCCACACCACACATGAAGTGAAGAGCTTCAGTCTAAACCGCCAACCTTTCGGCTTCACAAACAAACAGAACAACAGAGAAGCACAAAGGCTGCTCTGTTTGGTACCTTGGAGTTGAGCTGCAGTAAATATTGGTCTCTCTGTTGGATCTCATACACGCAGCGCTGCAGGGAGCCGTGGAGCTGACTCCTCTCAGCCTCCAACTGACGTACCAGCTCATCTGCTGCACCGCGGCCTGCCACAGCTGCTTCCTGCTGGAATGACGGACAGAGTATTACCACAAGGGCTCAAAACTATGATTATTTAGCATTATAAGAACATTATGATGCATTATAGACATGCTTACAACATGTTTATAAAGCATTATAAAGGGGGGCTTCATAGGAAGTGTTCCTGGGTTCTTCATCTAACATTACCTTTTTAAAACTAATTGTTAGAAAGATGAAGGAAGATTATTTTTGCTTTGACAAAGCTGTAGACACAGCAGTTCTTTGTCAAACATTTGGATAATTGAAAAGTGCAGAATTAGCAACAACTATAGAAAGCCTTAAAATTGATATCAGTGATTTCAACCATGGTTCAGCTCTACTAGTAATCAAATTTGGTCAACTAGTGCGACAGTTGATCTTAGAAGTGAACCAAAACCGTGAACAATTTTGTGTTACCAATCATAGTTGTAGACTTAAAAAATGTTAATACAAAAAACTCAAAGCTTTTACTAGTACTAATAGTAACACAAAATTGTCTACTGGTGGACGGTTTTGCTTTACTAGTAAGGTCTACACACACACTAGTGCGCCAAGAATCTTTACTAATAAAGCAAAATTTATTTACTAGTAGTACTAGACCAGGAGGAAAACGGGAGTACCCAGAAAAAATCCACACATGCCCAGGGAGAACAAGCAACCTCCACACAGAAAGGCCTCGACTGCCTCAGGAAGTCAAACCAGCAAACCTTCTTGTTGTTGTGTCACTGTGCAGCCTGCAGCAACACACCACAAAACACATTCAAAACAAAGGTAAATAAAAAAGGTTGATTTTATTACCTTGACTTTCTGAGTGTCTGGTCTCTCTGAGTCAGACCTGAAAGGCAAAGGAAATCCTCAGTCTAACAGGCATATTTATCTCAGTGAAATCTTATTCCATCATTTAGAGCACATCAGCCTGCTTAGTCTACTGCTTGAGTCTGTAATTGTTGTTTTCTTAATTCTAACACAGGAAGTGCCAGGACTATTGAACAACATAGCGTCACTCAGTTCTGTGGATGGCAGACATACTGCTGTTCTCAATAGACTATAATAAATGTTAGCCAATAATTACTGCAGAGATGCATTTTTGAGCCATAAAAGGAGCCAAAAGTAACACAAATATGGATTAAAAAAAGTTACTGAGTTAGTCAAATGAGCCAGGTCACCTCACAAGCCAGAAAAGCTGAATGAAAGTTTATCTTTAGAGTAAGTATTCTGCTCACACTGACTGTTCATTGGATGAAGACACAGCCATGTTTTTAACAATAAGTTCACTGGCAAGCATGAGCATTAGCCCACAAAGTGTTTCTGTTGCATATGTTAGTATAAGATTCATAAAATGACTCACAGATACATAAAACTGACGTTTAAAGCCTTGTTAGAATAGTCCTCTACACAGCAGGTGATAATTATGGTTGGATGTGTGGGTTAAAATTCACCACAGGGACATTTTTGTTTATTTAGCACTGATGTCCATTTGGTAACATGCTGACGGCATAGTTTTTGTGTCCAGCTGGTGATGGGACGGGGTGGGGATTTGTAATACTTTCAAGTATTTAAAAAATCTATATACTCTAAGAGGAAACTTTGTCTTGTTGAGTCACTGAAACTCAAAACTTTCTAACAAATATCCCCCGGCTAAGAAATGTAATTATTCAGGGTGTAAATTGTTCATTAAACTTCAGTAATTTTGTTTTTACCTCAGTTCAGCAGTTTCATCTTGGATGACTTCTCGCCCCAAAGGTGATCCCTGAGTTTTCACCTCCTTCGCTGTTTGCTGTGGTTCATTCATCATCTGCAGCGTCTCCTGTAAACATAAAGCAAAGCAGGAAGAGTCGTTAGTTTAAGAGAGTACAGTCACAGTGCAATAAATAAGACTTAATCTTTCAAGGCCTGAAGAAAAATAAAATGAAACAGGCATCCAGTATAAAAAAGCAAGCAAACTCCTGTTCACTGTCTTTATTGTTCAAATATTTGCATAATTCGTGCCTTCAACCTGATAATTAGTGTTTATTTTACTTTCCCTGAGTTTCCCCCTTTGGTTGTCAGTGGAGACATTTCCTTTTTAAAGGTTATACAAATAAATCTTTTATCGTTAGAGGCAATGTTGTACAGATATGTACTTGCAATTTATGAGCTTTTTTATTTATCAAGCACCCTGTTTATGAAGTAAATATACGTAATTACCTCTTCCAAGGACATTATGTTTTTGCATTTGTTTGTTTGCCTGTCGGTGAGGAAAATAACTAAAAAATTTCCCAACCAATGTTAATGAAATTTCCAGAGTATGTTGGTCATGGCACAAAGAGAGATTTAACGGTGAATCCAGCTGCAGATCCAGGATTTTTTTTTCATATTTTGATGATAACTCAGCTAAGAATGTAAGAAATGCCTTGGTGGAAGTTTTCTCTCTTGCTGCACTACTGGTTTGTTTGAAGCTTCCATAATTTTTATTTCTATGGTTTCTTTTTTAAATATAACAGTCTCTACAAATAGGAAACATATTGCCAAGTCAAACATTCAAACAAACTCTAAAAGCTGAATGTTTTATCTTCTAACAGTCCATCTCCATTCTGAGGTAAAAACTCAGCACTCCTTGGCTTCACCTGCTCTTTCTGACACACCAGATGGACTGTTTCCCACATCCATGGGTGAAATTTCAAGCCCATCTGGGCTCACTGAATATATTGTGGAAGCCCAGATGGGCTTGAAAAAAAAACTGAGAGGTAGTGTTTTGTCAGTCACATTCATTGTGGTCATATTGCACAATCAGCAATGCATTTTTGTCCTTCAAGGACCCTGAAGAGGAAACAGCTGTCTCAGTTTGAAGCTTTGCAGGATGGACTGAATCTGGAGACTCTACCTGCTTCCCAAGGTTATTGACCAAGATCCAGATTTGTTTCTTTTTTTTCATATAACCTGTGAAGAGGTTTTAAGGAAGCTGAGCTCACATATTGCTGTTACATCTATGAACTATAGTTCCATGATAAAGTTACCATTATAATATGATTCCTTGACCCTGAAAACCCACACCTAGCACCCTGAATCATGTTGATATTATTACTAGTTAGACAGTTATTGAGCAAAAACAATTGTTTACTAATGGCGATTATCTGGATCACCATGAAAATCGAATCATTTTTAAGTTGGGCCATTACCAACATCTCCTGAAAACTTCAGCAAAATCCGTCCAGTAGTTTTTGCGTAATCTTGCTAACAAACAAACAAACAGACAAAAAAACGTACTCCGGCAAAAACATAGTTCCCTCCTTGGCAGATGTAAATATGTCACAAAGACACAACTGACACTGATTGGTTTGGAGGGTGTTGTCAGTTAGAGTGTCATCAGTAGGACGTCCAGGGTGCAACTGAAATGCTTCCTGTGGCCAGATTAGTACTGCCGTTTGATTTCCAGACTCTTCTGTGTATCTTGCAACAAAACTCACTGTGCTCTGACAAAAAGCCACAGACAGGGAGCCAGCAGCACTCTCTCTACTGCCTCTGTTTCCTCCTTTTTTTGGTTTGGACACGGCAGCAGCAATAAGACAACCCCGCCACATTAAGGAGATAATATCAGAGCATGATAAAAGATAATGAAGTGCCAAGTACCAAAACTGAGTAGGGTTGAGCCAGTACCACGAATGGAAATGCACCACATTACAAACAGTGAAGGTCACAGACACCACATGAATGCACCCCAACAGAAGACACCATGCAAGTCCAAGCAATGACGTGAACTGAAACAAATCTGACTTGACCCTGCATGCTATCAACAAAATGAAGCACGCACCGAGAAGCAAGCGCAAGCAACAGCCAAACTAAACACAGCTGATGACTTGACTTACCGGCCCTTCACTGACTTCGCCTCCTTTTGATGACTCCACAAACATGGAGGTGACAGTCTCTGGGCTCGACCCTTGTCTGGATTCAACCACTCTTCTGGCTCCACTCAACTCATCCATCAGCCTGTCCCGATCATTCTGGAGGCTGGCCATGGATCTGGAGAAGGCCGACAGCTGCCTGCTGTAGGTGTTGTTCTCCTGGACCACCTGCTTCAGCTCGCCCTCCTTCTCAGCCAAAGCCTTCGATAGCTCGTCCAGCATCTTGTTCAGCTCTGCAGGAACGTCTTTGCTCTCCAAAGCTTTTAGTTTATGGACCAGGATGTCCCTCTCTTTGGCAAACATCGCCAAGTCAGCCGAGGCATCCTGTAGACTGCGCTCGACCTTGTTCAAAGCTGCCTGAGTCTCTCTGAGCTCTTCATCGTACCTGTTCCTTAAGATCTTAAAGTCTTCAATGAGTTGGTCTCGGTCATCCTGAAGAGCAGCCATGGCTTTGCACAGGGACTCATTTTGAGCCTTTGATTCTTTGCTTTGTGTTTGGGCCTCCGTTAACTGTTGCTCCATTTCAATGAGTTCTTTGGCGAGCTCCGCCACCCGTTGATCAGCAGTCTCTTGCTCATTTCTGATCAGCTTCACCTCGCGCTCAAAGGCATCAAGCTCACTGTTGTATTTGTCCTCAGCTTCTGCCAGTTTCTTGTCTGTTTCGTTTTCCAGCAGCTTGTATTTCTCCTTGAGCTCATCTGTGAGGGTTTTCTGTGAGAGGATTTTTTGCAGGAGGTCGTTACATTCAGATGACTTCGCAGCCACAGCGTCTTTTAAATCAGCGATCACCTTGCCCTGATCTGTCGTGGCTCTCTCCTTTTTCAGAGTCATTATTTCGTCTTCTTGGGTTGAAACCTGAGCGGTGAGTCTAGAAATCTCTCCTTTCAAAGAAACGCACACCTCCTCTTCCTTTTGGAGTTCACGCCGAGACTCTCTTTCCTGCTTTTCAACTGCAGCCTTTTGGTTTTCAAGGTTTTTGATGACATCCTGCTGCTTCTTTAGCAGCACTTTCAGCTGGTTGTCCTTCAGAGACAAAACCTGATTCAAGTCCTCTCTGTATCGGACCAGCTGGGCCCTGAGCATGGCGTTCTCCGAGTTCAGATCATCCATTTGATGCAACAGTTTACGTATTTCATGTTTCAGGCCTTTGGCGGCACCACCTTCACCTTCAGAGGATCCATCTTTAAAACTCAGCTGACTCTTTGCTTCCAGTATCCGAAACTCTGAAATCAGTCGCTCTCGTTCGCTTTGCAAAGACACCATCGAGTTCTTCAGTGACTCCATCTTAGCAGCCATTTGCTCCTTCTCCTGCACTGACCTGTTCGCTGTAATCTGCAAACTTTTGATCTTTGCTTCCAGCGCTCTCAGCTCCTTGTCAGCCTTTTCTCTTTGGTAGCGTGATGATGCTAACCTGTCCTCGTACACCGATACCTGGTTGCGATAATTAGCGTGGAGCTGCTCCAGATATCCTGACATCTGTCCATCTCTGCCGGACAGCAGCGAGGAGATCTCAGCATCTTTGCTCTGCAGTAGAGTTTTCAGCTGTAGAGAAATCCCCTCCTGCTTCTCAAAGTCAGCTTGAAGCTTGTCAGTTTTGCTCTGCAGAAGGTGCAGCTGAGTGTCTGAGTCGGCATTTATCGTCTCTGTTTGTTGGAGATTCAGCAGCATTTGGGAAATCATGTCTTCTTTGTCAGCAAGCTGTCGGCTCACTGTATTTTTATCCTGTTCTAGTCGTTCAACATGAGCACTTAGTTCCTTTACCTGCACAGTCAAAAGCTCCACAGACTCGCTAAACTCAGCATTACTGGCACTCATGACAAACAGCTGTCTCTGCTGAGCTGCTGCAGCGATGGAGTACTCATTTAGAGTCCTCTCAAGTCTCGATTTCGTAACTCGAAGTTCGTTCACCTCTTTGTCTTTCACTCTCATGTCTTCAAGGAATCGTTTGATGACGAATCCCTGCTCCAGCAGCTGGTTGTCTTTCTCGTGTAACGTCTTTTGGAACAAATCATTCCACATTTTTGTGGCGTCTTCACCCCGAGGAGCAGCAGATAAAGCCGACAGCTTTGCCTCATTTGTGTCAGCCAGTCTTTTTAGAGTATTTATCTGAAGATCCCGAGAGTCCAACTGTTGCAGCAGTTCATTCACTTTCTGACTTTCTTTATCTCTAAGGTCATTCAGATCCTCTATCTGTTGCTGTAGCACAAGCTGATTCTCTGTGTAAGTACTGAATTGTTTCTCTGCTGATTTGTTTTCCTCCATCACCTGATCCTCTGACTTCTTACTCTCCTGAGATAACACCAGAGCCAGCTGCTCTCTCTCAGACTCTACACTCAGGATCTTCTCATTAGCTTGCTGGAGGAGCTTCTTGTTTGCGATCAGATCACTCTCAACTTGTTTACTACTTTCCTCTAAAAGTGACATCTTCTCTGAGCTTTTCTTGACTTCTTTCTCCAGCTGTTCACAGGCTGAACGTGAGGTCTTCAAACAGCTCTCTAAATCTAAAATCACTTCCTGGTATCTAATGCAGTTTTGTTGTAATTGGTTGATCTCCAGGTGCTTTTCTTTGAGGAGCTCTCTCAGCTCTGTCTTCACATTCTTTGAGCCCTCATTGCCTCTCTGAACTGTCTTTAATTTCTCCTCAAGCTCGCGGACTAATTTAAGCTGCTCCTTCTCTTTTTCTTGACGAACTCGGCTGTTCATTTCCTCGCTTGCTGATAACTGAGAGGACAGCTGTGTGTTCTGGTTTTGCAGCAACGTTATGGACTCAGTCAGTTCATCGATCCTCTCTGAGTTCTTGAGAATCACCGTCTCCAAATACTCGTTTTCATTTTTCACCTTGTCTGAGATCTCTTGTGTGTTTTCCAGCTCCTCCTGCAGGAGAGACTTATCATCCTCCAGGATCCTCACCTTCTCGTTCAGGCTGATCGTCTCCTGGCTGTGTCTGTTAATGATCTCTTTTAACTCCTGCATGGCATCGTCTTTATTCCCCAGCTGCAATTCATGATCAGTCTGTATCTCATCGATCCTTTCTGAAAGATTTTGTTTCTCTTTTTGGAGCAAGTTGTTGATTTCCAGCTGAGCACCAAGTTCAGTTTTCTGAGACTCAATCTGTGCAGTCAGTGAATTATTTAAACTGAGAGCTTCGTCAAGTTTGAGCTGCATGTTGTTTGTGTACGTGTTTGATTCTGAGTGCTTCTTTTCCAATGAGTTGTTCGCCTCTTCAATCTTTTCATTCAGCTTGTTATTTTCATGCTGCATTTCAGCAAGCCTCTCTTTGAGATCTTCTGACGCCTCTTTAAGTTGACAAATCTCAGCCTCCAATTGTTGGTTTCCATCAGTTAGTTTACTCATTTCCATTCTGTGTCTGTCTTCAAGCTCATTTCGCTCTTTTAGAATCTTTTGATTTTCCTCCTCTAGCTCTTCAATCCTTTGCCGTTTCTCTTTGGAGAACTTGTGCATCCTCTCTTTCATTCTCACGTTCTCCTCTTCCATCTCCTTCGCTTGTTTCTCCAAAGTCTCCATCTCAGTGTCATGTTTGTGGATTTTTCGGAGAGCTTCCTGCCTGTCTCTCTTGGCGCCCTCCAAAAGCTGCCTCATCTTGTCCATTTCACTACCAACGTTTTCATAAGCCTGTAAAAGAGATTCATACTCTTGTTTCAGCTCAGCATGCTTGGACTTCCACTTGGAGAGCTCGTCGGTTTGAGAGTCCTTCAGAGACTCAAGCTGGCAGGAAAAAGCTTCCTTCTGCTGGGTGATGTTTTCGATGGTTAGTTTAAGCTGTCACACGCTGCTGAAAGATTTCGGTTATCGTTGGAGATGCCATCGACTTCTGAGCTGAGCTTTTCTTTTTCATTTCTAAATAATATCACTGAGTTTTCCAGGTCTTTATTTTGTTGCTTTAAGTTCAGGACGGATGATTCCAGAGCGATGAACTCTGCTTCTTTAGCTTCTTGTTTGACTGATTGGTTTTGTACCTCCTCCTTGAGCGATGCATTTTCCTTTAAGAGTTCTTTCCGTGAAAGTAAAGCAGCTTGAAGTTTCCTGGTTAAGAGAGTAATTTTGCTTTGGCTGCCCTGTTCATTCATCTTGGTTCCATTTTCTTGAGCTTTCTGAAGCTCATCAGCCTCTCTTCCTATCCTCTCAATGGCTCTTTCATGGACTTTCATCTGCTGCTGTAATTGCAGTTCAAGTGCCGCAATCAGTTCTTCTTTCTCTGAAACTTGAGCCTTGGATATTAACAGAGCTTCATCCCTCTCCTTTAGCTTCACTTCAAACTTTTCAGCACATTTACAAGACAAACTTACTTCTTCTTCTTTGTTCACTTCTTGTTTCATGCTTGTTTCAGGCTCCTTTTGATGCTGCCGCTCATTTGCATTCTCCCACTCCTTCAGCTGCTTATTCAGAGTGTTTACCTCATCTCTGAGATTATCTATGACACTCAAAGCGTCTTCTTTTTCTTGCTTTAACAAATCCAAATTCGTTTGTCTTTCTGTGCACTGAAGTTTTGCTTCTTCGAGCTGCTTTGTCGTGTTTGTTTTGTCCTCACTGAGCTGCTGTTGTGTCTCTGTTAACGTCTTTCTGATTATTAAAACCTCGGAGGACTTCTGTGATAACAGATCAGCTGCTGCCTTGAGATCCTCCATTATTTGAGTATTTTTCTCCAGGAGGTCTTTGTTTTCCTCCATCAAATGTCTTGTTTTCTCTTTGTGCTCTTCCAGTGCAGATTGAGAGATGCTCAGCTGGTCCTCCAACACATTTCTTTCATTGATTACAGCTTGCTTTTCCTCTTGGCTATTCTGCTCAGTATGTTTAAGTGCTTCCTGGTATTGCTCCACTTCTTCTGTTTTTGCTTTGAGTTCTGCGTAAGCTTTCTCCAGGATGTTCTCCGCCATTTGGAGTTTTAATTTCAAGTCCTCTGCTCTCTGCTCCATGACCATGAGGGCCTCAGATTGACTCGCCATCTTAAGAGACATGCTCTCATGTTTGGATTTCACATTCTCCAGCTCAGTTTGCAGATTCGACAGAGAGTGGCATTGACTCTCCTTCTCCTCTAAGGACATCTTCAAAACTTGCAGAGTTTGATCCCTCTCCTTCACAAGCTGCCTCAAGGAGTCCAGCTCTTCTATGACACTCGAAGTGTCCTCTTTTTCTTGCTTCAACAAATCCAAACTCCTTTGTCTTTCAGCGCATTCAAGTTTTGCCTCCTCGAGCTCCTTTGTCAAAATCATCTTGTCCTCACTGAGCTGCTGTTGTGTTTGTATCAATGTCTTCTGAATGGTCAAAACCTCAGAGGACTTCTGTGACAGTGAAGCAGCAGCTGTCTCAAGATCTGCCCTCATTTTGTTATTTTCCTCCAGGAGATCTTTGTTTTCCTCCATCAAAGTTCTTGATTTCTCTTCCTGTTGCCCAAGTGCTGACTGAGAGACACTAAGCTGGGCCTCCAACTTGTTTCGATCATCTAATAGAGCTTGTTTCTCCTCTTGGATCTTAAGCTCGGTATGTTTAATTGCCTCCTGGTATTGCTCCACTTCTTCTGTTTTCTCTTTCAGTTCTGCGTGAGCTTGCTCCAAGTTCTTCTCTGCCATTTGGAGTTTTAATGTCAAGTTCTCCGAGGCCACCAGAGCTTCAGATTGACTCGCCATCTCAAGAGACATGCTCTCATGTTTGGATTTAACAATCTCCAGCTCGGTTTGAATGTTGGACAAAGAATGGCACTGACTCTCCTTCTCAGCCAGAGTCATCTTCAGATCTTGTAGAGTTTTGTCCCTCTCCTTCACAAGCTGCCTTAGAGTCTCAAGCTCATCTCGATCGGAGAGAGAAATTTTACGTCAATCCTCTACCTCTCTGACCTTCTCGTCAAAGCTTAACTGGATGGCGTTCAGCTCATTCGTCTGCCGACAGCGCTGCTCTAAGAGAGCCTTGTAGTCATCTTTAAGTTCATAGAGCTCTTGAGTTAGCTTCTTTTCACTCTCTTGAGCTTTCTTCATCGTCTCCTTTCTAGCCAACAGCGCAGCCTGGGCCTTCTTCTGCAGCATCGCCTTTTCAAGCTTCA
Source organism: Cetoscarus ocellatus (assembly GCA_037902135.1). Lineage (NCBI taxonomy): Eukaryota > Metazoa > Chordata > Actinopteri > Labriformes > Labridae > Cetoscarus > Cetoscarus ocellatus. The sequence continues at coordinate 293,658 of JBAMNC010001115.1, forward strand.
TCTGTGCAAGCTCGTTCTCTAGATCAACAGCAGAAGCAGCAGAGGAAGATTTGTCCTGTAGCTCATATTTACAAGTCTCTATTTCATTTTGAAGCTCTTCTAATCTCTGCATCCAGCTGTTCCTTTCTTCTTCATGAGCTTCATGTTTCTCAGCTGCGTGTCGACTGTAGCTGCTCCACGAGGGAGCTCTTCTCTGTCAGTGTTTGCAGAGTTTCAGACAAACACACTTTGTTTCATTCAAAGTTTCTTGCAAAGTGAGTTTCTCTGAATTTAGTCTTTCACTTTCTGTTTTCAATTTGAGAATCTCTTCCTCCTTTTCAGAGTTGTTCTTCTCAAGAAGAGCAATCTGGTCTTCATACATTTTTCCTGTAGATTGTACCTGATTTAAAGCTTCCTGTAATTTATCCTCCAAAAGGGAAACTTCATTTTTATTGCTGGCACTCTCTTCTTTTTCCTTTTCATACTGCTCTATTTTCTTCATCAGATCTTTCCTGACAACGAGAGCAGCTTGGAGCTTCTTCTTGGTTGCATCTCTCTCTTTGGATGTCTTTAGTAGCTCACTCTTTAGGTCGTCGCTTGCTTTCACCAGCTCCAGTTTCTCTAATTCTTTGCCTCGATTTCCTTCTGAGAGCATGAGATTTTCTCCTCTAACTGATGGGAAATCTCTTCAAGCCTCTCCGTGGAGGTTTGGTGCTCCTGCTCCAGGCTTTCTAGCTGTACTTTTAGGGATGCTTTTTCTTCACCAAGTTTCATTCTCTCATTAGCGGCAGCTTCCATGACTTGGGCGATAGATGTATCTTTATCCCTTAATTGTTGACTAAGACCTGCAAGTAACTCCTTCTGCTGACTTATCTGGACGCTCATGCAGCTGATTTGCTCTTCTTTTGCTTGCATCTCTGCCTAAAGATGACAGTTCAACTGATGCTTCCTTAGCTTTACCTGATTCAACACTTAGCTGAGTTTGTAGATGTTCCACCATCTCCTTGAAAAGTGAAACTTGCTGACCTTTCTCCTCATTGCTCCTCATCCCTTCTTTAAGGATTTCCTTTGTTTTCTGTAGCTCTGTCATTGCCTTATCTAACTCAGATTTCAAAGTATCCACCTCAGCCTGATGACCTTCTTGTAACTGCTTAATCATGTCCTGCAAAGAGGATCCAGCAGGAATTTCAGATGTTAGCTTGTTAGCATCCTGTTTCCCCACTAAAAGTTGTTGTACTTCATGTTGTGCAGCTATTAAAGCCTGCTGTAAATCAAAGTTGACATTCTCCTTCTCCTGAACAGAAGCTAAAACCTTCTCGAGCTGAATCCTGGATGTTGACGCCTCCAACTCTTTGGCGCTCAACTGATCCGACCCTTGTCTAATCGCGGAGGACGCCTCAGCTAATTTCTCCTGCAAACTGTCCAAGTCTTGTTTCAAAGCATTAACTTTAACATCTTTGGACTTCATTTCATTCCCAACACTCCTCAACTGTTCTGAGAGTAGATTCTTCTCTTGTTTCTCTCTATCCAGAACCAGCAGCCACTCGTTCTCTGAATCTTGCAGAATTTGCTCTACCCTCTGAATGTTCTGCTTTAACTGAGCGACTTCTTCGTCTTTGGCACTAACCTTTGCTCGCAGGCTCTCCCTCTCGGACATCATTCTCTCCACTGTTTCATTCATGGTGCTGGACCGCTGCTCCTGGGTCTCAAGATGTCTTCTTTCAAACTCTTTCTTCTCCTCAGAAACTTTCCTAATGTCCTCTTTCAAATGGCTGTTTTCATTCCTCACAGCCGTAAGAAGTTTCTGGTGCTCTTCCTTCGACAAGCTGATCTCCTCGTGAAGTTTCTTATTTTGCTCTTCTAGCTTCTGCATTTCTGAGACCAGCTGGGACGTATGTTTGGCCTCAGTTGTGTACTGATTATTGATGGCATGGAGCGCCATTTCTCTCTGCTCCAGGTTTTCCGTCAGTGCGTTCATTTGAGCCACGACTTGAAGATGCTGTGATTTGAGTCTGTCTATTTCAATAGTGAGTAATGACACGCTCTTCTGGTGGGAGGCAAAAGCTTCATCCTTTTCCTTCGACAGACTTGAGTTAAGGTCTAAAGTTCTCTCAAGTTTGTGATGAAGCTCTGATAACTCATTCCTCAGGATTTCTATGGTGCTCTTTGCTGTTTGATGCTCATTGCTGGTCTCATCCAATAACTTCCGTAGGTTTGACACCTCATCATTCCTCTGAGGAAGCTGCTTTCGTAGATCTTGCAGCTCTTCCAAGTTGGCTGCATATTTCTCCTGAAGATTATTGAAGGCACTTTGTGTTTCCTCTGCAGACTTCTTGAGGTTTTCCACCTCAGCGGACATTGACTGAACCTGATTCTGTAGCTGTGACACCAGCTCTGTGCTTTCCATAAACTGACTTTTGAACAGCGAAGCTTCATCTGCTTGTCTCTGAACACCCTGAAGAGACTTGGTCTGCTCCAAAAGAGACGCTTCTTTTTCTTCCAGGCACTTCTTCAGATGTTGAGCTTCAGATTTCTGTGTTTGAAGGGAGTTGCTGAACTTTGTGATGGATTCTTCAAGGTGGGAAACCTTTTCTTTTAAGCTCTCGCACTCTGCCTCTTTAGCTTGTAGGTTTGAATTGAGGTTTTTGACTTCGGCTAAAGAATGATTTTGGTATTCAAGACTTGATGCCTCTTTTGTTTGTAAGGTATTTCTCAGGTGTAATGACTCTGAGGTTAGTTTACCGACTGACTCTTCCATCTCTGAAACTTTTGCACTTAAATTCACATTATCCTCTGCCCTTTGTTTAAGCTGCTCCTCCTGCTGAGCTACCCTGCTGTTGAGCTGCTGAATGAAACTCTCCTGCTGTTTCAGGGAGTCATCTTTACCCTGCATTGTCAAATGAAGCGTCTCCCTCTCTGCTTGCACAACTTTGAGTTCCTCTTTGAGTTCCTCGCTTGCTTTTTGCTCTTTGGACAGCTCTGTGATGGATTTCTGAAGTTCTGCTTTGAATTTACTGTTCTGCTCGTTCAGTGCTTGAATGTTGTCTCTGAAGTCCAGGATCTCTGCTTGCCTCTGCTCCTCCTCCTGTGTCAGATATTGTTTTTCAGCTGTGAGTTTCTGCATGGCTGTCTTTAGGTTGTTAAGTTCTGCCTCCATCTCTGCTGCGTTCTCATTCATGGCACCGAGCTGACTACTGAGAGAAACCACAGATTCATCTTCTTTTATTTAGCTCATCCTTCTGGTTTTGCAGCTCGGTTTTGACATCGTTTAGCGCCTGCTCTCTCTGCTCTACTGCTGTTTTGCGTCCAAACACTCCTGCCTGAGTGACTCCACCTCACTCTGCATTTGAGACACGAGGCCCTTCTGCAGCGTGGCCTCGTTCAGTGAAACACCACACTCTTCTGATTTCTGCTGCAACAACACGTCTTTCTCCATCAGTGCCGACTTCAGGACGGATCCTTGTTCCTGCAGCATGGACATGGTGTCCTGAAGCTGCAGTGTTTGGTTCTGCTGAGCCTCTAACTGCAGTCTCTGATCTGACAGCGCTTGTTCTCTCTCCTGTAGAGACACGCTGAGTTGACTGACTTGGGTTTTTAAGCCCTCGAGTTGCTCTTCTTTCTCATGTAACATTCTGGAAAGATTGGCACATTCAGTTGTTTTCTCGAGCAGACCTGCAGAGTTTGACTCCTGGCTGTCTTTGAGGATCTTCTTCAGCTCCTCTGAGGCAAACATGAGAGCTTCTTTTTCCTTAAACAAGCCCTCCATTTGTTCACGGGCCTTGGAGATTTGACTTTCAAGCCCAGACTTTTGCTCTTGCAGTAAACTCCTCTCACTATTAAGCTCAGAAACAGACCTCATGTTCTGCGCTAACTCCTCTTGTAGCCTCTGATTAGCTTCTGTAAGGCTCTTAATCTCAACACCAGCGCTTGAGCTTTGTTCAAGTGCTGCTTTAAACTGTGCATCAAGATCTGACAGAGCTTGTATTTGCTGTGAAAGCTCCTTTTCTCTGGATTCACAAGCAGCACGGAGCTTGTTGTTCTCCTCTGCTGCTACTTGGATTTGGCTGCTTAATCGGGCCACCTCTGCTTGCTTCACTTCGGCATCAGACTCCAGCTTTCTCACATTTTCTCCCATTGCTGTGATTTGGTCACTCATGGACTTAATCGCCTTGTTTTTCTCATCCAGCACCTCTTTATGCTCTTCATATTGCTGTTTCACCTTCTCTAGCGTGTCCTCTCCGTCCTTTATTTGCTTGTGAAGTTGCACTTGCTCGCCTTTGAGTAATGTGGTTTCCTCTTGTAGGTTAAACACAAGATTTTTCTGGTCATTCAACTCAGCATCCTTCTCCATTAACCCCGACTTCAGACTGCTCCCTTGCTCCTGTAGCAGATTAATCGTCTCCTGAAGTTGTGCTTGATGGTTTTGTTGGGCTTCTGTTTGTGCTCGCAGATCTCCGATGGCTCGCTCTTTCTCTGCCACGTCTTGCTGCAGTCTTTGCACCGTCTCCTCTTTGTCCTGGAGTAACTGCTTTAAATGACTACACTCATTTGTTTTTTCCAGAAGGATCTCAGAGTTTGAGTGTGTGCTTTGCTCGAGAACTCGATTCAGCTCGTTTGTTTTTGCCAGGAATTCCTCTTTTTCTTTCTGCAAGGCCTCAATTATTCTGTTGTTTTCAGTTTGTTGCGCCTCCAATGCAGATATTTGGGCTTGTACAAAGTCATTTTTGGCTCTTAAATCAGAAATGGTGCTCACACTTTCTGTCACTTGTCCTTCAAGTTTGTCCTTCTCATCTCTAAGGCACTGCACCTGATTCTCTAGGCTGGAGTTGAGTTCAGACGCTGATTTGATCTTGTCGTTGAGCTGATTTACATTTCGTTTCTGCAGCTCGAGCTCTTCCATCAGCCCTGTTAGTTTCTCCTGCAGCTGGACTTTCTCTGTCTTCATGTTCTTCAGCAAATTTTTAAGTTTGGTGATATTGTCAGATTTGCTTTGAAGCTCACTGCTCAGTTTTTCATTTTCTGACGCGTGAACCTGCAGCTCATTGTTGAATTTCTGCCTTTCGTCTTCGGCTTGTCGATCTGTTTCTTTTATCCGGTTTTCCAGAGATGTTATGGTTTCTAATTTCTCTTGAATCACCTTCTCGCTCTCTACTTTCTCTTTCAATAATGTTTGCATGTCATTATTGGATTTTTCCACCTCTGCTAAGAGCCTGTTCTGCTCATCCTTGAGAGATTTGAGTTCTTGTTGGTGAGCCTGCTCTTGATCTTCCTGCAGTTGTTCATTGCTTGAGTTTTTGTTCTTGAGCTGCATAACAAGGCCTTCTGACTCTTGTAGCTTCTGCGTTGATAAATTCAGCTGCTCTTTCAGTGAGGTTATATGCGACTCACATTCAGAGAGGTGATTACGGTGGCCTACAAGCTGTTTCTGGATCTCCCCTCGAAGCTCTTGAATTGTATTCTTGTCCCCCTCTGCTAGCTTAATCAAATGTTCAATCTCAGACTCCTTTGACTCCTTTTCCTTTTTGATACTGATCAGCTCCGTCTCGACATCCTTCAGGTTCCCCACCAGTTCCGTCATCTTGCTGTCCAAAGCTTGCTGATCCGAACTCTGCGACTCCCTCATAACCATGGCCTCCCGCTCGGCTTTGCTCAGAGCGTTTTCTGCGTGAACCAGGCTCTCCTCTTTCAGTTTGATCTCCTGCTTCAGCACCGTGATCTGCTCGGCGTACTCCGTCATGTTGCCAGAGAGCGTTGATATCTCTTTGTCCTTTTCAGTGAGGATGTCTTTCAGGCTGTCAATTTCCCGCTCGCAGCTCTGGAGATCATGAATGAGCTGAGCTCGCTCTTCCAAGTAGGCCGTGTTCAGTTTGTCCAGCTCCTCGTTCGTCTGATCGAGCTCCGTCTGTAAAGTCTCGATGGTGACCTCCTGCTTTTGTGTCTGAAGAAAGAAAGACAAAAAAATGTTGAGGCATCAGTGAATCACAGAGACGGGGATCAAACCCCTGCTTTCAAGATAACAGAGTACTGTGTCTAACACTGCTCCACTGTGACCCCCGTTTTGTTGTTTTCATGTCTTGCCTCACTCCCAAGTCCATGACAAGCAGATAGACACCATTCTTTTGACTGTGTGTGCAGTAACAAGGAAGAGACGGGCAGAGCTCGCCCACTGCTAATTAGCTGAGCTCAAACACTGGGAGTCAATGGGAAGTGTTAGCCTGCCTCTGCCTGCAGTCATCAGATAACTTTTTCAGCAAATCTAAGCAGTCCTGTGTGCTTGTTTGTGACTCATTTTTTTTACTGCTTTATATTAAGTTATCTTCTACTATCATCGTATTATCTTCTTCTACTTGTTAGAGATGATGACTCAGAGATGTGACGTTCGCAAACTGGTCGAGTCTTTTGCACAGCTCTTTGAAGTGAACGATGAGAACTGATTCTTAAATTTTGCAAAAGATCTCATTGAGAAATGAACTGAAGTATCCTGCAGAAAAGACATCTGAATTACATAATATCTTCAATAAGTAATGTGTTTGCTCGAAAACCAAAAGAATTTGATTTTTGGGAAAAGTGGCAGCCCTATCAATCACTATATAAAGATAATATGCAAAGTCTTAGCTTTCCACTTCCAAGCCGCTTTCGCCAAATTCACAGTGCCTTCATGCAGAAGTGCTCCATCTTATTTACACCTCAAGACCCTCACGTTAACTCCATGAGGCTGTAACATCTATGCAGATCCACGCTTCACTACGGCTTGGATGCCCTCACAAACACACAAAGGCAGAGATGCTCACTCGCTGCGCTGTCTCCAACTGGGTTTGCAAGCCTCCCTCTTTTCCATATTACGCCTCTGTTACTACCTCTGGAGATGGAGCAAACGGGGGATCATTCAGCCTCACCATTTCCTCTTGTGAATAGGGCTTTTGTTTCAGCACTACTTCACTACAGGGCACAGCCTACGTGTCCCTCCGCCAGCTTGCTTCACAACAGGAAATAAGCGCTACCAAGCTGAATAAATGTGCGAGACAATTCATACCTTCTCTTTCAGCAGATTCAGCTTCTGCGTGACGTCAGCGACCTCTGCTTTCAACTCGGAGCACTGTTTCTCCGAGCTGCTGCATTTCTTGGAAATGTTCTCGAGCTGCAGAGGCGAAAAAAAAAAACAAAAAAAAAAACAGGACAATATGAGTTGCTGAATGTCGAACAACAAAAATGAGACAAAAGGAAAAGAGAAAAATGAAGTCTTACAGTGTTCTCTGTCTGAAGGAGTTTGTCAGACACTCCTTTGTATTGAGCTTCTTTTTCACTCAGAGACTCACGCAGGCTGCTGATGAGCTCCAGTTTTTCAGACGTCTTGGCCAGCGTGTTCTCCTTCTCGATGAGAGAACTTTCCAGACACTCTTGTGTGTTACTCAGCCTGTAGAGAACATGAGGGCACCAGCTTAATTAATGCAGAAGCATTGATTTGGAAGTTAAAGAGCTATTTCAAAAGTTCTACCAGTCGGCGAGAGAAAAAAAAACTTTCACTTCCAAAAGTTATTAAAAGGAAGAGCGAGTAATCTTACATGGTTTATGTGATTGTGCTTGACAGGACTAAAGTTTTTTTTCTTTTTTTTTATATTCTTTATTTTGGGATTGCAGTATTCATATTTATGCAATACATCAAAACAGATGGTCTTTTCTCATCTGCCATCAACAATTTTTATTATTTTAGGAACTAAATACAGGGGAGAGATAAAGAGTGTGCACCAAAGCATTTAAAGTATATAATGGGGAGAACGAGAAGAAAGAAAAGCTAATGATATATATTAAAATAATGCACGAAAAGTAATCAAAACAAACAAGTAAACAAGGTTTTCTTCAAATAAAAAAAGGGGTTAACTTTCTTAGAAGTTACTTACCCTTTTTTTTTTCTAAAGATTATTTTTTGGGCATTTTTGTGCCTTTATTGATAGCAGGGAGAGAGAGAGTAGGGGAGGACGCTGTTAAATCAAAAATGCAACTACTAGCTCTGATAAAAACAGCAGATAAAAAACATTGGTATGGCAGCACCCATTACTCCCCTAGACCTGTTTGAGTAAACAACTCTTAGACTTGCAAATAATATTCTATCTGATGTCTCATGTACTGCACCCTGAATATGTTCTACTCAACTCAGGAAGGAGGTACACAGTTCCTCTAAGTAAACATAACAGAAACAAACACTCAATCCTCCCTCTGTCAGTGAAGCTGGACAGAAGAGAGTCTGAGGTCAAGCTGTGCCAAATTTGCACTGAGATGCTGAATTGCACTTTTTTACTTGATGCTTTTTTAATGTATTTATTTATTGTCATTGCGTGTTCTTTTGCTAATCCTGTAAGCATGAGTAGAATGTGCTGAATGTGTTGTCTGTGCAGCAGACCCCTCTATCCAAGACAAATTTTTCCCAAGGGAGACAATAAAGATACTTCGACTTTGACTCTGCAAACTTACCCTTTAAGCTGTTCGTTGAGACTGCTCACCAGCAGCTGATGCTTCTCTGCTTCACGGCTCTGTTGACTCCTGACGCCGGCGAGCTGGCTCTGGAGTTTCTCCGTCTCATTCTGCGGTGGCGGAAAAACAAAAATCAATACACGAGGATTAAATTCTTCATGGATGGAACAGGAAATCAGCACTGCATGCAGACGTGGACAACAGCAGACCCGCTGTGGCTGATTTTAAGTGTTAGTTCAGTCACCTGAAGAGTAGAGCACTGCAGGAATGAGTCCTTAAATACATTTTAGCACTTCCTACGCTTTTGTCTTGAGGTCTGAGGGATTTTTCAGTGAGTTTCAGGTGAGACACCCGAAATAGGGTCTGTGGTATATGCTGTAAGTTTACCACAAGCCTTGCTGTCATTCATTTTAGACCTGCCTCACTGGTAAAGTCTGTAACTTTTTTAGGTCTCAGGTTGCTGGTTGCTAACGAGCAGAGCTGGTCTGAACTATTGTGGAGCCTTCGGCAAGATATGAGCTGTGCCGCTGTATTGACAGCCTGGCAAATACACTGGAGCTGCCAGACTGTCTGCGAAGCTTCAAGAGAAAATGACCAAAATAATTAGCTTCCTTTGAGGCATTTGTTTTGAGAGCTGGAAGCATCTTCAAAATTGCACCTCATGGGGAAATTAGCAGGGATGGTGTTAAAGTAGTTTATTAAAGTTTTATTTGTACTGGACGACATTTTGACACTTAAAGAGGAGCGCAGAGCGACACTGACAGCTTCTCTTGATAGAAAATGTGTTGTTGCTTTTGTCTTGACTGGTTTCAGAAAACGTTTGAGTAGCTTACTCCTTGGCACCACCACTCATATAAAACGTCATGTTTTGTTAATTTGATTGTCCTAAAATTAATGTGACAGACAGAATGTTCCTTTAATTACACTGTTAGTTATTTTTTGAAAGGTTCTGTCATTCAAAACTGGTCTATGGGATGATGGGTCATTGGATACGTCTCATGGATTTGTGAAACAGTCCATCTAAGCTGCGTTGTCACCAAGCAGTCCTGTTCAATTCTGCTTGGTATGGTTACAAGTGTTTCCACTGCCAAATGAGGAGAAAATGTGCCCAAATAACTAGGGATAGGAAAAGAAAACCAATTCCAGTTAGAGGATAACAACTCCCACAAGAAATCAATATTCCCTTATCAATTCCTTCCACTGTGGGGGGTCAGAAGAGGTCAACATTGTGGCTTCATTCCCAACAGAAAAGTGTTTACTGTACAACTTTCAGTCAGTGGAAATGCCAAGAACTTGTTGAAGCATTTACCTCTGCAGCACAGCACTGAATCAGGAGTGCCACGTGTTTGACTTTGTGTCCACTAAAAATCTACAGGTCAACTTTGGCCACACAGAAGATGAGCAGGAACTGATAAGGGAATTGTTAAAGAATCAACCGATAAGCAGAATATTAAACTTGTTCAATATTTACGACTAAAAATCTTCATGTGTGTGGAAAGCCGACGACTTCCGGGTCATGATTCTGTGAACTGTGACGTGAATGTAGCCAATCGAGAAGCGAGCTGGCTGAGGAACAAGGAAGTCGGCATAAATAAAAACAAACATGGCCGACCTGAAAAATAAAGCCTGGTGGACCTCAGAAATGGAGGACCAGCTCACGTGTTCACGCTGTCTGCAGTATTTTTTCCACAGTCCTTTCTTTTTTTTTAGTTCAAGATTTTTCCATCAAAAGTAGTCCCAAGACCACCATCACTCCCTCTTCTCGTGTGTCCTTATCCATGCTGTGTGTTGTGTTTTCCGGTTGTTGCCGTTTCTTCTTTTTCATTTTTGTTAGATCACAGATTTCTGTCTTGGGGGACTAGATTCTAGATCGATGGTGGGACAGAATGGTTATGTGTGTGGTGTGGTGTGTTGAGATTATCGGAGCACACCACACACAGTGCGATCCAAACTGTGCAATGCCTGATTTTTTATCTTCATGTGTGGGGTCTCTAACAGATAAAACATCTCTTCAGATTTAGAAAATCCTCATGTGTGGATCCCGCTTTAAACAGTGATCAGTTTCAGGGATTATCCAGAAACACACTGAAAAACCCACAGAACCAAAGTGATGCTAACGTCAGCTTGGATGAATTCCTGCATCACTCTCTCTCTACATAATCCCCCTCCCCAGTTATATGAACTTTGAACCCCATACTTCTGACACATACTGAGTTCACCTGTGAAGAGTGATTGTGGACACCCTGCAGCAGAACAGACTTATAAAAACAAAACAGAGCGTGTTTTATTCAAACAAGCACACCACACCGTTAGCCGTCACCGCCAGAATTCCCTCTAGCGCACACATACAGGGGAGACCCAACACACCTGAGGGACCCATAATGGCTGCTCATCTTCATCTACATCAAACGTCACCTGTGTTAGAAGGGTTTGATAGAAAAACCCAGTTTTCCAGGGGGAACATGCAGATTCACTCATTGTTATGTATCAGTGTGTGATTCATTGACTGAGGTTGTGTTTGCAGAGCAGGAAGGAAAGTCCAGGCCGAGAGCAAAGCAGCTTTTCAGGTGGGTTATTTGACATTTGAACACATTAGACTAGAGGTTATCTGTGTGTTTTTTTTATATTAAATTAACAAGTACTTCATACATTCTACTCCCTTACTGCTTTGTAAAAAATAGATAAACTGATGTTTCCTCTGCTGATGGTAGCTTTTCACGCTCCTTTTGGACACGTAGTCTTCTGCTTTCATTCTGGTAAAATATTTTAATTCTTTTCTGTTGCATTTGGAAAACATTGGAGACCACTTATGGCCATCCTAGAAACTTCCAGACTCTTAAAGGTTTAGTTCAGTATTTCTGAAGATGGGTTTTATCCAGTGTTAATTTGACAGCACTTTTTAATTCAGTTTCAGTTATAGTCTTTTGCCTAAAATATGTTAGTTTTAGTCATAATTTAGTCATCTAAAGTGTTTTGATTTTAGTCTAGTGTTAGTCGATGAAATCTACTGTAAAGTTAGTCGACTAAAATGTGAAGGGTAAGGCATTTTTTATGTTTCCTTGAATTTCTGAAGTCATGTTTTACACTTGGATAAAATGAATCATCTAATAACCCTTTATTGAATGCTCGTAAAGTTTGAATTTATAAATGAACAGAAACAAATTGAACTTTTGTGTGAAATGCAGTCACCTTTATTTAGGCTACCTGGCAGAGCATCTCAGTTACAATACCAGAACTGACAACAAACACTGAACCTGCTCTACATGAATATACCAATTCATAAAGAGAGGAGCTCTGATTGGATCGCTCCACAACTTATCCCACCACCACCAAGCTAAGGCAGCTGTGACTGGATGTCCCTCTTAACTCATCCAACCTTTCCACACAAACAAAATGGCTGTGATTGGATACATTCTAACTTGTCCCTACTTTCTACATGACCAAATTAGGCCTGATTGGATTAAGTCTCTGTCAAACATTTTAGTCTAGTTTTTATTTGTTGATGAAAATGTCAGTTAATTTAGTTTGAGTTTTTGTCCATGTGCACTTGTTTTTATTAGTTACTGTCTAGTTTTCGTCAGGCGAAAAAAGGTCGTTGACAGAAACTATGGCGAAAATAATTAGCCAACAAAATTAACACTGGATTGTATCAGGTACTTGCCTACAGTCAGTGAAGTGGCAGAAATGACCCTTATAATACAACTCTACATAAATGTATTGATAAGATAATATATGGTGCTCCTTGAGATTTTAGCGCAATACTTGGTGCATCTTTGGCCAAAAAGATTTAAGAACTACTGTTATAGAGGTTTAAACAATGAATCTATTTTCAACTTGGAAAAAAAAAGAAAAACAAGCACACAGTTCATTCAGCCTTGCAGCAGGATGAACAGGGACCCTTGAGTGAACCCTTGGTGGTTTCAGTTCTTGGGTTTTTCTGATGTGTGGCTCTCTGTGTCAGCTAAGAGCTTCAGTGCATCTAACAAATCACTGTACAGTTGGATCAAACCTTACTGTAGCACTATGAACTCCAATTAAATCAATTTTAGTGACTTAAATACAAAAATAATGTTAAAGGGTACAACAAACTGGATCATGATATAGCTTTGTTAGGAATCTGAGTGCATGATTTGTCAAGCTAATAGAGAAAGTAAACACTTAACTTCTAATTACTTGTTTTTTAGCTTATAAAGATGAACCTCCCGCAGGTAAGACCACATGTGGTCATTCTTGAATCCAACAAAACTACACTGTGTAGTTTTGTTGGACTTTGCCTGTTACTGCGCTTGTTAAAATTCCTCTACACTTTTGCCCAGGCTTCATTTGTAATCTAAGTGTGTTTGAAAAATGCTTTGCTCCAGGTCTGAATTCAACTTTGTTCATATTTAATAAGAAAAGGTTTAATTGACTGGAGCTATGATATACTCAGCTGATTCTTGTGTTGAATGGTGTTACCTGTAACGACTCGATGCGAGCCTGCAGCTGTAGCCGATCCTCCAGATCTTGGCAGCGTTCCTCCAGACTCAGGATCTGCTCCTGAAGTTGGTTCCTCTCCAGCTCCAGCTCCTCCACAACCGAACGCAAACCATCTGGAGTCATGAAGGGAGAAGGAGGAAAGGGCTAAAGATGTGGACAATGAACTCAATGCCACAGTTAAAGGGACAGTAAAGAGTGATGTGGGATCTATCTGGTGTATTTTATAAAAGGTAATTCTTGATTTTAAATGCTTTTTTAAGAGAAGAGGCACAAATTATGATGAAAAAGTGCCTATTTGGTTGTTTTTGTGACTCTGCATGGTGGTTTCATATTATATTTGTATTATTTTAATATTCTTGCGCTTCATTATGCCTGTTGTTAAGATGGTTTAGAGATCTGATTTTTTCTGTTGCATAGATTGCAGCTCGAAGAGACGTTAAGTCCATCATTTCCCCAACACGAAAAGCATGCTGTATCTCCTTGTTGTCTTAATGATGTGTATTAATCACAGGTTCATTATAAAACATCTGCCAATAACTACATGCATATGAGCCAATCTATACACTATATAGTATGAACAAATCGATTCTTCCTCTTTATTAATCAGAGGGTTACTTAGGGCTGAAAGATTTATCGTTTTGGGATCAAAATCACAATTTCAGACAACGCAATCATGTGATTGCCAAAAAGCTGTAATTTTTTGCAGCATTCCTGACTGATCCAGGATCTGTTGTGTCAACTATTTTACACACACTATTTTACAAACTTTTATTTATAGAAGTGCTGGTAAGCAGGTCAACAACACAAAGCCTCTGTTGCAGAGTAGAAGTTGGGGTATCACTTAAATAATGAAAACAGATTATTTATCATCAATATTACATTTCTACAGTTTGGTTATAAATTCCAAATCATGTTTTGAAGTAGTGCTTAAAATTTTTGGGACCTGCCTTTTTAAACTATGACAGCACTCGTAGTACAAAAGGGAAAAATTAGGTAAATATCTTTAGGACAAGTAAATCAGTTAAGAGACACTTTATCAGGACACTAAAAGGATTCTCAAGCACAATTATCATCAGACGTCAGGTGAGGAGATGCAAATCCAAGGTCTCAGTGTTTCCAGGTTTCAACCATAAAATACATCAGCCAGTTTCCTGCATGACACTTTACTCCACAAATTTGTATTTATTTTTTATTTTTAATAATTTCAAATGCCTCTACTGCATTTTATTCTATTTTGCTTGTTTTTCGTACAGTTTATTGATGTACATCTTTTATATTATATGTTATTCTATTGACTTTTATGTATGCTACTTTACCCTTGTACTTACCCCTGTACTGCTGCAACATAAATTTCCCCTTTGTGGATCAATAAAGGATTATTTTATCTTAACTTAGTTTCTCCATCTTACGTGAACTTCCCAATCATAATTCATCCTTGCATCAGTTTTCTTTGACCATCGCTGATGTATTTTATGGCCTTGAAAAAGCAAAGAAGAGATGGAATGAGAGGAAAAGAAGAAAAAAACGAGAACATGCAAACAATAAAAAAACAAAACTTACCACAAATGAGGTCTGGTCACCTACATTTCAATGATCTGACAAAAATTCAGGGCAACAAACACTAGCCAGCTCAAACCAGCATGCACGTGTCCAACAGAAAATACTTCAAACTGGTGGAAATGCACACTCATGAATGTGTGAGAAGCTTTTTGGATGATAAAAAATCCCAGCATTATTTAAAATAAACCAAAAGTGAACTTTATTTCAGCACAACAAGCTAAATCCAAAAATATTGTTGGGCACATCAACCCAATTTAGACAACATAGAGCTGGACAATATGGTAAATAAAACACGTATTTCTATATCTTTGTCTGTATTAAATTAATAAATTTATTCAATTCAGAGGACAGATGATTGAAGTAACTTTGAATATCCAGTGAATGGCAGTTCTCTAGTTAAAAAATGCCTTGTTGAAGGCGGAGGTAAGAGGAGAATGGCCGAAGTTTCAACTCGGTAGTAGTAAGGTGTACCTAATAAAGTGGCCATGAGTCTAAATAACAATTTTGCACCATGTTGCATTGATGACTGTGATGCTTTCTGGATTATTTTGGCTTTAATTCTCATTACTTAAAGATATTTGTGGGGTTTTTTTTGTCTCTGTAGTTGCATCATAATTTTTGTCCCCTGCATTTGTCTCGAGCCAAATTTCTTTTCACTTTCTTTACTGTCTTTACACATTGTCTTAAGATGTATTATGACACTTAAGTGGAAATGTAATCTTCCTACGTATGACCACTACCAAGTAAAAATAGGACTTTTTGAGATTTTGAGATTCTGATTAAAAAATAGGACTTGTTGGGACAGTATCAAAAATTATAAAATGCCAAATATTGGAGGTTCAGCACACCTTTTTTTGCTGCCATGGAATCAGAAAGATCTCAATATCTTTGACTTTAACTACTAATATATTTCTTCTGCAAATAAAATAAATAAATAAAGGACAATAATAAAATTAGACTTAACATTTTAGTGAGTTTATCTTAGCAATTAGAGTTTGGACTGGCTTGTTTTTTCTTTATTTCACATCAGCATAAACTATATTATTGTCAATTAAACAGTAATTGTTGTACTATGATATTTCCTAACCCTAAGAAAACCTAGGTCTTAAAATTCAAAATGTTTGCTGGTTAAAAAACACTTCGAAAAAACAACCAAAACCAACCAACAGCCACAAACCAACATGTTAAATAAAAGTTTGGAGCGTTATGGTAAAAACTCAACCCAAAGGCAACTGAAGTTTCCCAAAGTGATGAGCGGATGACCGTGTGCATGCCGGTGTAAACTGTCCAGCGGGTTTCACACCTGTGTCAGGAGAACTGTACTCGGGCCACCAACCTCCCATGTTCTCTCCCTCCATCGGGGTCGTGCTCTCCGAGTTGCTGCGTGGGTCCTGGAACGGGGCCTGGCTGTCAAACTCGAAGTCCTCCTGTGGGCGGGAGAAAAGTAAATAAGGCAGAGCAGGGGCAGTTTGTAAGTGGATCAAGTCCTTAAAGGTAGAAAGATAAACCTCATCAGAGCTGCAGGAGACGTTAAAGAGGTGAAGGGGTGGAAAGGCACGAGTCAGTCTTAACAATCAGGACATTGGTTGGATCCAAATCATTAACAAGTATATGAATGTTTATTTTATATAATTCAAATGTCATTTATTTACCCACCTTTCCCTCCCACATCCATTGTTTCCTATTTTTCTTTTTGAAAATATTGCTATTAACACCATTATTTCTGTCACTGTTTCTGTCACAACTATTATTATTCACATTGTTATTATTAAGACTGATATTACTATTACTATTTATTGATTTCCCTCTTTGTATTACTGCCACAGCTACCATTTATATTATGTATTCTACATGAATTATACATGCACACACACACACACCTTGTTCACACTTTGTATCAACACCAATGTATGTCCACTTGTTCGTCTTACATTTTACATTAAAAAATGAGAAAATAAAAAGAAATAAATGAAAATTAAACAAGTCTATAACAGCACATGAAATAAAAGAGATTAAATCACATTTTTAACTTTAAATTAAAGTTGATTACAGGAATAAATCAGACAAAGAAATCTGAAATTCTGATCAATAAAATGAGTTTGATAAGAAATTGAAAAAAAAAAAAAAAAAGGCAAGTTTGTGTATGGTTAGAAACGTCCAAAAGTAAAATCATGAAGCTTATGAGGGCTCTGGGGCAGACTTCCTGAGTCTTTCTGTGAGCTTAACCAGGATTAACTGCCAATTTCAGTGACTTTATATTGACTTACAACATCTTGTTGTTGCCCCTCGTTTGAGAAGTTCTTCATCAAATGATCCGATCAAGTTGGTAAATGTGGCCTTGAGCTTGTAGAGGGTATGGCTATTAAATAATGAGATAAATAATTTAAATATGTCTATAATAGCACAGTAATGCTTTAAAATGAAAAATCTGGGGAAACTAAAATGTTAAATTCTTGTATGCATGTGTTTAACACAAAACTTATTGCTGGAATTTGTCTAAAAAGGTATTATATAATCCATTGGATTTTGGGACGTTGTAACTGGAAGTGCCAAAAAAAAGTAAACACTTTCATTATATTTTTATTTATATCTGCATATTGTTTTTACTTATTTACCAGTTACCCTGAGTTCCTTTTTACTGTGTACTGCTAAACAATGCTGCTACTGGAATCTTAATTTCCCTGAGGGAGTCTTCCCAAGGAATTAATAAAGTTCTATCTAATCTAATCTAATCTAATCTAATCTAATGTTTTGGGACTAATTCCTGAAATATTATTATGATAAGGTAAGATGAGTGTTGGAATTCACTGGTTAAAATCCTTTCTTCAAATGTTTGGTCACTTATTCTTTTGTCTTTCCCTCTTCAATAACTTTCTTAAACATTTTTCTCCTGTCACAGTTTCAGAATTTATAATACCAAGCAAAAACCCTGTCACTGGAGAAGTTTGTTTTCAGGGTTACTGAGCACAAAACTTCTCACAAATTAAAACAAGACCCAAATCCCTCAAATCCCAAAGAGCCACAGAGACCACGTTTTCCCTCATATTCTAATAGAAGTGGAGCTAGGCAACAGAAAAGGATTAAGGTACCAGCCAATTCATTTTTGCTGAGCACTGCATGGACTTGATTGGACCCGTGATTTTAAACAGATATTGTGACAGTGATGGGGGCACACATGGAATCAAATAATGTCTGATTCAACAGTTTTGTTCTTGTAATGTGTGTTTAACCACAAAGAAAGAGACCAACAACCAGGCCCTTAACTCTAGCAGCTCATAATCTCTCTTCACCAGACAAACATTGCAGAAAATGTCAGGGGGAATTGTGAAGCTAAATGTGGTTAGCTGTTAGCTTCCTATGACTTCTTCAGCAGTTACCAATTTCCATCAGCTCCTCTCCTTCTCAGTTTATTAAATATAATTTACAGGTTACACTGTTTTTGCCACAAATCAACAAGCTGGTCCATTTCTGACGTCCGACTACTTCATACTTCTCTTTTACTCTTGTTGCCTTGCCTACATTTGCTCAAGCTTCAGTCAGCTTGCTCTCTGATTGGCTTTGTCCTAGCTCATTGTCCTAGCTCATTGTCCTGGACAAAACACAAGAGGACGAGCTTGGCTGTCCTCCATTAAACATGTTAAATATTTGAGATTTTGAGTTGGGGACATATTATTTCCCCTCCAAGAGGATAAAATGAATCTTAATACACCTAACACCAATCAAGATCATCTTTTGGCGCACCAGATAATCCTTTTACCTGGTGTTGACTTTGGTCAGAACTGGGGATCCAAGCAAACTCTGGCTGATTATCTTGTAGTGTGTACTCTCCTAAATATTTAACACATTAAATATTTGAGATTTTGAGAATGGATGGACTAATTTCCCTTCCAAGAGGATAAAATGAATATTTACACACCTCACACCAATAAAGATAATCTTTTGGAGCACCTGATAAAAGGATTGTCTGGCTCACTTTGGTCGGAAGCAGGGATCCTAGCCAAACTGGCCTATTATCTTGTAGTGTGTACCCCACTTAATGCTTAGCATGTTAAATATTTGAGATTTTGAGCTGGGGGGGCCTCATTCCTCTTTCCCAGAGGATAAAATGATTTTTTTCACACTTTATACCAATTAATACAATCTTCTGGAGTACCAGATAATCCTTCTATTTGGTGCTACTTTGGTCAGAACTGGGGATCCAAGCCAAAATGCTGGCCGATTACCTTGTAGTGTGTACCCTGCTAAATATTTAACATGTTAAATATTTGAAATTTCGAGTCAAGGTGGGCTCATTTCCCTTCAAAGAGGATAACATGAATATTTACACTCCTCACACCAATCAAGATAATCTTTTGGAGCACCGGATAAAAGGATTATCTGGCTGATTTTGGTCAGGAAGTGGGGATCCAGGCCAAAACTCTGGCCAATTATCTTGCAGCGTGTCTCCTGCTTTGGGAGAAGATCTTAGTTTTTTCGAAATATTTGAGTATGCAAAAATGATCCAACATTTTGCTTGTAATGGTACGTGTCTCTGTGTCCACCTACCTGCAGGCTTCGCTGGGCCGGAGCTGTCAGCTTCTTGGCCCTGTGCTGTCCGAGCCCCCGAGCTTGAGCCAGCTCCTCCTCCAACTCCTGCTGCCGAGAGGCCAGTGCTGGATCGGAGCAGCCAGGAAAGAACCAGTCATCCTCAATCAGTTTTGTGCCACAGGAAAAGGGGACGTTTGGTTGAAATGAGGATGTGTTTATTAATAGATGGTGGCAGGGGTGAAATGGATAAGGAGTGATGGAGGTGTGAAAGAAGATGGATTTAGAGGACAGGATGGAGGATAGATGAGAGTTGGAAAGGATGATGGTGATGGTTTGATGGTACAGACAATGAGGCACTCCTAATACCAAAAATGGACTTTTTAAACACATCAACAGACTGATCCAGGAAGTAAAAGCAACGACAGAGAGAGGCTGTGGAAGAAGCATGGAGACAGAGGCTGGGAGATTTAAAGTCGAGGAAGCAGAAGTTACTCTAACGAAGGAAACGTTTGCACTTTTCATTTGCATCAGGTATGGAGAAACACTTCAAAAGCAACATTCTGGTCAGAGCCATGCACACCTAATTTACACAGCACAGGACAACAGCATTCAAACATGTGGGAGAAGGGAAGTAGAAGTGTCTGTGGGAGGAAGGAGAGGGCCTGTTTTCATGAGTCACCTTCGTTTCTGTTCAACAGGGAGTCCAGAGAGTTATTTAGAGCAACACGGGCCAGGTGCAGATCTGAGATTTAATTTTCTCTTTTCGGTTTTCATTTAGCAGCAAAGGATGCAAGCGGGGAGAGGCCGAATCAATTAGGCTAAATGTTCCCATCTGTTTTGTGACAACAGGCTGATTTGATGTGAAAGGGGAGGGTGAAGGGAGGGCAGCTCAAAGCAGAGGGAGTGGCAGAAAGAGGGAGTTCAGTGGGTTAGGCGGCATGTGTATAAGCAGGGAGAAGCAGAGGATGGTTGATTTCAAATACTCAAAAGGACTGGGCGGCTACAACAACCAGTGAAGACAGTATGGGCAAACGCTGTGGACGATTCGAGGCTGTTGACATCTCGTGGTGGCCACCATAACTGTGGCGTTTGCTGTTTGCCAATGACGTGAAGCAGCTGACTTTACATATTAGACACTTTTAACAAAAATCTGACTTGTAGAAATAGAGAAAATCAACTTGACAAGTTAAGCTAGCATCATGAGTGCTTTTGTTATATACTTGCCTGTATGTTACAGGATGACACCACTAGATGGTGCAAGAAATGTGGTTAAGATCTAATAAAACAGCTACTGAAGCTGTTAGCACCTACGCTAATCTTTCTCTGCTGTTTTCTCGCTTGTAGCTCCACCTCTTCCTTCTCTAAAGGACTCTGACTGTGCCGTGGTGCTTTGGGCCGAGCACAATCGTTGTAGTTTGGAGCTCAGGCGAATCCAGCTGCACTGCAAGGTTAACATGACAGAGCCGATGGTGGAGGGCGTAAATTTCCACGACAGATTCCCCCGACTCGTGGTGCTACCATTTTGAGGTCAGGTGTGTCTCCATGTCACAATTTACACTGCGTTCCATTTACATCTGAACTGGGAAGAGGGAAGTGGGAATGACATTATCCCAGTTATCAGCGTCCCAGTTAAAGTGGGAAAAAACTTGCTGATCTATCAGGCTATCGTTAGCTGTTGTTAGCACGCCCTGTATTGTAGTTCGCACATACCGCATGAAGAATGTAAATAACACTATAGCAGCATTTACATATATATATGTCAAACAATACTATGTATACAGGTGGTTTAGTGCGACAAACACTTATCAGAAGTGCTATTAAACAGAATATTACAGGAGCTTAATAACTGTTCACAATGGGGGCAGCCATCTTTGATTGTCAACTTGGGGGTGGTGAGGATCCCCCAACTTCCCATTAGGACATTACGACCTCGGGGGGCGTTCCAGTTGAAATTTCCCACTCGAAACTCAGAAATCTCGACTTCCCAGTACAACTGGAACGCAGCATTAGTCCCACCTCAGCTCGCTTGGATCTCCACTTGAGGTGATTTGAAAAACTGCACCAGGTAAGTGGCACAATCCCAAATGGAAAACCAAAACAACCAGTGTTAATCACAAGCTTAAGAGCTCTTGCTTCTCTTTGCTTACTAAGATATTGTGATGAGCAGCAGGAAATCAGAAAGCAAAGGTTTAGAGAGAAATTACGTCGGTGAATCTGTAGTCCCATTATCTGTTAAATAAACTGAAGGGGTTAATCTCAGTTCTGAAGCATGCAAGCTATTGTCACCCTTAAATTACAGTAACGGCACTCAAAGATTAAACTATGAATAAACTCCCAGAAACAGTACTATCAGCAATGTTCATAAATGTGTTAGTGCTTCCAAAAGTTGAATTAAATCCCCCAAAATGACAGCTGAGATTGAAGGTAATGCAGAAGAAAAGAGACAAAAGGAGAAGGATTTACAGTCTTCTGTCAGTGTTAGGAGAAATACAATCCTAAAACTCTGATGACAAATCAACTGAGGACTCTTTGTAAGCCTTAATTACTGTGCAGGCGTAGAGTAGAGTTGTTAAGCTCTCCAGTGTTATGACTCACACTTTGTTCATTCATGTCTACTCCACTTCATTGCTTAGGTAATTTAACAGTCAGTGGCACACAAAGCTTATTCAGATTAACAGCCTTAATTGGCGTAAAAGGGACCATTAACTCATTTTTTAAGAACACAGAGTATTAAAGAATATTTATGCATCGTTTGTTCAGTAAAATTGCTTGGCGTCATTTAAGTGAACTGGAGTTTTAGTATTCAAAATTTCAATACTTGTGTTTGCGCAGATCAGTGTATACTATGTGAGGCCACTTTATTAGGTACACTGTCCAAATAGTTAATCTCCTGACGGCTACTTCCCACAGGATGATTCTGCTTGCCACAAAGCTTAAATAATCTTAAACTGGTTTCTTTAACATGACAGTGGGTTCACGGTACTCCAGGACTCCACCTGCTTCATAGAAGGTAGGAGAACAGCCAAAGGCAGGTCAGAAGAGGGGTGCTGCCTGGATCCTTGCAATTGCCAAAGACTGGCAGCTCTCAGCGGAGCTTGAGGACCAGCTGAGGTTACCAGAGCACACTGACAGCACCACGATGAAGCCAGACATTCTCCTGGTCTCAAAAACACAGTGGAGCCGACAGAGCCAGGACACAATATGAGCATCTGGTGACAAACTGTTGAGAGCAGGGCTGCTGCCCATTGAAGTGGGCTGCACGGGTTTTCTGGGGCACTCACTCCACAAAGCTCTCAGTGCACTGAGCATCACAGGAGGTGCAAGGAGCAGAGCCATCAAGAACATCACAGAAGCAGATGAAAAAGCCCCGAGACGCCACTGAATCTGGGGTGAATGTGCGTTGGGACAAGCAAGTGCTATTTTAAGAAATAATAATAATACTTATGATAGAAAAATAGATTAAAATATGAATGGATATATATAAACAATTTCCAGGGTTTGACAAGGGCAAAGCCAGAGATATACTTGCAGTTTGTCTCTGTTTGCGTCTGTTTTCGTCATTTAGTGTTTTTGTTTATATACTTGCCTGTATGTAACGCGTGTTACTGGAGGACACCACCAGAGGGCGCCACCTGAACACACAACGCTGCCTGATCAACTGTGGCAGGGTTGCCTTAGTGAGGGTGGCTGATGTTGAATGACCCAAAACAACTGAGGACCCCAGGTTACATCACTGACGTTGTGTTCAGGTTAGCATCAGAAGATGCATTTAAGATCAATGGCCTCCACAGTCACCAGATCTCAATCCAATCCTTTTGGATGTGATGGAGATATGGACCAAAATATCTGAGGTATCTTTCAGCACCTTGTTGAATCTATGCCACCAAGAATTAAGGAGCTCTGAAGGGAAAAGGGGTCCAACCTTGTTGTCATAATAATAATAATGATAAAAATAACATATTTTATTTATAAAGCGCTTTCCTAGACACTCAAAGACGCTGTACGGAGGCTAAAAACATCATATAAAACCACACAGTAATAAAAACATAATTAAAAAAACCTTGTACTAGCAAGGTGTACCTAATAAAGTGGCCAGTTGATGTTTAATCTGAAACTTTTTTATCTCAATTTTTTCAACCTTTACTGACACAAAACTACTCATTTTGTCATAATAATTAACAATTTTGGGATAATTTCCCACATTCATGCCAGTAAAACTTTGAATTGGTGTATATAAGACATGTTAATTTATGTATAAATAAGCATAGCTGGTTTGTAAGATTATTATTCAATATGCAACTGTTTTATTAAGGTGGGCTATTTGTCCCTTAACATTTAGTTTCATTTGTTTTATGTATACATATTGATATTTAATTTATCAGCGAGTCTAGTCTTGCACTTTTTTCTTGCACTGTCCCTTTAAAAATAAACTCTTAAAGATGTTTTTACATGTGGAGTATTCAATATCCAATAAGACAAACGTAAGTCCTCATCTTTCCACGGTTAGTGAACCATCCCATCAGAAAGAAAAGTGACAGACAGTTTGATTATATCTGACACCAGGATGTTAAACCAGAACATTTTAGTGCCCACACCAGGAATTAATGTAAATACACAGGAGGACAGGAAACAGAGAAAGGACTGGAAAAGAGGAACAACAAAGGAGAGGGGAGGGAGGGAGGGGAAGGAAAACAAAATGGCAGACCCTGAAGTGCAGCCCGCCGCTGCACTGCCTACAGCTCGCCCCGGGTCAGGTAAAGATTCGGGGGAGCTGCGGGCAGTGCAGCGAGCGGAGCAGCACTGGAGGTTTGGAGGAGCCTGCATGCACAAAACTGATGGGAAACTGTTCTGGGTGGCTGCTCCCATCCCTGGAGCAGGGGCTGGAGAGGGAGAGTGAGGGGAGGGTGGGTGGAGGTCCACGAGATGGGAGGCACCAGAGGATAAACCAAACGCTCCCGTTTAACAATGGCGAGGGGGGGGGGGGGGGTTAAGAGAAAGAAAGTAATGATCGGTCAGACAACAGAAGACATGAGGTCAACAGTCAAACACAAACTCAAAACTTCAGCCTTATATTTAAAAAAAAAAACATGGTGGGGACGCTGTGAGTATGCAGGGTTCGAGGACAGAGTTACAAACGAGCTTTGGACTTCAGTCGCAGCACCAGAGTCACTAACAGAACTTTGACTGGTAATATAAATAATATCAGACAATCTTAAAGCCATTTTGATCTAGTCTCAACAGAAATAAGGTCTTATTAGCACCCAAACTTCAGCTGTTCAACAACAATGCAACTTGTATCAAAAGTTCTGCAGCCTCTTTGGCAAAATAGAAATCTAAAGCAGTAAATGAATCACGATGTAGCAGATTTCTTAAAGCAAACATCCTGAAAATGTCAGCAGCTCCACTGACCTGCAACGTGATATTTAATCATATTTTCATCAAATCATCACCTCAAATTTGAAATACTTCAAGGAAAAAATGTGTTGAGGATATTTTTTCACCTCTTTTGTCAAAAAGCAAAACTTCTCCAACGTAAATCCATTCTTTTCTTTTAATATCCTACAAATTATCCCCTCAAAGTGCTTTAAAATCAACACCGCAGGATGATTTCACTGCTCAGGTATCACTACTGACAGTTTTATCCAAGAACAGATAATTTGTTCCTTTTTCATACAGAATATCACTCATTTAACTGAGTTAATGCCACTTACAGGTCTTTTTGTTACAGGGTATTTACCGGTTTAACTTTGAAAACTCTTTTTTCTTGTCTAAAACAAACTTGGCGCAAAGTCCCCACATGTTAAAGACAATGAGGACAAAAGTGTCGACTCTTGAAAAGAAAATAGAAGAAAAGCATTTTTGTAATTGACTCTAAATAGATTAAATTCTGATCAAAACTATTTAATTTTTAATTATTTTGTATCTGATAAATGTTGAGGACCCAGGACATTAATTTCAATCACAGACTTGGATGTTTTAAAAAATTGGCAAAAATAATGATTTTATGAAAAAGTAGCTTTTTTATGCAGGGAGTTTTTTTTCATTTCCAGAAATACAGACCATTAAGGACAAAAACTAGTGATGCATTTTAATAAATTTTGAAGCAAATTTCGACAGGTAAAGATTTTGTTAAAAGTCAACCCCCCAGCCCCTAAACATATATATAATATGACATATACTGTGTGTTTATTTTATAGACAGTGACTGTATGAGATCAGAATGGCATTTAAAAGTGCTAAATTCTGAAAATAGATAAATACACGATTCTATTTTAATCATGGCTGAAGACAATCAAGTTAACATCTAGTGATGTACAGATGCAGCCACTTAAAGTTTCCCCTCCCAGACAAATGCCAGCCGAGTTCCAGCCAGTTACCAGCCACCTCCCAGCTGTTGAAGGACTCAAGAAGTTTTTCTTCTGCTTTGTTTCTGTTTGAGATTTCTGAGCATAGGGGCATTTTCCATGCTAATCGTATGTCTCACTTATTTCAGAACTTCAAAGTATTTCTTGTTTTTTAGGGTTATTTTTTGTTTAATTATGGCATATCACAGAATGTTGACATTTTGAAGCTTGTCTCTGAGCAGAAATCACCCCCTACCCTCACCTCGAGCTCCCCTCAGTCTCACATGACGTCATCCAAAAACAGCTTACCGTTTTACTAAATATGGACCCTGATGGTTTCTCCTCGTTGCCAAGTCGTAACAAAAAAGCAGAGAAAAAGATCTGCGATGAGGATGAGCTTCTGTGTCCTCCTCCCGCCACACTCTTACCCTCTCTCTCCTCCTCCATGTGGCTGATGCGGAGCGCCATGGCGGCCTTCTCCTCCTTGGCTCGGTCCCTGGCGCTGACCGCCTCGGCCACCATCTCCTGCCACTCCAGCACCTGGCTCTGGGTGTCATCGGCGCTGCCTGACTCGCTCGTCTGAGAGGACAGGGAGCAGAGAAGATTAAACGTTCGGATCAGATATTCAGGGACATCTCTGATGAGTCTGGATCCCGTACCTGGGAGGCGGCCCTCTTGGTGAACTGCTCCAGGTCTGCCTGTAGTGTTCTCTGCTGCTCCTCGTAGACCACCAGCTTAGCCTCCAGCATTTCTAACAGCAAACATTGAAAACAGTTAAATAAACATGATGCAGACTTGGATACATCCTTCTGAAAATTTGGCCTACAGTTTGGGAATAAACCTTCAGCACCATTTTTTGCTCTGAGTTCGTCATACTGCTCCACCTTCCAGAGGATTTCCTCCCTCTCCTCCTCAAGCGCCGTGATTTGGCTCCGCAGGGCGTTCAGATCTGGAGGAGCAACACCCGCCTGAGGAGAAACATGGACACACATGGATTAATGCCCTGAAGCAGGAATTTACCAGGAGCGATACTGCAGAGAAGACATGAAGCCTGAAGCAACTTGCACATGATAAATAAATATAAACACACGACAGGCAGAGGAAAATGCATCTAGTGATGTACGGATGCAGCTGCTTAAATGTTCCCCTCCCGGACAAATGCCAGTTCCTGCAAGGTACCAGCCAACTTCCAGAGATTAAGGGTCTAAAGAAGTTTTACTTCTGCTTTGTTTTCGTTTTAGACTTCTTTAGATTTTCTATGTGATGAATGTTCGGGACTTGAATGTGCCAAAAACCAGCAAAAATATTGATTTATGCAAAAGTAGTGTGGATATTTTGAAAAATTACAGTAAATTCAGGCCATTAAGGATAAAAGCTATTAATGCATTAAAATACATTTTGATGCTAATTTAACATTTAAAGATTTTGTTTAAAGTCAATACCCTAGCTTCTTAACATATATAAAATTAAACAATAATGTTTTTTGTTCTTATTCAATAAAAACAGAGACTTTATGTGATCAAAATGGCATTAAAAAGGGCTCAAATTTGAAAATAACTTAATATCTAATTATATTTTAATCATGACTGAAACCAATCAAGTTAACATCTAGTGATGTATGGATGCAGCTGCTTAAAGTTTCCCCTCCCAGACAAATTCCAGCCGAGTTCCTGCCAGGTACCAGCCACCTCACAGATGCTGAGAGTCTAAAGAAAGTTTTTCTTCTGCTTTGTTTTCATTTTTGATTTCTTTAGATCTTCTATGTGATGAATGTTGGGGACCCAGGATATTACAGTAAATTCAGGCCATTAAGGACAAAAGCTATTAAAGTATTAAAACAATTTTTGATGCAAATTTAACATTTAGAGATTTTGTTTAAATTCGATCCCCCAGCTCCTAAACATATATATAACATAACGTTTTTTTGTTCTTATTCAATAAAAAACAGAGACCCGTGATGAGAATGGCATAAACAAGGGCTCAAATCGGAAAATAACAAAATGCCAGCCGATTCCCTGTCATTTACCAGCCAACTCCCAGATGTTGATAGTCTAAAGTGTTTCTTCTGCTTTGTTTTTGTAGATTCCTTTACATTTTCTAATAATTAATAATAAAAACAGTGACCATATGTGATCAGCATGGCATTTAAAAGGGCTCAATTCTGAAAATAACCAAATATTTAATTCTATTTAATCATTACTGAAGCCAATCAGGTTAACTGATCCAAAAAAGCTTAAAAATTTTGTTCTGTAAAATTTTATCACAGTTGTCTTAAGTGGACATATTTGTCCGTGATTGACGTTGGGATTTTCTAAATATATTTACGGGCATTTTTAGCCTTTTAATGACCGCAGAGAGACAGTGAACAGACAAATCAAGCGTTTGTCAATGCGCATTTTGATTTGTTGTTGCATCACTTTTTGACATCTGTACTTTATTTTTTGTTTTGAAGTTTGCTTTTTATTTCCATTTTTTTTTTTTTGATTTGCTATTGTTTTGACACTTCTGTTGTTGCACTTCTTTATTAGTTATTGTGTTTTATTTGTATTGGTTGCATGTCTTCTGGTTCTGTTTTTTAAGTTGTCACTTTTTTTCTATTTTTGTACCTTTTATGTTGTTGACATATAAAACCTGGAAGTTTTTTTTGTATATCATGTTACCTCTGACAATGAGGTTTTGTTTTTGCTGGTGTTTGTTTATGAGCAAGATAACTGAGAAAGTTTCCAACAGCTTCAAATTAAATTTTAATGAAGTTCAGCATTTATTTTTAGAAAGTTGTCTACTTGTTATGTGGGTACTGATTAAGACCCCTGATGACCCAATAAAATAAAATAAATAAATAAAATAAATAAAATAAATAAATAAATAAATAAAAGAGTGTAGTCACCTGGCTTTTCCTTAACTCCTCCTCCAGCTGTCGGATACGGGATTTGGACCAGGCTTTCATTTTCAGGAACTTTGCCTCAGATCTGCTTGCTTCTTCTGTTTTTTGCTTTGCTTGGGCTGCAAAAAAATGAAATAAATGTAAGTTTAGTATTCAAAGAAATAATCAACATTGAGAAGCTACAGCAACAAGCCCACAGTGAGTCCTATATTTATAAGACAGGGCTCGCTATTTAATGGGCACTGTTATTCTTTAAATTAAAATTCAGTAAAAGATCTCAAGTCAAGATCTTTTTTTATCAAAAGTTTTGGATTATTTGGACTTCAACACCATAATCTAAAAATCTGGATGGATTAAAAAATTAGATTTACTGCTAAAGATGGTGAACAGTGTTACCCTGACATTATACATTTACAAAATAATATGTGAATATATGTAGACTTAAGGCATCAGTGTTAATACAGTTAGTTTTCAAATCAAATGTTGTTTCTACTCGATTGCTTTCTCAAACTTTTTAACAAACCATCTTGTTGTTTTTAGACATGAAGTTATATTTATATACAGTTATAAATGTGAGTAAATGGAAGCTTCAGATGTCATTTTCTGTTTCTTCTGTAATAACAACACTTGAAAACAAACATAAAGAACCACCAACCTTCAAGTTCAGCGATCCTCTCTGTTGATGCCGAGTCTGGAGGGATGTTTCCGGCCCCCAACACCTCCTGACTGGCAGGGGGCGCAGTTACCGAGGCCCTCCTCACCTCCTCCAGCTGACCCAGGAGGTCCTGCTGCGTCTGAGCCATCTGAGCCTGATGCTGCTCCGTCATTTTCTGCACCTCCGCCCGCTGCTTCTCCATCAGGTCACGCAGCTGAGCTCTCATCACATGCTTCTCCGCCTCCATCTTCGACTCCAGGCTCTCTCGCTCGACCTGGAACCGCCGCAGACGCTCCGTGAGATCCTGGGGGAGGAAAGGGCAGAGGAGGGGAGAGTTTCACAAAGACTTGATGTGAAAGATTGATTTTATTCTTTATAAACATCGGAGGAATGTTATGATTGACAAGCCTGATATCTTTAGACCTTAATTTTTGTACAAATGACGTGTTCTTTCTTTTTTATTGTCAAACAAATACCATTCAATAGCAATAAAACAGTGCAAAAAGTTACATTACAGCCACTGCAGCCCATTTGGAGCGATCACAAAACAGTAGGGTTTCTCGTGACTGGGTTTAAAATGCAGAATAACATCGACCACATTTGTCCAAAAGCTAGTTTATTCCTTTAGATTCCTTATTTGGGCCAGACTTTTAAATAAGTTGAAATCATGAAAATCCTGTGGCCTAATTGAAAAATGAAGATACAAAAAAAGACAACATAAACCGAAGAGGTCGCTCCTGACCTTTATCTGTTGGTCCCTGCCGTCCACCTCTCCCTGGAGAACATCGATGACCTGAGTTTTTCCCAGGAGAACCTCCTCCTTCTCGTGAAGCTTCTGTTTCAGAGCTTTGAGGAGCTGAGGATACAAAAATATGCAATAAACAACACTTAAACAAAATGCATAAACAACAATAAACACATCATCTCTCCCAACATTTGCAGACTTGATTCAGTTAAATAAAACATTTATTGAGACTCTGTTATGCTCCCTGCATGGATGGCGTTTAAGCAATATCCTCCCAAACTGCAGGGGGCAGCGTCTTTATAACCTTCTCATCTTTTAACATGCACATTTTTGAGATGGGGAAAAAATCCACCATGTGGGACATTCACAAAGGGGCATGTCTGGCAGTGTGATGTCACACTAGCCGTGCAGATGCTTGCAAGTATAGTATAAAATAAAGACAGTGAATAAAACTCTTAGTACAATCTACAGTGATGTATGGAAACACAGAACCAGGACAAGAGTCATCAGGCCCTCTTCACTTTTCTTTTGACATATTTAACTTTCACTCTGAGATTTATACACAAATATACAAATTAATACAAAAGTAGAACAAAAGACTGTCAAACTGAATCATTGAGAGCTGAATGTTATTACCTGCTCCAGGTCAGCGCTGGCATCAGACTTTGCTGCGAGCTTGAAGAGCTCCTGTTCATGGATTTTGTTGACCTCCATCAGCTGGTTATCTTTCTGAATGATGATGTCTTTGAATGTTTGAATCTGAAAATCAAGCAAAAGATGAACTATTAGAAATGAGACAAACAGCAATGACAGAAATTCACACTATAGCATTTAAACTTTACATAAGGCATAAAGCACAATGTATGTATATGTTCCAGAAGAAAAAATACTGCAATATCTATGTCCCAGAAGAAACTAAATCTAATTTCAGATTGGTACAGAATTAATCGAGCTACGATGGACTCTTGCAGAAGAAGGCAGGAAAAATATAAATCTGTTTATTTTTGTAATTGAAAATGTTAACATAACTGCCCTCAAATCAAATGCAGTATAATCCTAATATGCATTTTAAAACCAAACTTCTGTGTCCTGGATCAGAAATCTATCACGTTACAATCATAATGCTCTATAAACCTACGTTCTGCTTGTACATGCTCTCCTTCTGGCCGTACTGCTCCTTCTCTGAGTCCAGCAGCTCCTTCAGGCTCTGCGCCTGCTCCTGCAGCAGACTGTACCGCTCCTCAGACTCCCCCACCTTCCTGGTCAGATTCTGCACCAGCAGCTGCAGCTCCTGCATCGCCCCTCCGTCCTCCGACAACTGGACGTGGACAAAGTTAGGTGTCAAAGAGTGGAGAAACAAAACATGAGAACAAATGAAGACCTTGTGCTTATTTCAACACATGGGAACATATTAAATGGTCAGTGAGAATTTCACTTATTTTAATATTGTATGGGCCAACACTTACTCAGCATATCTACATTAAATTTTACTGTTGCAGAAACATTTTGTCAGATTAGCCAATTTTTCCAGATCCAGTGATGCTTCATCTCCACTTTTTGAAAAGTGTAACATAAAATCTTTTTTCTGATATCAATACTCTTCAAATGTCTACTTTTATTGATAAAGTCAAATACATGAGTACAGAATTGCAACAGGCTTTAAAATTTTCTTTATTCCAAATTCTCAAGAGAACTTCTCTTCAACAAGGCAGACCGGTGTATCATACATCAAAAGGTCAGAGTTCAATAAAATACCACGGCGTTCAATTATGGAACAAGTATTTTTGTTTACTGACAGAGTCTCCGTCCCTGTCCAGACTGAGGCTAAAATATTTTTTGATGTCAAAGACTTTTTCTACATGATGATCTGTGTAATGATCTAATTTCAATTTTGTATGACAAAATACGGTTTATGCGCCACTTTCTTTCGTTATATTATTTATTTCTGTGTTGGCATATCCTCTCATTTTGGTAAAATGTATGTTAGTATTTTATTTTTGTTTTAGGACTTACAGTTTTTTTCTGTTAATTTTATCTGTTTTATGTGACCTCAGCAGCACATGTAACTTAATCTTATTCACTGTTTTCATTGACTTTTCTTTAACTATGTGCAAATAAATAAATAAAATAAGAACACAAATTAGGGACAGAAGGGAAATGATGCTGTAACTACACTTTTACAAGAGAACTGACCTGTTGTTGTGGAGCTGGTGCGATCGCCTGATCTCCTCCCAAGCCTGTCTGCAGGTGGACGATGTAGGCTTCTTTCTCTGCGAGCTTTCTGTCCTTCTCCAACAGCATGGTGTCCATTTCCTCACCTCGCTGCCGCTGAAACTCAACCTCCTTTAACTGTGAGAAACAGGAGAACAAGAAAGAGGCAGGAATGTTCATTAATAAATAGAAAAACATGCCTAAATGCAAGTTTCACGCTGCTTTTCAAATGGAAACCAGTTAATTAAAGTCTGTGATAAATTAAAATAGTCACAACATTTTAGGGGGAGAAAAAACTTTTGAGCTCAGACCATATAAACATAAAACATTTATAAGATTATTTTTGGCTATTTTCAGGCCTTTATCTGCCTTCATGTGTGTCTCTCTCACTGTTTCAACTTCAGTCAGGATTAGGCCTTACTTAATTAGCTGCATGGCCCTCTGTTGCCACAGCATCGCCACCTTCGACTGACCCAGGCTCCGTACATGCAAGCTCAAGGTCCACAATGTAAATTTTATCTACTCTGCCACACGGCCTTTTCCCGGCCCTCCAACTCCACTACAAAGACTGATGAGCAGCATGAGCCAGAACATCAATGGTGTCATCAGGTGGGGACCTCCTCTAACAGATGATTCATTCAATTAGCCCCAGGACACCGTCCCCCTCTGTGCCAACTCTCACTGCCCATCATGTTGGTACTAAATTAGAGATTATTCTAGTTTATGATGGAGCAGCAGGTCAAGGAAAAAGACAACTGAATTACCAGCCAATAGGTAACAAGTCCCAATCAGTTTTTAAAGCTAATACTGATCCACCTGGAGGAAGATCTTTCCTGCTGCTTAATCTGAGTGTGATCCATTGCTAAAAAACATCAATGAATAAAACTTTAACATCAGTAAAAGTCACTTTCCTGGCAACTCAGGAAGTAAGAACTTTGTATTTTAAAAATTTTAATTCTTTACAAGAATCGACCTACAAATAATAGAATATCAAATTTCAGGGTATGAAACACAATCAGAGTTTAAGTGAATGAGGAGACATCAGGGTGCTTCACCTTGTTTTCCAGTTCCTCCCCTTTTTGTGCAAGCTGCTGCTCTAACTCCTCGACTTTCTTCTTCAACAGGACGATTTTTCCCCGACTGGCCTGTTCCCCGTCTGACCCCTACAGAGAAGACAAAACACAAGAAATTAAACAACCATATAGACTGCACCTACAGGAAACAGAAACATCCAGCAACATTAGAAATATCCTCCTGCATGGCTTGAATGCGTTACTGTGACTTTACTGTAGATGTGTGGTGCCCCCTAGTGGTCAAAA
Organism: Cetoscarus ocellatus; assembly: GCA_037902135.1. Taxonomy (NCBI): domain Eukaryota; kingdom Metazoa; phylum Chordata; class Actinopteri; order Labriformes; family Labridae; genus Cetoscarus; species Cetoscarus ocellatus. The sequence continues at coordinate 326,826 of JBAMNC010001115.1, forward strand.
CATGAATTGTTCATGTGTGGATATATATTTAGATAGATTGTGAGTAAAATGAGTCTCATTATAGCTTGCTTCAGTAAGTTAATACTTTGGTCTTTGGCATTCATACACATCGTCATAAGGGTGTGAATGACTGCGAGTGACTCCACCTTTTTGCTGTGGGTTGGCGTGCCCTGATCTCCTTGTTGCTTCCTCAGCTCCTCCAGCTGTGAGGTCAGAGAGGTCACCTTTGCTTTGTTTTGCAGACGCAGCTTTGACAGTTTGGCCTCGCATGTTTCCTTCTCCGCCTGATGCAAAAAAAACATATTTGATAGATCATTTAAATGATTTGTTGCACTCAACATCTGCAGTCATTTGTGCTAAAGTGGTCCCCATAAGGGCATTTAAGGACAAGCAACCCAGAACTGTGACTCACACAGTGTAGTGAGTGTCTGATACTGCAGCAGTGGCCTGTGTTGGTAGGGATGGACTGTTAATGGACATTCCTGTCTTTTTTATTGTACAGCAGACCTTGACTGGAGGGTTTAATGGTTAACAAGTATCCTACTGTCAGCTGCTGCAGACAGAGACCCCATTCACAAACGAGCAAACCCTGAGGATTATCTGAATTTGCCAAGGCGAGCTGAAAGTGTTAAAGTAAACAGCACTTCCCTGCTGGCCCCTGAGTATGCCACCACCCCTTTCATCAGCCCTGCTCCTGCAAACATTAATATTTACACCCAGTGCCACTTCACAATTTGACATCCCTTTTGCTCCGTCACCAGGGGTAGTATCCAGTGTTAATTTTGACAGCACTTGTCAATTTAGTTTTAGTTATAGTCTTTTGCCTAAACTATCTTTTAGTTTTAGTCATAATGCGGTCATCTTAAATGTTTTAATTTTAGTCTAGTTTTAGTTGATGAAATTTCACAACATTTTAGTCGATGAAATCTGCTGTAAATTTAGTCGACTAAAATATGAAGTGTAAAGGGTAAGGCGTTTTTTATGTTTCCTTGAATTTCTGAAGTCATGTTTTACTTGGACAAAATGAAACATTAAATAACCCTTTATTGAATGCTAGTAAAGTCTGAACGTATAAATGAAAAGAAACAAATTGAACTTTTGTGTGAAATGCAGTCACCTTTATTTAGGCTACCTGGCAGAGCATCTCAGTTACAATACCAGAACTGACAACGAACAGTGAACCTGCTCTACATGAATATATCAATTCATAAAGAGAGGAGCTCTGATTGGATCGCTCCACAACTTATCCCATCACCACCAAGCTAAGGCAGTTGAGATTGGATGTCCCTCTTAACTCATCCAACCTTTCCACACAACCAAAGTAGCTGTGATTGGACATATTCCTAACTTGTCCCTACTTTCTACATGACCAAATTAGGTCTGATTGGATTAAGTCTCTGTCAAACGTTTTTGTCTATTTTTTATGTGTTGATGAAAATGTCAGTTAATTTAGTTTTAGTTTTTGTCCATGTGCACTTGTTTTTATTAGTTACAGTCTAGTTTTTGTCAGGGGAAAAATGTTGTTGACGAAAACTATGACGAACAAAACAACAAAATTAACACTAGTGGCATCAGAGGTGTAATAATTGGTGAGAGGGAGACACCTTGTCCTGCTCTCCGGACAATCTTCTGTTTTATAACACCTAAAACGGGGCTCCAGGTGAACATGAACAATCAAAACTGTGTTTTAATTGGGTTCTTCCCATCCACTTTAATCAGGGGTGGCAACATGCGGCCCTCCTTCTCACAGACTGAGGTCTGGTCATATTTGCCATTAGAACACCATGTAAACAGGCAAAATTGAAAATATTTCAAAAAAAGTCTTTAAAGATTGTCTTTTCATTATTCCTGCCAGGAAATCAGCAGATTTAATTTGGCATAATGTCTTTTGTTAAGGTCTTTTATGAAATATTAATTGTAGGGATGCAGATATATCTGTACTCATTATCGCTGATACCAAAAATACACCAGTACTTTTGTCATGAGCACAGACTGACTTATTCCTTTCAAACAAGGAAAAACAACATTTAACTCTTGAAAAAAATGAAGCTCTTGATTTTAAATGTACCCATGCAGTGAAGATAAAGCATAGCAATATGGCATATTTGTAGATTTCAGGTAAAAATGTCACTTTCTGTCATTAACAATATTTAACTTTCAGGCTAATATCTGCTTATATTGTACCTATAACATATTGCATCCCAGATTATTAGTGCATTTGAAATAAAGTAAGCTAAAAAAAACTTGAATAACCATTAATCACCAATATTTTTACGCCTGCTACCTTTGCCAGGTTAATTAAAAGGGAATAACAAGTAAAATAAATAAAAAATATATATATATAAATCAGAGTAATTTAGTTTATTGCACTGAAAAATTATCTTCAATTGACTTTGCTTTTATGTTCAGCTCATCAAATTGAGCTTGACTGTTTTTGAGCTCAAAAAAGTAAATATAATTTCTGAAAAGAGCTAGAAATTCATTGTTTTGTTGCGACTTTCTTATTGCCAGCACTGTTATTCGTCCTTCTTAGCTCAGATTATTATTAATGTGGTCCTTGTGTTCACCAAGTTTCATATCCCTGATTAAAATGAACACAACTGTCAATAAAAAAAACTTCATAAAACCCTTAATCACAGAGATCAGGTCACCTTGAGCTGGTCGTCTTTGGAGTGAAGCGCTGCATCTTTCTCCCGGATCATTTCCTTCAGCTGAGCGACCAGCTGCTCCGTCTGAGTGAGGCGTTCAGCCATTTCCTCCACGGCGACCTCCCTACCTGCAGCAGCAGCACCCCGGGGAGAGCCTGGGCCCTGAGAGGAGACAGAGAAGAGGTTCAAGGAATTAACATCCTGGCTCGACAGCAGAAAACATGCTGTTAGGATGAGTGTTAACGAACTGCAGATATGTCTCTGCTCAAATACCGACAAGTTTATGTGCTGTTAAATAATAACAAGTAAGTGCCATGTCATATGAGTGGAAGTGTCTGGCTTACTATCAGCACATTCCTGAAATAATGTTTTTCTTCGCTGTGTGAGGAAGGGAAGGTCACAAGATGGTATTTATGTTATGAATTTCTGAGTGGATTTAAGAAGACATTAATTCAATTTTTAACAAACGTTTAGAAAATAAAAAAAACACATTTATTGGGCCATTTTATCATGTAAATGATCATTCTTATGAGGCGAGTTAAAGCTAAAATACCAATCCACTCAAGTGGAAGTAAAAGGCTAAAATAGCGTAAAGGAATTTGAGGGCGAGCAGGTTTAGGACACCTTTAAGAATGAGGAATGCTGCACCTTTACCACCTTATGTTTGCCTTCTTCTGAAAGCGATAGTCCAGCTTTTTGTTTCTTTTCGTGTTTTGCCTCACTACCGAGTCCATGACAAGCAGATTGACACCATTCTTTCTACTGTGTGTGCAGAAACAAGGAAGAGACGGATAAAGCTCGCCCACTGCTAATTAGCTTAGCTCAAACACTGAGAGTCAATGAGCAGTGTAGCCTGCCTCTGCCTACTGTCGTCAGATAAATTCTTCAGCAACTCTAAACGGTCCTGTGTGCTTGTTGTGACTTATGTTTTTACCGCGTTATGTTACATTATCTTCTACTATTGTCTTATTATCTCCTTATATTCCTAAACTTTGCAAACTAAGTTTTGTTTTTTTGACCTTCTTACCAGCACTTCCAGGGTGCAGATGTGACGTTTGCGAATGAGTCGACTCTTTTGAACTGCTCTTTTATGTGAACGATGAGATTCAATTTGCAGTTGTGAGTGAACCTTTTTTTTTGCAGGCAATTTGCATTTAAGAACGGCTCACAAGTGAACAGCTCACTCACAACTGTGAATCAGTTCTCATCGTTCACTTAAAAGAGCAGCTCAAAAGAGTCGACTCTTTCGCTAACATCACATCTCCTAAGTGCTGGTTAGCAGGCCAACAAAACAAAGCCTCTGTTTGCGAGTAGAAGAAGATAAAAAGACAAAAGTAGAAGATAACATAACGCAGTAAAAAAACAAGTCACAACAAGCACACAGGCAGAAGCAGGCTAACACTACCCACTGACTCCCAGACATTTGAGCAAAGCTCATTAGTGGTGCGGGAGCTTTGACCGTCTCTTCCTTGTTACTGCATGCTAAGGCTGGGAATTTCCAGCAACCTCACAATACGATACGCATCACTGAGGCCATGATACAATATGTATCCCGATACACATAAACTGTGAGCATTGACTATGCTTTAAACATAATTCCTGACAAGTTTTGTTTTTTATTATAAGAAGAAAAACAACAAGGATGATTCTACAACTTAAGAAACTTAAATTCAGGTCCTCAAAGATGGTAGAACAAGGTTTAAATTTGGAACATGTGCTTCATCATGTAGCTTGGCTTCTATATCGAACTGTGCCATTGTTTTTTTTAATTTTATTTATAACTTTTCATTTTACAAACAGAACTCAGTAGTCAATATATGCATCCCCGAGGAGTGCGTGATGATATTTTGCCATGTTGATATTTTGAGCACAGGCCTAATGCACGCACAGCCGAAAGAATGAAGTCAACTTGATTGTCATGGACTTGTGAGTGAGGCAAGACAAAAAAAAAAAAAGTTGGACTATCTTTTTAAGAATGCCAACCTGAATATTGAATTTTAATCAAATGTTGCTTCCTTAGAAAATCTGGTGATAATGTTAAGCATACAGGCTGTGCAGTAAACAGGACAGGGTCGCAGAGGGATTAGACCTGAGCAGTGGACCCCCCACAGGAAGTAAGAGCCCTGATTGTCTGAGTCAAACCCCTGTGCTCAGCAGTCTTCATAAATCCAGTCTGTGTGGACAGGACAGACTGTAGAGCTGTCACAGTTTCTTTACAGCCGGTAAAGAGGTCAGTAAGAGCGAGGCTGCAGAGGGTCACGCTGAATCATTCATGAACATGGCTGCTCTATGGGAAATGATGGCAGCACTGGATAAAGACTGAGATCATGCTGGTGTGTTTTGTTTGAGTAAAAAGTGAGTCACACAGAAACAAATGTCTTGCTGTTGGACATGTTTACTCACTCATATTGGTTTGATTTTTCCATATGAGGGATCGTCATGGAGGGAAAAGTGTGATAATGCTGTGCAACCATCCACTAATCTAAGTCAAGTGACCAGCGTGCCAATGTGACCACATAGAAATAAACTCAAGAGTACTCACCACAGAGCCAGGCTCCCCCTCCTCTCCAGAAAACCATTTCAGCATGGTTTCACTTTAGAGCTGAAACACAAACAAGCATTTAGAAATCAGTCAGCAAATTCAGTTTAATCTTTATTCAATGTTTATCTAAGGCAGTGGTTCTTGGTTTGACTGTCAGGGCTGGTGGCCTGCAAATGATTAATGATGTTTACATGCGACACAGTCTATAATGAACAAGATGAAGTCGTCAAGCCAGGATGTGTTTTATATTCAAAAATACAATACAGAAAAGCACCACTAGATTCATCAACAAAGCAGGATTCAGATACCACACAAATAGACTTTTTTCAAACTACTACCCTTGAAGCTTCAAGATCTGATTCAGTTTAAAACAGCAAAAATAATATTAAAACAAGAAATATACATCCAGGCAACATAAAGAAAGTGTTTTCAGAAAGAGAAGGACGCTATAATTTACAATGCATCGTGTAAGAACAACATTAAAAAGTCTCAGGGGTTAAATTATGAAACAGTTTAACAGATGAATTAAAGAAAAGTAAAACCATAAGTTAATTTAAAAGAAAATCCAAAATACAAATTTTAAATAAAGGATGAAGAGCAGCAGTTTAACCCAGGGTGGTAATGTCAGAGTCAGAGAGAAAAATATGGTATACAGAATATACAGAATATATACATATATACAGAATATATACATACAGAATATATACATATATGCAGAATATATGGTCTTGTTTTGTGATGTCTTTTTTCTGTTTGGGTGTGGGGGTGAAATTAAGTACAAAAGGTACCTGTATTGATATTGGTAATAATAAGTTCAGAAATATTGGTATCAAATCAAATCTTTTATCAAATATCAGAAATATTCTGTGTCTCAGTAAATGAACAGCATTTCTGCACCACCTAGCACAGGGGTGGGCAACTGGCGGCCCGGGGGCCACGTGCGACCCTCCACCTCACTAAATGTGGCCCGCCATTCATTTTCAAAAACCATAAATTGTAAATATGAAAAAAACTCAGATATCTAATAGAAATAATTCTATATTACCTAGATTGATATTTTTATTGGCTTTTGCAAGTTACTGAAAAACTTAATTTGCTATAATAGTGTCTCCAAATCTCTTTCATGAAGCATTAGAACATTATATCAAGTATTAATCAATATTATATTTTAAAAAAGGCAGCGGTAAAATATTTGTGCTTTAAAATTGGAAAACACTCACCATTTCATTGATTTAAAAATAGCTTCATCGGCTTCAATTTCATGTACATTGGTTAAATTAGCTTGAATTCTATGTCAAGTTCATTTAATTATGCATAATAACTTGTATTTGTGTTGTAATATATGAATATTGGTATAGTATTTTTATGACTAATTTATATTCTAATATGCTGTTTATCCAACATCCATCGAGAGTTGCTGAAAATTTGTAACAGTGCCGCCCTCAGGGCGGGAAAAATGGTTTTATGTGGCCCTCTTGGTAGTTAAAGTTGCCCACCCCTGATCTAGCATTTGTAAATGTTTGACGTCCATCCCAAATATCCCATCATTCTTCTACTGGAGAAAGTTTTCCTCAGACATATGGTTCACCATCTTCTTTTTCTCTCTTCCCTTCATGTTTGTATTAAATATGCACAATACGCTGCCTTGAATGCTCAATACCTCCAAACCAAATCATGTTCAAACTAGTTTTCAAACAGATAACCCTGTGTTTGCTGTTGTTTTTTGTGGGTGAGCATCGTCTCCCTGCGATCAACATCTCAATAATTGATCGCATCATAGACCCACAGTAAAATCGATCAGTGACAGGATGGAGTCCATTTCAGGGTGTGCAGTGACAGATGCGGGTCAATGACTGTGAAAGCAGCCTTACAGAAACCAGAACACCACGCCTCAAAGAGTTAAAGGTGATACAGCATCAGCCTGCACCGTCTCTGTTTACCCATCCTGAATAATTCACAACCAGTCTAGCTTAGCAGGTCAGAGCTACGGCGTTCAGTCTCTTTTGATATTTCACCAGGCGACCAGGCCAGAGGAGGCCGAGTTACTCAGGCGGCTCCGGGAAATTAGGCCAAATATAGACGGTGGAATAATAAAACAGCCTTCCAACAATTCACAGCCGACTTTTTGTTTAAATAATATCTCCATGATCTAAATAAAGTGCTCTGTGAATAAGCAGGCTCCTTTCTGGGAACAAATCTCAAACTCCAAACTTAAACCTGACTTATACCTCAGTACCTGAGCCATAATGCCCTGAGCCTTTTTGAGTGTTTATACCCGAGCACAGGTGTTTGTGCTGCTCTAATTGGCAGTTTGGTTTGTACTTCACTGTTTGTTTGCTTACATGAAAGCACAGTGACAGGAATTGAGTATATGAAGTCAAAGCACGGAGCTGCTAAATAATGAACACCAGTTCATTTCAGTCCAATTGTTGCACAAAAAGAAAAGAAATGAGAATTCTGGGGAGTTGGAATTTACTGTAGCTGAATCAGGTGATGCAGGAGACGAGGATTTTGGCCACTGAATGGGAGATGAGTTCAGAAAATTTACCTATTAACCTACCTTTTACCCCCAGGCCATCAGGCTTCTAAATCATGGACAATAACTTAACTTATCTGCCTGCAATATTTGCACAATTGCTGACACTTGCACATTGAACTGTCCTATTTTTGTTGTATATGTGCACTATATATTTCATACTTCAGGCTATTTAATATTTTAGGTTTTCATATTTTATTTAGATTTTTGGATCATGTGGTAGTGGAAAGTCGCAAAATAAGAGTTTCATTGCCCATTAATGACCGCTGCGTTTTTTTGTGTGTATATGACAATAAACATCCTGAATCTTGAATATGATATACCTGCAAGTGATTCTGATCTGTTGGGTTGTCCTCTGTAGCCATCTTTTCACATTTACGTGCAGAAAAGAGACCTGAACTGTACTGAGACTCATTGTCACTCAATGCTGTGCTGCAGGCCAAACACAGGGCTGTGCTGTTTTGATGTGCTATTTTATTTTGGGGAGGTGCGCCTCAGGCTATATGTGTGCGCTTGTGTGTCTCTTCAGGGCTATCTGGACCTTCAGCTGCCAACTCCAAAGTTAAAAGGTGTGGAGGAGGAATTAGTCCGTCAAAACGTGCAGGCAAAATCCTGCAAGGTGTCCAAATATGTGGTCAGAACAGAAGCAGGACACCACCTGCTCTTTGAAAGCTAATGTGAAAGTGTCACAGGATTCTGGTGCCTTGCAGGATGAAATGATATGACATCTTTACATGTGAGAAATGCAGGAAGCTGTTAAAGGAAATAGAAGGAGTTACTAAACATTTAATTATTGGTCATTTACATTTGATTATAACACTACAAATTGCCCTTAGATATGAGTGTGAGAGTGAATGGTTGTCTGTCTCTCTATGTGGCCCTGTGATTGACTGGTGACCAGCTCAGGGTGTACCACGCCTCTTGCCTAATATCAGCTGGGATAGGCTCCAGCTCCAGTTTTGAACACATCCTCGATTATTTGTTGACTCTAACAATGTCGAGAACTGACATGTTAAACTATCAAGGATTTTACTTTTATTTTTTCTTGTTAACAAAAAAACTAAACTAAATAGTTTGCATTTGTTTGTGTCTGCCTGATGGAGCCACAAATTTTGAAACACAAAAACTTTTCTGTTAATATTTCAGAACAGAATAGAATAAACCTGTATGCGCCTCACACAATGACATTTGTAGTGTTACAGCATTAGCATAAGTATAAAGAAACAGTATGTTACTTAGTACTATAAATATAAAGAGTAGAAATATAAAACTAAAAACTATGATATAAGACCTATTTGCAAACAATTATCACAACATGATCATTTTTGAGATTATGTAAAATTTTAAGGGTGTTCAAAAACTTTTTTCCACAAATGTTTCTGTAGCAATAACTTAAGATTGGTGTGATGCATTTATTATAAAAGCTTGTATTTGCCAAACCAATAAAACTGATTTCTTTGCAGCATTGGAGTCACAAACATCCATTTTTGTTGCAGTGGGATCAGAATTTTTTTCATGGACCTGTTTCTACTATAGGCTGTTAATAGCTCTAAGATTTGGTATTATGGGAGGCCTGCTCTCTTAATCCTTCTTACTTTAGGCCTGAGTCCTGTGGCAGGGTGCAGGATCAGCCAAACTTTATTCAGTCAGTCCTGCCCATGTGTCGAAGGAAAAATCAGGTCAAACTGGTTCTCTCACGCATTCCTGTGCAGGAAAACAACCCGGAATGACAGCCTGTCTATGTGCTGTCTCTCCTCATTCTCATTATATCAGGACTGAACTTTGAGCAACTCCTGCACAATGACAGCATGAAAGTGCTGGTCTATCACAAGAAACGAGCAAAGAGATCATGTTAACTCTGCTAAATCTGACGAAGAAGCTCCCCTGGTTACTCTCTGCTATGTCTTTATCTCCCAGAAACAGAATGGAAACACAGAGGCTATAATAATGAGTATAGTCAACAACAGGCGTGCTAGTGCTATTTAAATAGACCTGGAACTAATTATCTCCACCTACACCAGCATTCAACGAAAATTAAACACAAACAGACCTCTAAAACATCTCCAAAATTAATCAGAATGTATATATCAAGGATGATCCTCCAAACACTGAGCCAACTGTGTGGTTTAACAAAAAGTTAGCAGTAAAAACCCGTTGTTTAAACGTTAGCTAAGTGGCTAGCCTGCATCTGCTAATGTTAATGAGACGTTCACAGACAAATCTTTATCAAGGATAATTTAAACCTCCGCAACTTAACATCATCCCCAGGAAATAGCCCCAGGAGTTGTGATGCTAGTCGGCTAACCGTCGAGGTAATTAGATAAACAGTCACAAGTTGCAGCAAACGTTAATCCAGTTAGCTAACTTTATCTTCCGAGCTATGTGGCTACATGCTAAGTCGGCTAGCATCTCGACTCGCTTGATGAATTAACTCAGTCAGGACGGTCAGACCTCATAAAAATGACTCTGAGGAGCTTACTGGATTCACAGCTGCATGAAGTATCCGCTGGAAGCCTCGCACCCTCTGAAGAATCCGTGTATTTACATTTTAATCCAATTGGTGACCGCACAGAGAGACGCAGATATGCATTTGATCACATTTGTCAACAGACAACTGGAGGAAGATGCGCATGCGCAAATCAGTCATGTTGACAGATCCTGATGAAACCATCAGAAGATTTCTTAGAGAGTAACAGCCTTCAAAACACAAAACACTAAGCAAAGATTAGATGGAAATGAAAACATAATATAGTACTATTAAAATAATGTTATCTGTTTATCCCTTTAAAGCATTTTCCTCAAGAAAAAAGCCTGTGACTTTTTTGTGCTTTTATTTATTCTTAGCATTATTTTTCAGGGTTCAGATGATGCAAACATATTTTTTATTTGAAAAAGGATTGTTACAGATATTCCTCATAACATAGATTAGATATATTACGAGACATTGAATACATATATGACTGTTACATTTGGTTTAGCTTAGTTTACTTAATCTCAGTCATTGAACATTGTACAGGATTCAAATATACTGATGTACAGAAAGTAGGGATGCACAATATTGATACTGATGATATTTTTATTTATTAGTATTTTATTTAACTTTACTTATTTATTTAGTTTTATGATCCTTGGCCTATGTTGTTTTATGTTTTTATTCCACAGGCTATCTCCAGTGCTTCCTCAGTGGGGGCCGCCTGCACTGGGGGCTGCAATTGTCTCTGGCTGGGATGTCCAGCAGCTCCATGTCTCTAGTTCACTGTACTCCAGTGCTCTCCAGAGTCATCAGATCTCAATCCAGTAGAGCACCTTTGGGATGTGGTGGAGCAGGATATTCTTATCATGGATGTTCAGCAGTTGTGTGACGCTGTCATGGAGATATGGACCAACATCTTTGAGGGATGTTTCAGCTCCTTAAAGAATGAAGGAGCTCTGAAGGTGAAGGAGGTCCAATGAGGCCATGAGTGCATATAGATGTAAGAAAAGCTTTCTTATTAAAGTTTTGAATTATAAAGTCAGATGACGAGCTTGTTTTTAACAGCAGAGCCTCAGCTGTGACTGGTACTCTGGCTCCCTCTGCTGAAACAAACTACGATTTCCTCTTAAACACATGCCTCAGATTATTTTATTTTTGTATGAATTCAATAAAAATCAAAGACATATCATGAGTGCAGTTAAAAAAATATTTTATAAATCAGCATTCATTCATAAAAACACATCAGTGAATTATGTTTTACAGTGTTTTAATGATTTAATAAAATCTAAAATCCTCCTGCATCAAAAGGCACCACAGTGACTCATCATGAGAGAAAAAGTCCTCTAACAATTAACATTCCCGCCTGCTTGTGTGGTATCTGAAGCAAAAATAACAATAAGAACAAGAATGATTTTAAAATAAAGATAAATAAATATCATCTATTTCTTAAATTATTATCTAATAAATAATCCAAACATGTTTTTAAGCTTCCTTTAAAGACTCTGAAGCTGGATGACGGCACTGTGATCCTGTCAGAGCTCTGATTTTATTTCGCTGTAAATGTCCTGTTAGGGCTAAAAAGTGAAAATAATATCCTGGAGGTCCTGTTTATTCCCTGACAAATAATAACCTTTAGCACCTAATAAAACCTTTACTTTGAAAGCCCTCCATGTTGAACTTACTTTTGACTAAACAAGGATCATGTTACTGTCCAGAGTTTCCCAAAACTTTGACATTCCCAAGTGATTTCCACAACTGGAAGAGAGTTGGAGTTTTCCAGGTTTTCCGGGATTCCAGGAAGTGTTCATCCAAGCAGTGAATCAAGTCTGTCCTCCATGTTGGTGCAGAGATCTGGTTACTCCTCTGGTTTTGTTTTATTCTGCTGGAAAATTAAAAATAAAAAACCTTAGAGACAAAGACCTGCTGACTGAACCTGAGAGGATGTGCCTCAGCTCACCTTTAAAGACTGAAATACTTCTCTGATAGTGTCAATGATGCTTCAAAAATCATGCAGGGGTACGTCAAGGTCTAGATCTTTAATCTGGATCTGGATCAGGGTCCAGAAAGCAGCAGTTTTGTAGTGGGCATTCAAGAGATGAACTTCAATAATTAATGAAATGTTCCTCAACTAATTGTTATAAAAGATGTTTAAATGATCATTTAAGTACTGTTTGAAATAGTTTCTTCTAGTTCTTTCATGCCAGTTATAGTGCCAGTACATTTTTTAATTATTTCATTGATTTTTTTTTGGTTTTTGTCATTATCTCCGGAGTCATTGGCACTATATTCCCTTCTAGAACTCACAGGATCATATAAACCACACTCACATTTTCTATTTAATCTTTTGTTCATTTTTTCCTCTGTTTTGTAATTGTTGTTGTATGTATTTTGTTACTAGTTTGTCACAATTTCTGAGTAACTTGTTTATGTTTGTTTGTTGGTTTGTTTTGTTTTTTCTTTTTTGGATGTTTTATGTACATATAATATTGTGTAACTTTAATATACTTTAGGTAGAGGCTTAAAATAAGCCCTTTGAGCTCTTTGCCTCTCCCTGCACTACATATAATTTATCTTTGTCTTTTGTGTATTTCATTTTGTGTGTAAATTAGACAAGCCCCTATGCCTGAGATATTGAATAATCAAATGTGGAATAGATCTTTTTTATCTTTAAGTGTATAAGTGATTTTTTTTTCTAAGGGTAAAAACACAGACATTTCATTAAACCATAGTTTGAAACTTGGTCTCTCACTGTTTTTCCAAGTAAATGCTATTGTTCCTTTTGCTTGTGAAAGAAAGATAGATATATGTAAAAGTTATTTTGAATTATTAATTTAATAGATTATCGAAGTTTAATGTATCAAAAATCATCCCTGAAAATGTGTGAGAGAAAAACAGAGCCGGCTAGCCCCGTTAGGCAAAAAAGGCAAATGATAAGGGAGCTGTGGCCTCCAGGGGGCGCCACAAAATGGGGGAAAAATAGCTAGATAGCTAGCTAGATAGATAGATAGATAGATAGATAGATAGATAGATAGACAGACAGATAGATAGACTTATAGATACTGTGTGATAAAAATTGCAAATGAAAAAAAAATGTCAAAAAAATAAGTCGGATGATACATAACTAATAAATGGAGTAAAAAAAAGTTATTAGTATTAACTCTTAAAATGGAAAAGTTCACATTGATTTAAATGTAAAGCAATACCCATTTAATATTACTACAAATGATAACATCAAATAAGAAATTCTTTATTCCATTATTTACAGGATTTTATTTTGTGGGAAAGATATTTATATTGTATTTCATATATGTGGGTGACATGTTATCTTATTAATTTAAGACAATGGTAAAAATAATGCTTTGGATTTCTTTTGTAAGCTTATGTAAATCACCGATGTGGGTGGTGGGGGCACATAAAATCTCGCCTAGTGCGCCACATTGGGTAGGGCCAGCTCTGATGAAGACAGTTTCCTTTGATTGTGCTCCCAGGGGCTTTATAAAGTTTTATTTGTATCAGGAGCATGTTCACTAAGAATCTGTAACCCTGTATTTGAAACAGGGTTTCAAGGTTCTTGTGCTCTCATGAAAGGACAAGGGCTGAGTAATGACCCTCACCCCACTGAGGAGTTACCTAGCTGCATGGTCCCTTATAGCATCACCAACTTCAACTGACCCAGGCCCCGTACATGCAAGCTCCAGGTAGTGGCAAAGCCGATGCTATCTACTCTACCCCTGGAGCCATCTCTCACCCCCCACCATGCTTACTGTATCATACCAACTCTACCACTTGGCCATAAGAAATCAAACAGCACGTCACCTTCAACACACCCAGGCCCCGTACATGCAAGCTCCAGGTAGTGACATGCTGATGCTTCCTACCTTGTCCACTTATCAGCAAAGTAAAGCAATATAATGTAATCAAACCACAAACTCACCGTCTGAGCTCCTGAGGCCATTAAAGCGTCCAGCTCTTGGTTCCATCCGAGGGCGTCGACCAGAGCTTGGACACCACTGACCACATCGCCCAGCTGGACCACGTCCTGAGGCCGCCGCCGCCACGCAAACGGACCCACCAGGTCTCTGTTGATGAGCAGGCGGGGGACGGAGCTTCGCACGGCACCTGCAAGACTGGCAAAGGGTTCCACCTGCAGGTGGGGAGAGGAACAGCAGCTGGTTCAACAGCACATTAAGATGTGGATTTTGTGATAATGGGCCCAAATATAATGGCACAGCTAACATAAAACAACAATTTTTTTGAAGATGGTACAAGGAATACCATACTCCATAATTCTGGTATCAAGAAAACTAAATAAAAAATGTCAGAGGGGAACAGATGCAGAAGCATTGCTAATTTTGACAACACTTTTTAATTTAGTCTTACTTATAGTCTTTTGCCTAAAGTATCTTTAAGTTTTAGTCATATTTAGTCATCTAAATTGCTTTGCCTGTAGTCTAGTTTTAGTTGATGAAATTTCACTAGTTGTGATTGGATGTCCCTCTTAACTCATCCAACCTTTCAACACAAGCAAAGTAGCTGTGATTGGATATATTCCTAACTTGTCTCTACTTTCTACATGACCAAATTAGGTCTGATTGGATAAAGTCTCTGTCAAACATTTTTGTCTAGTTTTTATTTGTTGAGGAAAATGTCAGTTAATTTAGTTTTAGTTTTTGTCCATGTGCACTTGTTTTTATTAGTTACTGTCTCGTTTTCATCAAGGGAAAAAAGGTTGTTGACGAAAACTATGACAAAAATTATTAGTCAACAAAATTAACACTGCGCCGGAGACTTTAGGTATCTCCTACCTCCAGAGATGTTCCCATGACAATCAGCAAGTCGGCCAGAGGAAAGTCTGTCAGATATTTGAAGAAGTGAGGTGGAAGCTCCTCGCCAAAAAACACGATGTCGGGCTTCACCACACCGGTACAGGTCGGGCAGCTTGGGACTTTACCGCTCATTACATCCGCCTGAGGATACACAAGCAGAAGAACATTCAGAACATTCTGGTTATCTTAAAGTCATCAAAACCAAATATGAACCAAAACAAAACTCCTACATGCAAGATATTGTTTATGTTATTTTAAATTTAATTAAAAAGCTCTGTCTTTGTCTATTTGATTTTAAGCCTTTGGAAACAATGACTTCAATTATTATTTTAATAGAATATCGAGAGTTTCATGTGTCATAAATCATCCCTGGAAATGTGAGAGAGAAACACAATACACGGAGAACTGAGTTGACTCATACATTACTTAAATGTGTGGAGTAGGTAGGAAATATGGATAGCAAATTTAAATATATGAAGGAATTGAAAGATAATGGAAAGGATGAGTCCAAGACCTTAAGAAGAGATAAAATTCACCCTAACATCTGTTCTATTCTAAATGTATGATGAAGAAAGTTTCTGTTGATTTGTGTTCCCAGGGCTTTAAAAAGTTTTAGTCTTATTTATCTCACTTTAGATTTAATTAAAAGCCTTTTTAATGACTCCTGATGAAGAATTAAGATTTTCTGACATCTTTCAGGGTTGACAGCAAAACCCAGTAAAGAGAAGATCACTGGCGCTTCCCTTTGGTTTCACCTGCTGGTTCTGTACTCACTCTTAGCTCCTCCCCCTTGTACTTCCTCCTGCAGACGGTGCAGGTCGCTGTTGCAAATGTCCCATGAGCCTCCACCAACATCTCTGGAGGAATCCCCGACACTGCACACGGACAAACACACGAGTGACCAACCTGGACGGATCTGAGCATCTGCCTTCCCCACCTCTGAGATGAGTACATGACCACGTACGTCTCTCCAGGCCGTCGATGTTCTGTGTGTACATCCTCAGCAGCTGATCCTTCTCGTGAAGCAGGCGCACAAAGTAGTGCGTCAGGTTGGGTTGGTAGTTCCCAGGGTACAGCTCTTTGGCCAGGGCGAAGAATGGCTTTGGGTTGTGATGGAAGAAGTTGATCTCAAATATGGCCTCGGCGTAAGGCAGGTCGTACTGCTGCAGGTTATCGTAGAGACCACTGCCTGGAGATCTACGAGAGGAGAACACGTTATAGACACAAACAACAATAAAACCTACAAAGATGTTGAGAGCAGTGAGAGCCAAAGGCGTATTTGTTTTGTTGACCTTCGTACAAGCATGTCCGTGGGGTTTGCGCATGCGCCCTACGGTTTAGTTTTGTATGTATTTCTTTCGAAAATTACATTAAGTGCTAATCTTAGATAACGTAACATAACTTGAGAAAAAAATGGGTCACAACAAAAACAAAGGACCGTTTAGAGTTGCTGAAGAGTTTATCTGATGACTGTAGGCAGAGACAGGCTAACACTTCCCATTGACTCCCAGTGTTTGAGCTAAGCTAATTAGCGGTGGGCGAGTGCTGCCCGTCTCTTCCTTGTTACTGCACGCACAGTCAAAAGAATGGAGTCTATCTGCTGGTCATGGACTCAGGACTGAGGCAAGACACAAAAAGAAAAAAAATGTTGGAGCGTTCCTTTAAATTTATTTATTTTTGTTCAGTTTTGATCACATCCTCTGTTATATGTTGACTTTGACAATGTTGAGAACTAACATGTTGATACTATAAAAGGATTTTACTTTATTTTTTCTTGTAAACAACAAACCAAAAAAAAATCATTTGTTTGCATCTGTCTGATGGAGCCACACCTTTGAAACACAAAAAATATTTTTCTGTGAATATTTCATGATGATATTTGGGACTGTGTCAAATTTTAGGGTGTCTAAAAAACTTTTTTTAACTGCTGTATATCAATGATAAGGAGTTAATGGAGTGCTAAAGTCATTTAAGAGGTGAGTGCAACATTATGTTCTCTGAATGGATATTAACATTTTATTTTTACTATGCATCATTTATAATTAACAAACCATTACTGTCTGTTATATTGTGATGTTTTAATGTTTTCCTTTTTTTTTTAACTCTGAGTCATGATCTGTATGAAAGGTGAGTTTTTGTAACGGCCTGCTCCAAACAGATCAATTTGTTTTAAGACTTAAAAACTAAATAGTTATAGCATTTTGATTATAATGAGCATTGAAATTCTATGAAGCAGCAACATTAAAAATTAAATATTAGCATCTGATTTATGATTAAGGACAAACCAATGTTTGGACTTTAGATTCTTCAGGAGACCAAACTCTTCCTCTTTAAGCCACCGTGTTCTGAGCTTTAGTTGATTAAACATTCTTAAAATATTATTCTAATATTAATTGTAGGTAAAAATATGCATCTGACAGTCTCAAAGCACTGTCCTGAGCAGTTTGTTTCCCTTGACTTGATGTTTTTTCATCTGTTTTTATAGAATCTGACCATTTCCACACAGAATCCAGGATAAAAAGTACACTGGACTTTCAAAATAAAAGCCACAATAATATCAGCAAAACTTTTCCAGAAATCTCCTTCATTGAAATGGTTTAATATATTAAATAAACTGACAATATCCACATATATGGCAAGTCAAGTCAGGATTTTCTGGGTGAAACTGCTGCAAAAAGTCTAGAGTTTCTGGCAGCCTGAAGTGGTACATCAGTCTATTTACTTTACCCTGTTTTTACAGTGGAAATTATTCTTTTTTTTGTCACTGTGACCTCAGACTAAAACATTTGATATTTTATCAGGTTGATGACAAAGTACAAAGTCATCCTGATTTGTACAAATCAACAACACTGAACCTGAAGTCTGGGATGCCGCTGGGCGTGCTGATCCCCGCTCCGGCCATCACCACCACCCTCTTGACCTGCCGTTCCCTGATGCTCAGAGCCACATCCTGCAGGGTCTGCTGCTCGCTGCCTGCGCCGCCACCGCCCCGAGAGAAAAAGCCCCGAGTCCTGTCAGAGCGGGGAGGGCGTGATCGTCTGTGGAGAAGAAGAGAGAGGTCACTGAAAACAATATATGAAAAAATAATGATTGCTTTAAAGGCTTCCTCCACTATCAGGCTGTATAATTACAGGCTCCACTGTGAGGCTTCCTCCGTCTCCTCCATCATCCAATCTAATGAGCATTTGAACTTCTCTTCAAATTTATCAAATATAAATCTGTTGATGTGGATACGGAGGTGGCCTGAGAGTTGAGGAGGTCTGACAGTGGAGATAGCCACACAGTGGAGGAAGCCTGATAGTGGAGACAGCCTGACAGTGAAGGTGGCCTGACAGTAGAGAAGGTCTGACAGTGGAGGCAGCCTGACAGTGGAAGCTGCCTCACAGTGGAGGAGGCCTGACAGTGGAGATCTGAAGCTACCTCTCTGTCACTGGCACCTCAGAAGGAGCTCAATAATTCCTCACATCAGTGTCATGGTAACCAAAGTTTGAGCTGTTGGTGCTTTAGCAGCTGCACTTATATCTAATTAATCAGCCTGTGATTTAACGAGCTTTACATGAGACTCCACCTGTGGGGGTCGATCTGTAATGATCCTATTTTTGTGTAAATAAAAAATATTTTTGTCTGAAATCTTCTCTTCGGTGTAGATTGTGAAATGATGATGGGTTACCTGCACAGAGCTGCAGCACCTGGAGCTGGACACGCCCCCCTCTGAACAAAACCTGTAGTAAGAACATCCTCACAGATTAATGAGCCTTAAGTGCTCACTCAGGTGATCCTCAGGTACATACTGACCAGGTGAGAGGGTCCTGAAGGTGCTCAGACTGTGGCATAGACTCAGCCTGAAGATCGAGGAGCTCAGAGGAGACATGACCCACTGCTGACCGACACCCCTGGACACGGAGCACCTACACGGAGATGACTAATGACCCATTTGCAGAGAGACGGACGGAGAAACAACAACTGAGGAGCTTCCGGGGTGAGCTGTCCTCTGACCTCATTATGGTACCGTAATACCCGATGTAGCCGTGCCATCGCTACAGTTAAGTATGAAGCAGACGTAAGTTCCGTAATTAACGTAGTAGGGCTATCACGACGTGAGAATATTGATGCTTTGTATACATAAACGTTATTTACGGACTACGATAAGTGCATCTGGAAAATTAAATTAAGGTTGGATTTTTTTTAAGTCTGTGAAAAAAAAAAATCAAAATTTTACTTTAATCCCAGAATCTATTTATTTATTTACACACAGAACTAGAAACACAATGCACATGAAAACATATTCAAAAAGCATTTCTGTGTGAGAAAGAAGCCTGCAAATGGCTGATATAAACCATGAGAAAAATGAAAGGTAAATACTGATCCACCAAAAAATATCAAATATCAACTATAAAGTGTAACAATTTCATTGAAAGAAGAAAAAAAATGTACATATTTATGGATGCACGGAGCCTCCACCTAACTAAAAATGACCTGTTCCTTCTATGGAGACAATCTATTTGTGTTAGAAACAGTTGTGAAGCAAGAAAAACAACAATCTATTCTTTAATAAATTATATTTTTGATATGTAAAATATAACAACAACTGAATAAATAACTAAAATTAAATTATTAAATAAGGCAAAATACTGAGAATGTCTCTAACAAGGAGGGTGAAGTATTTGGAATATATTGTGAAGAGTTTTTTTCAGTGTACATTTAACGTTTATTTTCACATGCAAAATTTAAGATATCACATTGCTCCAATTGTTAGTTTTGATATAAATATTTGTAGCTTTTATGTTCTTGTGGAGCTGACTCAAGAAGCAATGCATGCAAAAAAATTACAATGCACCTGAACTGTCATGTACATGTGCGAGAGGCAATAAAAATCCATTCTATTCTATTACAAAATGTCCTTAAATGTTGGCAATGTTTGAGAACAAAAAATACATTTATTATATATGTCCCGTTTGCCTGTAAATTAAAATCACTTTTAGTGTATTTCTTTTTTTCCTTTTTGTACACTAAGTCCATCAGCACACATTTAACCTGACTTAAGCCGCCCCATTTAAGGCAATTTTATTGAATTTTTAAACGGTTTTAAGGTGGAATTGATCTACTTTTCACTATTTTCCTCTAAAAAAACGTTCTTTGGAAATAAATAAATTTATTTGTCCACATAATTTCTGGTTGAAATAAAAATTAACGCTGATAAGCTGTGTTGTTAATTTATCACGAACGTCTTTTTAGGGCACTGTAGGCCGGAGAAACGGTGCCTGTTACCGTAATGACTGATGTAGCGTCACTTTGGCGTTAACCACACAAACATCAAGGTCGTTTGCAACATTTCTAGATCATGTAG
Organism: Cetoscarus ocellatus; assembly: GCA_037902135.1. NCBI lineage: Eukaryota > Metazoa > Chordata > Actinopteri > Labriformes > Labridae > Cetoscarus > Cetoscarus ocellatus. The sequence goes on from JBAMNC010001115.1 coordinate 347,198, forward strand.
CTCACCAAGCCTCCAATCACCTAGTAAAGCGAACACTCACAGAAGCGATAGTAAAATAAATCTTGTGAGGCAAAAATGATGAATAATATCAAATATTAGCCTACATTAGCTAGGTTGGAAACTCCGCCTCCTTTTCCCACAATGCTCTGCGCTGTGTAAAAGTAGTGGAAGCACAACACAGCAGCTATCTGACGTTAGCTGTTAGCTTAACAGCATTCTCAGGCTGTAGTAAAATATTTAACCCTACTTTGTTTTCACCATGAAAGATGTCAGCGGGTACCTCAAGGAGCAGCAGAGCAGCAGCTCCACGCCGGAGATGGCGGCGGAGTGGCATACTTTGGAGGAATATTACAACAAAAGGTAAAATCACTAGTTCAAGTTAGCGTCATTCTGCTAACGCCAGGTTAGCTAACGGCGGCTAGCTCATTCATTGGAAATGCACGCTGAGTCATGCGCGGAGCTAGCGTTAGCCGGGGCTAGGGTAATGTTAGCAGTAAGTTTAGCCTTTAGAAAAACTCTACCAGAGAGTGTGAGACTGTAAACATGGTTAACGTGTATTTATATTTCATAAAGACAGATGTGAGAGAGCTTTAGAACTGTCAACAGAATAACATGAATGATGTACACTGTCTGGTAAAGTTTAGTCACTGAAAGCAAGTCCATGACTAAAATATCGATACGATACTATTAATAAGTAATTAATATCGATACCTAAATACTACTGTAGAGGAGATACATACGTTTTAGTAAAATAAGAATGGTTCATATGTGGTTGTCATGTGACAGAAGTGCAGGAAACTTATGGACTCTTCACAAAAACATTGGAAACGTATAAGTGCTGAATTTACACCACAGCATTTGTGCAATTTAGACGATTAAAGGAGTTTGTCCGGGTCTCTGCTACACCAGTGTCAAAGGTTTAGATTTTGTGATTTACCTGTGATTTGAAAGCTCTTTGTAAATTGTAAATTGTGGTAGCTAAGATACAGCAACATGTCAACTATTGTTGTCACTGTTGTTATTGTTTTTGCACCGTCATTATTGCATACAGCAAATGCTTTTGTACATATCAATCAATCTTTATTTGTGTAGCGCCAATTCAGAGCAAGTGTTATCTCAAGACACTGTACAATAGAGCATAAAACTATTCATATACATATATAAAATACACATATACATATATATACAGCCAGCACCCAACATTAATCTTTCCATCATGGCGGCAAGAAAAAACCTTCTGTTAAGCAGCAGGAAATCTTTAGTGTGGATCCCAGTCTCATGATGAACAGCAAATCCACAGACAGACACATCTCACACTCACTGTAAGTAACTGTCTTTGTGTTTATTTCATTCACAGGCTGTGGCATCAGTTGACTCTAAAGCTGACAGAATTTGTTAAAGATCCATGCTTCAAAACAGGAGATGGACTCATACAGGTAATGTACAGCAAGCACAAACATTACAATGAAGTGGTGTTGATTTATGACTTAAAACAGGCACATACTCATACTTTTGGTGGCATTTCACAGCTAATAATCATTTTCTTATCACTGATAGTCAATCCTCAAAACTTTCCGCCTGTAAATGTAAGGAGAAACCACGAAGTCACTGTTTTTTTTCCCCAGAAATGTTTACTTAATACTGTAAGACTTTTTCAAGACCATATTTTTTAAAATGATACAATACCATATAAATTCCCTGTCAATAGCATTTAAAATATGGAAGCTTACAGAATCAGACTTTTTAACCCTGAAATGCAAAGGAATTTTTCCCCTGATAGAAAATAAATACTTAAACTACAACAACAAGAAATATTTTATGAAATGTTTAGTTTTTAGTTTACTTTATTTGAGCAGAAAAATCGTCCTAAGAACTTTCCTCACTTTACCATTTAACAACATATAGATAATGCTAAGCACTTTTCCTGGTGCTGCAGAAATTGATATATGTTTGGAAAAATTGGGGATTTTGTTTTAGGTCATTTTACTAACCCTGCGTCCAAAACAATCACAATTGAGCACGTGGAGGTGATTGTGTAGCTCAGTGGTCCGCAAATAGTGCCCCCTAGGCCAAACCTGGCCCACCAGTAATAATTTCTGGCCCTCGCCATGATGGGAAAATGACTCAATATATATGTATTTACTCATTTTATTAATAAACAAAACTTTGATGATCAGTTACATATGAAAGAAAATGCCTCAGGCACAGCATCAGCTGACACCTCCTGCTGCTGCAGCCTCCACACCAAAGTGAAGTCAGCAAGCGAGACGGAGACTTTTATTTCAGCTGATTAAAAATGATTTTTTAAGTTATGAGACCAATCATCTGATTAACCAAAGTGCTTCTGTGGTGAGAGAGTTTTAAGGCAGACGTGATGAGGGGCAACAAACACAAAGAAACCAAAAATGTGTTGCTCAATGCTGCAGAAGTTTGTTCCCATAACAGAGCCTGATGCTACAGCAGCTCACCCTCAGTGAGCCCTTATTAAAGAAATTATGGGTATATTTTATGTATTATGAACCCAAAGGCAGACCCCTTTCCTGATGAGAGATTGCTGCAGAAGAAAAATTAAACAGCACAGAGTGGGCCACAGAGCAGAACAGGTGAAAAAGAGACAAAACTTTGTTTAATCATCTGTTCTGATGTTTCTTAGTTTATCTGAGAGCAGATCAGACAGGAGCTGACTATTCACTGACTGACTCTGTCTCATAGAAACATACAGATGAGATGTTCAGCAGTGGATCATCAGTGATCTGTTAATTATAAAAAGCTCAGGATGAACCTTCACTGTGAATGTCTGTCTGTTTCTTAGGGAGAGCTGTTTAAAGCTGTTTCTAGCATGAATGTCCCTCAAATTTACAATAAATTAATAAAAACATATAACATTCCTCCTCCGGAACCTGTTATTTCAGCCTGATAAATCCCATCAAAGAGGTTAGTTCAATGCTAATAAACTAAGTTTATCAGATATCAGAGTAAAGAAGTATGATTCATGTTTTTTTGTCTCTTATTCTGTGAATAGTGGAGACTTCAGCTTTCTCTCTCTCTCTCTCTCTCTCTCTCTCTCTCTCTCTCTCTCTCTCTCTCTCTCTCTTCTTCATTATTTAATGCTTGTAGAAGCTAAATCAACTAAAAATCTTGATTTTAGGAAAACAAGGGTCGCAATTTTTAAATAATCATTGCTATGTAATAACCTCTGATTCAGTGACTGAAAAATTTGGCTCCAGGTAAAACTTAACTGCAGACCCCTGGTGTACCTGGTCCTCAGTCTGTGGCCTTTTGCTTGAGCTAATGAGGTCGAGACAGCAATATGTCGCCACATACTCCTCGCCGATAGGTGTGTTGATTTCGATTTTACAGAGTGGTTATGGCTCCAGATGTAAAATCCTCCTTTGGTAGCATCACCTGAGGTACAGCTCATAAAATATTCACAGGATGGCAGTAGAAGCCAAACTACATGGTGCAGCACTAAGATCTCTGAAGAACAAAATCTTGCGTTGTCCGATCCTTTAAACCTTTTCCCTGCAGTTTTACAGAAAAGAAAAAAACACTGTCAGATCCTGTTGAAGGCATACTCAGTGTTGGTCATGCCCTGGTAGATGTCTGACTGTATTTTTTGATCAGTTTAACTTTTCTTCTGTTTGTGTCTGTCTTCCAGCTCTACGATAATTTCCTCTGTGATTTTGAACACCGGTGAGAGAAACTGGCTCCCATTTAACATCTGAAATTTCTGTGTCTTTGAAACTTTGAATTCTTATGAATGACTCTGTCCTTCATCAGGATCAATCCGCTATCCCTGATGGAGATCATCCTGTACGTGGCCAGACAGATGCAAGGTAAGAATAGCGCGATGGTCTCTTCCAGAGGATGAGTTTCAGAGTTTGGAGATGAATGTGAATCTTTCTGTTTGCAGATCCTAAAGATGCCATCACTTTTCTGGAGAAGACAAAAGAAAAGGTACATCTATATCAGTGTTCATTTTGACAGCACTTTTTAATTTAGTTTTACTTATACTCTTTTGTCTAAAATATCTTTTAGTTTTAGTCATAATTTAATCATCTAAAGTGTTTTGATTTTAGTCCAGTTTTAGTTGATGAAATTTCACAACATTTTAGTCAATGAAATCTACTGTACATTTAGTCGACTAAAATATGAAGTGTAAAGGGTAAGGCATTTTTTATGTTTCCTTGAATTTCTGAAGTCATGTTTTACACTTGGATAAAATGAAACATCTAATAACCCTTTATTGAATGCTAGTAAAGTTTGAATGTATAAATGAACAGAAACAAATTGAACTTTTGTGTGAAATGCAGTCACCTATATTTAGGCTACCTGGCAGAGTGTCTCAGTTACAATACCAGAACTGACAACAAACAGTGAACCTGCTCTACATGAATATATCAATTCATAAAGAGAGTAGCTCTGATTGGATCGCTCCCCAACTTATCCCACCACCACCAAACTAAGGCAGCTGTGATTGGATGTCCCTCTTAACTCATCCAACCTTTCCACACAACCAAAGTAGCTGTGATTGGATATATTCCTAACTTGTCCCTACTTTCTACATGACCAAATTAGGTCTGATTGGATTAAGTCTCTGTCCAACATTGTCCTCTTGTTTTTATTTGTTGATGAAAATATCTGTTAATTTAGTTTTAGTTTGTGTCCATGTGCACTTGTTTTATTAGTGACTGTCTAGTTTTCGTCAGGGGAAAAAAGGTTGTTGCCGAAAACTATGACGAAAATAATTAGTCAACAAAATTAACACTGATCTATACCCCTACCACTGTAGATTTTAAACAGTAACATTTTTACCCACTGACTGTTAAAGATGAGAATATTCTAACTAGTAGAACAAAAATAACTCTAACTTCTTTTAGTTGAACTGTGATTCACACGAGAACCTAAATGACAAACTGTTAGGCTGATGTAGTTTTTTGGTTTCCACTGGCCTCGTTAAAAGAGGGTTTATTGAAGGACTGCTGAGTCATCTTTGGGTCTATAGGAAAGAGCAGCTTTTGACTCGAACATATCATTGTCTGGTTCAGGTGAAAAGCAGCGAAGAAGCCGTCATCCTCTGTAAAACAGCCATCGGCAGCCTCAAACTAGAGATCAACGATCTTCCTGCCACAAAGGTAAAACATCTTCAACACTCTTGTTTCTCTTTTTGTGCTGCTGACGCAAATCCAGCCTCACACTCTCGGCACATTTAACAGGTTTTAACACATTTCTGATACTGAGCCGCTGGTATTATTCACACGGGATGTGTCGATGGCACCGTCAGTGTGCACTCAGGAGTCTGATTCTCTTACTGACTAAAATAACTGTTGAGATGTACAATGAAGCAGAAAGACAACCAAGATGGAGGAACACATTTGACAACATGACCAGGCAAACATGCAGAGAATTTCACTCCTGTTGTAATGTTTGCCACTCGTGAAGAGAAAACTTCTCTACTCCTGCAAGATCCCAAAAAATTAAAATGCAGACAAATATTTGACCCTGTAAAAGCCACAAGTAAAGTCTGTGTAAAACAGTGAGAAGTGAAGCTGTGTTGTAGTTTAATGATTTTATTCTTCAAAGAGAGAAGCAGATTATTTTACACTTAAACTCCAAAATCATCTTAATGTATTTTGTGTTGTGTTGAGTGAACTGGAAGAAACTACTGGTATTCTAATATTCTTTCCCAAAACCAAAAAGGAAAAATGGCTGACGACTCCTTGTTCTGTTTCTGATTTAGAGCTCAAATAAAATATCTGAAAAAACAGGTCAATGACTCATATCTGATTTTGTCGTTTTAATCTGGTACAAGTAAAGTGACCAGGAAGTGAACTTTGGGGAGCTAGTGTCAACCAAGTCTTATAGTTCTAGTCCAGTGTCAGTCCTGTTTTTATAACATTAAACCAGTATGAACCCAATTTTGATTATTCTCATCCAGTGTAAAACCAGTTTTTAAAATATTAAACCAGTGTAAACTTATTTTGAATTTTTCTAATCCAGTGTCCAATTTTCAACATTGATTTAGTGTAAGCCCAGTCTTGACTCTTTTAAACCAGTGCAAACCAGGCTTTTATTGTTCTACTCCAGTTTCAATCCATTGTACAATATAAAACCAGAGTAAACTCAGTTTTGAATCTATTTAACCAGTGAAAACCCAGTTTTGATTATTCTAATCTAGTATCAATCTGTTTAACAGTACAAAATCAGTGCAAACCAAGTTTTTATTTAAATCCAGTATTTACGACATTAAACCCGTTTAAACCCATTGATGACTATAATTAAACAGTCTGATTAATTTTAAAAATAATGTTGGCCTTCTGATTTAAACAAAACTTTCTAGTCCAGCCTGTGGCTTCTTCACTGCACGTCACTCCCCATTTCTCTCCCCTGTTTCCTACACTCACCCCAAAATCTGTTTAAGAGGCTCTTTTTTAAATCTTTTTCAAACTTTCAGAAAATCATTGAGGAGGTGGAGGAAATGCTGAACAACCTCCCCGGTGTGACGTCGGTACATGGGCGCTTCTACGACCTCTCCAGCAAATACTACCGCATCATCGGCAACCACGCCTCCTACTACAAGGATGCCCTGCGCTACCTGGGATGTGTGGACATCAAAGACCTTCCAGGTGAGCTGAGTGATGCTGGGAAAGAAAACTCAGCAATCGAACATCCGTCACATGAGTGTGTGAGAGAGTAATGTCTGTGTTTTTTCTGCAGAGACGGAGAAGCAGGAGAGAGCATTCACACTCGGCCTGGCCGGACTCTTAGGAGAAGGAGTTTATAACTTTGGAGAGCTGGTAGGACTTTGACCATCCAGGGTTCCTGCTGGTCCCTAAAGTCTTTCTTTTCAATGGCATGTTGACAGAGACCATCTATGTCTGAGATCACTTGATTGCCTCAAAAGGTTGTGCAACAAAATCTTAAGTTAGGGGAACCATCATTTTAATCCAGGAAAGTTTCATTAGTTTGTGTTTTGAAAAAAATCTGTTGATCCACAACTCAGAAGCAACGTCTGATTCTCTTGAGTTTATTTAAATTATTTTATTTTTTATTACTTTGGTCGGTTTGAAGATATTTCAGTGATAACCGTGTAGTTTTCTAGGGGTGTCCCGATCCGATATTGGTATCGGATATCGGTCCGATATCAGCAAAAAAAAAAAAATATCTGGTTTTATCAGCCTGCATCTAAAATCTCCGATATAAGCTCTCCGATGCAAGCAGTACATTCTTATTTATTTTTTATTTATTTAATTCAGTTATAGAATGTGCTAATGTTTAAGTTAAACAAAGTGGTTATTTTGCAATTTAAAATTATATATTTTTGTTTTTATTGGATTTATTGAGGTTACTTTTCAGGGTCTTGTAATTTATTTATTTACTTATTTTATTTAATTGTGGTATGTTCTATGTTAAATTTTATTTAACCCATTGGTTAATAACAAATGGGTCAGTTTTTCTCATACCTGCTATTGCTGACTGCTGCTCTCTGTCTGAGTAAACTCACTTGATCAAGCCTTTTCTTACAGTCCATACTACAAAATAAGTAAGAAAAGTACGTATGATTCCTGCTGATATCGTATCGGATCGATACCGGTATCGGCCAATAGTCAAGGCTGCAACATCGGTATCGTATCGGAAGTGAAAAAGTTGTATCGGGACACCCCTATAGTTTTCTTTCTTTACCAGGTTTTGTCCATGTCTGTTATTATAGCCCATCAACAACAAGATTATCAGTCTGAATGTTTAATCTAAATGTGGAATCGTCGCTTTATTTGATTATATTTTTGGAGTGGTAGTATAATATTAAAAGCCAATACTAAATGTTCACATATTCGGGACCACTGCAACAAAAATCAAAGTCCTTAAGCCAAATAATATGCAAATTATTGCTTTTGCTTACCAAAACTTGCAGACTAAGTCATTCACATCATCTAAATTCCACCAATATGTTGCCAGCTTTTGGAAAAATGAGTGGACCTGGAGAGATGCGGGGGGAACAGCAACGAAAACAATAAATGAAACATTAATTTGTGTCTTTAGGACTGTTATTATTGTTATTGTTCAGTCAGACACATGTTCTTTTTTTTCCTTATTTTTATAGACAAAGTTCTCCTTAGAAAGAAATATAGCTGCAGTGATAATTTCTCATCTAGACTAAACTTTTCTAATAGATTGTGTTGTGATCAATAAACATATTTCTGCCAGTGATTTATAATATAAACTATCTTTTCATTGTGATTTAATTCATTGATTTATTCATCTATCAGATGTAAGTGATATTATCTTACTGTGTATCTCATTAGAAATACATCCAAGTGTTATAACAGTAGGGTTTGTTGCCCAGCCCTATTATCAGAGCTGATGCTGATGAGTTTGTGGTTTTTTCAGCTGATGCATCCAGTCCTGGAGTCTCTGAGGAACACAGACAAACAGTGGCTCATCGACACGCTCTACGCCTTCAACGGAGGAAACGTGGAGAAGTTTCAGGGCTTTAAATCAGCCTGGGGCCAACAGGTAATAACATCATCACTGATATCAAACAGGGAGTAAACCAGACATGTAGGATGATCTGTTAGTTAACTGCTCACAACAAAGATAGATATGTGCACCAAAGTTGAACACACTGTCAGAGTCACTTTTACTTGTGCTGGGTAATAAATAAAATAGGTAAAAGTGAGGCTATGAGGAAGACCAATAACAACATTAGCAATATTTACAATATGAATATAATATGATAGCACTGTTTGACAGTAGAGCACATTTGACCGAAAGGCAAAGGTTGACAGTAAGGATATTACACGGGATATTACTTTTGCTTATTAACTTATGTCAGAGGTGAAAACTGTGAAGAAAACGTTTATTCTCCAGGACCTGACGGAGCAGTGATATTATAAGGAGAAAAAAATATTATATTAAAAAAATATATTATAATTTTCTCTCCAATCAATAAAGCATGATAACTGTGAAAACTACAATGAAGAGCAAAGCGACACAGAATAATGATTTTTAACTCATACATTCACTCTAAGTCAAAAGTCAACATCTTGTCCAGTTGTGGGCGTTATAACTAAGATTTTAGGTGCACAGTTAAACATTGTTCACAGACAAAACATCACATGGCACATGCACACAGAGGAAACAACCCTCACCTAAAGAGTAAAGCCGCCTTCTGAAGTCTTTAAAGATTTCCATTTTTTTCTTTTTGATAAACGTCCCAGACTTTTTGGATCCAATAAATTAAGTGTTGTCTTGAGTTCTGACTATGACCATGGAAACATGATGTGTGAGTTAAAATGGCGACCGTGTCACAGCCCTATCTGAGCCTGTTTTGTCGCGTGTTGATCTCTGATGTGTTTCTCCCTCTCGTTGCAGCCTGACCTCGCAGCACATGAAGCCAAACTGATGCAGAAGATCCAGCTGCTGTGTGTGATGGAGGTGAGACCAGAAACATTGACTCCAACCTCCAACACCAGGTCTGTCTGTTAGATCCTGATCCTCCCCTCTGATGATGAACCTGGTGGTCCGCAGTCTCCACAGCATCAGGATCATTCTAACAGAAAGACCTGGTTTACTGAATCGTAGCTCTAAAATGCCTCTGATGGTGATTTTACTCTTCAAAAGGCAAAAAAACAGATTCATGCTTTAACTGAAAATGTGAATTTGGATTGAGAAAACGGAAGTACCATTCACATACAAAGGAAAAAAGAAATAAAGTATTAGTACACGTTTGAAAAGAAGAAGAAGTAAATATATTTGAATTCCTACCCCTTATTACTGTTTCCCATGGGTTGTATAAAAATATATTCTGCTTTGACATCAGTGCAAATATATGATATACATATAACATGGAGAAATGAAGAGTGATGTGCAGTAAAGAAGCCACAGGCTGGCCTAGAAAGTTTTGTTAAAACCAGAGTGCCAACATTATTTTTAAAATTAATTAGACTACAGTCATCAATGGGTTGAAACTGGTTTAACGTCATAAAAACTGGATTTAAATAAAAACTGGGTTTTCACTGGTTAAATAGATTCAAAATTGAGTTTACTCTGGTTTTATATCGTACAATGGATTGAAACTGGGGGAGAACAATATAGACATAATATACATATACAACATAAACATCTATAAAAATAAAATTGGTACCTGTGCACACATACAGATATGTATTTACATGTATATACGTGTTATGTAAATATCCATACAAATATATCTATACCTAATATCTATACACTATACAGCAGATACTAATCAATTCCAACATAGGAATTTTATGATGTATTTCCCCCATCACTCTTAGATAAAACTATTCCTCTTACATATTCTTGTTTAGGAACAGTTTTTTGTACCTCTTTTTAAACAGATTTATGTTTGTACTTTGTTTTACCTCCAAATTGTTCCATAAAGGCAGTAGATTATTTCTTGCTTTATACATTACTAGTGCTGTTTTAAATTTTTAATGTCTCCTCTCTTCTTCTAGATGACTTTCACTCGTCCTGCAAACCACAGACAGCTCACGTTCACAGAGATCGCTCAGAGCGCCAAAATCCCTGTAAACGAGGTGGGTGTCTGTAACAGCTCATCAGTGACTGCTGATGAAACTGTTCACTGGGATCAGCTCGAGTACTGCTGATAGACTCTGGAGAAGCTGTTTGTTATGCCAGTATCTACTTTGTTTTATTTATTAATATTTTCCTCTGTTAGTTATCTGCTTTACACATAACATTCCCTCATCATTGATTTGGCAAAAGTTTGTCTACAGGGCTCATACAGGTGCTTGAAATATTTGGAAGTTCTTGACTTTGGGACAGGGAGCTTAAAAGTGCTTTAACTTTTATATCAGGCCAAATATGGTGCAGTTATTATTTAAAAAAGGCTTTTAAGCAGTTTATAGAGTTCCTCTTTATATATCATAACCAAATTCTGAGAGCTGACATTTAAATCAGTCTTTCATTGAAATGGGAATTGATCAGATTTGTTTATTTACAAAACCCAAAACCAGTGAAGTTGGCACGTTGTGTAAATCGTAAATAAAAACTGAATACAATGATTTGCAAATCCTTTTCAACTTATATTCAATTGAATACACTGCAAAGACAAGATATTTAATGTTCAAACTGAGAAACTTTATTTTCTTTTGCAAATAATCATCAACTTAGAATTTAATGGCAGCAACACATTGCAAAAAAGTTGGCACAGGGGCATTTTTACCACTGTGTTACATTGCCTTTCCTTTTAACAACACTCAGTAAACGTTTGGGAACTGAGGAGACCAATTTTTGAAGCTTTTCGGGTGGAATTCTTTCCCAGTCTTGCTTGATGTACAGCTTAAGTTGTTCAACAGTCCGGGGTCTCCGTTGTTGTATTTTACGCTTCATAATGCGCCACACATTTTCAATGGGGGGTCTGGACTACAGGCAGGCCAGTCTAGTACCCGCACTCTTTTACTATGAAGCCACGCTGTTGTAACACGTGCAGAATGTGGCTTGGCATTGTCTTGCTGAAATAAGCAGGGGCGTCCATGAAAAAGACGTTGCTTGGATGGCAACATATGTTGCTCCAAAACCTGTATGTACCTTTCAGCATTAATGGTGCCTTCACAGATGTGTAAGTTACCCATGCCTTGGGCACTAATACACCCCCATACCATCACAGATGCTGGCTTTTGAACTTTGCGCCTATAACAGTCCGGCTGGTTCTTTTCCTCTTTGGTCCAGAGGACACGACCACACTTTCCAAAAACAATTTGAAATGTGGACTCGTCAGACCACAGAACACTTTTCCACTTTGCATCAGTCCATCTTAGATGAGCTCGGGCCCAGCGAAGCCGGCGGCGTTTCTGGGTGTTGTTGATAAGTGGCTTTCGCTTTGCATAGTAGAGTTTTAACTTGCACTTACAGATGTAGCGACAAACTGTAGTTACTGACAGTGGTTTTCTGAAGTGTTCCTGAGCCCATGTTGTGATATCCTTTACACAGTGATGCCGGTTTTTGATGCAGTACCGCCTTAGGGATCGAAGGTCACGGGCATTCAATGTTGGTTTTCGGCCTTGCCGCTTACGTGCAGTAATTTCTCCAGATTCTCTGAACCTTTTGATGATATTACGGACCGTAGATGATGAAATCCCTAAATTCCTTGCAATAGCTCGTTTAGAAATGTTGTTCGTAAACTGTTTGACAATTTGCTCACGCATTTGTTCACAAAGTGGTGACCCTCGCCCCATCCTTGTTTGTGAATGACTGACCATTTCAGGGAAGCTGCTTTTATACCCAATCATGGCACCCACCTGCTCTCAATTAGCCTGTTCACCTGTGGGATGTTCCAAATAAGTGTTTTATGAGCATTCCTCAACTTTCTCAGTCTTTTTTGCCACCTGTGCCAGCTTTTTTGAAACATGTTGCAGGCATCAAATTCAAAATGAGCTAATATTTGCAAAAAATAACACAGTTTACCAGTTCGAACGTTAAGTATCTTGTCTTAGCTGTGTATTCAATTGAATATAGGTTGAAAGGGATTTGCAAATCATTGTATTCTGTTTTTATTTACGATTTACACAATGTGCCAACTTCACTGGTTTTGGGTTTTGTATTTTCATTTATTTGCACATAGTTAAAAGAGAAGTCAAAGACAAAAACGAATAAGAGCTAGTCACATCTGAGGTAGAAACCCAATGTGGGCCTATTTGCAAACCTCACCTTAAGAGTAAAACAGTTAAATTAACAGAATAAAAACATAAAATCCTGTTGATAAAAGATAAATTTATTGATACCAATGTGTCAATGATTCTGCTCATTGATCCGATTTTTTATTGATTCCTGCAGTGATAATTTTAACAGCACTTTGTAATTTAGTTATGGTCTTTTGTCTAAAAAATCTTTAATCTTTATTTAGGCTATATCAATATATCAAGTCATAAGGAGAGGAGCTCTGATTGGATCGCTCCCCAACTTATCCCACCACCATCAAGCTAAGGCAGCTGTGATTGGATGTCCCTCTGAACTCATCCAACCTTTCCACACAACCAAAGTAGCTGTGATTGGATATATTCCTAACTTGTCCCTACTTTCTACATGACCAAATTAGGTCTGATTGGATTAAGTCTTTGTCAAACGTTTTCATCTAGTTTTTATTTGTTGACAAAAATGTCAGTTAATTTAGTTTTAGTTTTTGTTCACGTGCACTTGTTTTTATTAGTGACTGTCTAGTTTTTGTCAGGGAAAAAAGGTAGTTTACGAAAACTATGACGAAAATAATTAGTCAACAAATTTAACACTGGATTCCTGCTGATTTTCTGAGTGGAAAAAAGTTGGTCTACGTAGATTTTCAGTGACAACAACGTCAGACACATGCCCCTATCTAATATTTAATGCTTAGGTTAATGCCTCTGCAAGCTGCTGGTGTTCTTACGTACTCTTCTAAAATGATTTTTTAATTTTCTTGGGTGTCGTTTCTGCTGACTGCCTCTGATCGGTTTTTGATTCCCACCCCTCATCTTTGTCCTATATGTTAGGAAAATAATCCATGGAAAGTGATTTTTTTTTTTTTTGCCATGGCCAAGCCATGTTTATGTAAAGTCTGTGTATAGGGGAGGCGTTATGATGGATGGATTTTTAATGGTTTTCACTTTTCTGATTTATTATTGTGATATAATTGATTTGGGGGAATTTATAGACACTTTTTAATTTACCGCCACTTTTGGGTGCTTGAAATTTTTCAAATCCCCCTTGAAAGTGCTTGAGTTTGACCTTGGACGTTGTGGACGAGCCTTGCATTTAGTGTGATTCACTTAAGCTTCTGCTCATCAACATGCTGTAATAACACAAGTCTACCAAACATGTCCCGCTTAGCCTGAATCTTATCAAATTGACGTGCTGGTGTTTGTCCCGTAGGTGGAGCTGCTGGTGATGAAGGCTCTGTCCGTGGGTTTGATTAAAGGAAACATCGATGAGGTGGACCAGAAGGTGCAGATGACCTGGGTACAGCCTCGTGTGCTCGACTTGCAGCAGGTCTGTCCTCATATTCTCCAGGGAAATTATTTGTTTCTTTGGTTGACGTGTTCAAGGAATGACTCCAGATTCAGGGTTCCTGCAGATCTTTTGAAAGTCTTCAAAGATCCTCAGTTTGACTTTTGACACAAAAGTCACAAAAGGTCTGAAATGTTTCATATTTTAGGTCATAATAAGTCATCTTTAAGGTCTTAAATTTCATTCAGCATACTAACTCAGATTTTTATTGGCAGAATTTAAGGGCAGATTTGAAAACATAGGATTGGAGATAAAGTCAAAGGGGTGAAACACGTCAGGTGAATCTCCAGAAACTTTAAATTATGGGAATGAACAGTAAATTGGGATAATTTAAACTAACTGTATCATATTTAAACATGAATATAAACATTTTGTATTGTCACAGACAGACATCCATGCAAAATAATACAATATAACACATTTCAACAGAAATATTTGAGAGTAGAACTTTATCAAGTTTTAATTATTTTATTTAACATTCAGTTTCAGCTTCACTTTATTTTCACTGCGGCTTGCTTATTTATCGATGTAATTTATTATTTTTAAATATCAAAGGTTGCAGGAAAACGTGCTTGCAATTTTTTAATGGAAATTTTCCTCATATGTTCCAGGCTTCTGAAGGGCAGGCTCTTTTTGTTCTTGTTTGGCTGTTTTCTTTTCTCTTAGATAAAACTAATTTATATTGTATTTCATGTAATTATGGGACATTTTAGTATTAAAGTGAGAAGTTAAATTTCATATCTTTCCATCCATTTTCTTAGTCAAAGCTCTTCATGATTTCTTATACAGGCAAAGGACAAGATGTAAAAACATTTAAAAGATTTTAAAAGAGTTGGTGTCAGAAGACGACATTAACAACACGCTAAGAAAAGAGAAGACATACATCCATATAAACCTCTGCCTTGTGCACTTCCTGTTTTGATTTTCAGATTAAGGGCATGAAGGAGCGCCTGGACTTCTGGTGTGGGGACGTCAAAAACATGGCCATGTTGGTGGAGCAGCAGGCTCACGACATCCTCACATAAACCAAGAACCACCCTCCTGCCTCTGTTTTCTATTGTTTTCTACACGTTTCTTCTTCTGTGTATCACAAACAAACATGCATCTGTAACTTTATTGACTCAGACTCCCGTCTGAATATATCCAGCAAAACAAAAATAAAAACACCTAATTACCATTATGGTCTGAAATGTTATGATTTAGTCTCTGACATCAGCATCAGCCTCCCTGATGGTCGTGCATGGTGGATCAGTATCTGCTTGTGCTTCTCAGCATTTAGGAGTCCATTAATCCAGACCAGATCACAGCTCCACCTACATGAACCTCCACCTGCTTCACTGTTGCCTGCAGACGCTCGTTATTGTCCTGCTCTCCAGACTTCAGAGGACAGACGGATATTTTTGATCTGGACTCATCGATCCAGAGACGTGCTGATGTTCTGCACCCAAGTTCCCGAGTCAGATGGATGTACCAGGATCCAGCTGAGCTGATGGACCACATCATTTTGAAGGTGGGGAAGTCTGACGAGTCTTATACTGCACGAAGTCCTCCTGGTCGACCACTGCTGCAACCTCTCCCAGGTGTATCACCTGTAAAATGCTTCCACAGCCTCACCTTGGCAGCAGAGTTTGGCTGTTCCTCCCCCAGTTCTCCTTCTATGTCTGTTTCAGTAAGTGATTGTTTACAGCCATATATAAATATAGAACAGAAAAAAGTGGCATTGTGTAAATTAACTGTCATTTAGAGGGTTAAAATTATGACTTTTATTTGTTTGCTATACATGATGGCAACTCGAGTTTTTTACTTTATATATACAAGTATAAATATATTGGTCATTAACTCGATAGATTAGAAAGAACTTTATTGATCTCCTTCAGGGAAATTAAGACTTCAGTAGCAGTTTAGTATAGCAGATATATATATATATATATCTATATATACATATATAAAAGACAAACAAAAATATAAAGAAAAATATGTCTACTCTCCCTCTCTCTACATGTATAGGCTGTATAGATAATGTATATACATGTTTTTTTTTCCTATGAACGAGTCCACAAAGAGGGCAGGAGCAGGAATAATTTATTAAGGTCATACAGGTAATACAGGGTAATACAAGGTAATACAGGGAGACAGCTGTCAATCAAAATCAGAGAAACGACCAGTTAAATGAAACTATGGGGTTTAAACATTTTAATCGAGGGTGTAAGACAGTGAAATCAAATCCACGAACTGTTTATATCTAAAAAAGTTCATGAGCTGTTTCAGATTTTGGAAGGTTTCAGGTTTTTGAACCCTTTGTGTGTCGGTGCTAATGCTAGCCTCTTGACAGGACATGGTAGCGTGAAGGTAAGTTTCACTGAATAAAGATTTTAAATGTAACTGAAAAATAAATATTTGACGTTGGTTCTTTACACCGAACGAGAACCGTTGATGCAAATGTTAATCAACAGACTTGTGAGGTAGAATTCAAAATAATAGTGTTTTGACCTGTTAAATATGTTAGCTCGCTAGCATGCTAATGTTAGCTCGCTAGCATTATCAGAAAAGCGCGGGCTCAGGTCTGCCCTTTGTCTCCGGAGTCAGGAGGCTGTTCGGCTGAAAAAGTGAAGTTTATCAGTTTCTGCTGTTTCTAATCAATTGTTTAAGTTATTAGAGCGTTGTGATATTGAAATTGCAGTCCTCCCGATGTGGGTCATGTAATAATGAGATGATATCCATATTTTTTTTATATTTACACACCAAAAATAGAGATCCAAAACAGCCGATTTTCAATCATTTCATGAATCTGATTAACAAAAATAAAGAGAAACTTCTGCTCTCAGTCGAAACTAATGATTAATTTAATTATTATTTTACGATCTTGGCCAGGGATGGGCCAATACAGTTAGGAGAGCCATTGTTATTCTCAGTTTTAGAGGACCAATCCATATTAATGAAAGGATAATTATAACAATTATAATAATAAGGAGATCAAGAATACTAAGTATTTGGGTCGTGTTTCCCTTCAAGAGGCCTTTCAAGCCCCTTATGTTTAACAGATTATTCTTTATATTATAATCTTTAGTGCTGCTCTTTAAAGCTTTTTTACATGGTATGACTTCAGATGTAAAATTTGTGTTAACTTTATGAAATATTAAACTGCTTAATTATTAATGAGGAGCACTTAAAGATTATCATGCTGCACAGGCTGATGATTCCTGCAACATGCAATCTCCCCACCTCACTCAATGAATGAATGAACGAAATAAATAAAAGTTTTAATCAGGATTAAATAGATTTTCAGCAGCCTTGTCCTTTTATTGTGATTGAGGCAGCAGTTTAAACACAGAATTATGAGTTTATTCAGGCCACATTGGTGTTTACCATGTATGATTTGGGTCAGAATGGAACATTTAATGCTAAAAATAATAATGACCTGTTTCATGGTTAATCATGCAGATTTGAGAGCTCAAAATGGCTGCAACTTGTGAGTTTTGTGCACAATAATCATAAAAAGCTAAATTTGTATGGACGGGTAATATAGGAGGGGAACACATTAGGAGAAGGAATATCTAGTTTATTTGATTAAAGATTTTATTTCAGAAAAAGCCAAACTGTCAAAAGGAAAGTAGCAAAATATATGAAGGTTTAATTCTTGAATTATTGCTGACATTATGCCTTTTTTGTGTAGATTTTATTTGGACTTTTACTTGACACTTTGACTTTCTCCTCACGGTGTCATCATAAAACACAAAGGTCCTCCTCATTAGCTTTCTTTTGTAAATTTGAAATGATGTTTCTTGGACTTACTGGAGAAGGATCACTGAAAATGGCCTCAAAGAACCACAGGAGTTATTGTTAATTGATTCAAAATGGCAGATTAGAGTGTTTTGTTGATCTCCCTGAGTCACTTAAGTCCACATTTTTGGTCATTGCAGTTGACTGTGAAAACTAAAAGGGGGCCCTATTGAACCTTTTTAAAAATCATCTTGAAAAAAACATTAAAATATCTATTATTATTTTATGTTTCTGGGTCTGATGCATTTACTGTCAATAATGGTGAGTTGCTGACATATTCAGACCACCTAAAATGGGACTTATTTGGCAGAAATAGAAATAAAAGCTCATGAGTGGACCCTTCAGACTTGTGTATTTATGTTGCAGTATAGGTATTCAATCTAAATATGTTTGCTCCATCACTGTAAACGGCACATTGAATGGAACTAAAGTGTTCACTGATGCTGAACAAACACCTCTAAAGCACTTAAACATCCTCCATAAAGTCCAGTTTCACCAACAAAGAGAATAAATAAAGACTTCTCGTTTCTAAAGACTCAGTAAAGCAGAAAAAAAATCTCTCCAGGCCATTTTTTATCTGAGCTTCTGCTCAGTACGATGTGATTTAAAGAGAGCAGAAAACAAGTCAATATGTTTTTAGTCTTTAACCTTCAGCTCACATCCATGTAAAAACTTCACAACTTATAAAGTCCCATAAAATTGTTATTTTAATATAATTTCACACTTTTAATGAATTCAGCACTTTTACCAACTTCAGTCCTGCTTGCATATAAAAAATAGGAAATAGGATTTTTAGGACTGTAAAACTCTGTATGCCAGTTTGTTCCATTTATAATATTATTAACCTCGTTAATCACTAAAGCAAAATAGTTAAATCGCACACAGACTTATCGTTTTTCACAGGGAACATTAAGGTACTTCACAGACATTAAACTTTTCTAAATATTATTTTCATGCACCGTCTTTATCATTATATATAGTTTTTTTAAGTTTTCTTGTTGATTTCTCAGATTAAAAACCAAATCCAGTGTTAAATCGGCCCCTGAAGGGAGTTTGATCTCCTGCACACTACCAGCTACGGCCCCACCTATTGTTCATGGTCAGTACTGCAGGAAAGGGGGCCCAATGTGCAGTTGTGATAACCGAATAAAGCATCAGTTCTGCTCCAACACTGACATGAATGTGTTGACCCCTCGTTATATGGAGTCATACTGATCAGATAAACTCGGTGCTGCTTTAAATACGACTTTAACCTGAGATCTTCGGCTCGACGGGAAAACGGTGACTGACTCAGGAAGCCTTAGCAGAGACATGTGGACCACCAGAGCAGGGGGTCGTTGGTTTAATGCAGTGGTAGCTCTCTAATGCATTGAGACCATGGTTCTATGAAGGTACCCTCTCATCTACACCACATGTAAGCCTGTGGTCCAGTCCTGTCTGTGTGGAGCTGTCCGTGGTGCTGAACCGGCTGCAGAGAGCTGTGTTAAACTTTAAACACATTCATATGCTTCATTTTTGTCAACTTTAAACATATAAATCCTGATGAACTTTAAAGCAGAATACCTTTAATTGGTCTTACTGACAGGGTTATTTATTAACCTGTTCAGCCCCACCCCCTTTTTTAAGCCTGCTGCTCGAAAATGACATACCCTTAAAGAAAAGAGTGTATCCCTGCAACCACATGGTCTATTTGAATAATTTTGGTGTCATAATAAAAGTAACACTTCTCCCAACAATTGTTTTATTGTGAATACCTCTTTGGAATGATGCAGTTGCAGCTTTAGAACTCCATGAATCAATGGCAAAATATGTTAGCATTACTTCTGCCAATTTTGAGTCTGATGAAGTGATACAGAGCAAAGTTAGAGAGGTTTAGCTAAAGAGTGGTGGAATCTCCAAAATGACCATGTTGGCACATTTTGGCACACTTTGGCACCATTTATGCCATTTGAAATTTCCAAAATGACCATAGTTTATATTTCACTTTTATGTCACTTTTGGTGTTCATTACACCCAATTACAACAATTTTTATCTTCCATCCATCTTCTTCCGCTTATCCGTGGCAGTTTTTTACTTTTTGTTAAAAAAATAAAAATAAAATAATATATATATTATGATTTTTTTTTTTTTTAAATCATCCAGACTATATTTCTACATGAATAGTTCACTTTTTCTTGCGTTTTTGTTGGAGAGCATGCAAGCAGACCCAAAATCGTGTCCTTTGGGGCTGAAGAGGTTTTAAAGACCCGCTGTGCAGAGGAAACGCACCTCAACCTCGCAGAATAGTCAAGAACATGGAGACAAATCTGATCAGCATAGGGCGGCTCCTGCCTCACGATAGACGATTTCTGTGTGGAGGTCATATGGTCTCCCTGTGCATGTGTGGATATTCTCCAGTTTCTCTTGTTTTCACCCACTGACCAAAAATATGCTCAGTAATCTAAATGGTGGCTCTAAGTTGGCCTTAAGTGGGAGTGTGATTGCACCTCTATGTCAGCCCTGTGATCAGTTGGCAACCAGTCCAGTGTACTGCATTACTGCCAGGATCCATTATTTAAAAAAGTCCAACATTTTGAGAGTAACTCCCTCAATATGTAAGACGTGTGGTCATAAATTCTTGAAAAAATATAGGTTTAAAAAAACATCACCATGAGTGCAACAAAATATTCACAATGGAGTTTAGTCCACATTTTGGTGATTAAGAGGTAAATACAACTATTTTTTTCTGGTTGGACTTCGTTTTCTTCTGTGTTAAAAAAATAGATGTAATTTTTGTTTGATTTTATTTGAATTTATCAAATATCAAATATATTGCTTTTTCATGTCTTTTTCTCAGGGGGAGATTCTTCCAAGTGGCACGGTGACTTAGCAGGTTAGTGCACGTGCCTCACACCAACACGATCCCTGAGTGGAGTTTGCATGTTCTTCCTGTGCATGCATAGGTTCTCTCCGGGCACTCCGGCTTCCACCCACAGACCAAATACATGCTCATTAGGTTGATTAGTGACTCTAAATTGTACTTAGGTATGAGAGTGAGTGTGAATGGTTGTCTGCCTCTCTATGTGGCCCTGTGATTGGCTGGCGACTGGTTCAGGGTGAACCACGCCTCTCACCTAAGGTCAGCTGGGATAGGCCCCACCCTCCCTGTGACCCCGACAGGGATTAGCAGTATCGATGATGGATGGAGGCTCTTCCAGATCCCTCATTCGCATATTTTCTGTTGTCACATTTTTACTCATTTCCTCAAAGGTTGCTTGGTTCTAACCTTGCAGAGCAGCTGGATCCTCCTGATTCGATGTCTGTAATCAGGCAAATCCATCTTGCAGAGCTCCAATCAACAATGATTGTGCTCGGCCCGTATGGTGAGACTTTGTTCTCCGAAGTGGTTCACATTTTGTATTTTACACTGCGGCAGTAGTGCTCGCCTACTTCATAATCTGATTGGCCCGTTATAAAAATGAATGACGGAGCGATCGTCCAGTCACCTGCTGGATATGCTTTGAATTAACAAACATTTTCAATGGGCTCTTTCCCAGAAATAAGACTGTTACATCTATAACAGGGTCTTTACATGAGTAATTAACGGCTGTCTGTCTATCTAGTGTATATATGATTATATATAAAGTAACACAATATTGGATTGTTTTTGGATTTTTCCAAACTCATATCAATATTTTTTGTCAAGAGCACAAGTCTTCCATTTCACTTAAATAGACCATTAGTGGTGAAGAACAGATGTGAAGCGAAGAAAACATTTTATTCTTTAATAAATGATCCTGTTGGTTTATAAAAGTGGACATTACGTGAGGTAAACCATTATGTACATTATGACAATATTACAGCCAATATATGGGATAGATGGGGGCAATTTGCATGGCTAAAACATCTGCTGTTACTAATAATCAACCTTTTCTGCGTCTGCTGATATTGGTATTGTTCCGGCATTATCATGCATCCCTGATATGTGTATATATATAACTCTCAGACAGAAAACATAATTTATTTCACATATAGCATGTTTTTCTCATTTCACTCTCTTTGTTGAGGAGAAATAATGTGTTAAACTGGTGACCACCCTGTCTTTAGAGGATTTTAATCTGCCTTTTAATTTTGAGTGTTTTGTAAAAAATAAGAACAGCCCCTCTGTGCTGCCAGCTGTGTACAATGATACAAAATGACTGGCATTACTTGTATTTTAAAAATGTGTAGGAATTCTATTAATATGATTTCAGGTGCTGGATAAACTGAAACGCAGCCCTGATTGAACAGTATTTTCCTTTTTGTCCGCTCCGTGTTTCCGTACAGACGAATAAGGCAGCAGCATTTGTCTGGAGCAGTTCACAGTCGTTGGGTTTCAATGATTTCAGACTTTATAAATAATGCAGAATCATCTCATCGGGTCACTGTTGGTCCTCCTTCAGCATCATCTTCTGCTCACAGATGGTGTGTTCAGTGACAGAAAGATTTCCAATAGCAACACGCTCCGGTTATTGATCAGACCAATATTTACCAGCCGAGCGCTCCCCGCTGTCAGATCGTGATGAAGCTGGTGTTTAAAAAGGTCAGAGACGGCCCCGCTCCTACGAGGCGACCCCGAGAAAAGACTAGCAACAATTAGCTCAGAGAGCGCCGAGCAGGGGGGGATCAATGAGCTCGCGGAGCTCCGGTTATCAGGGAAACAGATTGCTGAGTGACCAGATTTGAGCCTGCGAGGAGGACAAGGGCGGGGGAGGGAGGGAGTGAAACGAGGCTGGATAATTAGGAGGAGCAGGCTGAATCCCCACAGGGAGAGAGCAGCCAGATCCGTGCACGCAGCTCCTCCGCCATCTCTCCGTCTCTATCTCTTTAAGAGCCGAGCGAGCGAGCGAGTGTGTGTGTGTGTGAGGAGAGAGAGAGTGTGTGGGGGAGGGGTATTGGCTGGGGTGGAACAGTCCTGTAATGAGCAGATTTTAGAGAGAGAGAGATAGGAAGGGAAAGAGCGAGGCCGAAAAAACACTAGAGGACGGATGACTTGGTGGATTGAGGATAAAACGGAAACGCAATGACGGCAAGCGAGGGAGAGGAATAATTAATTTGTGCTTTGTTTGTGTCGTCTTCAGGAGGCGAGCGCTTCATCATCACAGCCGAGCGCGGGCAGGAGAGGAAATAAGGAGAGATCTTCCTCACCGTGATGTCTGCCGAGGTGTGTGTGTTGTGGATGTGTGTGTGCCAGCGTTAGCCTGGATGTTTCCAGGCCGTGCTAAGAAGAAACATCTCCAGCCGTCTGATTTTTTCTATTAGCATCAGAGCGCAGCATCCTCCCTCCGCTCCTGCAGCGACGTTCTGGCCTCCTGATGGTCGTCTGTTTGGATGCTGCGAGGCTGTGATGTCTGACTGAGCGCGCTCGCTCGAGCTCTGAGGGCCTCTGGGACCGCCGGAGAAGCCTAGGCCTCGCTCGTCTGGAGAGCCCTGCTTCACGGCCGAGGCGACGGGCCGGCGAGCTGCCCGGCCGTGAGGCTGCGTGGAGCAGGAAGTGGAGGGGGGGAAGCACTCTGAGCCCGCGTGCCCATGGGAAGCAGCATGCACAGCAGCCGCCTTCGTCACGTCAGGCCCGCCACCAAGGCTGAGACCGCCTCTCCATCGTGAGGTGATGCTGTTCCAGAAACGTCCTGCTGATTGTGTGGCGGGGAGCTGCCGTTCTACATCGTAAAGCGAGCGGGGAGGAGGAGGCGAGGCCTGCAGCTCCATGCTAAAGGATCAGACGAGGCCTCCTCCCTCTGCTCCCTCCGACTGAAGCGGCCTCTTCTCTCTTTTCTGACGTTCTAAGGATTTGCCTTAACCTGTTTCATGCATGTCCACTGGAGGCAGGTTTGACTTTGATGACGGGGGGTCGTACTGCGGGGGGTGGGAGCAGGGGAAGGCCCACGGCCGAGGAGTCTGCACGGGACCCCAGGGTCAGGGCGAGTATGCCGGGGCCTGGAGCCACGGGTTCGAGGTCCTGGGCGTGTACACGTGGCCCAGCGGGAACAGCTACCAGGGAACCTGGGCGCAGGGCAAGAGGCACGGCATCGGTGTGGAGAACAAGGGCCGCTGGGAGTACCGGGGCGAGTGGACGCAGGGCTTCAAAGGTCGCTACGGGCAGCTGGAGAGCACGGCCAGCGGGGCCCGATACGAGGGGACGTGGAGCAACGGGCTGCAGGATGGATACGGCACTGAAACGTACTCTGATGGAGGTAAGAGGGCGGGAAGCGAGGCTTCACTCCTCCACAGGTTTCAGATCGAACAGGTTCAGTCTGATCCTGAAGATAAAAATGTTTCCTCTGCTGCAAACTCCCTCCAAACACGGCCTCAGTGTGGGATCAGAAATAACATGTAGGTCACAGCCAGGCAGGGGCGACCAACCGGGCCCCAGGGGCTCAAGGGCCAGTATTTAGTAAACTGTGCTTAAGTTTATAATATTAAATATATTGAGGGGACCAGTTGGGCCCCAGGGGCCTCAGGGCCAGTATTTAGTAAACTGTGCAGAAGTTTATAATATTAAATATATTGAGGGGACCAGTTGGGCCCCAGGGGCCTCAGGGCCAGCATTTAGTAAACTGTACTGAGGCTGATATTATTAAATATTTGGAAGGAAGTGGTTGTGAGGCGGCTGCAGTGAGAAGGTTAATCAGAGTCAGATTTTTTACCTTCAGCACAAACATCATTGAAAAACCTAAAATATGTCCAGCAGCAGTGTCAGAGCGTTCATCTCCAACAAAAACATAAACAATGACTACAAAGACACAAACAACAAAGTCAGAATAACATCAAAATGACACAACATAAAGACACAAAACAACAAAGATAAACAAACAACAACAAAACCTTAGACAAGAATGAAGACACAAATCAACAGTAATTACTCTAAACAACATCAATGAATAAAAGACGAAACAACAAAACAACACAGAGATCAAAGATAAAACAACAGACACAAAACAACAAAATCTCAATAATCAGCTGTTTCATGAAAACAAAACCCCATCAGACACAAATGTCTTTCAGATAATACAACAACAGAACAGATGCAAAACAACACGTATGAAATTACAACAAAGGCTCAGAGCAATAATTACATAAAACAACATGGACGTCACAACATCCAAACAGATAAACAACATCAAATACAAAAATAACTTAAGACTAATAGACACAAATCAGCAAACACAAAACACACAACAAAGACACAGAACAACATAAAACTCAAAGCAGCAAAGACACAAAACAACCACAAAGACATGAAATCATCAACATAAAAACATCCAAAAGTCAGGAAACTATTAAAATACAAAACTACATGGGCATAAAAAACAGCCAAGATACACATTACAGGAACAAAGAAACAGAACAAAAGCACAAAACAACAACACAGGGACAAAATTAAGCCACAAATGAGGACTCAAAGGAAGCAAAAACAATAAAGATTCAAAACAACAACATAGACAATAAACGGCTTTAAGGAAAAAACAGGAAAATGAACAACAATTATGACACAAAACAGTTATGTGGACAAAAAGCAACAACTACGACAGAATTGTCAACTAAGAGACAAAAAGATACACAAAACATCTGAAACAAATAAACAAGAGGAAACAAACAACAAGAAGACAAAAAGACACAAGAAAAGCACAAATAAACAAAGAAGCAACAAATTGACCAATAAAAAATATACGACCTAAAAAACAATTAGTAACTTTATTTATTTAATGAAGATAACTTTTAAACTACCTTTAAAAACAAAGGTTTATGAAGTGTCAAAGTACAAGGATTCAAGCCGGAAGGAAACAAACCAAGGACACTAAAAACTCAAACTACAACTGAAGAATCCAAACAATGAAACCAGAGGAGACATCAAACAAGACAAGCAGGAGACGCAACAGAGAACATCAGATAACATCAGGCAATGCAAGACCCCAGCAACAAAAATGAGACCATGAGGACGAATAATACAGGGAGATAAAAGCTATAAATTAGTAAATAAAGAGAATAAAATGTATTAAAGTAATAGAATAAATGTAAATATATTTAATTACACAAAACAACAACTAGGACTCCAGAAGATTTCAAAAATAGATATTTTAGCAAAATATAAACCTTAACAACAATAAATAGACACAACATTGTCCTGAGTCAAACTAATTTTAACAGACATAAAAAACATTTCTTAACCACACAACATAAAGAGGAAACGGACACAAAAAACAAAAGACCGGGACAAACAAATGCTATACAGTTTTATGATCTTTGTCAAAATTCTTTGCTGCCTGGACACTCTTGAAAATGTGTGTGTTTCCTGCTCATCACAGGCAGATGCCAAGCCTGTTTTGAAAGTCAGCCCCGTGGCCCTTAATTCCTCCACGCCCCTTCGAATCAGACATCGTTAGGGCAGCCAATCAGCACAGAGCTCAGTATTATAGCCTCCTGTAGCTCCGCCCCCTCAGATCAGAGATTTTCCAAAGGGAAGGGAAGAAGAGCTGAATCTGATCCTCTTCAGAGATTAAATTTTTCATTTTTTATTCAACTTTAATAATTCTATAATGGGTGGATAATTCTATTCACCCATGACATTATTTAAGTTTAATGTCAGGCTGTTATGAAACTACAATATGGCCGACTGACTTCAGCTCTAACAACTAATCAAGGCTGTGTCAGTTTGAGTCCAACACTGTTTTTTTAAAGATGAACCCAAAAAAAGCTTAATGTCCCTAACAAACTGTGTAGTCCTCGATAGTATTATCTCCAGTGTCAAAATTCAAAACCAAAAAAAAACAAAAATTATATTCATAACATCACATACAAAGTAGATTTTTCTGTTTGGTAATATTACATCCTTACATATGTCAATAATTATCAGCAACATTGATTTTATACGTTATTACTTTTAGATATTCACACTCATACCACTAAGCCCAAAAATGCCCTTTTAATGAGGTAGAAATAAAAATATTGTACATTGACTTTATTTTCAACTTTTACAGGCTTGTTTTGTAAACAACATCAGTCTAAATCATATACATTGAATATTCATGAATTTTAAAATGTTTTAACCCTTTAGATGCCAAAAAAGAAATAATTTTCAGTGGACTACATGCAAAGTAGATTTTTTTTGTTTGGATTATGACATCCTGGGATATGTCAGTGAATAGCAGCAACAATGATTTTTGTGCATCATTATTATTTTCTTTACATTGTCAAACATTGTCATACCGCTCA
The DNA here is from genome assembly GCA_037902135.1 of Cetoscarus ocellatus. NCBI lineage: Eukaryota > Metazoa > Chordata > Actinopteri > Labriformes > Labridae > Cetoscarus > Cetoscarus ocellatus. The sequence continues at coordinate 374,232 of JBAMNC010001115.1, forward strand.
GCGCAAAAGACACATTTGAAATAAATAAAATTGTTATACATTGACTTGAAACTTTTTTAGCTTGATTTTGTCAGTCAACATCAGTTCAATTCGTACACATCAAATATTCAAACATATTTCAACCCTTTAATTGCCAGGTTTTTATCATGATGCCACCATGTTTTTACAGGAAAAATAAAGAACAGAAAAAAATGTTTCCGGTATTCCACATGCTACGTAGATTTTTTAGGGGTTTTGTATTTTAACATTCTTGGATATGTCAGTAATCAGCAGCAACACTGATCTTTATTAATATTAATAATCACTAATGTTTCAGGATAAGACAGCAATGTGGTCTAGACTTGGACCGGAGTCCACCATTTGGTCATCCTATGAGAAGCTACATTAATGAACTCTTAATTAGTAACTTTATTTACTGAAGCAGGGTTTTCACATTTCAAGTAGATTTTAATCCTAGTAACAGTTCCTCTACTTTCTTCTCATAGGGGCTGGTTGTCAGCAGGCAGTGTCAGCTTATGTATTTTTGTGAAGTAGGGGTGTGCGATAAGACGATTACAGATTGTAAAGAACTAAATCTACCAAAGCAGAAAGATCATAGGATCGTCCACGGGGATCATTCTGTCTGCTGCAGTTCTATGCTCCCCATATAGAGTTTAAAAAATGCCCAGATTTAGACAATGAAATTGTTCAGAAAGAAGACAGGTGGTGGTTTCATGCTTTTATTCCATTTATTTTTGAAGACCTCTACTCCCCAATTTCCCAACATTTTTAACTTTGAAATGGAAAATATTTAAGTACTCCACGCAAAGACCAAGATGTGGTTGCTGGAGACAAACAACAGGTCGCTTTCACAACTAAAATTGACCCTTCACCAAGCCCTGCCCCCCTTGGTTACTGTCGCTACACCTGTGAAACTTTCCCTCCTAGATTTAGAAATATGGAGTTTTTAGCGATACCAGTGAGTGATATTCCAAAGAAAATATCTGCAAATTTCTGGACAGATTCTTCAGAGATCTCAGAAAGAAGCAGACAGAAAGGTCTCCAGTATGATTTTGAGAGGCACATTCACAGGGTTCAAATGAAGAGGACATTAAAATAGAGGGGAACGCGCACAGATATCAATGCAAGCGTCAAGCACCCCATGTGTTGACACTTCACGTTAAAAACAGTCACATACAGAAACTACAGTGTTCTTGTGCAGCAGGGTAAGTCGATATATATTGTTTAAATTGAAATTGTTAATTTGGCTTTCATTATCGTTGTGTTTGCTCATTTCTAGAGCGTCAGTCACAAAATGCTAAAAGATATCAGTATGTCAGGACTTGTCTCTTTCTGTTAGTCGTATTTCTTTTGCTCAAATATTGCACAGTAGCTCAAGGTTAAACAGCTATGGTTAGCACCTTACTTTAGAACAAATGTGTTCTTGTGCTTTATCCACACCTGGCATCTTTCTTCTTGTGTCTTGGGGCAAAAAAAATTCAATACCACCCTCCAAAGTTCTTGTATATCAATTGTCAGACTTGCTATTCCTGTATGAACACTGCTAAGGCATATCGTTTTCTGCCAAAAGCTTGACAGGTCTCTCGTGCATAGTTAGGGTTGCTAACGAAGGAGTGGCCGGTAGCCATTTGTGGCAGGGGCTAAGCAAAGGGTCAGTTGGGCAGAGTGGTTTCAGGTCGGGGGTGAAGTTGCAGCATCGGTTCATTTTTCCTTTCACACTGCGCCAAGTCAAACTGACCAAAGCCTGTCAAATGTTGTGTAATCTGGCGCCTTGATATTGGTCAGGGCTGCAGCTGCGGTCTTTGTTCCTGCCACCCGGCCTGTTGTTGCACTATGAGCTGGAAATACACAACTACCTTCGACTAATAAATAGTAATATTTAGCTCAAAGCAGTTTGGAAGTTTTCTGGTGGCAGTAGCTCAGAGCAAGGACTTGGGTTGGGGACTGGAGGGTGGCCGACCGAACCATGATTGGATGTTGGTTTGTTTACTGCGAGGTGCCAGCTGACTTTCTGGGCACTTTGGAAGTGCCCTTGAGCAAGGCACTTAACCCCAAAAATCCTCAGTAGTTCTTCTTGGAGAGCAGAAAGCCATCACTCTGACATCTCTCCATTAGTGCAGGATCATAGGGTTTGTGTATATCAGCCTGTGTGTGTGCAGCATGTTTCAAAAACATTGTAAAGAATTGAATTTCCTCCTGAGGGATTAATGCAGTATGTCTTCTTCTCCTGCGCCATAGAATAAAGATATATGAGCGTCAAGTCTGCATCAGGTGGCACTTGCATATTGACTGGAGCGGTGTTTAAACATGTTCTGCATGGATTTGTAGACATTAATCTACAACGAGGATGTTGGCCGCACTCTGCTTTGCATTGCCAGCGAATGCTACATTAGCTTTTCTGTTGTTATATTCTGACAAATCCAAGCCACAGTTTGCCCCCTTTTGGTTCACTTGCCTTGTTTGGTTTGAATTGGTTTTACACTAGGCAGCGAGAATTACTCACTAGGCAACGAGAACTATGAACAATGCTTGTGTTTTTAGTTGTGAGTGTCCTCAAAGTGTCACACTTCCACTGTCAGATTGTGGAATTTTTTCCATATTTATTGTTTGCAATTTATTGCCTTAATCTTTTCTTGAATTTGTATGTATTATAACATGTGCTGCTGACCTCTTGGCCAGGTCACCCTCTTAAATGAGATCCTGATCTCAGTGGAACTTATCTGGTTAAATAAAGGTTAATAAATAAATAAAACACCCCCTGCGAACTAAATTCTGGTCCACTTCACACCAACACAAAACTTACCAAAAAAAGCACACCAGAGTTTGGTCTGGACCAGATGTGTTGGATTAGTTCAGTATATGTGCCCTTAAATGAATATTAGTGAGTGTACGTTTGGGTCTTGTCAGTAAATAGCAAATAAGTCTTAATGTTGCAGTGTTAATTTTGTTAACTAATTATTTTCGTCAAAGTTTTTGTCAACAATCTTTTTCCCTTGACGAAAACAAGACAGTTACTAATAAAAACAAATGCACATGGACAAAAACTCAAACCAATTTTCATCAATTTTCATCAACAAATAAAAACTAGACGAAAATGTTTGACAGAGACTTAATCCAATCAGACCTAATTTGGTCATGTAGAAAGTAGGAACAAGTTAGGAATATATCCAATCACAGCAGTCTTAGCTTGGTGGTGGTGGGAGAAGTTGTGGAGCGATCCAATCAGAGCTACTCTCTTTATGAATTGATATGTTCATGTAGAGCAGGTTCACTGTTTGTTGTCAGTTCTGGAATTGTAACTGAGATGCTCTGCCAGGTAGCCTAAATAAAGGTGACTGCTTTTCACAAAAAAAGTTCAGTTTGTTTCTATTCATTTATACATTCAGACTTTACTAGCATTCAGTAAAGGGTTATTAGATGTTTGATTTTACCCAAGTGTAAAACATGACTTCAGAAACTCAAGGAAACATAAAAAATGCCTTATCCTTTACACTTCATATTTTAGTCGACAAAATTTACTGTAGATTTCATTGACTAAAATGTTGTGAAATTTCATCAACTAAAACTAGACTACAGGTAAAACAATTTAGATGACTAAATTATGACTAAAACGAAAAGATATTTTAGGCAGAGGACTGTAACTGAAACTGAATAATAAAGTGCTGTCAAAATTTACACTGTAATGTTGAGAACAAAAAGACTCCTGATAAAGTCGAGATCATGATACTGCAATAAAACACTGTGATTTTTTTCACGCTTATTGTAAAATCATGTTGCACACATGTCACACAGTGTTTGTGTGCTAATGTGATCTGAGGAGAACAAACATGGCGGACAGTAAAAAGAGGCCAGCAGTCTAATAATAGAAATTAAACCACGCTGAAATCTCATCACTGTTTATAAAAACACACCTTCACCCTGCACGCTCCCCGCTGCATCGCACCCTCTGTCGCCACGGCAACCAGGAGACAGCAGGTCAGCGTGTCACCGGAGACCAGCTGCTCCCTGATTGGCTCCCTGCCTCCGTCACTCCCCCCTCCCCTCTCTGTCCTTTTTTATGGTTTATAATCTGGGCCGTTTGATAACCAACGCTGTCAGGCCCCGCCCCCTTCAGAGGCCCGCCAGGGGCCCGGATGATGAAGGAGGTCAATAAGTGATGCAGAGTGAAAGTGTGTGTGCGTGAGCTGCAGTGAAGGTGGAGGCTGCCTCCAACAGCTCCCAGAGCCAGCCTTACGCCTCCGAGCGTCACACGGCGACTGAAACAGCAGAAACAAAGATGGAGAAACATAAAAAAGAAAACACTGCGTCACGTGCAGGACCGCCGACAGATGAATATAGCACGCACGGGCTGACACATTTTACACAGCCCAGTAACTAACACACACACACACACACGGGCCGGCCTGTCAACAAATGAAGATCTGATTAAAACGATAATTGGCTGATAATGAGAACGAATTAAAGGCCACTAGCTGCCTCATGGAGTCAGGCAGGAGCTGCTGAAGGGGACGACAAACCCCCTGTGTTTCACCACAACCACACCAGAGGAGGTTTTATCATCAGGTGAAGGAAGCCCATACCTGAGGCCTCAGTCCCTCACAGTCAAGCTTCTGAGATTCTTTGGGTCTGGCTGCAGCACCACAGACAGCTCCAGATCCACAAAGACTCAACTCTGAGTGAGGTTAACCAGAGGCCTTTTCCAAACCCCAGTTCCAATAGAGTTGGGACGCCATGTAAAACCGTAAATTAAACAGAATTCAGTGATTTGAATCCTTTCTGACATACAGTGCCCAGGATAAATGATTACACCCCCTATTAAAAGTACTACATATCTAAATGAAAAAAAGAACAATTGCTAACATTTTAACAAAGCTGAGTTTAAACATTTTTTTTACCATAAGATGAAAATAAGGGTAAAATTATAACTAAAATTTAGCTTTGCTCCCACCAGTTTGATTGGGGTGTATTTATTTATGCTGAGCATTGTATATTCATTCAAACCTTTGCAAACCAAAGAATTTGCAGATCATTGTTTTCTGTTTTTATTTTACACAGCTTACAAACTTCATTTTAATTGTTTTTTTTATTAGAGGGGATGTATTATTCTATTTTTCTCACTTAAGAGCCTTTTTTTCTAAATTTATCATTTGCATGTTAATTATTACAGACAGTTTTTCTAAGATGTACATTTTGGTTAAGAAGTGAAGTGAAATGTGCAGTTTTCCTCCACCTGCAGACAGATATCAGTCTGATTTTGTTGGGAGGCCAGTGCGACCACAGAGACCGATAAAACTTTGACTTCTTTTTATTCCAAGTTGATCCTCTGGGTTTAAGTTTGCTCAGGTGTGCGCAGCTCCAGTTTTTGACCTTAAGTTTGTTGTATTGATGTGAGTCTGTGGCCTCTTCGTTCTTCACTTTGCCTGATTGTAGTTTACATAATTTGATCATTTTTTTAGAGTGAAACATAAAATCAGCTTAGGATTAATGTGTAGTATTGAGTTCAGATGGTGACCTACTTCCTGCCTACATGCTAACTGTGTGATGCCCTGTTGTATACTGTGTGTTCAATAAAACATGGCTGCATGATCCCGCTGAGAGGTCACATTATGAAATGGAATAACGGCACAAAAACTAGATTTGATCAGAGAATAATGGAAAATATGAAACATCTGAGGTTTTAGTGAGTCTGTGTTTTTATTTTAGGATCGTGGATTTATCAGAGCGATTATCTTTGTCTCTGTTTTTATGATAAATTCAAACTTTGGGCTCAAGAATTGTTTTTGTGTCTGTGAAAACTCCAAATGAGTCAAACAGACCCTGTTGCATTTATAAACCCCTACAAAGGGTTAAATGGTCCCCTAACTGTGCTGCAGTGCAAATGCACCAAAACTGTTAATGTGTATTTCATTCTCCTTAAATAATTGTCATGTTTGGCAAAAACAGATGAAGAATTTTGCAATATGTGCTCCTTCATTTGCCTGAAACATCATTAAGGAAACAAAACTTTTAAAAAAAGAGGAGTTTTGTGCTAAAGCAGGGCGATTAATTAACTTGAAATTGAAAGCAAGATTATGAAAATCATTTATTGTGCTGTGTGCCATGGTGTGCCCATGTTGTCTAAAAAGTTATGATATGATTATTAAATGTCAGAGTGTTTGTTATATCTGATTACCACCGCCTCAAAACCACATTTAGTTCATTTTTATACTTTTATAATTGAAGTATTTTGACAGAAAAAATTGAAATCTTCATCAACTTTCATGTATTGCCTGTTTTTGAAAGTAAACAATGAGGGAAATCATATGTAGACTTTTCAGAAATCTGGACCCTGATTTTTAAAATAGTTTTCAGTCTTTTTGAGCGTGCAGAAAGAGGGAGGGTAGAGTCAGAAAGGAGGTGAGAGACCAAAGGAAGACATGCAGCAAATGGGCTGAAAAGTTTATCTGATGACTGTAGGCAGTTGCAGGCTAACACTACCCATTGACTCCCAGTGTTTGAGCTAAGCTAAATAGCAGTGGGTGAGCTCTGCCCGTCTCTTACTTGTTACTGGATGCACAGTCAAAAGAATGGTGTCTATCTGCTTTTCATGGACTCAGGAGTGAGGCAAGACACGAAAAGACAAAAATGTTGGCATATCTCTTTAACACGAGCTCCCTCTTGGGCACCTGCAGACTCCGATCTGCATCATGCTGTCCGTGTGGTCACATGATTGTCCAGTGGACACTGAGGCAGCTTCAGTGTCTGGCTTCAATTTGCTGTCTGCATTTGACCAGTTTTAATCATGACAGCACTATTTAATTTAGTTTTAGTTTTAGTCTTTTCCTTAAAATATCTTTAGTTTTAGTCATAAATTAGTCATCTAAATTGTTTTACCTTTAGTCTAGTTTTAGTTGATGAAATTTCACAACATTTTAGTCAACGAAATCTACTGTAAATTTAGTCTACTAAAATATGAAGTTGTATAGTGTAAAGCATTTTTTATGTTTCCTTGAATTTCTGAAGTCATGTTTTACACTTGGATAAAATGAAACATCTAATAACCCTTTATTGAATGCTAGTAAAGTTTGAATGTATAAATGAAAAGAAACAAATTGAACTTTTGTGTGAAATACAGTCACCTTTATTTAGGCTACCTGGCAGAGCATCTCAGTTACAGTACCAGAACTGACAACAAACAGTGAACCTGCTCTACATGAATATATCAATTCATAAAGAGAGTAGCTCTGATTGGATCGCTCCACAACTTATCCCACCACCACCAAGCTAAGGCTGCTGTGACTGGATGTCCTTCTTAACTCATCCAACCTTTCCACACAACCAAAGTAGCTGTGATTGGACATATTCCTAACTTGTATCTACTTTTTATATGACCAAATTAGGTCTGATTGGATTAAGTCTCTGTCAAACATTTTCGTCTAGTTTTTATGTTGATGAAAATGACAGTTAATTTATTTTTAGTTTTTGTCCATGTGCACTTGTTTTTATGAGTTACTGTCTAGTTTTCGTCAGGGGAAAAAAGGTTGTTGAAGACAACTATGACAGAAATAATTAGTCAGCAAAATTAACACTGATTTAGACTTCAAGTGTGGACACTTGGGATTTTATCATATGACAGACCTATCATAAAACATCCCTGTTTATAACATGATTTCTTTGTTTTTATGTCTTCTGGAAACCAGATTTTCCAATCAAAGCTGCAGAATTTGATGGTACGTCTTTTATAAGCCCCACTGGGATGGCCTGCCTTAAGAATAATCTAAATCATGGAGCCTCTGCAGCTCTTCATGAAGTCAGCCTCAGGCTGAATCATTGTTGGTGACAGAGTGTGATTGCTGTAATCACAGATCAATCAGTTATTTCCCGTTTCTTTGTCAGAGTCATTTCCTGCTAATTAGCACTAATACTCCACATGTGGTCATGTGTCAGAGATGTTCACTGATTTTCTGCTCTGTTGGAGGCTTGGCAGTGTTAACACAATTCAATCTGCTAAATGATCGTGCAGATTACTCGCTGTGTTTTAACAGATGTTTGGAGGCTTTCTCCATCACATGGACACTCCGGGGTCCTTTTTAAGTGTTTAAGGGACACTAACAGACTGACCTTAGAGGAGGGTACCCATCAGGTGTTGTTACTGAGGTCAGGGGTCATGAGTGTTGTTTTGAAAAGTCAACCAAAAGCACAAATAACAAGGAGCTGAAACATCCCTAGGAGATGTTGGTCCATATCTCCTTGACAGCATCACACAGCTGCTGAACATCCATTATGAAAACCACCACATCCCAAAAGTGCTCTGTTGGACTGAGATCTGGTTTCTGGAGGCCAAGAAGATGGTACATTGTGTTCATCAAGAGATAAACATGGTCAGACTCAGCACATTACTCAGGTAGACTGTGGAGTTTAAACCATGCTCAGGTGGTACTAAGGGGTCCAAAGTGTGCCAAAAACAGCATCCCACCACCAGCAGCAGCCGCTGATCCAAGGCAGGATGGATCCATGCTTTCATGATGTTCACACCAAATCCTGACCCTACCATCTGAATGAAGAGCAGAAATCCAGACTAAGCAGACCAGGAGACACTTTTACAATCTTTTGTTGTCCAGTTTTGGAGAGTCAGACCCTCAGATTCCTGCTCTTGTCTAAACAGGAGTGGCACCTGGTGTAGTTATGCTTTTGGACATATGTGTTCAGAAATAATCTTCTGCAAACCTTAAGTGGTTTTTGGGAGGTTGTGTTGCCTTTCTGTCATCAGCAAGGCATTTTGGCTCAGAGAACTGCTGCTCACTGGATATTTTCTCTTCTTCAGACCATTCTCTGTAGAGCCTAGAGATGGCAGAACATCCCAGTACATCAGCAGTCTCTAAAGCACCAACAATCATGTCATGTTAAAAGTCTCTTAAATCGTCTTTCTTCTTAATTCTGATGCTCAGTTTGAGCTTCAGTGGGTCGTCTGGACCTGTCTGCCCTGTGATTGGCTTATTGGTTATTTGGTTTCTGCTGTAAAAATGGACATTGCTGCCTCAGCTTACAGTCTCTAGTGGACATTCAAGGACCTGTGTCTGTCATTTGGCATTAATTGGCCAATTAAATCCCTAAACGTTGCCACAAACATAGAGTTTTCTTTATAAAGCTTACATTAATTTGATAGTAAGGCTACACATCCATCCTGTAAAAGATTTGATATTTTCTGAGGTGGATTTTGACATTTCTTTGGACAGAGTGGTTCATTTTGAGTTTAAACTGTCATTAACAACTCCCTTAATCATTATCCAATCTGATGATCAGGCCATAGTTTGGGTCTTTTTGTTGAACACAAACTGAAACAAACATCATTTTAGCCCTTTAACGAGAGGCAGTCTCTCTGATGGAGCTGTTTTTCTGTTCCTCTGACGCTTTGGAGACTCTATTGATGAATCGATGGGATGTTTGTCAGACTCAGCCCAGGTTTCAGTCGCTGTCTGATCGATCGCTTTTCTCTGAGTCAGTCCGTCAGGATGATCTGAGGCTGATGAAGGGGGCGGGGCTTGATCACATGATGATTTGCAGCTCTCGTCAGCTGGAAGTAGCACTGGGACATGTCAGGGAGAGGGGTCAGTGACCTTTGTTTACAATAATAAAAAATTCAAACTCTGATTCGGCCGAGAAGGTGAAGGATGGAGGGAGGGAGGATGGGAGGTGGTTTCATTTAGAGATCCACGCAAGGGGCACGACTCTGAGCCTACTAGTAAAACAAAATTGTCTGCTAGTAGCCAATTTTTTTTTACTAGTTCTACTGGTAAAGCTTTGAGTTTCTACTGGTGACATTTTTTAGGTCTACTATTTGGGCAATTTTATGCCTGGACCAGGGGAATGTGAATGCAACCACGCCAGTGTCTGTGGTGCTCCGCAGTGAGCAGAGCTGTAGGTCTGCTGTCTCTTTAAAAAATGACAAATTAGCATAGCACACGCTTGTTTCATCTTCTGAGCAGCATGGAAATAGGAAGAGGGTCCACAGCGGCGTCTCTCCGCAGAGCAGAACATCCACATGAAACATAAATGTGTGCTTGTCGTTGATAAATTTGGTATGCACTTGTCTGCAGCCAATCACCTGTCCTAACCTTTACTCTCTCTCTCTGTCAGGAACCTATCAGGGCCAATGGCTGGCTGGCATGCGCCATGGTTACGGGGTGCGGCAGAGTGTCCCCTACGGCATGGCGGCCGTCATCCTCTTCCCTCTGCGGACTTCCATAAACTCTCTCCGCTCCGAGCACAGCCACGGCCCCCCTGCCGTGCTGGAGGATGGCTCCGCCCCCACGCCCACGGACGGGGTAGTGGCCGGGCTGGCTGGGAGCCCGGTGGGTCGTGGCGGGTTCGCTTTGACCGCACCGAGCGAAGCCGAGCGCCAAAGGAAGAGGAAAGGCCGTTTCAGGCAGTCCATCCTGAGCGGCCTAAAGCTGCGGCGCTCCGAGTCCAAAAGCTCGCTCGCCAGCCAGCTGAGCAAGCAGAGCTCATTCTGCAGTGAAGCCGGCATGAGCACAGTCAGCTCGGCGGCGTCGGACATCCACTCCAACGCTAGCGAGAGCGAGCAGGGGGCCCCCGTGGATGCCACAGTCACAGAGATGTATGCGGGCGAGTGGCGGAGCGATCAGAGGGCGGGCTGGGGCGTGAGCCGGCGCTCTGATGGCCTGCATTACGAAGGGGAGTGGGCGGGGAACAAGCGCCACGGCTATGGCTGCACCACGTTCCCTGACGGCACCAAAGAGGAGGGGAAGTACAAGCAGAACGTCCTGGTGAGTGGGAAACGCAAGAACCTGATCCCGCTGAGGGCGAGCAAGATTCGAGAGAAGGTCGACCGAGCCGTCGAGGCAGCTGAGAAGGCGGCGGACATCGCCAAGCAGAAAGCAGAGATCGCCATGTCACGGTGAGAGATGCTTCGCCTACACCAAGAAGAGCATAGAGGGTCTGCGACCTGGAAATGTTTTAGTGTTTTTACCTGGGGTGGCGGGGCTTAATGACAGCAAATTAAGGGTGAGACCTTCATGTGCAGAGTTCATAGAGACCAGAGACTTATGACACTTCTGTAGTTAAACATTTCTGATTCATTTTGTTGGAAACTCAGCAGTAGAATCAGGAGATGTTCTTTAAATGAGGAGCCATTTCTGCTCAGAAAACCACAAATACAGAGGCCTTGTTTTTCTCTACCTTCTTACGTGGTGATTGTCAGTGACGACATGTTCGCGAACAAGTCGAGTCTTTTGAACGGCTCTTTTAAGTGAACTGATTTGCAATTGTGAATGAGCCACTCATTTGCGAGCCATTTTTAAATGCAAATTGCCTGCAAATTTAAGAAACAAACAGCTCACTCACAACTGCGAATCAGTTCTCATCCTTCCCTTAAAAGAGCTGTTCAAAAGAATCATTCACGAACGTCACGTCTTTAGCGCAAACCACCGCGGAAGTGGGTCAACAAAACAAAGCCTCTGTTTAGGAGTGGAAGAAGATGATATGAAGACAGTAGAAGATAACGTAACATAAAGGGGTAAAAAATGAGTCACAAGAAGCTCACAGGACTGTTTAGAGTTGCTGAAGAGTTTACCTGATGACTGTAGGCAGAGGCAGGCTACCCATTGACTCCCAGCTAAGCTAATTTCCAGTGGGGGAGTGTTGTCTGTCTCTTCCTTGTTACTGGTCGCACAGTCAAAAGAATGGTACCTGCTTGTCATGGACTCGGGAGTGAGCCAAGACACGAAAAACAACAAAAATGTTGGAGTGTTCCTTTAAGTAAAATTTTCTTCTTCAGTTTCTGCAGATTTAATTTTAAAGGTTGCATAATGCAGGAAGTACCTCCAATTTAACATTTGTATGAAAGTCATCTTAGTTTGCTTTTATTTTGTCCTTTTATCTGGAAATGCTTTTCATACAATGCAAATATTTGTAAAGCACATAAAATATTTCAGTATGCACATTTATTAAAAAATCAAATGTTTGTCTGCTGAACAGAAAAGTTGGATCTCTTTCTCTTTAACACATACTCCTTCTTGTCATAGTTAAATGATGATGAGATCCAAAATGTTCATAATCCTGCAGGAGAAAGACAAATTAAAAAGAAAAACAATAGACAAACATATGTATGTTTTGGGTTGTTATTCTATTTACTCATATTTACCAAGGCAAAAACATTCATTGGGGGATTATGGCTGAAAAAGTGCTCTTAACGCCTTGTTCCTGTTGCTACACATCCTATATTGACTTTTGCATACATTTATATTTGTACACACACTGATGAATTTCACTGATAATTATGCTCACAGATAATAAAACGGGCTGTTCAGTATCTTCTATGTGCACAGTAGAGAACAGAACCGAGGATTCCTGCAGGAAAATGTTAACATAAATCATTTGCGCCACATGCTTTAGAGTAGGCTGTCAAAATAGGCCTGATATTTCTAAGAATATTTTTTTTAGTGTGGATTTATCGAAGCAATTAAATTAAGGTAGTCAGAATGATGAAATGAGGGCTTCATCTGAACTGGTGCCTTTTACCTGTGTGAACGTGTTGATATTGACGTGATGAAGACAGATTCAGTCGTAGATGTTGATTATAACAGTAAAATAAGTTATCAGCCGAAGAGACAGTGAAACTTTTCAAATCCAGACACATGGTGTCTTAACTCTGTTTGTGTCCTCGCACAGGATGAGCCACGCCCGCGGGAAGGCCGAGGCCGCTGAAGGAGTCGCTCAGAAGGCCATGGAGGAGTGTCGTCTCGCCAGGATCGCCGCCAAAGAGCTGTCGCCCTCCTTCCACATCTATGGGAACGGTAAGATACGTGTAAATTTTTTCTACCAATCAATATTTATTTGAATGGTGCCAAATCAAAACAAAATCAGTCAGTACCACACTCTTCCTTTATACTTAAATTTATTGTATTTGTTTGTTTTTAACAGGGATGTAGAAAGAGTTTAGAGGTGGGTAGAGATGAAGGGATGAATATAAGAATTCATGGCAGTGATATGTATGGATGTCCAGACCATGAATCTGACTTTATCATATTTCTCAGCTGAAGATAAATTTATTAGAGATTATCCCTTTGTGATCTGAGTCCTCATGTCTATATGGGTGTAAAGGTAATTATTATCGACAATTATAATGACCAACTACATATACAGCTTTAATGATTATAAGGGAGAGAGGACTGATGTTGGTTGTCATGGTTACAGTAATAGATGTGTGATATTTGCAGGATCTACCGTGAAATATACTGATCTCTGAACTTAATATTTGAAACTGTAATAATAACAGAAAGGGGCTAAAAAGGACAAACATTTGTGACTGTAGTTGTTGAAGCTGTGTAGAGAGAAGAACCAGGGGCAAGTACAAGAGCAAACAAAGTGGAGGGAGAGAGTCAATGCTGTATTTAATAATACTGTTAAATACTCCCTATTAATTTCACATTGAAATATATTCCCCGTGGTCACTGGTTTGTAAAGTGATAACTGTGTTTTTACTGGTTTTTGGCATTCATTGTTGGGTTTTTAGTGTTTTTTGATATTCATAGCTGGGTTGTCACTGTTTTTTTAGAGTAATAACTGGGTTTGGACTGGTTTTTTAGAGTAATAACTGGGTTTTGACTGGTTTTGTACAGTAATAACTGGGTTTTGACTGGTTTTGTATAGTGATAACCAGGTTTTTTTTGTTTTTTTAAAGTTATTACTTGATTTTCATTGGTTTTGCAAAAAGACCAGTGAAGCTCCCCATTAAAGGTCTTTATGTCAACATATTAGCAGATGAAGAATAAACATGATTTTACTAATACTGTTAGAATTAAAGTTTGGATGTAATCAAGGTGGTTGTGTTGATATCAATATCAGCCAGGCTGAGTTTTGCGATAGAGACATCAGATAATGGCAAAATCTCATATCATACTTCCCAAAAAAGCAGTAATTGAAAGCTTTACTTTCCTACATTTGGAAAAGGCCTTAAAATGGCTACTGTGGCGTTTTTTTTTTTCCTAAATTGTTGGTCCACTTGCAGTCATTTGTTTCCTTTCAAAGTTCTGACAGTCATCAATATTAAACCAGGAGACTAAAAACAGTGAAACAGTCATGAATATAAACTGCAAACTTCCTTTAATAAACACTGAGCTGCATTAGAGGGCTGAGTAGAAGAGGGTCAGATCATGTTTGTGTGTTTTGTGTTTTGATCTTATAATAAACGAATAAACGAACACGTTTAATCTGACCCTGAGAAATCACGGCTGTAATCCTTTAATCCAGCTCATGATACTCTCGCTCTGCAGGCGCCAGCTCACTCCACATCCCTGTGTTCACAGGTCTGGAGTGTCAGCGACCTAAACACCAGGACGCCAAGGACAAAGACCACGAGGTCGTCTCCACGGGAACAGACAGCCCCGAGCTGTGCACGCCTGACACCACGCCCCCCGTCATATCCCCGGACCTCAGCCCTGTACTGAGCGTGCCCACCTCTCCACCCCACACCCCGCCCAAACACGCCCACCGCCCCCGAAACGCCTGCTTCATGCGCCAGAGCGCCGTGGACGATCAGGGCGGGGCGGAGATCCAGGTGCTGGTGGAGGGGCGGGGCGTGGACCTGCCGAGGGGCGGGGCCAACAATTGGAGCGACGACGTGTATCCAGACAGAGGGGGCAGCAGCCGCTCAACCACGCCGTCCCTGCTGGAGGAGCATGAGAGTCAGATCAATGGGCACGAGCAGGCGCCGATGTCCAACCACAAACCCCGGGACAAACCCTCGTCCAATCACAAGTCCTCGTACAGGGCGTGGGAACACTCCCTGTCCAACCAAAAGCCCTCCAAGCACGCCTCCTCCAATCACAAGTCGAGGGAGTACTCGTCGTCAAATCACAAAACATGGGATCATTCCTCCTCCAATCACAAATCCTGCGACCACGCCTCTTCCAACTACAAGCCGCAGGTTCATATTTTATCCAATCACAAAGCCCCGGACCACAGCACGTCCAATCACAAGACTTCTGAGCATGCTTCCTCCAATCACAAGTCCCACGATTATATCTCGTCCAATCACAGCGCCAAGGAGCATGTCTCCTCCAGTTACAAAGCCCGAGAGCATGTCTACTCCAACCACCACCCCAAGCAGCACAACGCCCCCAACCACAAGCTGAGCGAGCACGCCGGCCCCGCCCCCCGGCAGGACGGACTCCCTGGGAGCTGGACCGCCGAGAGCACCCTGAGGTGGAGCCCCGCCCACTCCCGCCTCACGGAGCAGGACGACGAGCGGATGAATGACTACACGGTCGACATGAGGCTCCAGAGCGCGGACTTGTCTCGGGGGCGGGGCCACGAGTCCCCACCCTCCAAGAACAACCGGCTGCGGTCCCGAGGTCTGCGGCCGGTCAGGGAGGGGTCCATGGACTCTGTACAGATGCTGGACAACCTGAATGTGGGGGCGGAGCTAGAGGAGTGGCCGCTGCACAGGGACCTGACCCTTTCACCCCCCCTCAAGTCTCCGCCCATCACTCTGGAGCAGGACGCAGAAAATCTCACGCTCAAATCAAACTCAGTGAGTACTCGCACACCTGACACCTGGAGCATGTTTGAGGGGGCGGAGTCATTGAATTAACTTTATTTAAAGTGACACACAACGTAATCTGGAGGGAGAAAACTGTTTGGATTTTTAATATTCAAGTTATCTGAGTTCATGTCCCCCCTGCATATCTGATAGATATTTAAGAAAATGACATTACAACTCTGAGCTCTGTTGTTAATGTTTTTTTTTAGCTTTGGCAAATGCTGAACTTTTCTCTTCTGTGACCACAGATTATAAGAATAAGGGGATCCTCATAATCTGTGAGGGTGTGTATTGCTGACTTGTGCAGCAGCGCAAACATTGAGATAAAAGTCGCATTGTACGGTTCAGCATTTTAAGCAGGGTACACACATAAAGATTATCAGGCTGTTTTTGTCCCGACTTCCCCCTCCGCGACCAAGGACGGCAAACACCAGATTTATCTTCTGTTTTATAAGATTATCCTATAAGATTATCCTGAGGTCTGAGGTGTGTTAAGAGTGAATTTGTCCTGATCATCAGCTCTGAAACGGGTCCAGGCCAACAATCCTAAATATTAAACTTGTTCAATATTTACAACCAAAAATCTTCATGTGTGCGGGGAAAGCCGAAGACTCCCGAGTCATGACTCTGTGAATTGTGATGTATATGTAGCCAATCAAGAAGCGAGCTGACTGAGGAACAAGGAAGCAGGTGTAAATAAAAACAGGCATGGCGGACCTGAAACATAAAGTTTGGTGGACTTTAGAACTACAAGCCGAAGGACTTTAGAAATGGAGGATCAGGTCATGTGTTCACGCTGTCTCCAGGATTTTTTCCTCTTCCATGTTGTGTTTTCCAGTTGTTGCTATATTTCTTCTTCATTTTTGTTCCACAGTTTGATCAGATCTCTGTCTTGGAGGACTTGAATCTAGATTGGTGGTGGGACAGAATGGTTATGTGTGTGGTGTGCTGTGTTTAGATTATAGGAGCACACCACACACGGTACGATCAAAACTGTTCAATGCCTGATTTTTTATCTTTATGTGTGGGCTCTCAAACAGATAAAACATCTCTTCAGATTGAGAAAATCCTGGAGTGTGGACCCCGCTTAATTAAGAATTGTTGCATGCCTAGTGCATGCACACATTGCAGTTGCGATGTAGTAATGATATAATGTCCAGCCCTACCGCATGCACCCAATTTAGGAACCACCGCTTTGGGGGAACTGAACTTTAGGACAAAGTTATCTCCAGATAACGCTGCAGTTTTGAGCTTTAAATGTTTAATACTTCCTGTCTGCAGTCTGAGGAATAAATACTTCAGTTCATGTTGAAGTTCTGCTGTTTTCAAGGAAATCCTCTGATTTTTGCAGCTTATTTTTGATCATATTTTATCTTTAGTGGTGCTTTATACTAATCTTTGGTCTGAATGGGTTAATGAACTAAATCAGCTTGTTGTTGATGGAGCAGGAACAATACTTAACAACACAGCCTACATTAATACACGTGTTCAGATCTACATTAACTTCCTTTATTCTTGTTCCAGCACTAACTTCTTCTTCTTCTTGTGTTTTTGTCTTGCAGGGCTCCAGCTCGATTCTGGTGGTTATGGTCATTTTACTCAATATTGGAGTAGCCATTCTTTTCATTCACTTCTTTATTTAAGCTTCTACAGGTATGATCTATAGACTTATTGATAACTACGGTATATTATATAATTATTATTATTATGATTATTATTATGACGTACTGAGACGGACATGGAGCCCGCAGCCCAGCGACGGACACAGCAGAGCCTTTTATCGTTGCTACGTACTCGTCTTCTCACCTCCGTTTGAGCACTGTTCCTTTTTCAAACGCTTCTTTTCAGCTTGCCACCACAGAAGAAGAAGAGAAAGAAGGGCGCAGCTAATGAGGGAGGACACACCTGCATGCGTGTGCAGCAGCACCTCCTGGAGATGGCACAGGCAGTTCTTCCCATTTTTCCATCATTTTAGACAAGATGATATATAAAACTTTGTTTCCTGCTAACATGCTAACTGTAGCATGGTGCACACACTCCATCCTGAACCCTTTAGCCTTCGAACCATCGTCCATTTTAGCCCCTCCCCCCTCCCAGTCTCCCCGTCTTATCGGCACTATGCGCTACATACAGAACTATGCTGCAGAGTAGATCCATTTTAAAGGGCTCCGCCATGACTCTTTCTTTTCTTTTGTTCCACCAAGAACTTCACTGACACACACAACGATTGCATGAGGCTGTGTGGGCTTTCAAACGAGCATTTTTAACCCTTTAACATCACCGTTCTGTCCTCATTCGTACGCACGCCATCCTCTCATCATCACCTCCTGTCGCCGGCGCAGATTTGGAGATCAGCACCGCCATCAAGTCAAATCACCCGATCAAACTTTGAACCAAACGTCAGCAGCCGGCCGACACACCAACACACACAGAAGAGTGTGACCTTAGAGGAAGTTATTGTAACGTGAACACAAGAACACAAAATCACACCCTGAAGCCTGGTTTATACTTCTGTGTTCATTCTGTGCCTCAACAGGGAGCCTTAGAAGGTTTATCCTAGAAATCAAGGTCATATGAAGGTGAAAAGAACATCCAAGTCCTCAACTATAGACAGCAAAAAGGTCCTAAAAAAATTTAGAAACACAAGATTGTAACAAAGACTTGGATTTTAGAAAGTATGTCAGGATTTCTAAACATCCTTAAAGTCTTAAAAAGGTCTCTTAATTAGATTTTAAAACCATGAAGTCATTAGAAGTTTTTAAAGCTGTATTTTAAGTTGCATAATGTCCCAAACTTTAGACAGCCTTTAAAGGCTGCTGCAGATTTTTAAAGTCTTAAAAAGGTCTTCAGTAGATCTTAGAAACATTAAGTTATTTACAGTTTTTACAATTTTAAGAAGTCCACAAAATTAGACAGCATGTCAAGGCAACTGTAGATCCTTTAAGTCTTAAAAATGTCTTAAATAACTTAAGAAACCCAAGATCACAAAATGTCTTGAAGACATACTTTTACCAGCAGAAGATCCTGGGTTTTAGAAAGGTTGTCAGGGTTTCTGCAGATCCTTTAAGTCATAAAAAGATCTTAATTAGATCTTAGAAACTTAGTTGTTAAAAGTTTTAAAAAGCTGTATTTCAAGTTGTAAAACATCCCAAATGTTTGACAGCATGTCAGGGTATCTGTAGATGCTTTAGGTCGCAAAAAAGTCTTAATTAGATCTTAAAAACAGAAAGACATTAACAGTTTTTATAGCCGTATTTTAAGTTGCATAATGTCCCAAACTTTAGACAGCCTTTAAAGCCTGCTGCAGATCCTTAAAGTCTTAAAAAGTTATTAAATCTGATTTTACATATTCCAGGCCATAATTAACTCCTGAAAGTCTGATTTTACAAGAAGGAAGTCTTAAAATGTGATGGCTCCTAGACTTTAAGTGTTTTTATCAAATATTTTGGGGTTTAAGAGCCTCTTCTGAAAATATTATCAGAAATAAAGGTTGGCAGCAGATTATTTTTTGCTAATAAATGCACATCTTTCCCTCTTTTTCTCTCTTGGGAGGAAAAATATCCCTGATAATTATATTAAATTCCGCTCCTGGCTTGTAACAGTTTCATATTGATAAATCAGCGTTTTGACTCATTTCTAATAAAATAGGTTCATATTCACATGTGATGATTGGAGGTAAATGCATTTCTGTATCACTGTTATGTGTATTTCTGGTTTCTATTATGCCTTTTATAAGTCCATTTATAGCAGTCGCAGCAGCATTTATGTCAGTGTTCAATAAATGCAGTGATAAACCCTGAGCAGAGGGAAAGCAAAGGGGATGGAAAAGTCCAAGGTCAAGATAATTCGACTTCAAAATGTCAAGGAGCTAAAATATTGGTGGAGCTGTTTCTTTGACATTTATTACCCTTTAATTTACATCAGAGGATTTAAACCACTAAACTAAAGTATAAACGTAGTTTGCATTTTCAGGCAAACCAACTATGCTACCCACAATTCCTTCTCTTGTCCGCCTCAGCTGAACTCAACAGTTGTGGGGAAAGTGGACGTTACTCTTGAGCTTTGTAGTGAATATTTAGATGCAGTAACAGTGTTTCAGCCTGTAGGGGGCAGTTTTTATGTGTTTTTGTAACAATATTTTTAATAATTTGGACTGAAATATCAAGATTTGGACCGTAACTCATTAAAAATAGCACTAAATCTACTATCATGTTTCTGGAAAAAAACAATTTTTTACACCACTTGAAACTTTGCTGCCCCTGAAAACAATCTCCTGGTTTAGCTGATGGAACATTAAAGCTCTTTATTAACTAATAAACATGCTTATTTAACAAAGAGCCTTTTGGAAGGCATTGATCACTGACTTAGAGGAGCAGCAGTAAACAGATTTTTGTTACACAGTGTTTACAGACGTTCATTTGACCATGAGTCACAGACAAAGCCAACTTTACCTCTATTCTGATCACCTGAGTTGAAATATTAATTGGTTGATCCAGCAAATTCCCCCACCGGTAACTGAAACATCTGGCAGTTTGCGGGTGCACCTATTGGTGTTGAGTGGACACAGGAGAATAAATGAGGCTTCAGACTGGCACACAGCCACAGATGTACCTGCTGACAGTGAGGAGGATAAGCCCCGTCCCCTTTGTACAGCCTGAGACTGTTATGTTATAACACTGATCTAATATATATGTGTATGTGTCATTATTATGATTATTATGATTATTCTGGTTTGTTCCTTTCTGCAGTTTGCAAACAGAGAGAATGCAGAGTGCCTCGTATTTATTCATTTAGAGTTGATTTAAACCCCGCCCCCCACACCTGGGCTAACAGTGGAGACAAATGACCTTCATCGTTAAGAAACGTGACCCTCCACCCTCCTCACCCACCCCTCCCCTCCCCCCTTCCGTCCTCCCCGTCACCCTGAAATGGCATGCACTGTTTTGTCTCCCTCCCCCCTTTTGGACCAGTCAAAAAGGGAAAAATGGGGTTTCTACGGTGTCATTTCCAGACACTTCTTTTGGGCCGGATGAGATTTTTTTCAGCATGTTTGTTCAGCCTGCTCAATCTGGTGTCAGTTTGTGAGTTTCTCCCTCTCGTCTCTCTTTAATCCAGCAACACAAGGCGACGTGAGACGAGGAGAGCGGTGTAAAATAAACGCTAGCTTCTAACTCTCCGTGGGTTTATGAATGATCAAAACGAAACTCTGCTACTGTATGTTTTATACTTCGCACCCAGTGGCATCATCATGTTGTGACATCATTGCATGCCCGAGCATGCTCTTTCTTACTCTTTGGTTTATGAGGTTGTTTCCAAGTTAATGTGGAGAAAATAATGAAATGTTTGAAATTAACACGTTTGGTCTCGTCATTTACCCTCAGTTCACTTTTAATAAAGACGACATCAAAGCAAGAATTATTTATTAACAAAAATGTCCATTAAAGCCACGCCCACCTGATAGGCCAGTTTTACTTAAAGGTATAAAAGGAAAAATGAGCCCTCTTCTGACTGATGTGAGTAAAAATATCTGCCAGGGCAGCAGAAATATCAAAACAGAAGGATATCCTCACTCTGTCCTGCATGTATTTACAGATTTTCCATGTTTATGACATACACCTTTGGTTAGGGACAGGAATTGATAAAATTTTATTGATATAAATGCTATTATTGATCCGATTCTTTATCAGTTTCTGAGGATTATCAGCATGGGTTAATGTGGGCCCACAGCTCTTAAGTCACAACGATGTCAAACACAACACTCACTTTGTTGTCGTTTCTGCTGACTGCCTCTAATGAGAGCGTGGCGACCTTGGTTTGCAAAGCACGCTGGAAGGAGTTCATAAGGGAGTTGTTAAGCAAAAACACCAATGATATAATTCTTTGAAGGAGTTGTTATGTATTCTGAACCAGAATTGGTTCCCCATTCCCATCCCCACCTTTGGGAAGCCAGTTCTTAAACTGCTTCTGATGTTGAGGTCAGACTTCACGTCATTTGTGTCGGATCACGCAGAGACATAAATTTGAGCTGTGACAGGCCCGACAGACGACACCACCAGAACAGAGACCAAGTCTGAGTGAGCAATTACTTATTTTACAATTGGAGGTGCCTGGGGTGGAGGAGGGTTGCTGAGGTCACACAGCACAACACCACAAACATCGACTGTGGAGGAGTGAAGACACGATTGAAAAATATGACAGCAGCAGGATGATTGGCCAATGGGGTCGTGGCAGAATCTGGTTGGCTCAGAGCTGAAGTGAGTGAAATGAGCAGATGGGTCTTGAACTATTGCCAAGCTTCATTTAGAACCTGTTTACATGACAACGAAAATGACCAAAAACTGAGAGTTTTCATTGCGTTCGCACCTTCAATTTACACAAGAACAGTGCCCAGAGTGCCTGAATCTGCAAACTTTTGGGGTCTAGAGTGAAAAGTTTTGAAAATGTTTTAGTATCAGTCTCCATGTAAACAGGAATCAGCTTTTTCAGTGTGTGTTGTAACACTGCTGTTTCACTACAAACTTACATCACCAACTACTGGCCTGGCATGCACGCTACAGCGTTTTCAGTCATTCTTGTGGATCTGTGTGAAAGCGCATCGTTTTCACATTGTCTCCGTGTGGACGTGGCTCTTTTAGAAAACAGAAATCAATAAAAGAAGGAAAAAGGAAAAACCTTTCTGTTTCTGGTGACATTGTCATGTTCCTCTGTTTCAATCTGTAGCTCCTCTTCATAATCATCAAAGCAGGGATGCTGTTTTTCTGTCTCGTAGCTCTCACATTCAGAGCTTTCTGTGCTCACATTGGTCAATGTCTCTGACGTGGAGGATCAGATTGAAGGAGGACAAAAATCAGACCTGCCAGACTTTCTGCTGTGGAGTCCTGAGGTGTCCCAGACTGATCTGTTGTTGTCGGTGAACATGACGCACTACACGAGACAGAACGGCCAATTTTTTGCCGTTGGCTCCCAAACCCCTTCAACCATCGAGTCAGGATGTTATGTGGATTAATTATGTAGTCCGACTCTGGCACAAGATCTCCTGAAGACCTGAGATTGTCTTGAGTTGTGAATCTCTTGAGCCATGTCTATGCAGAAAAGTTGCTTTTACAAAATAACAAGGCAGACTCCCATCCAAGAAACCAGGCCTGACCTCACTCTTCAGCCTCTGAGACTGAACCAGATTCATGCTCTGGTGATGAGCAAATGTTCCACACATGAACGACAAAACATCATCAAACACTTTCATGTACTTATTCTTAATTCCTCAGCCTTCTTATTGGTACACCTTATAGGTACTCCTCTCTAATCCAGGTTGCACTTCCTTCACCTTCAGAGCTCCTTAATTCAACAAGCTGCTGAAACATCCCTCAGAGATGTTGGTCTATATCTCCATGACAGCATCACACAGCTGCTGAACATCCATGATGAGAAATATCCTGCTCCTCCACATCCCAAAGCTGCTCTATTGGATTGAGATCTGGTGACTGTGGAGTACAGTGAACTAGAAACCAGTTTGAGGTGATCTGAGCTTTGAGACATGGAGCTGCTGAAGTCTCCATCAGAAGATGATCCACTGTGGTCATAAAGGCATGGACATGGTCAGCAACAATACTCAGGTAGGCTGTGGGGTTCAAACCATGCTCAGGTGGGACTAAGGGGCCACCAGCAGCAGCCTGAACCGTTGACCCAATTCAGGATGATCCATGCTTTATGATGTTCACACCAAACTCTGAGCCTACCATCTGAATGTGGAGCAGAAATCCAGACTCATCAGACCAGGAGACATTTTTATGACCTTCTGTCGTCCAGTTTTATAGAGTTAGACCCTCAGTTTCCTGTTCATAGCTGACAGGAGTGGCTCCTGGTGTGGTCTTCTGCTACTGTGGACCATCTGCTCCAAGACTGGACATGTGTTTTCAGAAATGGTCTGCAGACCATTCTCTGACCTCTGGCAGCAAGAAGACATTTTGGCCCAGATAACTGCTGCTCCCTGGATTTTTTTCTCTTATTCAGACCATCCTGTGTTTTGGTTTTATGAGCAGTTGTGTGCCTGATAAAGTGGTCTTTGGGTATATTTAGGTATATTTATGATGAAGGAATCGCAGAATCTGACCAGAGGTGAAGGAAGATTTATTTCTGTAAGGAAAGTCCAACTGTTGCCTCATTTTGGATTAAATCACATCAAAGTATGTCTTAAAAACCAAATTCAAAGATATTTCAAGACTTGTTTCCTCTTTTACTTTAATACCAACAGTATGTCACTCTGCTCAAGCCAATATTTTGTATCTGAGGACACTATTCGAGCAGTTCAGAGCAGCTTCAGTTCTTTTCAGTGATTGTTCAGCAGGTTAAGTGACGGCGACATCAATGAAGTCGCTCTGGGATGTGGGACGGTGTCGTCAGCATACAGATGGAGACGGTAAGTGTTCAGTCAGGTGATGATTTCGTTGACTTAAATACTGAATGACATGACTGAGACCTGAGCCTTGAGGAACGCCCTTCGGTTTATCTCAGTGTACTGGATCCTCCTTCAGAAGTGGTCGTTACTCCAGTTTAAACCTGCTTCCAAGTCTAACTTATAAAGTTGAGATTGTTAAATAATATCAAAAGCCTCAGAAAAATCAACAAAAACCTGCCGGTCGGTATTTTTTATTTTTCATTGTTTAGTCATGTCCATTCTATGCAGTTTATCAACTGTTCATTATCAAGAAATAAAATATCACAATATTGCAGTAAAAAGATGATACAGAATTGTGCTTCAGAATATCAGTAAATTAGTGTATCAACATTTCTTTACACCCCTTCTGCATATCTACACATACATACCGATATTTATCTAGTAATATAGATTAGGGATGGGCAGCTTTTACCACCACGAAGGCCTCATGAATGTTAATGACCACTTTCAGGGGCCACATTGTTGCTAAAAATAAGACACCTGAATATGTGTAATTTAACTTAAAGTACATTTATCTGAGTTTATATTCATATTCTCGAGCTCAAAGCCAAACAGTAACACTGATTTTAAAGCAAATTAAGTTTGCTTATTTCTTGGTAATAATTGAAAAATAATTAAAACCCAATTTTTAGAGACAATTTTTCAGATAGTTTTCATGTCCCAATTTTATTTCCCAGTCCACACAGTGTCGGAATGACACCGCAGAGAACTCCCTACAGACGATGCTGCTGCAGGGCCATCAGCTGCAGTGTTTTGTGGTTGATAGGTGAGTGAAAAGGATACAGTTGGAATAATGTCAGCTAATACATCCTATTATATGATAAAAGATACTCGAGCTGGCGTGATGTCACTGAGCGATGGTGACCAAATGAGCAATGTATGGAAAGGCGATGCGATTTGGGTGGGTGACACGACCTCAGTGCCTTTTAGTGTGAGTGTCAATGGTTGTCTGTCTCTTTTTGAGGCCCTGTGATTGGATGGCGACAGATTCAGGGTGTACTCAACCTCAACCCCAAAATGGTGGATAATCTGAATCTCCTACCTGAAGGTCAGAGGTCAGGACGCTGTGTCAACAAAGGTGAGAACAGACTCTAAATTATAGGACTTACTGCTAAGTCCAAGAGTTTTCCGAGGTGCTTTTCACTTGGTTTAAGGCGTTTTACAAATAAGTTCATCATTAATTAGTATTTGATTTTAGTCAGTATTAATTTCGTTTCTGAACATTATTGACCACGTCAGCCTTTAAATGTTCTTTTCTGTATTTTTCTGATGTGATCATGTGTCGGTGCAGGAGGATGCCCTCCATGCGGTTCTGTGATGCTGTCAGACTCAGGTAACGGTGTAGGTGTGTTTGTCCTGCCGGCGCTCAGCTCTGCCCCCTGCCGTCCAGCTGGAGAACTGCAGCCAGGTCTCTCTTCCAGGCTCCGGCCTTTGTGTTTATTTGATGCTCCTGATGTTCTCTTGTCTGCGGCTTCTCCTCATTTCTGACCCGTTATCAGTCCTCCGTTGACCCTCCGGCATGCAGCGGCTCTAGCGGCGGCAGCTCCTCGGCGACAGCTCACTGCGTGGCGGCTTCCGGTGTCCGTCCGTCTGCGGGAGGATGGCGTCCGGCTTCGTCCGCATCCCCTCCACCGCCGGTCCACCGAGTCCCAAATACCCCGAAGGTTGTGGAGCACAGGCTGAGGACAGCAGCGAGAATCACCGATAAGCCCTCCAGGTAAGTCCCCGCGGTCGTGGTTCGGTTCCCCGGCGTGTTTTTGCAGATGTTTGGGGCTCGGCTGCAGGAGGCGGATTCCCCCTGCAGCCCCGCGGAGGCCTGCTTTGATTCGGGCTCCGTTTGCTGCGGATGCTAAATCAAACAGAACACCGGAGACGTTACGGCGGCCTTTCAGAGAGCGGCATCCGGCTCCGGGCTCCGCGGTGTCACACAGATTCTACATTATTAAGTCTGGAGCCGGAATAACACGAAAGACTTGAGAATTACCCTTAAATCAGTTATCCTCACAGGAGCTCCAGTTGTTTAGCATCGTTAGCTGCAGCTAGCGGTTAGCTGTTAGCCACTGCGGCTAACGAGCTAACAGCGGTTTTACACAGTGTTATGGCAAACCCCGCTGTTAGCATGAGCTAACTGTTTAAATCACAATAACACAGGGATGGCAGCTTCAGTGATGGCGTCGTTAATGTCGTGTCACATTTGTTAAACAGATTATCAAGAAGGGGAACCAAATTCACCCGATTTTCGTTTCAGGAAATAGACGAAACCATTCTCTAGTTTGATTATGGTTACATACACGTAGATGCTGCTGCCGAGCGACCGTTAGCATCTACGCGGGCGCCATTTTGGAGAGGGGTATACGGTCATCGCTGGAAATTTGGTGATTGTGGTTTCTAGTGATGGGAAAGTTGCTGATAAGTTAAGTTACTCATGATAAACTCAGCTTCACTTCACTAAAGCTGCATCCTGGAGAAAAGTGGAATCTCAGTTACAGTATCACAACATAAGTGTTTCACTACCCCCAAGATATTTTAATGTTTTCGCCAATATCAGCTTCATTGTTATTATTATTATTGCCATTATTGTTGTCTGTGTGCTGGTAATATTACTTATAAGCAACGATTTTCTGCTTATTTGCTGGTCTGTTCTGTTTGTTTCACTCATCTATGTTGACTAATTGCTCCTGTGATGTTCTGTATTAACAAACCTCATCTACTTATTTAATTACTTTCATCGATTCAGAAAAATAAGTTTCATCAGACACAAAGGTCAGCCACATGATGGAGGTAATTGCGCGATTATCCTAAATCATCTAGTTTAATATTTTTATCACTGAGATCATGTATTTTGGGTAAACAGCCTCATAAACAGTTAAAATAATCACAAATTAATAACATGAGGACTCGTATCTTACCTCATTGGTTCACCCTGTCCCTGTCTCTCCTGATCTGAAATCATCTGTTTCCTCCTGATCTGCACTCCATTGCTCAGTAGTTATTGACTGAATGATTGAATGAATGAGGGAGATGTGGAAGTTGTTAAGATGCTTGATTTGTAAAGTAGCTAAACTGCTGGAAAGCTGTTTGACTCAGAAAATAACGACGTACCGTGGAGCTGCTGGAAAAAGTAGTTTACCTGCAAATGGTGCTGTTTGTAGTGACCTTAGCATCACAACAAAGTAAAGCGGGTCTGAATAAGTAGAAATAAAGCACAAAGTAAAATAAGTTATAACAAAACAATGAAATATTAAAAACTTAAAGTGATAAGAACATACCTGTAATCTGTTTAAGTATGGCTGGATGGATACTCTGACTCAGAGGGAGGAGTTATGGAGTCTGATGGTTACAGGCAGGGACCTCCTCTGATGCTGTGGGGTATCATCCATGACGTCCTGCAGCTTAGACAGCATCCTCCTCTGTCCCGCTGTCAGAGGATCCAGCTGCAGCCCCACAGCGTCCATGGCCCTGTGGATCAGTCTGACATGAAATTAAATTAATGCATATAAAAAGCTACTTTTCAACTTGTGGAAAATGCACCTTTATTTATGATGATGAATTAAATGTAGTTAAAATAAGGTAGTTTTGTCATAGATGTTGCAGCCTCTTATGAATTGTTCTGTGTTTTGGTAAAGAGTTAAAAAAATATGGTACACATTTGCTGTCCCGTTCAAACACAGTGAATCCACATTTATCCAGAATCACCTTTTTAGTGCTTTGATGGCTGGAAAGAACAGTTTTATTTTATTGACCTTTATTTAACCAGGAAAAGCCTCATTGAGGTTAAAAATCTCTTTTTCAAGAGTGTCCTGGCCGAGGCTGCAGCACATTCAACAGTTGAAGACAAACACATGCAGTCATCAAACACATAAAACAAGACATCAATATATTAAGAAAGAAAAAGTCACAATTTCAGAAAGCCAGTTTTGCTAAAATTGCCCACGTGAGAAAGATAAAGTGCATCAGTCAAAACATCTGCACCTCCAAGCTGCTCAACATCGATATGTCGGCCATATATCAGGTGGAATATCAGCAAATTACATAAATGTACATTATTGATGCACCTTCTCATCACTGCATGGGTACATTTAAAAATCAATGGTTTCATATTTGCAAGAGGTAAATGCTGTTTTTCTTGTTTTACATCTGTTCCTCACAAAAATATACTGTAACACTGAAAGAAACAAGTCCATTTTTGTTAAATACAGAGCTTGAGCTCTTGACCAGAAATATCGGTATTAGTGATAATGAATTTAAAAATATCGGCATATCGAATATCGGCAAAAATCCAATATCATGCATCCCTACACACAGATATACTGAAATGGCTGAATATAGTTTAGTGATTTACTGACCTTATTTTGGGAGCTCATTCTCTCAATTCAAGATTAATGTGCAAAAAAAACAATCTTGATGTTAAAATATATATATCTGCAGGTACCAATTGTTAGCTTTAGAAGTACCGTAATTATCTGCAGATGCCGGTATCATACTGATAATATTGTGCATCGTTACCTTTTTAAGCTTCTTTTTTTTCAGTGACTGAATGACTTACCAAGTAACGGCCGTGATTTAGATTCATATTTAAAAAAGGAACTAATTCAGGTAGTTATATTCTGAAATGTATTATCATAAAAGTGATTTTTAATTCAAGAATGAAGAGTTGATTAGAACTGCAGAGAAACTCTAATTCAGCCTGTTGGGGTTTGGGTTATATGATGACACTGAGGTCAAAGATCATGTTTTCATGATTCAGAAAAAAACAGAGAAGTCTGATTACAATGATGGGTTTGGTGAGTAAAGAACTTTAAAAAGTGAAGTCTGCAGGTTTTACCACAAATCATAAAATAATTAAATTGGTTAGTCCTCAGTTTGGCCATTTATTGATGCTGTTTTTCAGGAAATGAAAGTCACTGACCCGTGAGGAATGCTGAAGCTGTTTGCTCAGAGAAAACCAGAGTATGTCGATCTCACTTTGGGTAAAATAACTGATTCAGTCATGACTGCAGAGCCTCCTCCTTTAACCTGTTAATGCTGCATTTAAACTAAACTCATGGCTCTAAAAGTTCAATTCCACAACCTAAAATGTAAGTCAGACTCCTGAAACTGACGCTGAACTCTTCAGCTGAATTAACATGTCTCTCTGATATTAGTAACATTGTTTTCTCAGCCTACGTTCATCCAAAAGCAGCTTTTTTTATCGATTCATCTAAATATTACCTCAGGTTTAATAAAGTCCATGATGGGAAACAGACTGAGTGAGTGGGCGGTTGGCTGGCAGCCGGTGCTTTTGGAAATCCTCTAACTCATTTAAAGAAGGGAAATATTCTGATTATGATATTTGACAGAAATATAGTTATTTCAATACAGTTATATGTGTGACTCGGGCATATATATGTGCACCAAACAGCTGCACACACCCATCAAATAAATTAAAACATGTAAGTACAAACATATTTAATTCCGTTCACAGGTCTGTCAACACAAACAGAGGAGAGGAGACATGTATATGTAAATATTGAGAGTCCATTACAAATCAGATAACAAAACAGAACTTAAATTATTTTCCAGCTTTAATTATTCATTGAAATTGTGTATATATTCTTATAGAACAGCTCCATTTTACAATCTAGAGTCAACATTTACAGAAAAATAAATCTCTGTAAGCTCCTGGAAGAACAACCTCATCCATCGTATAACCTCCCAGAGAACAAACTAAATACACTAATAATAAAAATATGAACACGTAAAAGCAAAGATATATATGCATGAATCAAATACCATAATGATAAAAATATAAGTCACAAAAACACATTATAAACATATTAGTCCCTCATTCTGGTTACAGTTTACCCGATATTCTACACATATGATATATTTTAGCTCAGGTTTTAATTCATACCTTTTTATACAGGTAGGCTCCTTTTTAGATTGACATCAAAGCTGCTCCAACTTTAGCACTATAAATAAAGTCAAACATATCTCTTTATGTCTCTAGATATATAAACATGCATATTTACCTATACGCTCATGTATTCCTGCACATCTATCTCAAAACTAAGTAGACACACCTCTCCATGATAAAATTGTTCTTAACTACAGTTTTATGATTATCTGCATCTATAATGATTATAATAGAGAGAGTTTATATTACTTACATGATTGTGGTATAAATATATGCCATTTTATTACTTGTATGAATCTATTAATACTTGTCTTTAGTTAAATATATTTCTATATTATTGCACATTTTTAAAGGGACATCCAGGCTGATCCAGAGTTTGACCTACAATCAGAAATGCTCCTTTCAGAGCTGTGTGGACAATCGGACAAATGAAAAGACGTTCTCGAACATTGTTATTGAAATAAAAGGCTTTACCGTCAGTCATTAGAGGCGTTTTGATGCGTTTCGTTCGATCTTTAAGGTGATGAAAATGTATTGGAGCCGCTGCTACCCCTCTCCAAGATGGCGCCCACGTCACGGCCCAGGCGGCGTCTACGCGGGCACGTCTATCGCTGTGATTAGCTCCTGCTAGCATCCGCCGAACGGCGTTAGCGGGTTTCCTGGTCCGTACGTGTCAAAATGACGCCTGGGTGATTTTAAATAACCGATACGCATAAAAACAACATATTTATGTGTTTTAATGTTGTAGGGAGGCTTTAATTCCCTCAAATAACGGACTGTTGCAGTACAAGCGATCATTTGACTTCAGACAATATGAAATAAAGCCTCACGTCCCGGGAAATAGACGGAGCCGGGCTGTGTTTGATAGAGCCCTGGCTAACGTTACTGATACAGAGAACTTCATTCACGTTATGGTTTCAGGTCTTTACATTTATTAATGTTATTGTCTGATTAATGGTTTTTATTTCATATATGACCTTTTAAGATGAAAAATAAGTGTTAAAATTGGGCTCTGTTGGTCCACTGTGGAGTTTGTTTCTGTTAATTTTAACACAGGCGAGAATTGGCTAGGGCTGGGCAGTACGGACCAAAACATTACACCTCAGCATGCTATCTGATGGGTTATCGTTTATTATTTTTGTGTGTGACTTTCACTGTATTAAGATTCAAAATCCTAAACAAGTTTAAGTTAAAAAAAAAAAAAAAATAGTAGAGATGAACAATACCATCTATATGATATCTGCAGCAAATTGCTTCAAAGGCTAAATATCGGTATCTGCAAATATGAAGATTTCTGCTGATATATCTGGACGATATTTTAGTGTTTTACATTTGGATCATGGTTGTGGAGTTTTTTTTTGTCTGTGTTAATCTTAATTTGAGTGTAAAAGCTCCCAAATAGAGCTATTTTGCTGTCAGCATATCAGCTTTTTAGCTTTGAAATGAGAGATAAAACGTCATTTTACTGTTGCTGTATTTTTTTGCAGATATCTGATACACATATTTCAAAACTTATTTTGGCCAATATGGACATACTGAATGCTGTTTGCCTACTTCCAATGTTAAATGTATTTTTGACACTAACATTAAAATCAAGCTTCATCTGCCCTTGTAAAAGCTAAAACACTGATTTATTTACCAGCTGACAGTAAAGCTGCCCTATTTGGAAGCTTATATTCTTAAATTAAGATTAATGTGCAAAAGATGACATTATCTTAATGCAGAGTTATAAGTCTAAAATATCGGCAGAAATGTTCATGTCTATCAATACTGATATTTAGCTTTAGAAGCAAATATCTGCAGATGCTGATGTTATATCGATGAAATTGTGCATCCCTACTTTCAGTCATTACTAAATATCAGTATCGATATTGGTATAGGCCAAAATAAGTTTAAGGATATCAGATATGGGCAAAAATCAAATATTGTGCATCCCTGATATTTACACCTCTTTCGTACCAAATTGTCAAAGTAGTAGACTGTTAGTTTTGGACATTTTTGTCATTTTTGGTCATCAAAAGTCACACCCAAACTCCTGGACATGTTCTAAATACTACAGAAACATTGACAACATTTGCTTATGGCTGTATAATATCAAATTATGTTTGATTTGTCATTTGTTTTTTTAATGTTTTGTAACAGGAAATAGCAGTTTTGAGCTCATGATCCTTGTGTTAGTCATAAATAGACAAAAAATATTATTTAGATATTATCAGAAAGATAAATGAGTATATCTTTTTATTTATTTCTGTACCAAACAAATCAAATGTGTTTTTTTGTCTGTGTATGATTGGTTAGTGCTGAGTTAAGACAGTGGTGTGTATGGATGCACGGTATTGGACTTTTGCTGATATGTCACGATTTCTGGACACATTGTCCTTGATACTGACGTTTATGGTTGAGAGGACAAAGTCTTTCCTTTATGAAAATGGACTTGTTGCTTCAGTGTGTGAGTCTATTTGGAGAGCAACAGATTTAAAACAAGAAAAACAACATTTAACTGTTAAAAAATGAAACTGTTGATTACTAAATGTACCCATGCAGTGATGATGAGGTGTAGCATTATGGTACATCTGTGTCTGTCGATAATATCATCCCTAGTATTTTGACACATACATGACTTTGAACAAATATTGCACCTCCTGCACTTTCAAGGTTTGCTGCAGGCTGTGTTGTGATTTTTTTGACATTATAATAATAATTAAGTGTGTGATGAGTTTGTGTGCTTCAAAAACAGAAGCTCAATAATGTTATTTATATTTTTTCCCCACAGAGGGGAGACCCTCCTTAACTTACCACATAGATGGTGCACTGGAGTGTGCCTGCAGGATCTGATCATTAAAAATCATAAATGACCCAGTGTCAGATGTTCAGATGTTACTTTTGTTGCTGAGGATCAAAACTATTTGAGGATATATAGTCTTTGATTTTTGCTCATGAGAAATGCTCTTTAACCCCATGGAAGATTCACCCTTTGAGGTCATTCAATATAAAATGTCCAGGTCTAAAAATATCTGCAGAAATAAAATGGATCAATACTTTTTTGAATAATATTTTTCTGGGTTAAATTGTTAAAGCAGCTTTAGTTTTTATCAACAAAAATGTCATTTTTAGTATTTTAACCCTTTAATTGCTGGTTTGATTAAATCATAATTGGCTGTTTTATGGGGGAAATAAAAACAAATAAGTGCCAAGGGGCGTGTGGATTTGTTTCAATCAGCATCAAAGTCTGAGTTAGAAGTAAATTTACAGAATTAGTTTTTATGCTTAAAATGTACCACATGCTGAGGTCATTCAAGGACAAAACTGTCTGATGGCATGAAGTGGGTGAATTTCATTTAAATAGTTCATATAACCATTAAGTTATTTTCTGTCTAATAAATGTTTTAATTTTTCTGAATCACAGACTTGAATGTGTCAAAGAACAGCAGCAACAGTGTTTGGTTGCATCTAGGGCTGAACAATGTATCGTTATCGTATCGATATCGAGATATGAGCATTCAAGATATTAATATTGAAAAGCAACAATATAAACAATATAGATTTCCCCTATGCTAAAACTGCACTTTCCACATTCTTTGTTATTATGATGTTTTTATTTTTCCGAAAAATGCTTGGTTTTCACCGAACCCATCGTCGCATCGTATCGTATCGTATCGATATTGAGATATCTGGCATGAATATCGAGATATGAAATTTTGTCCATATCGTTCAGCCCTAGTTGCATCTAGAGCTTTTTGTGCAGCGTCAGATTTTCCACCTCCCTCCTTTCAGAAAAAATTTTATCTCACTGCTACAACAGAACGGCCTCATGGGTAATTAATGTACTCAGCTGGTTATTGATCCTACAGAATAATTTAAATTTATTGACAAATAAACCCTCTTACAGAAATCCACGTCATTAGCAGAAAATAATGCACAGCCTTTATTTTAATGATTTTATTTAGTACATTTGGTTAATTAGACGTGCTGGAGTCTTCCTGCACTTTTTGATAATTAAATGCAACAAAATGTTAATGAAAGGATAATTTTCAGTTCCTAATGAACATTGTAAAGATGTTTGCTTGTGTTTATTATGCTTATTTTTTAGGTGGTTCTCAGTATAAATAACAGTTTTATCTGTCTTTGGCTTAACTTTTACTTTTGTTACAATTTTGTCATTTAATTAACATTTTTATAGTGACATAACAGTTTTGTTTTAGCTTGTCTTTGAAGGTTACTCTTTAGATATTTTTGTGAAACATACGTATTTGGCAGACTTACCTCAGACTGATGTTTTCTCATGTTTATTTTTTTTTTCTGCATTAAGATATTTTTTAATTAATGTTAAACTGCTGCAGCTCCTCATATGTGATTTAAATGAACATCTGTCAATTAACTGAGTTCTTTGAATTAATTCTCAATATTTTATTTTATTTCTTCATGTTCATTTTTTCTCTTCTGTTCCTGCAGGTTTCTTCCTCTCTGTGAAAGCCTGTGTCCAAACACAAATCCAGCTCTCGGCACCTGAGCGTGCAGCATTCCCCCCTCTGTACCGGCCCTGAGAGCTCACCTCTTCTGCTGAGTCCCACGCCAGAAGCTGCAGGATGACGGAGGCGTGGCAGCAGCAGCAGCACGCCGTGGCTCCACCCTCTGTGGTGCACACCATCCCTCAGGGAGCCGACAACCCCCTGGGCTGCACGGTGTATGGCGTGGTGCTGCAGCAGGACGCCACCATGCAGCAGCCGCAGCACGGCCAGCAGCACGCCGTCCAGGCCCAGCAGCCCACCCTGCAGGTAGGGGGCGAGAGAGGGCACAAGTGCAGCGCCTGCGGCCACGATATCTCTCACCTGGCAAACCCACACGAACACCAGTGCATGGTGAGCCAGGACCGCTCCTTCCAGTGCACCCAGTGCATGAAGATCTTCAGCCAGGCCACAGACCTGCTGGAGCACCAGTGCGTGCAGGTGGAGCAGAAGCCCTTCGTGTGCGGCGTCTGTAAGATGGGCTTCTCCCTCCTCACCTCGCTAGCCCAGCATCACAACTCCCACGGCAACGGGAACAACCCCATGAAGTGCTCCATCTGCGAGAAGACGTATCGGCCGGGCTCCGGGAACGTCACCCCCACCTCATCGGCCGCCAACCCCCAGCAGCCCTCCACTGGAGAGACGTCCAGCGGCGGGGCGGCCATCAGTGCCTCGTCTCCGCCCGCCTTCGAGGCCTCGGCGCCAGACCGGCCGTACAAGTGCTCCGTGTGCCACAAGTCCTTCCGCCATCTGTCTGAGCTGACTCGCCACGAGAGGGTGCACACCGGCGAGAAGCCGTACAAGTGCGACACCTGCGACAAAAGCTTCAGCCAGTCCTCTCACCTGGCGCACCACCAGCGCACGCACAGCTCCGAGCGGCCGTACAAGTGCGCCGTGTGCGAGAAGAGCTTCAAACACCGCTCCCATCTGGTGCGCCACATGTATGCTCACTCCGGCGAGCACCTGTTCAAGTGCAATTTATGCGAGATGCACTTTAAGGAGTCGTCGGAGCTCCTGCACCACCAGTGCCAGCCCGAGGGCGAGCGGCCTTTCCGCTGCGGCTCCTGCGGGAAGAGCTTCAAGCGGCCGTCCGACCTGCGGCAGCATGAGCGCACACACTCTGAGGAGCGGCCGTTCCAGTGCGAGGAGTGCCAGATGAGCTTCAAGCAACAGTACGCTCTGGTCCGCCACCGCCGCACGCACAAGAACCCCGCCGACCGGCCCTTCAAGTGTAACCTGTGCGATAAGGGCTTCCTGCAGCCGTCCCACCTGCTCTACCACCAGCAGGTCCACGGGATGGAGAGCCTGTTCAAGTGCGCATCCTGCCAGAAGTCCTTCAGCCAATCAGGAGAGCTGCTGAGGCACAAGTGCGGCGGCGAGGTGGAGAAGCCCTACAAGTGCGATGTGTGCGGCAAAGGTTACAAAAAGAACTCCACGCTGCAGCGCCACCAGAACTCTCACTGCACGGAGAAGCCGCTCAAGTGCTCGCTATGTGACAAGCGCTTCGTGTCGTCGTCTGAGTTCGTCCAGCACCGCTGCGACCCGACCCGCGAGAAGCCCCTGAAGTGTCCCGACTGCGAAAAGCGCTTCAGGTACTCATCCGAGCTGCAGCGCCATCGACGCGTTCACACCGGGGAGAAGCCCTTCAAGTGCGCCAACTGCGACAAAAGCTTCAAGCAGCGGGAGCACCTCGCCAAGCACCAGAGCGTGCACTCCAGGGAGACCCAGTTCAAGTGTGTGTGGTGCGGCGAGCGCTTCGTCGACCTGGCGGCACTGCAGGAGCACACGGTGCAGCACACAGCTGAGGGCGAGAGCTTTCCTGAAGCTCCGTGTATCCAATGAACCGAGCTGCTGTGTGGGGACTCCTAAAGGGAATGTGCTGGTTTTTGAAGGGGGTTGTATGAGATAAGGTGAGCCACAGGGATGGAGATCAGATCTGTGGCTGTGCAGGACGAGCTGGCATGGAAGTTAGGGCGGTAGATTGCTGCACACAAGGCCCCTAGCTCTGTAAGTTAGGCCCCGTTTACACAATGTTGTTGTACATTTTATGGAGCCAAAGCTGCAGGCAGAAATGTCAGAGATAAATACAAGATGTTAAATAAGTTCTGTGTCCAACATGAGAAATTTGGTTGTTATGGTTTTGACTTAGATCCCGAAATCTGCCCAGCATGATAGCTGAGGGAAATACTGCAGACCACCTGAGCCCTTACCCTGTCCTCCTTCATTTATTCTCAAACCAGTATAAAAAGGACTCCAAAAAATAAATTCAGAACCTAAATCTCAGTCTAACAGTCATAGGGAGTCTTGCTATTCTTTGAATAAGTATTAACCTTGCGCAGCAGCTTTTTAGCTTGATTCACTCTCAAGCTCCAGTCTGTTCGTCCAAAAATGGCTCAGGCCAATCAGAGTTCTTAAAGCAGGAAAAGGCGAAGCTGCGAGCAAAACAACAGCACGAGTTTGTTCTACAAAATGGTTTACGTTCTGTCCTTCACACCGTGTCATCTTATTGAATGTGACTGTCAGAATGATCGTCCAGTCACTCGCAAGATATGAGGTTCTGCCCTAGGGCTGAACAATGTCAGGAAAAGATCTAATTGCAATTTTTCTGGCAGATATTGCGATTACAATTCGATTCACGATTTTCTTCAAATCAAGCTTCAGTGCAATTTCCCATTACAGTATAGACAGCAGTAAGGAAATCGGTGATCAAAAGCACGTAACACATTATTCACCATCTAATACTGATGATATATAATCTGTTTTCATTATTTTAAGGGATACTCCAACTTCTACTCCTAAACAGAGGCTTTGTGTTGACCTGCTTACCAGCATTTTGAAAAATAGTTGACACAACAGAGCGCTACAAAAAAATTGCAGCTTTGATGATCACGATTGTATTTCCTGAAATTGCGATTTTAATCCGAAAACGATAAATCTTTCAGCCCTAGTCTGCCCTCCCCAAACACTTTCTATGAGATCTAGTCAGTGCTTCAGGTTAGTAGTCTAAATCCTTCATGTTTCTTTTAAGTGATTTCTTTTTAAAAACAGCTCATGCAATAAAATAATCTATTTTTTTTGGTATCCAGAGTAAATGGTGCTCAATTGTCTGTTTGTCTTGTTTCGTAGCTGGTGGAAGAACACGTTGGCTGTGCTGCGTAGCAAAGTAGTGCCAAAATTAGGCTCCCTGGTAGTGGAACGATAAGCTGTTTTAAACGTGATTTAACAGCCTGTGTCTGCCTCCATCACTGTGGCCACATACCTCATCCAACCCGCTCCAAAGATCTGGACCCGCCCCTCCAACCGCTCAGCAGCGTGTGCCAGCCCCGCCCCCTTCATGTAGGATATGACCTTTAGTAAGGACCCGCTCCCCCTCGGCCCTCCAGGACCCTCTTATAATTTCAAACACATGGAGAAACTTGAACAGGATGAAAAAGACGATGCAGTCGGGTCCCGAGCGTGGGGCCTTCTCTGTGCTTGCATGTGGTCGTCTGTTTCGTGATGAACTGTCAGAAGGTCGTCAGACGTGTGCGTGCGCCCCTCTGGATCCATGTGCCTTTTTTTACTGATCGCTCACGTTGTGTTGGTTTGATTTTCACGTCCAGTTTAGGAGCTTCATCTCTGACACGTAGATCTTAGGTAGTCCCATCTGTTTGTGCATGAATATTTATCTCACTTTAATATCACTGTTGTATTATAGACCTTTGCTTTCTTTAGGAGGACCTCCTAAGAAGAAGAAGTGGATTTGTGAAAATGTATAGCCGTGTCCTTGTTGTTGCATCTTTGTATGAAACGATGACATCTAGGTAACTAACCCGTACCTACCATGTCATACAGACACTTGACGTGTGCAATAGAACATGCACAGTGTAATATTTATGACTACTGATTCATGGCATAGTCTGTTCTATTAGAGATTGTGTGTATACGCTTCTGTAAAACTGTATAGTGCTCATGATTATGTTACCTGCTTTTGTATTCACCATGAATGAGCCCGCCGAGCCGGGCGCCGCTTTAGTTTCCACACAGACCGTCACCGACGTTATTCTGCTTTAACTAGTTGCATTAGTTACTGAGCT
Source organism: Cetoscarus ocellatus (assembly GCA_037902135.1). NCBI lineage: Eukaryota > Metazoa > Chordata > Actinopteri > Labriformes > Labridae > Cetoscarus > Cetoscarus ocellatus. The sequence goes on from JBAMNC010001115.1 coordinate 412,705, forward strand.
CTAGGTCTAACCAATAACCTGATTTTGTATTTTATTTTGAAAGGATTGGCCTTGTAACTTCCCCCTGGTCCACACAGGACGCTCAGCAGATTAATCGGAGTAGCCTCAAAAGTTCTGTGTTGGTTTAGGCCGAGCGAACGTTTAAAAAGAATCTTTGTGTACTTTAGTTTACTGTGTGGGTTTCTATATTCTGTACAATCTTTGCAGTATATTTAAAGGATTTTTGGAGTTTAAATCGTGGTTACAGGGACGTTCCAGCAGGACGGGGAGGGGGGGGCGGTGTGTTTGTGCCATGGTTTTAGGTCCTGTCAGAGAGGGGGGTGGGGGTGGGGGGGGTGGGTGAGACGTTGGATTTACTCATATGGATATCAATATAAACTCCTGTTCATACTGTATACAGACAATTAAATAAAACACCCTTATGACAACACGCCTGCTCGCTGTTCATCAACTCACCCGTCATTTCACCAGGTACTGCTGCTCAGCCGATTGCTAACGCCATGGCAGCAACCCAGTGAATTTAGGCAGATGGACAGAAAGAAAGACAAGTGGAAAGATAGATACTTTATTGATCTTTAGGGAATATACAACATTTGCTAATAAATGAAAAACTGCAGACAAAGGTGTGCAGTCATGGTCCAGAAGACCTGCAGAGGTTCAAACTGAGCATCAGGATGGAGAGGAAGGAGATGTTGGTTTGTTGGTGTGATACATGCTGGTTGGTCAGAAACTGCTGATCTACGCAGATTTTCACACAACAATCTCAAGGCTTTACAGAGAATGGTCTGAAGAAGAGAAAATATCCAGTTAGCAGCAGCTGTCTGGGCCACAATGCCTTGTTGATGTCAGCGGTGAATGGTCAGAGTGGTTCAAGATGATAGAAAGACAACATGAACTCAGGATGACCATTTCTAAACTCACAACATGTCCAGGCTTGGAGCGGATGGTCCACCCCAGCAGAAGACCACTCCAGCTGAATGTGTGTACCTAATCAAGTGTCCAGTCAGCTTGTGGGAGGTATTAAATCACAGACGATCACCAGAAAATTCTGGTTGGGAAAGGTGAACTTCTGAAAGTACAATTTTTGGAAGAAAAAACAAATTCTGAAATCAAAGTAAGAATTGGGAGGAAAAAAGCAAGATATCTGTGGATTTAAGATTTTATTCAAGAATTCTGACTTAATCTCAAAGTTCTGGGGCCTCAAAGGGTGCTTACGCACAAAAACGTGGCTTACGCTCTTTTTCACGGCAAAGTTCAGATGTATCAAGAGTGAAATGACCGTGGAAATGTGCGGTGCCTCACGACAACTTCATGGCTGACGTACGCACGTTTCTACAGCATTTGATCCTTTGGCGACACTTAGAGGTGATGCCGGGAAACTGTTATAATAAATAAATGTGAAAACAATTAGTCCTCAGACTGAGCGATGTGCACATCGGGACAAAACAGTTAACACTGATGAACAATTAACACACCCACATGTCTGCAATTACATGAAAGTATAAAAAAGCATGTGCAAAGAGGTGCAAAAATACTGTTAAACACAATGGCTGCTTTAGCAGTATGAGAAGACATTGTAAATGGTGCAATACGAAGAGAGTGTGTGTTCAGAGATAAAGATTTACTGGCACATGATGACGACTGGATCATCAGCCGCTTTAGGTTCCCGAGGGTGATCCTCCTGAAACTGCGCAGAGCTGCGGCCGGCATTCAACATTTAAGCACAACTTGCAATAAGAGCCGGTTTTCCTAATGTGATCAGAGCTATCGACTGCACACACATTGCTAAAAAAGCAATTAAGTTTGGCCTCAGGCCAGATTTTTCAGAGTCCCTTTACGTCGGACCAGAACATAATCAGAGGTTTATATATAGAGATGATTGTCAATGAATGCATAAATGCGGGAGTGAGGAGAGAAAGTGAGAGATCGCTGAGGCAATCGACTGAAGTCTGACATCGTTGAAATTTTCCACTCGGAACTCAGAAATCCCAACTTATCCAGCAGTGTGGCCAAGTCTGCTTATTTTAAGTGACTTTGGGCTTGTTTTTCTCCAGTCGCTTGTAAATCTCGTGAGTCGCGGGTTGCATTTTTTGGGGCTTGTTTTTTTTACTGTGTAGTTGCTTGTTTGGGCTTGCTTTTCTGTCTGTGTGAATTCTTCCTGATTATCTCCCAGCTCCCCACAATAAAGCAAAACACGAGTACAGCAGAAGTACAGTACAAGTGCAGTTTCCCGGTCATCGCATCCGCCTCCAAACACACTCTCGCACACAGCGCATGCACTACTGCACTAGAGCCATAGTTGCCAGGTCTGCTTATTATAAGTGACTTTGGGCTTCTTTTTTAAAGTTGCCTGTAAAAATTGGCAGTTGCAGGTTGCTTTTTTTTTGGCTTGTTCCAGAAGTGCAGTCACTTATTGGGCTTGTTGTGCCCCCAAAGCCAGGAGGGATCTGATTCTCACTCTACTACCAAAATAAACTCAGTTTAGAAGTTAGACAAACTATTTTGTCTCTCTCAAAACACAAATGTAAATTTTACTGTAAAAAGAGGCAAAAGTGATGTCTCCACCAAAAATAAATCCTTATTGCGGGAATTAAATTTATTCCTAATGTAGCTATAACTGTTTTCACTGTAATAAAGCTGTAGAGGATCAACATAAAACTTAGATAAAAGCCTGACTATGTCTGTTTGGTTACAAAAATCAAGGTTAGACAGCAATAACAGAGTTATTAATAACAGTAGCCCCTCCCTTCACTTCTGTATAAAGAAAAGGATGTTCCACCTCCAAACAAAAGGATGTTAGAAGTAAAATAGTCAATCAATCAATCAAACTTTATTTGTATAGCACTTTTCATACAGGACTTTGTAATACAAAGTGCTTTACATGAGACAGATAAAATGAAATAACAACAGAATAAAGAGCAAAAAATTCATAATTGTATAAAATGAAATACAAGACCCCCCCCCCCCCCAAACCACATTCAACACACACACTCTCTTACTCAAACACACAAAAACATAAAAGGGAAATTCTGGCAGAAAGCTAAATTAAAGGACTGAGGAAACGCTATCTTGAATAAAAAATGAGGAAACACAGGAGCTTTAAACTAAAATAATAATAAAAGTACTTGAAAATACTAGAAGGGTAAGATAAATAAATGTAAAAATACATAAAGAAAATGAAAATATTTATATATATATAACAATATAGAATAAAAATTGGATAAATAATATGGTAAAATGTGAGAGTGCAACATCAGGTGCATAATAAAATCAGCTAAAATAGGATAATTAAAAGAAAAGCTTTTAACAAAGAATAAAATTCCAAATAACAAATCTGAACTGGAATAAGTTAAAATACAATGACAAATTATAATAAACATAATCAGCTAAAAGCCAGATTAAAAAGGCAGGTCTTGAGTATTTTCTTTAAGAATATGAACAGTAGGTGCTGCTCTCGGGTCTTCAGGTAGACTGTTCCACAGACGGGGGCTGTAATAACGAAAAGAGGCTTCACCGTAAGTTTTAGTAAAATTAAGAGCCATATAAGAAAAAATGTCACTGTGATGTACTTGCCGATGATAGAAATAGATTCTGTTTGGGTAATAGTCTGAATGAGTTACTTACATTGATTAACTCAGAAATGAGTAAATTAAAATAATGGTTTAACATTCATTGTTTTTGCAGTCAAAACTGTTAAAATTCGCAGATCAAATAGAATATCAACCAGCACAAATTATGTTTCAAGCAAAAAATAATCAACTTCCTGGAAATATTCAGGGCATGTTAAAGCAGAGAGGGGAGTTATCACTTAAGAGGATTGTTTTATTTTAGGACTGTAAAAGTGAGAACTACCAGGAAAAGCTTTTTTGTGTTTGTATACAATGTAAAACTTTGGAATAGTCTGAGTGATGAATTAAAACAATGTCCAAACATCGAGCAGTGTAAGAAAAAGTATAAAATCATGATTTGGAAAAGGGATGAGACAGTATAAAGATCACTGCAGGTGGATTTAGTTTCTGTTGTTCCTTTTGTTTATTTATTTATTTTTTCCTTGATTATGATTTGTGTTATTATATTATTACTGTTTGGTTTATTTTGTTTATGTGTGATTATTTTTATCAGTATTGTCATTATTATTTGGAAGTGGGTTAATTACTGACTGCTTGTGTAAGGTAAAGGGGTGGGACCAGATAAGTTTGGACTTCCTCCTACTCCTTTTTGAACATGCAAATGACAAATTTTGTTGTTTTGCACTTTGGTTGCAGTTTTTATTTTGTTATGTTGAATTTTTTTTAAATTATGTTCAAAATAAATAAATAAATAAGAAATGGAAATGTAAAGTAGATGAAAACTAAAACACACTTTATTTAGATTTCTCTTTTTAAAAATGTAATATATCGCATTACAAAAAAAAAATAGCTGGAGGTCGCTTGTTTTTATCGATCTGGTTGCTTATTTCAGTAGAAAAATCTGGCAACACTGCCTCCCAGTACAACTGGAACGCACCGTTAGTCCACGCCTCTCTCTGGGGTCGCGCCCCACTGTTTGAGAAACACTATGGGACTCGTTTACCTGGGATGGGACGCACCTCTTGTTCCCTCGTCTGGGTTCAGTGTAGCTGGATCGGTCTGATGTGCAGCCTGCAGAGCCCCAACCTGCAGGGAGGGGCAGGTGAACGTACAGGTGAGGGGGGGAGGGGGTGACCCCGATAAATGAGGGTGCTGAGATCTGACATCATGACCGCACAGAGTGATGTAACAAAGACAGGGTGGGATATATAGTTAGGGACAGTATAATGAAAGAATCAGGCCGATCGGATCGACTCCACCTCAGCCGTTTTACCGGGGCACCTTCACCCTAGCGTTTTCTTACCGGTTAATTCGGCTTGTTTTCGGGTCACGGAGCCTCGGATTCACTTCCGGGTGATGTTGACTGCAAAGCGGCAGAGACCGCCCTGCTGCTAACGATCGTCTGAAGCCTCTTCGCCGGGCTGAGACCTGAATATTCACCCGTTTGCACCGAAAACCCCCCAAAGACCGGCGGCCACCGTTAAACCGGAGCTGCTCACCGCCGTACGCGCAGGAAGTTCCCGCCGATGAGCTGCTAACAGGAGGCTAACACGAAGCTAACAGGCTAACGGGTTCATGTCGGGCGGAGCTGCTCGGGGCTCGGAGATCTCTGCGACGAGGTTAGCGGCTAACTTTAGCACGATTATCGATCTTAAAGCACACTGAGGGGTCCACCTGCTGTTATCTGGGGTATTCATTGTGATAAAGGAGGGTAAAAACCAGGGTTAAAGGGGCTCGTTTAGCCGAGGCCCGGGTTTTAATGCGATGATTTATGTTTTGCTAAGTAAGCATCATCGCCGCAGCTAGCAGGCTAGCTCTTTTTAATTACCGTAAGTCATGTTAGTTATCTCCCGCTGCAGAGTGATGGGACGAATATGTGTCTAACTGAAGGATTCATGTGTCAGTGTGTGGGGAAAGGCTGTAAATGTGGGGGAAAGGCCTCAGAAAGGCCGTGTCGTGACGAGCTCTGCGGACAGAAAGGCTCTGCAAGGCTGTCAAAATAACCGATTAGTCGACTTTCCCCCGAATAATGTCAATTAAATGATATAATCTGTACATCTGCGCTGATTCACATGATGTAGAAGGTTTGGATGTGTAAGGATATTCCAGTTACAGTCGTATTTTTAACCAAACCCAGCGCAAACATTGGCAGGGAGATGCTGTTATGTAAAGACCAGATGCTCGAGTTTTGGTGCAGTATTGGTAAAAATCAGACATGTACAGCATTTTATTGATGCTAAAGTCAGAAAAACAGCAAAATAAGGCACTCAGAGCTCATGTGGTCCTGGTTTGGGTTTTATAAAGTCGCAGTAAATCTCCCTTAGAGGCATTTCTGTCCTGATATCAATCAATCAATCTTCAAATCTTTATTTGTGCAGCATCAATTCATTACAGGAGTTATCTCAAGACACCGTACAATAGAGCAGGCTGAAGCCATACTTTTCATTTTATACACATATAGGCATATATACACATTCAGATATAAATTGCACATTTACACGTCCAAACCCAACATGAATCCACCATGAGAGCACAATGTGTGGCTTACAGTTACTGTGTTCAGGGGAAAAAACCCTGTTGAGCAGAACCAGACTCAAATCTGCTCTGACCTATCCATCCATCCATCCATCCATCCTTCCAACTATTAACCCCTCCATCCCTCTATATTTCCATCAATCTGTATTTGGGCAGAGACAAAGGGACTAAAGTTAGAGCTGAAGGTAGAGACAGATCCATGGACCAGTCACAGATCTGTCCTCACCATATTTGTCTTTGTTGAATATAAATTGCTAAGGTATTTATCATGGAGGTATAATCAATAACAACAGCGGATAGAGAGATCAATCTAATAGGAGCAGATATGGAGGAGTTTGTCTCTGCAGCAGATGTCAGTGAAGAGTCTGAACTTCAGTTGTTCTTCATTTGTTCTTTTTTCAGTGCTGATTTAATTTGATGCACATGCAGGTTTGCTTAAGGCTTTTTAACCCTGCAGTGCAGCTGGATACATCTAATTCATTTTCTGTGATCAGACATCTGTCAAAGCTCTACATCAAAACGATTGAGCTCAATCTGCAGAACTACAAGCACGACGACGGCTGGATTATTGGATATCGCCAGATTGTTGCTGTTGAATATACAAAACCCAAAACCAGTGAAGTTGGCACGTTGTGTAAATTGTAAATAAAAACAGAATACAATGATTTGCAAATCCCTTTCAACCTATATTCAATTGAATACACAGCAAAGACAAGATACTCAACGTTTCGAAGTGGTAAACTGTGTTATTTTTTGCAAATATTAGCTCATTTTGAATTTGATGCCTGCAACATGTTTCAAAAAAGCTGGCACAAGTGGCAAAAAAGACTGAGAAAGTTGAGGAATGCTCATCAAACACTTATTTGGAACATCCCACAGGTGAACAGGCTAATTGAGAACAGGTGGGTGCCATGTTTGGGTATAAAAGCAGCTTCCCTGAAATGGTCAGTCATTCACAAACAAGGATGGGGCGAGGGTCACCACTTTGTGAACAAATGCGTGAGCAAATTGTCGAACAGTTTAAGAACAACATTTCTCAACGAGGTATTGCAAGGAATTTAGGGATTTCATCATCTACGGTCCGTAATATCATCAAAAGGTTCAGAGAATCTGGAGAAATTACTGCACGTAAGCGGCAAGGCCGAAAACCAACATTGAATGCCCGTGACCTTCGATCCCTCAGGTGGTACTGCATCAAAAACCGGCATCACTGTGTAAAGGATATCACCTCATGGGCTCAGGAACACTTCAGAAAACCACTGTCAGTAACTACAGTTTGTCGCTACATCTGTAAGTGCAAGTTAAAACTCTACTATGCAAAGCGAAAGCCATTTATCAACAACACCCAGAAACGCCGCCGGCTTCGCTGGGCCCGAGCTCATCTAAGATGGACTGATGCAAAGTGGAAAAGTGTTCTGTGGTCTGACGAGTCCATATTTCAAATTGTTTTTGGAAAGTGTGGTCGTCGTGTCCTCCGGACCAAAGAGGAAAAGAACCAGCCGGACTGTTATAGGCGCAAAGTTCAAAAGCCAGCATCTGTGATGGTATGGGGGTGTATTAGTGCCCAAGGCATGGGTAACTTACACATCTGTGAAGGCACCATTAATGCTGAAAGGTACATACAGGTTTTGGAGCAACATATGTTGCCATCCAAGCAACATCTTTTTCATGGATGCCCCTGCTTATTTCAGCAAGACAACGCCAAGCCACATTCTGCACGTGTTACAACAGCGTGGCTTCATAGTAAAAGAGTGCGGGTACTAGACTGGCCTGCCTGTAGTCCAGACCTGTCCCCCATTGAAAATGTGTGGCGCATTATGAAGCGTAAAATACAACAACGGAGACCCTGGACTGTTGAACAACTTAAGCTGTACATCAAGCAAGAATGGGAAAGAATTCCACCCGAAAAGCTTCAAAAATTGGTCTCCTCAGTTCCCAAACGTTTACTGAGTGTTGTTAAAAGGAAAGGCAATGTAACACAGTGGTAAAAATGCCCCTGTGCCAACTTTTTTGCAATGTGTTGCTGCCATTAAATTCTAAGTTGATGATTATTTGCAAAAGAAAATAAAGTTTCTCAGTTCGAACATTAAATATCTTGTCTTTGCAGTGTATTCAATTGAATATAAGTTGAAAAGGATTTGCAAATCATTGTATTCAGTTTTTATTTATGATTTACACAACGTGCCAACTTCACTGGATTTGGGTTTTGTAGTATTGGCCAGATATTCTACGTGTCACCTGTAATATCAGTAGAATGGGCAACTGTTTCACCATTTTACCTAAATGTGCATGTGCATTAAACCAAACAGAATCATTAATGAGAGAATCAGGTGTTTTTTTTTATGTATTTCAAATCAATTTCTTACACAAATAGACTCACAATAAGAGAAACAGGTCAGGCAAGGTAGGGCACTATTTATGTCTCTTGGTTCTGCTCCAAATTTTGGTTTTGCATATTTGTTTTTAACGGTTCCTGATTCTGGTTTTTCCACCATCTGGAGAGAAGATCATGATGAATATGTCCAGAATAAATATCCACCTGCCGTCAGTCTAATTAAGACCTCAATGACAAACTGTTTGCTGTAACACAGATTTATCTTTTCCTAAAAATAAAGAAATATTATTTTAATGAGGAAAGACTGCAATAAATAATCATCTTCTAAACTATTTAAATTAGATAATAAACAAAACTATGTAAAATGTAACAGTTAGAAACTGTCATTTATCATTTCATCATTGTTGTTAAATACTCTTTTAACAATTTCAGATTAATAATGAAAATGAGTTAATGGGAAACCAAGTTTTTATCCTCTCCTTTAAAGCTGTTGAGTTTTTCCTTGTTCGTCTGTCTGTGAGAAAGATGGCTTGAAAAGTTCTCGACAGATTTGGATGAATTTCTAGAGAATAGTGGTCATTCTTGTCCATACCTAAAAGCTATTGCACTCTAAGTCTGTATTTCTGATTAAACGAACATTCACAGACACAAACCTTCACGCTGAGTTCGATGGTTTGGTTTTTGCCTGATTCTTGCCATAAGGAAGGAAGATGTGATTCAAATGCATCTAGTCTTGATGCAGATCCAGGACTTTTGAAGGATTTGTTAATATTGTGAGAGGACAGTTTCCACGTTTTATTAATTCCTCTGCTCTCGATGTCAGTTAAGCCTTGGTGGAGGTGTGTGCTGTCTGAGCACTGCCAGTCTGTTAATATAACTACGCTATCTAAATATAATAATCAGGGAAGCATGATGTTATCAGTATGATATGGGTATCTGCAGATAATTGCTTCACAAGTTAAATATTAGTATCGGCAGATATGAACAATTCTGCTGATGTTTCTGGCGTGAATTTGGAGAATTTTTTATCTGAATTATAAACTGAAGCTCCCAAAAAACAGATTTTATGTCAACAAATTAGTAAGTTGGTGTTTGTAGCCCTCAAAGTGCCTAACAAAACATGATTTTACCTTTGAAAATATGGAAAATATATTTGATAAAACTTAAGATGATCTAACTTAACTAGGGATGCATGATATTGGATTTTTGCATATTTCTGATATACCAGTATTTTTTGGCAAGAGTGTGAGATTCTTCCTTTGTTAAAATTGACTTGTTCCACTCACTGTGATGCATATTTGTGTTAGAAACTGATTTGGACCAAAGGAAACAACATTTCATTCTCTAACAGAAGATACTATTGTTTTTAATATTTAAATGTTCAGTAATAACTGTGTGAAACATCGTACTACATTCATTCATTCTGTGAGTATTACAGTTAATAAATGAGATTTATATGGCTAAGATATCAGCTTTAAATATTTGCAGATACTGATATTGTGCTGATAACATTGTGCATCACTGAAATTAACCTACTCCATTATTTCTTTATACTGTTGTTGATATCAGTATCAGCCAAAATAAGTTTTGAAATCAATCAGTCTTTTTTTGTTTAACGCCAGTTCATAACAAGTGTTATCTCAAGGCACATTAAAATAGAGCAGGCTGAAGACAGACTCTTCATTTTATGGAAACACATATGCATATATACAAATGCATATAATAAATATATTTGTATATACACATAGAAACATCCACAGGTGGATCCATCCAGGCAGAGACAGGGGGACTACAAATAAGAATTTATGATAGAGACAAACCCATGGACGCCCATATCATAAATCTGTCCTCCTCACATTTGTCTCTGCTGAATATAGATTCAGTTAATAAATCTTGAATTATATAGCACCATATTTGTCGATATAAATTTCTTAAAGGTACATCCCTTGAGATGTGGCATCTCATTTTCAAGAGGGTCCTCATGTCTATATGTAAAGATAGTTACTATGGATGTATAATCAATACAAACATGGACAGAGAGATCAATCTAATATTAACATTAAGATCTATAATGATTATAATCTGGAGAGGAATGATGTTGATTAATATAGCAGCATCTAGTCAGTAAACAAGACTCTCTGGACTCATGTCTACTAAATATATTTGACATATTTGTCCACATGCTTTGTTTACCTGAATAGAGGTGTGACCGTGAGCTCAGCTGAGTTTTTACCTGAGCCTGACTGAACACGGAGCATCTCCTCACATTCACGCTGTGTTGAAGGAAATGCTCTGTCATGTGGTTTTTGCTGCCACACCTGCTCAAAATGTCTGTACTGCAGGAGCTGTCATTGTGTTTTTAGGGAGGTTTAGCCAATCTCTTTTTTTCCCTTGACGGAAACTAGACAGTGACTAATAAAAACAAGGGCACATGGACAAAAACTAAAACTAAATTAACTGACATTTTCATCAACAAATAAAAACTAGACTGAAATGTTGGACAGAGACTTAATCCAATCAGACCTAATTTGGTCATAACTTAGTTTTAAGGGTTGAATGTTCAGAAATCAGAAATACTTTTTTAATCCCCAATAAGAAATTCAGTTGTTTCACTTGCTCGTTTACATAGTGTAGCAGCACAAATAAAAACTAGACGAAAATGTCTGACAGAGACTTAATCCAATCAGACCTAATGTGGTCATGTAGAAAGTCGGGACAAGTTAGGAATATATCCAATCACAGCTACTTTGGTTGTGTGGAAAAGTTGGATGAGTTAAGAGGGACATCCAATCACAGCTGCCTTAGCTTGGTGGTGGTGGGATAAGTTGTGGAGCGATCCAATCAGAGCTCCTCTCTTTATGAATTGATATATTCATGTAGAGCAGGTGAATATATACAGTGGGTACGGAAAGTATTCAGACCCCTTTAAATTTTTCACTCTTTATTTCATTGCAGCCATTTGCTAAAAATCAAAAAAGTCCATTTTATTTCTCAAAAATGTACACTCAGCACCCCATCATGGCAGAAAAAAACAAATGTAGAAATTTTTGTAAATTTATTAAAAAAGAAAAACTGAAATATTACATGGTCATAAATATTCAGACCCTTTGCTCAGTATTGAGTAGAAGCACCTTTTTGAGCCAGTACAGCCATGAGTCTTCTTGGGAATGATGCAACAAGTTTTTCACACCTGGATTTGGGGATCCTCTGCCATTCTTCCTTGCAAATCCTCTCCAGATCCGTCAGGTTGGATGGTGAATGTTGGTGGACAGCCATTTTCAGGTCTCTCCAGAGATGTTCAATTGGGTTTAGGTCAGGGCTCTGGCTGGGCCAGTCAAGAATGGTCACAGACTTGTTCCGAAGCCACTCCTTTGTTATTTTAGCTGTGTGCTTAGGGTCATTGTCTTGTTGGAAGGTGAACCTTCGGCCCAGTCTGAGGTCCTGAGCACTCTGGAAGAGGTTTTCTTCCAGGATATCTCTGTACTTGGCTGCATTCATCTTTCCTTCAATTGCAACCAGTCGTCCTGTCCCTGCAGCTGAAAAACACCCCCATAGCATGATGCTACCACCACCATGTTTCACTGTTGGGATTGTATTGGGCAGGTGATGAGCAGTGCCTGGTTTTCTCCACACATACCGCTTAGAATTATTGCCAAAAAGTTCAATCTTCGTCTCATCAGACCAGAGACTCTTGTTTCTCATAGTCTGGGAGTCCTTCAGGTGTTTTTTGGCAAACTCTAGGCGGGCTTTCATATGTCTTGCACTGAGAAGAGGCTTCCGTCGGGCCACTCTGCCATAAAGCCCTGACTGATGAAGGGCTGCAGTGATGGTTGACTTTGCAGAACTTTCTCCCATCTCCCTACTGCATCTCTGAAGCTCAGCCAAAGTGATCTTTGGGTTCTTCTTTACCTCTGTCACCAAGGCTCTTCTCCCACGATTGCTCAGTTTGGCTGGACGGCCAGGTCTTGGAAGAGTTCTGGTCGTCCCAAACTTCTTCCATTTGAGGATTATGGAGGCCACTGTGCTCTTAGGAACCTTGAGTGCTGAAGAAATTCTTTTGAAACCTTGGCCAGATTTGTGCCTTGCCACAATTCTGTCTCTGAGCTCCTTGGGCAGTTCCTTCGACCTCATGATTCTCATTTGCTCTGACATGCACTGTGAGCTGTAAGGTCTTATATAGACAGGTGTGTGCCTTTCCTAATCAAGTCCAATCAGTTTAACTAAGCACAGCTGGACGGCAATGAAGGAGTAGAACCATTTCAAGGAGGATCTGAAGAAATGGACAGCTTTGTGAGTTAAATATGAGTGTCACAGCAAAGGGTCTGAATACTTATGACCATGTGATATTTCAGTTTTTGTTTTTTAATAAATTTGCAAAAAATTCTACATTTCTGTTTTTTTTCTGTCAAGATGTGGTGCTGAGTGTACATTAATGAGAAATAAAATGGACTTTTTTGATTTTAGCAAATGGCTGCAATGAAACAAAGAGTGAAAAATTTAAATGGGTCTGAATACTTTCCGTACCCACTGTATATAATATAAAGGTGACTGCATTTCACACAAAAGTTCAATTTGTTTCTGTTCATTTATACATTCAAACTTCACTAGCATTAAATAAAGAGTTGTTACATGTTTCATTTTGTCCAAGTGTAAAACATGACTTCAGAAATTCAAGGAAACATTAAAAAAATGCCTTACCCTTTACACTTCATATTTTCATTGACTAAATTTAAAGTAGATTTCATCGACTAAAATGTTGTGAAATTTCATCAACTTAAACTAGACTAAAGTTAAAACAATTTAGATGTTTAGATGAATTTAGAAGTAAAACTAAAGTAAAAGTAAGTTGAGAAAAAAAATCTCGATCTTTCATCTTCTGCAGAAAATAATTCAAATTAATCATTTTCATCGATACAATGTCAACAAACCTCCAAAACTCCTGGATCTTATCCAACCACTTCTTCCTTGTGCCGTGACCAACATTCCCTGAAAATATCATCCAAAGCCATAGTGCCTGATGCGAAAGTGCAGCTCCCTCGACATTCACATTAGTCAGCGAGGCTGTTGTATCTGCACCTTTGTGAACTCCAGCATGTGTGGAGGGGGACCTGAGTTGGTAGTTTATAACCTGAGTTGTTTCACTAGTTTTAAAGTGATGGTTTATTGAAACATTCGAAAACTGCTTGAAATGATTTCTTTTGCATTTTTAATACTGAATAGAAATGTGGTTAAGAATCTGTGTGCTCATGAATAATTCAGTAATCCTCCCCTCCTGTCGTTCTGCAGCTGGCGGCTCTTCAACCCGTCCTGTCCGTCAACTTCCTGCTCAGGGGCTTCACGCACTCGGTCATCGTCGCTCTGTCCGTCTGCTCTGCCGCTGCGTCGGACCGTCCTGACACTTGCTACCACCGGGCACAGCCAGACAAATCTCATGGTAAGAACAGCACGGGGATCCTAGAGCCGCACCTTCAGGAGAGTCGCTGCGCTGCCTTCAAGTACCGAGCCCAGAAGTGTTCAGTGGGAGGAGGCGGTCCTCGATACGGAGCCGCAAAGCCAGCAATGCCCGGATCCACGCCGGCCAGCAGCAAGGCTCGGGTGTACACCGACGTCAACACACAGAAGAACAGGGAGTACTGGGACTATGACGCACACGTGCCAAACTGGAGGTACTCACACTGCACAGATACACCACAGCCAGGCCACTCCTCCTCCATGTCTCCAAATAACATTTCAACCAATCAGAGGGAAGTCAGACCTTATCAAAACCTGCAACTGATGCAGGGTTCCCACATGTCCTGGAAAACCTGGAAAATGACTGACCAATTTTCCAGTCATGGAAAATGATGAAAAAAGTAAAATGTCCTGGAAAAGCTTGAATTTCCTGGAAAATTATTTATCTTCCCTCTGCCTCGTTAGTGAACAAAACTCAAACATAGGAAATGAAGTAAAAATGTACTTGGTAACTAATGCACACTTAGCTGTAAAATATGAGTAGAAGAAATACTGCAAGTTAAGGAATAAAATCTAAAAACTCAAAACAATGGTGACAAAAAGAAATAATAAAAAATGGCAAAATAAGAGTTTTGCACAGTGAGTTTTACATCAGTGTATAGCATCAGCATCTGTCCTGAGATTTCTGAACAGTGCTCATCTGGCAGTGGTATTGCTGTCAAAATATCTCCAGAAATCACTCTTGATGCTCTCAGTTGAAATTTGCACAGGCAAATTTCTCCCTGTGGAGTAACCTGAGCCTGAAGTGGCCTGAGCTGCTGGTCTTTGGACCATTTTGTTTGTTAGTAACCATGCAGGGAGTGGATCATGTCCTACAAACTTGATTCATTTCATTTGTCTCTCTTTCAGCAATCAAGATAACTATCAGCTGGTGCGTAAGCTTGGCAGAGGGAAGTACAGCGAGGTGTTTGAGGCCATAAATGTGACCAACAATGAGAAGGTGGTGGTGAAAATCCTCAAGGTGAGGCTCTCTCTGGGAAATGGAAACAGTTTTTAATCTTTTTTTGCACAGTGATGCCTCTGTGTGAAGCTGAGGACGAAGTACTGCAGTCTCAGAAAGTCATATTTTACTGAGGTTTTATGTCTATTTTTGGATTTCTTGTCTTCCTCAGCCAGTGAAGAAGAAGAAGATCAAACGGGAAATCAAGATCCTGGAGAACCTGCGTGGAGGCACCAACATCATCCGCCTGGTGGACACCGTCAAAGACCCAGTGGTGAGTTGGCTGCATGTTTGTGATCATGTGTTAAAATACGGATGTCATGGAGTTAAAATATTCTGTCTTCTGTTTCAGTCCAGAACTCCGGCGCTCGTCTTTGAGTGCATCAATAACACAGATTTTAAGGTGCGTCACACACACAGCTGATTAAAACCACTTAAGTTTGTTCAGGTGAAAGACAGGACATTGTTTTAATTCACTCTGTTTATCTGCAGGAGCTTTACCAGAAGCTGACAGACTATGATATCCGTTACTACATGTATGAGCTGCTCAAGGTAAATAAAGGAAGTCTCATCACATGATCACGCCAGGTTCATCACATGATCTGGCTGCGTTCGATAAGTCCTTTTTGGTTAGGAACCTTTCTCACTGAAGAAACTGGAAGCATTTCAGTGTTGGCCATGATAAGGGCTGTTCGAATTCTCCCAAAGTTAAGGAAAGGAAGGTCGTTGCTTCCTTTATTATCTCCTTTAGCTTAGGAAACACTGGACCATCCTTTACGAAAGGAAAGGAGAAAGGAGTGCCTCACAATGCCTTGCGGCAGCAACGTATATAAATACAACACCTGCCGAACATTTACGGAAACTTACAATGGAGAAAGAACAAGTTTTGTGGGACTATGAAGATATGTATGTAATACTGTGTAAACATTTTTGGCAGGTGTGGAGAAAAAGATAGGCTTCAAAGTCAGTGCTTTAAAAAATATAACCTTTAGTTCATTTCTTTTTAATCGTTTTTAAATTGGTGGACAGATAAACAATTACATGTTCTCTATTTTTATATTTACTTTAATTTTCAAATTCCTTTTATGTGTCGCATACTTGGCAATAAAAAATAATTCTGATTCTGATTGACCGTGTTTAAGTCATCTGCAGATTTGAGTGAGTGACTATTTTAATACTTTTGTGATGAAGAACATACTCATGGCCTCCTGATGGTTTCAACATGTCTCAACATCATCAAAGTCAACAAATAACAGAGGGTGTGTTCAAAACTGAACAAAAATAAATTAAATATCACATTAATATTGAGTATACCTGCCATTAGCATCAGCAGAGCTCTGATCCTGGCTGCGGGTATATATGTAAATATATATATGTATAGTACTGACTATGTGTGCGTCCTCAGGCTCTGGACTACTGTCACAGTATGGGCATCATGCACCGGGACGTGAAGCCGCACAACGTGATGATCGACCATCAGCTCAGAAAGGTAGGACGCAATCAAGAAGGCTAACTGTGTGACTCCAGGCACATTTACATGAAGTCAGAGCTGTGGATTTTTTTTTATAATTCTTTATTTTTCAGTTCCGAAATGCAGACATCAGGACACATCATATATATGGAAAAGTAACCAAGTTTCCTCAGAAATTCAGGCTTTTCTTTTTCTTATTTAAGTATAAGGAACTAAATACAACATGGGAGAGTTAAGGTGTGCACATAAAATCAACCAAAGATACACCGTCAATAGTCTTGAGAGGCGGAAAGTAGAGAAACAAACAGCAACAAAAACAACTTTGCTGAGATAATATAGCACCCCTAATTCCTTAGATCTTCACCTCCCCAAAATCTGTCTGAAGGGGTTTGACATAATTAAACTGAACTATAACTATAGTTATAACTATAACTAAAACTACATTTAAAAATGCTGTCAAAATTAACACTCCCTGGAGCCCAGAGCAGCGGCCTGTGTTAAAGCCCGATGTGTTTGAATCCATGATAACTCCTGTTTCTCCCTCCTGTGTCTCAGCTGCGTCTCATAGATTGGGGTTTGGCAGAGTTTTACCATCCCGCTCAGGAATACAACGTCAGGGTGGCCTCTCGTTATTTCAAAGGCCCCGAGCTGCTAGTGGACTATCAGGTAACTGTGAAGCAGGTAAACACCAAGAACCTTCGTTATCATCCACCAGTGAATGAGTGTGACTGACTCTGGTGTCCTCCTCAGATGTATGACTACAGTTTGGACATGTGGAGCTTAGGCTGCATGTTGGCCAGCATGATCTTTCTGAAGGAGCCCTTCTTTCACGGCCAGGACAACTACGACCAGGTAACACCAGGGCCGGATCAGGAACCGGCTTAGGAACCGGCTTTATAGCAGCAGAGGGCACTGATTCATCCGAATGGTAGTTTATAACCAGTGCTTAGATCAGAGCAGCGACCACATCACATCTTTGCTTCATCTTTATTCAGTAAATACAAACTGGCAGCCTTTCTCCTCACTCAATGCAACCCACCTATCATTTCCAAAAAAACCCCAAAACAAATATATTGGAAATATAAAGAAAACATAACAACTGCTAAATGTGATTCATCATTAGGATAGGTGATAAAATATTTCTTTTTACTAACCTAAGATAGCTGGTTCATGCTTTGTTTTGGACAAGTCATTAAAGAACTTTCTTTGCTATGATTGTATCTCTAAGTCTCTTTTATAAGGTATTCAAATATAATATATAGTAGGAGTAAAAACTATATTTTAAAACAATTGTAAAGGCAATATATTTGTGCTTAAAAACTGGTGAACATTCATTTTTTATTGTATTAAAAAGAAGCTTAAATTGGCTTCAGTTAAGTGTCATGCTCATTAAATTGTGAATTTTTAATTGTATTTGAGTTAAAATACTGTATATTAGTGTTGGTAAAATCCTTTTTTTAAGCTGTATATTTGCTATTTTTTGTTTCTTAATATATTATTTCTCATTAAGTGTGCCCGACAGTATGGAACAGTGCGGCCCTCAGGCATTAAAAAAAATATGTATGCGGCCCTTTGGTAATCAAAGTTGCCCATCCCTGTGTTAGAGGTTGTAGTTCAATCAGTCAGTCATTTGAGCTGTATACATTAAGTTTGATTGATTGATTGATTGATTGATTGATTGATTGATAGGAGAGGGTGTAGTTCTTGTAATCTGAGCTGCTATCAGAACAGTCAGATGGTCCATGAGGTTGGAGCTCATCCCTGCACCAGGTTAGTCTGACTCGACGTCATTTTGTCAGACCTCTGCTGCAGCCTCCTCATCCCAAACACCGCTGCAGCAGCTCCTGCCATCTCGTGGTGAATGATGGTGTCACCAAACCGCTTCTGCTGACTCTGAGCACCCAGAGGCAGAACGATAACAGTCCAAAGATGAATCCTGAAAAACGAATGAACCCTCGAAACTCAGAGACATTTTCTGCTTCTGACATTTTCAAGACATTTTGTCTGTATTGAACAAATAAAGCTCAAATTCAGAGGATATTTATTTTTAAATAATTTAGAATTATCTTCTCAGTTCCTTAAATTAGCCGAAAATGACAGAGCTACACAGAAATAGACACATTTGGACCTAATGACATAAAATGTCCCATTGAAAACCACTGAAAATGACATTTTTGATTCCACATTTATTTAAACATAAACTAATGCATTTGTTTATGTTAAGATTTCATTTTGGACTACAAGCTTTCAATATTTAATTTTTAGGTTTGTCCACCAGATGGTGCTGTTTTTTCCCATTCAACAAATGATGCAAAATTTCCCTTTTTTTTACTGTTTTCTGCAAAAAAATAACAATATATAATTGAAAATCAACAAATTCTCCTTGAAATGTATTAAAAAGAAATTATTTGCATTTTTTCCCAACTTATGTGAGCATACTGACCTTTAAAGGGCTAAAACCTCCAAAAATGCTATTAATATCTGAATAAATAAAAATAGATGTCAAATAAGGAAAAGTGAGACTTGTTCATTGTCCCACTTTTGCGTATTTTACCTTCATTAAGGAAATTTGTTTTGTCGTAAAGATTCTGTAGGTTGTAATTTTTGTTTGTAGTGAATTTTATTTTTCCTGATACAGAAACATGCTTGTACTACTCTTTGGAGTTTGCTTGTAAACTGATGTTCAGTAAATAGGGTTTCAATAAAACAGTATTTATTTACTTGGAATAAGTTGTTTATTAACTTATAAAACCTGTGTGTTTGTCTTTCAGCTGGTCCGTATCGCTAAAGTCCTGGGCACCGACGAGCTCTTTGGTTACCTGCACAAATATCACATAGAGCTGGACACTCGCTTTAAAGACCTGCTGGGACAGTGAGTATCAGATGCTAAAACAGATGCTAAATAAGGGTTAGAAATATAAAGAATCCAACTCTTCTGCCTGTTTTTGGTCAGCAAGAGCGGGTTTAATTTGATGCTGTTTTTGTATTCATCAGTTATTTAGAGGACACACCCTGCTGTGCCCTTTCTGTGGATTTAAAGCTTTAACACAATCAAAAGGCCAAAGTCTGTACTCACAACCACGTAAAGCAAGAAAGACGACATGTTACTGCTGCCTTCTCTCCCTAACAGGATTTCTAAGTTCTCAGCTCAACACTGTGAGCTTTTTCAAATAACCTAAATATATTAATCAGGTAAATAATAGATAATAACCTAAATGTATGAATGTTTTCAGACAAACCCGTAAGCGCTGGGAGCAGTTCATCCAATCAGAGAACCAACACCTGGTCAGCCCCGAGGCCCTGGACCTGCTGGACAAACTGCTGCGCTACGACCACCAGCAGAGGCTGACGGCTGCTGAGGCCATGCAGCACCCCTACTTCTGTCAGTAACACACAAAACACCCACACACCTGCTGACACCTGAACACAACACCTGTATCATAGCAAAGAAACACCTCACCTGGAGGGCCTCACAGACACTCAGGTCCTTCTCATACAAGTCTGTTATCACTAAACAGTCTGTCTAACCTTGATTTTTGTAATCAAACAGACATAGTCAGGCTTTTATCTGAGCTTTATGTTGATCCTCTAGATTAGATTAGATTATATAGAACTTTAATTATCTCTCTGGAAGACTACCTCAGGTAAATTAAGATTCCAGTCGCACAATTTATAGAAGAAAAAAAGATAGATACAAACAGATATATAAATAAAAATATAAATATGGCTGCTGGCTACTACAGCTTTATTATGGTGAAAACAGTCATAGCTACATTAGAATTAAATTTAATTCTGGCTTTAAGGATTTCTTTTTGGTGGAAACGTAATTTTTGCCCCTCTTTTTACAGTAAAATCTACATTTGTGTTTGGAGTGGGAGGAAATAGTTTGTGTAACTTCTGAATTGTGATTATATTGGTCGTAGAGAGTGCATCAGAACCCGCAACTGCTAATATTTACAAAACAAAAGAAACCCAAAGTCGCTGATAATAAGCAAACCTGGGAACCCTGGTTATGAATGGGTTATGATATATTTAATTTTAATCTGCTGTAGTGATGTCCCCTGTGTATTCAGACTGTGTGTTTGTCGTGTAGATCCTGTGGTGAAGGAACATGCAAACGCCAACACAGACGGCTCCAAGGCCATCAGCAGCTCCAATGCTACATGATGAGCAGACAGCAGGTAACAAACATGTTTGAAGTAAAAGATCTTCAGGTTTTAACGAAGTCTCTGACAGCAACTCCTGATGGTTCACTGAGATAATTATCTGTGTGTGTTGGGTTATTTTTGGATCAAAAAATGAAGGATCATGATTCTAGTTTGCTTTTTAAATCTAAAGCTGAATAAAAGCCTTGGACATAAAGATTGGGTATCATAAATTTACCCCGTGAGAGATAATACAGTATAATTAACTCTGATCACCTTTAGGCTGTGTCCACACATAGGCAGGATTTTTTAAAACTGAGCTCTTCTTCTTTGTTTTAAAAAAATCACCGTCCACAGAAACACAGTTTAACAGATTTATTAGACCACCAACCAGTGTGAGGTTTACACCCTAAATTAACAGCATTAATTAACAGAATCATGTTTATGTTTCTGTGACGGTTCATACACCAGCATGAAGCTCTTGGACTAAAATGATGTTTTTAATGTTAAAATGTAATTATTATTGTTACCCATTAATTTTCACATTTACTGTTTCACAAAAAAACAGTAAACTAAAAAAGTAACTTTTTTATTCCCCAAGAAGAAATTCAGTTTTTTCACTTGCTCGTTTACCTGGTATAGCAGCACAAATAAAAACTGGACGAAAATGTTTGACAGAGACTTAATCCAATCAGACATAATTTGGTCATGTAGAAAGTAGAGACAAGTTAGGAGTATATCCAATCACAGCTACTTTGGTTGTGTGGAAAGGTTGGATGAGTTAAGAGGGACATCCAATCACAGCTGCCTTAGCTTGGTGGTGGTGATGGGATAATTTGTGGAGCGATCCAATCAAAGCTCCTCTCTTTATGAATTGATATATTCATGTAGAGCAGGTTCACTGTTTGTTGTCAGTTCTGGTATTGTAACTGAGATGCTCTGCCAGGTAGCCTAAATAAAGGTGACTGCATTTCACACAAAAGTTCAATTTGTATCTGTTCATTTATACATTCAAACTTCACTAGCATTCAATAAAGAGTTGTTACATGTTTCATTTTGTCCAAGTGTAAAACATGACTTCAGAAATTCAAGGAAACATTAAAAAAATGCCTTACCCTTTACACTTCATATTTTCATCGACTAAATTTAAAGTAGATTTCGTCGACTAAAATGTTGTGACATTTCATCAACTAAAATTTGACTAAAATTAAAACAATTTAGATGACTAAATTATGACTAAAACTGAAAGATATTTTAGGCAAAAGACTATAGCTAAAACTAAATTCACACTGCTTCACGTTGAGGTTTAAAAACTGTCTTTTCTGGATTTTTCCGCTGTAATAAATTTGTTTTTGATTTTATTCCAGGAAGAAGAATCTTTGTTACCTCAACGTGTGACCTTTTCGTGGCAGAGCTCTCTGCCTCCACATCGACAGCCATACAGGAGCAAGATGTCAGTTTAACACAAACACAGATTATACGTCTCCCTGCAGCCCGGGGATCTGTGCTGCTGGGTCCACGTCACAGATAACCACGATCTGGACTCAGGTCTGACCCCCTCCCCCCTTTCCTTCCCCTCCCTCTCCTGTCGTCCCCTCCCTCCTGTTTTAAAGCGTGAGCAGAGTGACTGTGGTTGGATCGTGTCACGCCGGTGTTGTGCTGTAAAGACGTTTGTCGGTCATTACGACGCTGAGCTGAGCTGAGATCCAGCTCCAGGTTTTAGCTGGGAGCGGCTCGGAGGCTCCGCTCTGCTCTGATAGAACAAAAGCTATATTAAGAGAATAAACCATTTTTATTTAAAGGACTTACCGTGTCCGTCTTTATTGACTCCAGCACCTGAAGGGCAGCCCGGTCACTTTGAACAGACGTCTGCAGAGGACTGAAAGGCTTAGACCGAGTCAGCAGCAATGATATAAAAAGGAGAAAAGTCAAAATTGGCAAGGATGTAGGGATTAGGGATTTACCAGGTCACAGGTAAATACGATCTGATTCATCATCACGGATCACGAGACTCATGTCACCGTTACTGTACCACATGGGTTCAGAACTTAATATATGCATGTTCTTTATATAAGCCTGAAAATAAACTACACACTGGCCACTTTATTAGGTCACCTGCTTGTTAGTGAAACTATCCAATCAGCCAAGCACATGGCAGCAACTCGGTTCATTTAGGCATTAGAGTGGAGAAGAAAGGTGACCTTGAACATGGCGTGGTTGTTGGTTTAGTGTCCCAGAAACTTCCAGTCTCCTGGGATTTCCATGCACAACCATCCAGAGTGGTCTGAAGAAGAGAAAATATCCAGCAGCTCTCTGTTCTGAAAGTGGAAGACCACACCAGGTGCCACTCTTGTCAGCTAAGAACAGGAAACTGTTCAGGCTCATCAAAACTGGACGACAGAAAGTTGTAAAAATGTCTCCTGGCCTGATGAGTCTAAATTCAGATGGTAGAGTCAGAGTTTGGTGTGAATATCATGAAAGCATGGATCCATCCTGCCTTGGATCAGTGGTTCAGGCTGCACTTTGGGCTCCTTAGTCCCACCTGAGCATGGTTTAAACCCCACAGCCTACCTGAGTATTGCTGCTGACCACGTCCATACCCTTATGACCACAGTGGACCATCTTCTGACGGAGACTTCCAGCAGCTCCATGTCTCAAAGCTCAAATCATCTCAGACTGGACAATGTTCTCTGTACTCCAGTGGCCTCCACAGTCACCAGATCTCAATCCAATAGAGCCCCTTTGGGATGTGGTGGAGCAGGAGATTCTCATCATGGATGTTCAGCAGCTTTGTGATGCTGTCATGGAGATATGGACCCACATCTCTCAGCAGCTTGTTGAATGTAAACTTCTGTCAGTGGTGTGAGGAGAAGGATTCTCCAATACTGTGGGAGGTCTACCTACCTGAGGTCATGCTCAGTGATGAGAATGAACCAGCTAAGTGTCCGGAGGGTTTTATCATGGCTGCTTTTACTGGAAGAAGATGACTGACCTTCAGCAGCAACAGCAGACGAGCCCATACTCGAAGATGCTGATTCATGAGGCCTCAGAGGAAATCTTTGTTTAAAACTTACATTTTCTTTATTTTTTTTTCTTTTCCATGGAAAGAAATTTAAGAGGTGTTGATGGTGTATCAGTGTTTAAAGTGTAATGATGAGAGAAATCTGAATAATTTAGATTTTTCATGAAAGCTTGATCAGAAATCTAGTTATTCTGTATTGTAGAATACTGATTTATAAATATTTAAATATATATCCAAACATCTCCTGAATATCTATTCGGTGTTTGTAATCTACTAAATATCTGAGGTTATTTTTCCGACTTTTATATGAAATCAGATTTGTTTTCTTCACTTTAACATTCCAAGTAAACTAGATACACTGCATAATGTTTATGTCAAGAAAAGATGTTAATTAACTTTAATTACTGTATGAAAATATCCAACAAGTATGTCTTTTATTTTTGTGTAACATGCTTATTTCGTTGAGGAAAGTCAATTTATTAGGTTGTGTGAGAACACAGTGAGGAAAACACATTTAAGAAGAAAATGTCATTTATAAGCTTGAAGTTGTGATATTTTTAAGTGTTTCAAGATCATCTCTTTATTTCTGACCCTATGATCTGTTGTAAACTCCACTATTGTAAATCATAAAGTGAGATATAAATCATCAATTTATTTAAAATAAATAAAAAAAAAACTTATTGTACAATTCTTATTAATATACAAATGGTTAAAAAGTCCACAAAATGACACATTTATCTTTACACAAACTTTAATATGACTTCAAAAGATTATTTTACGCATTTATTTATAGAATTATATATTGTCAGTTCATTTTTGGATTTATTTACTTATTTGGATTTTTTTGGCACAGCATACTTTGTGACAGATTTATATAGAAAAATAATATATTAGTCATACTTTAGCATGATGAAAATTATCTTTGAAGATTTAACAGAACTTACTTTCGTAAAGTTGTGGGTTATGTAAGTATAAAAAAATTACAAAATACTCCAAACTTTTGCATTAAAAATATTAATTATACATTTTATTTATGAAGTGCTATTCAAAAACACTGGAAAACACCAGAAAAATGTAAAATAACAGCACTGACGGACAAAAAAAAAAATCATAACACAGTTAATAACATTTCAATACAACCCCTCAGCACAGTCACACATTTAAAGCTGTTGAAATAGTTGTGTGAAACAAAATTATGTCGAAAAAGTAAGATGTTTTATCTGTGTATTTTATAGTTATTTTGAATATTTATACACATTTTTTAATTACAAAAATTGTTTAAAAAATAAAAAGTAAATAAAAAATATACAAGTAGCCAGATCTCAATCCAATAGAGCATCTTTGGGATGTGGTGGAGCAGGAGATTCTCATCATGGATGTTCAGCATCTGTGTGATGCTGTCATGAAGATATGGACCAACATCTCTGAGGGATGTTTCAGCAGCTTGAAGAATTAAGGAGCTCTGAAGGTGAAGGAGGTCGAGCCTCGACGAGAGAGGTGTACCTAATGAAGTGGCCGGTGAGTGAATGTCTTTGTGAAAGATTATTCTGCTCTTGGATGGACTTTAGAGTCAAACTGGGTTTTGCTAAAACTTTAAAAATCATCAATAAATGTGTTTTTATTTATCTTTTCGAAAATTAATTTATAAATTGCATGTTACTCTTTTTTTAACCATCAGGCCCTTCCATGACCAAGTTGGGCCTTTATTTTTTACTATTTGCTCTCGTCTTGTCAGTTTTGATGCTGAGATGAGGATATCTGACAAAGAGGTTCATTTTTAATTATATTTTGAATTACAGCATCCACACTGTACTAAACATTTTCTACTGTGTAGATTAAAAACTGACAGTCTGAACCCTGGAGCCGTTTGTGGCCCCATTGACTCTCATGAAAACCACGTTTTTTCATTCTACTGCTATTACAATACAGAAATATAAAATCCTGTTAATTCCTCTGTAATCTTGTCTCTCAGCAGAGAAAAACTGCAAACACAAAAAAATCGATAGATTACATGTTTTCATGTTTGCAGAGAGGCATTGTGCAAAATGATTACCCTGACTGAACTGATACGATATAACAGTGACTGTAGGACAGTGAATTTATTTGTTTTCAACTAGTTTGAATTTTCAGTTGCTGCTGATCACTGACATATCTCAGACTGATAATCTCAGTTCAAAAATGCCATTTTGCTTTCATCAAATAGAAAATAATTAACATTTTGTGTAAATAATGTTTCACCGTGTACATAAATTGGCATTAACAGGGTTACAATGAATAAAAATAAAAGAGAATTCACATTTTTTAGAGTTAATGACCAAATAAAATACAAAAAGTTTTTTTTAACATGTTTAATATTTTAAATATGTCCAATGTCCTAAAAGGACCTTAATTGAATAAGTGTGAGGTTTTTGACTTTTTTGTAAGTCCACAAAAAGTAATAATCTATCAAAATCACTGTTGTTGCTGATCATTGACATAATCATCCAAGACTGGAAATCCCTGCACACTGTGCTTTCATCAATTAGAAAATAAGTTAATTTTTTGTGAAATAAAAGTGACATAATGTAAATAAAATGGCACTTAGAGGGGTAAAATTATGAAAATAAATTTATGTTTATGTATATATAATTTTAATTTTATTCGTGTGCAATATTTCTGAATATATCCTAAAAGGGCTTTTAGAGGGAAATTGTTATTTTTTTAGAGAAGGGGCTGACGGTTGAATATTTTTTATCTTTATTTTATTTTTTATTTTACTTAATATAAGGGCATATTACTCAAATTTAATGGCAGTGTGTGTGTCTGACTGGTTGTGTGTGTTGCTGGAAAAAAAATGTTTTTACATCACAAAGTTGGAGCATCATGACATATTCTCACATATTTTCCTTTATTTTAGTTTTATAACACATTTCAAACTCATGAACTGTACATAACAGAACGATATAAACCATGAATGTACTTAAAAATAATTAAACCTCTAGTTTATCATTTTCACACATGCGCAAGTAGTTAGGCAGCATGTAAAGAAACATTTAACCCGTTGGTAATACGTATTTTGATTTAACATCAAAATTATAATATTTAGAGGGACATATAACTCATTATTTCTCCATTCATTTTTTATTTAGATTGCAAAGCAAGATGATCAAAACATGTTGTGGAACTGAATAATTTAGAAAACGTAGATTATTTTATTTAATTTTCATCCTGGAGAATTGTGCGTCAAAAACTACATTCGTAATCTCATACCCAAACGTCTCAGTCTCCGATCAACGTCCACTCGTACGTAATGACGTAGCAAGAGCGTCATTCACCACGTTCGGCAGCGTCCTGCGTCATATCTTCCAACACATCCGCCGCTTCCTGGCCGGCCCAGGCAGCCCCAGGCCCCGCTCCACACTGAACCGTTACCCGCCGAGCACCACCTCCTGCCGGGACACACCGAGCTCTTCCGCCCGGGCTGCAGGGAACCGAGGGCGGATGAAGAGGCTTGGAGGTCCGCTAACCTCCGAGGAAGAGCCGGGAGCCGCTGCTGGGTGAGTTTGTGTCTCTGAGAGTTAAAGAAATGAAGAAAGAGACTGAGGAATGAGCACAATGAATCAGTGCTGAGCCTCCTGGAGCTCAACGAGGAAAAATAAAAACAGGTTTTATTTTCAGAAGAGGATAAAAGACGAGAGAAAGTGAACAGAGCAGAAGCAGAAACAGAGTTCAGATGAAGATTTCTTCTTATTATAGAGTTTAATCCAAGCTGCTGCCATTTTTATTTCAGCCATTTAATATTATTGTTATTATTACTATTACCACCATAGTTATTATTATTATTATTATTGTTATTGTTGTGTGTTTACTTGCTAGTCCAGAAGCCTTGTTGTTCATGTCCTGTTCTCTCTCAGGTAAATGCTCACCTGGCTGCTCTGTCCACAGCTTCAGGGTGGAGGAAGGCGTGGCCTGAGGAGGGTGGAGCCTGAGGTGTGGTTGCCGTGGTGATGGTGTTGGACTCAGCAGAGGTCTTCATGAATCAGGTAGACGGCGTCGGGAGTAGCGGGGAGCGCAAATGCACCGCCACGCCGAGGCCGCCTCCCAAGAGGTGTGATGTCACTAAGAAGGAGAGGTCCGCCCACAACGGACTTCCTGTTCAGAGCAACAGCAGCCAGGGGGCGCTGAGGAGGTCATCAACATCTGTGTCGTCGAGGGGTGGGGACCACTCCAAGACCGCCACTTCGCCGCCCCCTGAGCCTGGAGATGACCCCTCAGCTCCTGCAGCGGTCCCGAGAGCAGACGACAGTTCGGCCTCCGTGGCGCAGCGGCTCGGCCGCCCCCTCGCTCCCCGCCCGCAGCCTGACCAGCCCCAGCCTGGGCGGCGGCGGCGGCTGGATGCGTCGTAGTGAGAGCACCTGCTCCGTTAATTACCCCATGGGGACGCGAGCAGGGCGGGGCCAAATGAGACCCGCCACCTCCCTGCCACACATCGCCAAGGGGTCAGGGGTCGGGTCGCTGCCTGCTCCCCCCAGGCCTTGCCTCCTGTTGGCGCTCCGACCTTTGAACCTTGAGCAGGAGAAGCAGACCTTCTTCCTGTCCGACTACAAGTACGATCCGCAGTTTGAGTACGCCCAGCCGGAGCCACGGAGCGTGCTCGATAAGTACAGGGAGGGCTCGGGACTCTTCCTGCAGCAGGTACCAAACATCAGGAGAACTCCAGCCTCCTGCACACTGAGGCAGAGATGTCCTCAAACATAATGTTAGCTGCAAACTGACCTTTGACCCCAACCTAGGCCTCAATCTGGCCTTCTAGCACCCGAGTATTTAACCCCTCAGACCCCTCAGTACCTGAAAGAGAAAAGGTCCGAAGGTAAAGGCAGAGGGTCAGGAGCAGAGCTGTAAGAGACCCTCGAAGGAAACTTCAGATCAGAGGTGGTGATGAAAATGATGATGATGATGAGGTGTGAGACAGTGGTATTAATGAAGATGAAGATGATGCTGAGGTTTACAATGTTGATTTTAATAAAGATCTTGACGAAGATAATGCTGAGGTTTAAAATGTTGATTTTAATAAAGATCTTGACGATGAAGATGAAGATGAGGCTGATGTTTAAAATGTTGATTGTGATGAAGATCATGATGACGAAGATGATGCTGAGGTATAAAATGATTGTGATGAAGATCATGATGAAGATGATGCTGAGGTATAAAATGTTGATTGTGATGAAGATCATGATGACGAAGATGATGCTGAGGTTTAAAATCATGATTGTGATGAAGAGCATGATGACGAAGATGATGCTGAGGTTTAAAATGTTGATTTTGATGAAGAGCATGATGACGAAGATGATGCTGAGGTTTAAAATGTTGATTGTAATGAAGAGCATGATGACGAAGATGATGCTGAGGTTGAAAATCATGATTGTGATGAAGAGCATGATGACGAAGATGATGCTGAGGTATAAAATGTTGATTGTGATGAAGATGATGATGATGATGAGGTATAAAATGATTTTGATGAAGATCGTGATGACGAAGATGATGCTGAGGTATAAATTGATTTTGATGAAGATCATAATGATGAAGATGATGCTGCGGTATAAAATGTTTATTGTGATGAAGATCATGATGACAAAGATGATGCTGAGGTTTAAAATCGTTATTGTGATGAAGAGCACGATGACGAAGATGATGCTGAGGTTTAAAATGTTGATTGTAATGAAGAGCATGATGATGAAGATGATGCTGAGGTGTAAAATGATTGTGATGAAGATCATGATGACGAAGATGATGCTGAGGTTTAAAATGATGATTGTGATGAAGATCATGATGACGAAGATGATGCTGAGGTATAAAATGATGATTGTGATGAAGATCATGATGACGAAGATGATGCTGAGGTTTAAAATGATGATTGTGATGAAGATCATGATGATGATGATGATGCTGTGGTATAAAATGATGATTGTGATGAAGATCATGATGATGAAGATGATGCTGTGGTATAAAATGATGATTGTGATGAAGATTATGACGATGACCAGGTTAAAAATTATGATGATGATGAAAATGATGAGTATTGAAATTATGATGATGATGATGATGTTTCAAATGATGATTGTGATGAGGATGGTGATTTTTATGATATTGTATAATGTATTGCGAGTTTAGTGATGATGATGATGGTGTAGATACAGTCATTAATGAAGATGATGATCGCAATGGTGATGAAGATAATGATACTGATGAAGAAGATTATCAGCAGGTATAAAATCATGATGAAGATGTAGTTGATCATTCATGATAATGAAGATGGTGGTTGATTTAATGATGGTGATAGCGGATATGAAGAAGATGAGAATGATGAAGATGACTGATCATGATGACGTTGACAGTGAAGCTGATTATAAAGATGAAGATATGGTTGTGGATGATGATGATGGCAGAAGTTATGATGAAAATCATGATAGCAATAATAATGTTGATCATAAAAGTGATGATGATGCTGACAATATAGACAATTTTGATAAAGATGATGATGAGGTTCAAATGATGATGATGATGATGAGGTTTGAGACGATAGTGATGATGAGGTTTGAAATTCTGATGATGATGATGATGTTTGAGACGATAGTGATGATGATGCTGAAGATGATGCCCCTCTGTGGCCCCCCTGTGCCCCCCTGTGGACACTGTATGTAGTGAGGAACATGAGGACATAATAAATGTTATAGGGCTGGGGATTTTTATTTAAGATCAGGCTTAAATATACATAAGATTATTGATAAAATTGATTTTCATGCATTGCTTTTTTTTTTTTGCAGTGCCAGATTAATAATTTAGTACCCTTTGACGTAATCAGAGGATATAAATTTCCTCTCCCAAAGGCTGCTATAAAAGCATAACAGATAATTATTTTTTGTACTTTTTTGCCCAAATTATTTATGTTATTTTAACCCTTTAAATGCCAATTTGATTACAGGATGTCACTGTTTTTATGAAAAAAATACACAAAAATGAGTTGTTATCAAAATAATAAATGTTGGAGGGCTGGAGATTTTTATTTAAGTGCAGTCTTAAATATACACAAAATTAGTAAAAAACATTGATTTTCATGCATTGTTTTTTTTTTGTTTTTTTTTTTAATTGCAGTGCCAAATTAATAATTTACTACCCTTTGAGGTAATCAGAGGACTCCCAAAAGCTGATATAAAAACATAACAGATTGATATGTTTTTCATACTTCTTTTGCTCAAATCATTCAATCAACTTCAGTTATAATAAAAAATACCAAATATGTAATTATTTATATTATTTTAACCCTTTAAATGCCAATTTGATTACATGATGTCACTGTTTTTATGAGAAAGAAAAAACACATCAAATGAGTTATATCCAATATAATAAATGTTAGACTGCTGGGGATTTTTTTCAAAGATCAGGCTTAAATATGCGTAAGATTACTGATGAAACTGATTTTCATGCATTATTATTTTTTTTTTTTTTGCAGTGCCAGATTCATAATTTACTACCCTTTGAGGTAATCAGAGGACATAAATATCCTTTTCTAACAGCTGTTATAAAAACATAACATTTTAATATTTTTTGTGCTTTTTTTTGCTCAAATCATTCAATCAACCTCCGTTCTAATAAAAAATACCAAATATGTAATTATTTATATTATTTTAACCCTTTTAATGCCAATTTGATTACATGAAGTCACTTTTTTTATTTAAAAAAAAAAACGCATCAAATGAGTTGTATCCAATATAATAAATGTTGGAGGGCTGGAGATTTTTATTTAAGATCAGGCATAAATATACATAAGATCAGTAAGAAAAATTGATTTTCATGCATTGTTTATTTTTGCGGTGCCAGACTCATAGTTTACTACCCTTTGAGGTTATGAAAGGACATAAATATCCTGTCCTAAAGGCTGCTATAAAACATAACAGATAAATATTTTTTTGTACTTTTTTTTGCTCAAATCATTCAATCAACTTCAGTTATAATCAAAAATACCAATTTTGTAATTATTTATGTTATTTTAACCCTTTAAATGCCAATTTGATTACATGATGTCACTGTTTTTATGAGAAAGGAAAAACACATCAAATGAGTTATATCCAATATAATAAATGTTAGACTGCTGGGGATTTTTTTCAAAGATCAGGCTTAAATATGCGTAAGATTATTGATAAAATTGATTTTCATGCATTTTTTTTTTTTTTTGCAGTGCCAGATTCATAATTTACTACCCTTTGAGGTAATCAGAGGACATCAGAGGCTGTTATAAAAACATAACATTTTAATATATTTTGTGCTTTTTTTTGCTTAAATCATTCAATCAACCTCCGTTCTAATTAAAAAATACCAAATATGTAATTATTTATATTATTTTAACCCTGCCAATTTGATTACATGATGTCACTGTTTTTATGAAAAAAAACACATCAAATGAGTTATATCCAATTTAATAAAACTCATTTTTTGTTTGTTTTGTTTTGTTTTGTTTTGTTTTGTTTTTTCAAAAAAACACTGACATGTAATCAAATGTAATCAAATTGGCATTTAAAGGGTTAAAATAACATGAATAATTAAATATTTGGTGTTTTTGATTGGAACTGAAGTTGATTAAATGATTTGGGCAAAAAAGTACAAAAAAATATGAATCTGTTATGTTTTTATAGCAGCTTTCGGGAGAGGACATTTGTGTCCTCTGACTACCTCAAAGGGTAGTAAATTTGGCCCCAGTTAACCTTTGACCTCTGAAAAACATCAAACTTTGAATTTTAAGACTTTTCATGAAAATCACCTTCCTATAAAAAATCATTCCATATTTAGTAACACTGCCAAAATAAGGGCCAACATTTGAGCAAAAAATTGCCTGAAAGGACAAAAATGTCCCTGTTTACCCACAGGAGTTAAGTGTATGCAAGGTTATTTTGTACTATTGCACAGCACTTTGGTCAACCGAGGGTTGTTTTTTAAACGTGCTCTACAAATGAACTTTGAATTGACTTGACTTCATGATGATGATGATGATGATGATGATGATGATGATGTTAATGGCTTCCTCTTGCTCTGCAGGCGGTGGGCATCATGGAGTGCGTCCTGAGGAAGTTTGGCTCCTATGAGAACTTCGAGGAGGTGACGGGCGGCAGCGTTCTCCCAAAAAGTCAGATTTGGGCGTCAGTTCGGAAATACCTGCAGAAGGAAGGCTGCGTGGGAGAGGTAAGACCCGGATCAAAGAACTGGGGCAGAGGAACTGCATCAGGCCTCTGATCCGGTTTAGAAGAGACCAGAAGAGCCTTTCTGGTCTTTGCACAGAGTTTATTAATGTGTCTACAAGGTCCTGGTGACTGACCGTGTCCAAGACTGAACGTGAAAACCAAACTGTAACTGTAAGAGCCTCAAGCTACCATTCGAGACATCGTTGGAGATCTGTTGTAAATATGGTTGATTGCACCCTGGAGAGGTTTTTGTTGAAGAGTCTAACAACTGCAGGAAGGAAGGACCTGCAATAACTCTCCATCAAACAGTTCGGGTGGAGCATCCTGTCCCTTCCTTAGCGCAGCCATAGGCATCAGTCATTTGGTCTCCACCACACACAAATCCTTCATGTGTGAGCTATTGTAACCCCAGTTATTTTCAGTAGTATAGAAAATTCTCACAAAGCACCATCCGTATTCGTCTGAGATTTGCAGAGAGACGCAGCAGACCTTCGCGAGGATAAAAAAAAACCGTGTAGCTGCTGTAAATTTGCATCTGTGCCAAGTTGAAGCTCCGACCCAGAGTTTGCTTTTTCTTCTGATAATACCTGTGGTGAGTTAGAAAACTTGTTTGCTTGTTTAACCCTGTGATTATCCAATGTAATAAATATATGCAAGGGGGGCGTTTGATTGTTTCGGAAAGTGGACATGTCCTCAAATCACTCTACACTCAACGTGCTAACATAGCGAGTTTACTGTTGTTACAGTTTGCCATGGTTAAAACTCTCTGTCAGGAAAACATACATTTTTCTCCTGATGTAATAATATCAAATCCAGTTAGAATATGGGATGCCAGATGAGTTTGAACACTTTTGGAACAACATTTTGAAGCTGTTTGGCCTTTTCTTAGAAGTGCCTCAGTCGGGATGGAGCAGAGCTAACGTTTATTATCACTAATAGACTAACCGTCTCTGGGCTGATATATTTGACATGCTGATTTCAACATGATATTCAACATTGTTGGGGGTTCATAATTCATATAAAAGTGTCGGCCCAGCTCTCAAGAGGTTTTTATTCAATACATGACAATCACATAAAACATGAAATAGGTCTATGTATTTTAGAGTAGCCATACCGACAGTAAAATCAATTATAGTCATCATCCTAAGCACTTCTCAAAAGTCACTTTTGCCAGTAGCTGTCACCTTCACCCCAAAAGACCCCAGCCTCCTCAGCAGATAGAGTCTGCTCTGTCCTTTTTTATAAAGTGCGGTGGTGTTCTGAGTTGGAGCGGGATGTTTCTCCAACATATATTTTATTGCAGGGACATTGTAAAATATAAATCCATTTTTTGATTTACATGTTAAAAAGTTTTCCCAGCTCGCTCACAAAAAAGGCAAACACAGACACATGACCTTGTTGGAGGAAGTAATGATGGCAGAGTGTCCACAGGTGATGGTGACGATGATGATGATGATGATGATGAAGGTGTCTCTCTCTGCAGGTGGTGGTGCGTCTCTCGGACGAGCTCCTCTCTCAGGCTGTCATGGTGGTGGAGAGCTGTCGTCCCACTCTGACCATCAACCTGGCGGGAGCTCGGCAGCACTGGCTGGAGGGGATGCTGAGGCACGAGATCGGTACGAAGACTCTGTCTTTATCAGAATCAGAAACACTAAATAAATCACCGAGGGGAAATCCAGTCGTTTCAGTTGCTTTCATACACAGTAAAGCAGCAGAAGTATCAGATAAAAACGTTAAAATAGATAACAGTATGGATGCAACGTATTAGATTTTTGAAGATCTCCAATATGCCGATATTTTTTATTTCATTATCACCGATACCAATACTGATATTTCTGGTCTAGAGCACAAGCTGTACTTAACAAAAATGGACTTGTTTCGGTGTTACAGTATATTTTTGCAAGGAACAGATGTAGAAGAAGAATAACAGCATTTAACTGTAGCAAAAATGAAACCCTTGATTTTTAAATATACCCATGCAGTGATGACAAGGTGCACAAATAGTGTACATTTGTGTGACTTGCCGATATACCAGCAGATATATGGCCGATATGTGTGGCTGATATAGTGGCTGTAAATATCTGCAAAATTTTCAACATTGGCCAATACCCACACTTAACTTTTTAGGCTGATATCGGCCGATTCCAATATCAAACCGTTAATATCGTGCATCCCTAGATAAGACCCCTTAGGAATAAATGGGAAACAGATCTTTTTTTTTAATATTTATTTTTTTATTGGGATATATTTTTTAATTCATAGATTCTTAAAAAAAAGGCAAAGATTTGCACAGAAATAAAATGATCACTTATAACTCATAAAATGAGTTATACGTGATTTTTAATCACAAAAGAGAGATTCAAGTTCATCAGTGTTCCTTTTCAACCCAGATCTGTTCTCATGGGCCATGTCCTCTAGGGTCACTTCAGTCTTTGTGTTAAAAGAGAGGCAAAGGGTCCCTTTAGTTACTGAAAGCAAACACAGAAGTAACATTGAGGCAATCTGACAGTGTTAAATATGTTGTATATCTTTGCTGACATAGTGCTCACTCGGGGGCACTATTTTACTCAACTTTTTTATATATATATATATATATATATATATATGCAAATACATACATCCAATTCATTTGAATCAATTCATATGCCTAAACAGGGACATAGATATATATGCATTAATATTAGGGAAACAGATCTTGTTGAAATAATTTTAGAAGAAATTTGGCAAAGGATTATACAGAGGACCTATTCTTCCTCTATATGTCTATGGCACACTGTCATTGGTTCGAAGATAAATTAGCTGAATTTAAGAAAGATCTCGACCCAACCTGTGATCGCCGTAAACTTGCTCCTGCCACTCTATCACACACGTTCTGGACTTGTCCCAAGATTTATGGGCTTTGGTGTTTTAAGACTTTTCCAGAATATGTGGGAAGAGTTGATCCATCTCCAGTAACTTCATTGTTTGGGGTGGACGCTCAGGTGTGTTTATCTGACGATGTAGAATAATGACAGATGATGAAGAGAATTATGTGTCTCCACCTTCAGGCACTCATTACCTGCGCTGCGTGAACAACAACCTGCAGCCCTGGGCGTCGTCTGAAGGCAGGAAGCAGTTCGGCCTCAAACCGGCCAATCCCACAGAGGAGGGCCTGGCCAGCCTGCACAGCGTGTTGCTACGGAAACAGCCGTACCTGTGGCGCGCGGCGCTGCTGTACTACACGGTGTTCCACGCCGCCAGCATGAGCTTCAGCCAGCTGTTCAGACACATCGAACGCTTTGTCCAGGACCCCGACGTCCGCTGGGAGTACTGCCTGAGGGCCAAGAGGGGCCAGGCCGACACCTCGCAGCCAGGTGGGCGACATTTCTCAGTCTGATGTGGATCAGTTCAAGATCCACGGTTCTGGGTTACAAGTTAGCATGAAGGAGCCTCATGGATGAGATTTCCCTGCAGGTCAAATCAGAAAATCAGACTCCTGAGGTTGAAGTTTGAATCCTAAAGGTGCGTTCACACCGAACGCAACCTGGCGACCGAGAACGCGCCGCCCTCCAGAGTCGCGTGAACTGTCCATAAAATAGCTAATTTTGTCACCTTTGCATCGCTCAGTGACGTCACGCCCGCTTGAGTTTCCCTGCAATCATATAAAACAATTCTGTCTCGAGTGTCGTCACACAACCACAAAACGCTGATTGGCTGCCGCAGCACAGCCACGTTCGTGTATTTAAATGATGCCAACATTACTGGTTTTAGTTCCTCTTTAAATATCTTATAAAATTCAGATGGGAGCCCATCACTGCCTGGTGACTTGTTGTTTTTTGCTCTTCCAATTGCAGCCCCTATCTCTTCCTCTTTAATGTCAGAGTTTAACTCTGTTCTGAGTCTCCCCAGATCCAACTCCTCTAAAAATGTGTTTATATTCTCTTCACGGCTGCGTGTACAGTGCCTTATAGTATTCCTCAAATGTCCTCTCTATCTCCTCTGGCTGTCTTAGTAGCTCGTTGGTTTTGGGGTTTCTAATTTTATGAATGGTGTTTAATGTTTGTTGTGTCCTAATCCTTCTGGCCAATTGTCTGCTTGCTTTAGGTCTCCCTTCATAGTATGTCTGCTTCACAAACCTAGCTTTCTTTTCCACCTCTGTTAATAGTATCTTATCAATCTTTCCTCTAATCTCCTTAACCTTTTTAAGTGTCTCTGGGTCATTCATCTTTTGATGTTGTCTTTCTAACTCACTTCATTGTCCATTTAACTGTGGTATTGTTCCAGTTTGTTTGTTTTTTTTTATGAATGTTATTTGCGCTGTTAATTTCCCTCTAATTACTCCCTTTAGTGCGTCCCAAAGAATGGTTGGATCCACTTCTCCATTATCATTTTCTTCTCTGTACCTGATTTTATCTCTCTTTACTTCTTCCACTACTTTTGGGTTATTCATTATGCCAACATTTAGCCTCCAAATTGAGTTCCTCTTTCTACTAGTTAGGTTTACTGTGAGGTATATGGCACTATGGTCAGATAAATCTGTTACACCTGTCTTACAGTCCTTTACCCTGTGAATGTCTCCTTTTGAAATAAGAAAATGGTCTATCCTAGAATACGTTGAATGCGGATATGAGAAGTGTGTGTGATTTCTATCTAGTGGATGCATATCCCTCCTTATATCTGTGATTCACAGTTCTTTTAGTTCTAAATTCATATACCTTGAGATATGTGTCCTAGTCTTCCTTGTGCTTGTTGTATCTAAATCATAGTTCAAGACCACATTAAAGTCCCCTTGCAAATCAAAACTCCCTCCATTTCCATTGCTATGATATCAAATAGAGCCTCAAAAAAATTTCTTTCCACTGTCTGGTAGTGCATATACATTAATTAGTGTAACCATTTGTTCTTCCAATTTCCCCTTAACTACTGCATATCTTCCCTCTTTGTCATACATTTCATTGATTTTTTCAAGTTTTACTGAGTTCCTTATTAGTGTGGCCACCCCTCTCCTATGATTGTGCTGAAATGAGCTAAAGAATGCATTGCTGTCACCATATCTTTTCAGTTTCTCATGTTCTTGAAGTGACATATGGGTCTCTTGTAGAAAAATGATCTGCATCTCCTCCTTTCTAATCTTTGTTAGTACCTTCCCTCTTTTAATTGGATTGTTCATACCATTGACGTTTAATGACACCATTTTGATAAGCCTATGCTGCATTAGATTTTCTTTTTGTTCCTTTCTATTCCCCCTCACGAAAGTAATAAAACATCAGCAACCGCTGAAGTAAACCGGCTTAACAAGCAAACAGAAAAAGTCCAAACTTGGTCTTCCAAGGCATTTGGGGGTTTCAAACTATCCCCCTGTCCCCTGCTGGTGGGTGGGGGGTGAGGCCTCTCCTAGTGAGAGGGCCCCCCCTAGTAGCGGAGCTCTCCTTTATGGTTGGTCTCCCAAGCTCACTATAAGTGTCCAGCATGTTTACAAACAAACAAACAAGGCTCCCAGCCTGAGCTTTCTTCATATCGTCTTATTAGTTAACAACCCTCATTACTTACATGTGTGCAACGGGTAATACAATAAGCCTTTCTGCCTTTGAACAAACTTAACTGTAACTAACTTAACCAGAAACCAGCCCGCACAGCTCTTTTAAGGCATTTTAGTCTTACTCACCCGCTGGGCGTTCAAGGAGCCCCAAGGTTAATTGTACATTATATAATTCACTGGTTGGCTAGATCAATGTTCTTATCATTGCTTTTTCATCTTGTATCGGCGTAGGTCCTCCTCACTCGTTTCTGGTCCCCCTGTCCTCATTTCCCTGCTCTGGTCCACTTACGTGCTGCTTCCAGTCTCTGTATCAGTGTCGGTCCCTCGTCCCCAGGGGTCCGGCACTGCCATCTTCTCTGCAGCATCGCCCTCGCTGCGTCCTGTGCACTATGATAAACTTGGATGCCCTCGGACCAGTGGACCCTCAATGTGCCCATTGGTGACTGGAACCGGACCCCCTTTTCTTTAAGTATGCTCTTCAGCCCCGCGTACTTCCAACGTTTCAGCGCCACTTCGGCTGCGTAATCCTGGTCAAAAGTTACTCTCTGTCCATCTACTTTCACCGTCTTTTTCCAGGCCATCCTGAGAACACTCTCTTTGACCTTGAATCTCAAAAAGTTCACAATGATCGCTCTCGGGGGCTTATTCAGTGGTGGTTTCAGGTTAACATTCTCTGCCACTCCCAGCTCAACTTATCCACACTGAGCTGGGAGTTTAGTGAGCTTGGAGCTTATGTTGTTGTTCCAGCGAAGTCTTAATAATGTCATGGACATCCGTGCTCCACTCCTCCCGTGTGTTCTTCCAGAATCTCAATATCCTTTCTTTGTGTCCGAAGCTCCATATCCACATTCTGAAACCTTCTGTTAGTTTCCTCTCTGTAGCTGTCTAGCCCTCGATTTATGTCTTCCCCCAGTTTATCCATAAACTCTCTCAATTGTCCCACTTCTTGTGTACTTATTGTCCTCAGTTTGCTTGCCAATTTTGTCCATCTTGACATCCACTTTGCTCTTTCCCGTTTCTATTTTAGCCACTTTAGCTTGTAGCTCTTTCACCCAGCTGGGCTTTTCGTCTTTGCCAGTTAGCTCCTTGTTAGCTTCTTCGTTTGCGCTCTCAGTTGGCTTTTTCACCGGTAATTCTGACCTCGTCTTCCTCTCTCTTAATGCTTTATCCATGTCGATTATTTTCCCGTGTTCGAGTTGTGATTACAAGGGTATTCTTCATTTCTTAAATGTATTCGGCCGGGAGCTCCTCGTTTTAGCTGCCTATCGTCTCATCACCAAGCCGGAAGTTCCATTTAAGTCAGAATTTTGAGAAAAAGTGGAATTCTCAGATTGAAGCTGGAATTCTGAGATAAAGACTCACTTCTGAGATTAATCTTAAAATGCTGAGAAAAAAATTCAAAATGCTGAGACTGAAACAGAACTTTGAGATTGAAGCTGGCATTTTGAGAAAAAGTCAGAATTCTGAGGGTTAAATTGGAACATTGATATTAAAACAAGAATTTAGAGAATTAAGATATAATTTTGTGAAAATTGTTTGAATTCTGGAGAAAAAGTAGAATTTTGAGATCAAATTAAGATTTGAGATTAAAATCAGTTTTCTGACTTTTCTAAATTTAATCTAAATTTTCTAAGACAGTTTTTTTCCAGTGGTTTTATCTTCTTTTATTTGGCACACGGTGATGTCTGTGCACGAGCCCAAGACTCTGTCTGTGTTGTGCACACACTTTTTTCCTGTAATCTCAGGTGTTGAGCTGCAGGTACATCACTGACCCCCTCACAGGTAAAACCTTGTACGTCTGACGCCTGAAAGTTTAAACTCAGGGCAAAGTCAAAATCCTCCCGTGTGATCTCACTGTCATGTTTGTGTTTTGTTCGCCGTCAGGCTGTTTCAGTAAAGATCAGGTTTATCTGGACGGGATCCTGCGAATCCTCCGACATCGCAGGAACATCGACTTCAAGATGCTGACGTCTTTAGGAAAGGTCAGTGTTCACACCTTTAAAAACAAACTCCAAGCCGTGCAGCAGGTTTATATACCTGAACAGATCTTCCTCCTCACCTGTGCAGGTGTCGTTTGAAGACGTGGAGCGGCTGCGGCCCCTGGCGTCCCTCCCGCGGACCAGAATCCCTCACTTCATGAGAGACCAGGAGCGATACCTGCAGCATCTTGATCACATCGTCTCCATCAACGAGCTTGATGATTCTGCGCTGGAGGATCTGCTGCCCTGAACCGCCCTCCTCCTTTAAGCCCTCTTATCTGACTCCGCCCAGCTCCACCTGAAACCAGGAAGAAGGTGGAGGTGGTTCAGACTGTGTACGTAGTGAATATCATTTCAGAGGCTGTGTCTGAAACTGCATACCACATACATACTGCACGTTGGCCCCCTGATCATGTGACCCCATGATACATATCAGCCCTGCTAGTACTCAGATTTGGAGAACATATACTGCGCAGGTAGACTTTAGTAGAGAAGCAAAAAAATGGCACTAATACTACTAGTAAGCCTTATATGCTAAAAATGGGGCGGGGAAAAGCAAATTCAGGCTTCCCATTGGCTTTCAAAAATATTACAACCAACCAGGGTGCTGGATTTGGTTATAATCCCTCCTACTTCATTTGCATTAGGTCTGTTAGTACTATGAGTGAATCTTTTGGCTTTACTAGTACTACTAGTAAACTACTAGTTACATTTTTTAAGTCTACTAGTAGTACTAGAACACAAAATTGTCTACTAGTACTACTAGTACTAGTAACATTTGTGAGCTGTTCTTAAATGCAAATTGCCTGCAAATTAGTAAGGTAGTATATGTGAAGTAGTTGACACAACAGATCCTGGGCCAGTCAGTAGTGCCGAATAAAACTGCAGCTTTGGCAATCACATAAATGCGTTGTCTGACAATGCGATTTCGATCTGAAAACGATAAAGCCCTGTAAGGATATTGATTTTTTTCAAATCCAATATGCTGATATTTCTGAAGTCATCACCCATACTGATATAGAGCTTTACTTTATGAAAATTGACTTGTTGCTTCAGTGCAAGTCTTTTTGTGTGAGGAACAGACTGAAAACAAGAAAAACAACATTGAACTGTTGATTTTTAAATGTACCCAAGCAGTGATATGTGTTTATTTTGCCGTTACTACTGCTGATATGTGAGGCTGATGTATCAGTTGTAAATATTGGCAAAATTTTCAATTTTGGCCACCACAGATGTTCAAACTTTTAGGCCAATATGGGCCATTATTGACATTATACCGATGATATCGTGCATCCCTGAATTTTTCCGTTAGTGGTCTGACATCCTGGTATTTTATCGATCTGTAAAAGTCAGTACTTCCGTAGTTTGAGGTTTTAATAACAGCCTGTGTATGATTTTAACTTATTGGACTGAAGTGTTTAAATCTGATCAGCAGTACTGCTTAATGTCCATAAACAGGTTGTTTACTCACACATTAAAAACACGCGGGTCTTTCACGCCCTCTCTGATCAGCCCATCGTCAGTATGTTCGGTGTGAAGGTGTGCGTTTTCTGACACAGCCGCTCCGTCAGTATTGTTGACGTCTTCTCTGAGGGATTTTTGTAAAACTTGAATAATTTGATCAAAAAGGGACACACACACACACCTCGGTCACCTGTCCGTCTGATGCATGTTTGGCTTCCTCCTGAAGCCCCGCCCCCTTTCCCTCCTATACTCTGAATTTACCTCAGTACTGCATCTCTACCATGTAACCGTCATTATAGCCACACTCACATAATCCAGGACCGCATACTCGTCCATGTACAGACCTTAATCATCACGCTTTATTTATGCAATTACCTGTTTTTGCTTTGACAGAACAGCCTGAATGTCTCTGGTTTTATTAGCTTTATACCTTTTTTAGTTGTGTTTTTGCCTTAGATTGCATTTTTAAAAGGACACCAAGGACACAAGATCCATCCGGTCTGAGAGCTGAGACCATCGATCTGCAGACGAAGTGCCAGTGGACTCAGTGTTAGTGTTAAATATCAGTGTTAAACGATAATCAGAAGTCTTGTTTCTGTATTCACAGTGTCCTTGGTGGTCTTTTCTATCAGTATGCTACTGTGACCTGTCCTGAGCCCCCTCCCCACTCCGAAACCAAACAGACTTTAGCTGAGTGAAAGGAGCAGTTACTGTGAGGAGGTTCCTCCAAGAACCTCAGGTGCTTCCATTAACCCCACTCTTGGAAACTTTTACTCCAGAAGAACCAGACCCTCAAGGTCCAAAATGAAACCCTACATGCACAGAGCTAAGAGTCCTGGCACACTGAGTCTGAAATCCTGTTTGCACACAAACTCAGAAACATATGATCTGCGTTTTTTACATCGGCCTGCCCCATTTTAGATGGACTTTGACCCACTGAGACCTCACGTGAACACCTTGTTGTGCTCATGCTGTGGATTTGAACCACGATACGTGACATACAGACAAAATATGTGCTCACCATCACATAAGGTGAGGCAAATCAAATATCTCAATTATAACACGCACCCCATATTTTCATGATTTTTGCCTGAAAAACACTGTACTCGAATATAACACGCACCCAGGTTTTGCCCAAACCTTACTCCCTCAGACAACTAAAAAATTACCTTTATTCAAAGTTTTAATCAATGAAATTTTAGTAATTTTACAACAAATACCAATCAGAGAGCAGCTATCAACATGCCGATGTCTTCGACCGATCACAGCGCAGCTATTTTGCGTCCCCTTGCTCACAAAATGGCATCGCTCTGTGTTTGCCAGTGAGTGGTAACACTTCAGTACTGAACAATGATTACACAAAGTTAAACTAATTAAGACCCAAAATGTTTGATTAGAACAGTTTAACTTTGGCGGGAATGTTTCGCAGAGAAAGAGAATATTTCGGCTTTTTGTATCAGATGTGTTGCAATCGCGATGTTGGGAGACAAAATATTTTTAGTATTTTGCTTGTACTTGTGTATAATACGCACCTGAAAAATCAGAGCTTATTTAAAAGCAAAGAAGTGCATTTTATAATCGAGAAATTATGGTAAGCTTCAGCTGAGGAGGGTCTACACTAAAATATATTTAAAAAAAAACATTACGAAAGGCTGAGAGGTGGAGGGATGAGGCATGAACACTCACTCCTTCATGCCCACAAGTTGGTTTGGTAGCTGGGGCACTGCGTCGCACGTTGCGCCTACAAATGAAGGAGGGTTGATGTTACCTGGTGGAGCAGACGAATTGTCAGGAATGGTGAATGGCGAAGTGCAGACCCAATAAGTGCTCCAAAACCTGACCTAAAATCTCATAGACTTTTGGCCCTGGGAACCAAACATGCTAAATGCTAACTCATTTCTGTGTGTTAGGACTTATCCCTGAAAC
The DNA here is from genome assembly GCA_037902135.1 of Cetoscarus ocellatus. Lineage (NCBI taxonomy): Eukaryota > Metazoa > Chordata > Actinopteri > Labriformes > Labridae > Cetoscarus > Cetoscarus ocellatus. Next base: position 456,332 of record JBAMNC010001115.1, read on the forward strand.
GATCAATGTCAACATTTAGATCATAACTCTTTCAAATGTACCACAGTCTTGGTTTTTCGCTAAAAAAGGTTTAGGAACCTTTTAAAAGTCCGTTCTCTTTCTTCAAGGAGTTTTTTTGCACTTGGTAAAACTCTGTCCCACACCAGCCTGGACATCCACAAGTCTCTTTGAGGAGTGGATGGACAAACATAACTGCCTCCTGACGGCGTTGGGATATTCTGTCTCTCAGTCAATAGAAAAATAAACCGATCTGATCGGGCCAGATGGCTGAGTGGTTGGCCCAGGTGCCCAGTATATAGAGCCATGTGGCTGGTGCTGATTCAGGTCAGGGTTTGGACGTCCTTGCCCTCTCTTTTCCAGAGAATAACCTCAATTCATGAAGAAACAGGTCAGACTTGGTGTGCTAGGTTAGTGCTCTTTTTAAAAGATTCATCAGAATGGACAGACTCGGTGTTCAAAGACCTGAAGTGGGGCAAACTCTTGAGGTCTTCAAAACTCTTTAAAGTCTTGAGGTTGATGTTTCAAAGTTTTTATCCTTCCTGATGTTTCAAACAGAAATGAGTGTCAGAACATTCAAACATGTGTAACTGCTCCTTTAACTCGTAGGATAAGTGCCAAAGAGGCAGTTTTAATCGACCCTTGAGCTTCTCGATCAGCAGCCAATCATCGTAGCTCCTCCTTCAGACGTGACTAGCCGTATGAGGAGGACGCAGGGTGTAGTGGGCGTGCCTTCGATGGGCGTGGAGCTCATCCGCTGTAGCTAGCTGTGTGTTTGTACGTACGCCGCTTTTTACCGTTCAGAACTTCAGATGTCAGTCAGGGCATTCAGCAAGGCCGAAGCGTGAGGCGGACGTGGGCCTCAAAGCGTCCACTTTTTAACCATAAACTCTTCAAATGTGAATCCTTAGTCAGAGATTTTAAACACTCGATTAGAAGTCGACTGAATTAACTCAGCTGTGTTTACACTTTCAGCCGTTTGGTGAGCAGAGACGGTTTAAGCTCCTCGCCAACCGCCGGCCTCAATGAATGCACCTGTTTGTAACGCACGAATGTCGCACAAGTGCTTTATGTTCTGGAAACTTCTTTCCAGGTTATTTATTAAAAAGTTCACACACTAAGTGAGGCTCTGTGGTCTTTACTCGTCCTCCATTACAGTGAACGCTGATGACAGCAGAGAACCTGGAGGTGAGTGATTGGCTCTCAGTGTCTTTTTGTCACAGTAAGGAAACAAGTTTTGTTCTGCTGTGCCAGTGTTAATGTTGTTGACTAATTATTTTCGTCATAGTTTTCGTCAACAACCTTTTTTTCCCCTGACAAAAACTAGACAGTAACTAATAAAAACAAGTGCACATGAACAAAAACTAAAACTAACCAAAACTAAACATTTTTGTCAACAAATAAAAACTAGATGACTAGTTTGACAGAGACTTAATCCAATCAGACCTAATTTGGTCATGTAGAAAGCAGGGAAAAGTTAGGAATATATCCAATCACAGCTACTTTGGTTATGTGGAAAGGTTGGATGAGTTAAGAGGAACATCCAATCAAAGCTGCCTTAGCTTGGTGGTGGTGGGATAAGTTGTGGAGCGATCCAATCAGAGCTCCTCTCTTTATGAATTGATATATTCATGTAGAGCAGGTTCACTGTTTGTTGTCAGTTCTGGTATTGTAACTGAGATGCTCTGCCAGGTAGCCTAAATAAAGGTGACTGCATTTCACACAAAAGTTCAATTTGTTTCTGTTCATTTATACATTCAGACTTTACTAGCATTCAGTAAAGGGTTATTAGATGTTTGATTTTATCCAAGTGTAAAACATGACTTCAGAAATTCAAGGAAACATAAAAAATGCCTTAAACTTTACACTTCATATTTTAGTCGACTAAATTTACAGTAGATTTGCTCGACTGAAATGTTGTGGAATTTCATCAACTAAAACTAGATTAAATTTAAACAATTTAGATGACTAAATTATGACTAAAACTTAATATTTTTTCCTAAAGACTGTGCTCACAAACGTAAATATCAGTTCCAAAGTGAAAAGGATGAAGCAAAGTTTGCTTAGTTCACACAAAGAACAGTTTTACCTCTTCACCAAAGTTGACAATATCCAACTTCAGCAACAAATGGGCCTGAAGACGTGGCATAACTGCCAATCAGCATTTAGGGTGAAGGGTGACAGTTTAAAAAGTGTTTTAATATAAGCAGGAAGAGTTTTATTTACTGCACAAAAAATTATCTCCAGTGCGACTTTTAAGGAGGATGGTTTGACCAAAGGATAACTGAGGTCCTGCAGCTTAACCGCTGCTGTTTGTCGACCAGGTGTGTCAGACAGTATGCTGAAAGGTCACTGTACATCAAACACGGAAGAACTAACAGATTATGGTTCACTGGTCCGGCTTGTTCCCACTAACAGGGTCTTTGTGAGGAACCAGATCACCAGTCTGTGATCTGTCGGATGAGTCCGTACGCTTCTCTTTATCTGTGACTTTTACCAAAATAAAAGATTTTCACCTTTACCATTAAATCCCATTCACTGAAGAAAGATCTGGATGAAGCCACGTGACATCAGCCATTTGACTATCAGAGGAGGATTTGGAACTTTGCTGGAGACAATCCATGGACGCAGTCCTGCTGTAACACCGCGTCCCAACTGAACACGACCAGCATCGGCGGCAACATCAGGCCTATTACATGGAATCACATGTGAGTGTCCTAACCACACACAAGCAACGCAGCTTGATGTTTTTGCCTCGGTCACCAGGTCTCTGTTTTCCTTCCTGTTGCTTGCCAGAAGCAGACAAAGAGGAAAGAGGGATGACGAGGAGGCACCAGAGGGACTTTCTTTGGCTGTTATCTCTGTGCAGACCTCATTGATACATATATACAGTATCTATTTATATTCATACTGGTCGAGATATACACACATGAACAAAATAAAGGGGTGGAGCCTCCTTTATCTAGACAGCTACAGAACAACATGCTAACCTTCTGTTGAAGCCAAATGACCTGAAACCTCCATGAAAGAACAGGTAAAAGATATCCTGACAGGCACACAGCACCATCGCGGCTGCACCAAAGGATTTATTGACATTCTGAAAGGCTGTCTGGCTCTTTTTAATGATTTTTCTGAGGACTCAACTCCATTTGACATTTCTTTTAGAGTGGTGCAGGTTTCCAAGAATGAGGGAGAGAATTAGCATTTAGCACTTCATTGTTTTCTTCAATTTCTTGTTCATTTTAATGCCTAAACAAATATAATAACAACAAAAAATAGCTCATAAGAGTTTAATTGAAGAGCTTCCAGGCTTTGTTTCAGTTTAGGCTCAGTTCATCAGCTGATGGAAGAAAGACTGTTGTCAAGAGCAGCCCTGTACGTTTCAGCGTGGGTGGAACATGACAAATGCAATTGTGTGAAGGCTGAATGAGCCAGGTTACGTACAGGGCTGCCCTTGAAAACAGTCTTCTTCCCGCAAACTCTTTCCTGCCTCAAATGACTGGATTTTCCAACAAAACAATGCCCCTTGTGACATGGTGAAGTCAGTTAAAGCCTGGATGGAGAACCAGAACATTCCCACCATGTCCTGGCCTGCTCAATCACCAGATCTACACTACTGGTCAACAGTTTCAAAACACCCCAATTTTTCCAGTTATTTATTGCTGCTCAACTCGTGCAAGTCCAAAGAATAGCTTGAAATGTCACAAAGGTAAGTGCTGTTCTGCCATAGCTTAAAAGAAAAGGTTAGGTTACTCAAAACTAAAAAATAATGTACATTTCAGAATTATACAAAAAGGCCTCTTTCAGGGAACATGAAATGGGTTAACAATTTAAAGCTGTTCTGCAGCAATGAAGGTTGATCAAGCCTTGAAAACTGTCTCTACTAATTCCTACAGGTGTTCCAACTTTTCTTGATCGATAACAACCCCCTCTGTCTGCATAAAAGCATACTCTGTGGTACCAAACCCTTGTGAGCATCAGTTGAACAGCATTGTACTGCAGAAAGTTGTGTGCTGCTACAAAAATGGCAAGAAAAAGGCAATTAACAATGGAAGAGAGACAGACCATCATAACACTTAAAAATGTAGGTCTATCTTGCAGACAAATTGCAAAGAAAGTCAAGGTGTCAGTGAGTACAGTTTTCTTCTCCATCAAAAGGCACTCAGAAACTGGGGGAAACTCTGACAGGAAGAGGTCTGGCAGACCTGACGCCACAACTAAATCAGAGGACAAGTTTCTGAGAGTTAACAGTTTGAGTGACAGGCGGCTCACAGGACAACAGCTTCAAGCACAGCTTTATAGTGGTCGTAGTAAGCAAGTCTCAGTGTCAACTGTGCAGAGAAGACTTCAAGCTGCAGGTTTGACAGGATGAGTTACAGCAAGAAAGCTATTGCTAAGACGTCAGAATAAGACAAAGAGGCTTGCCTGGGCCATGAAATACCGCCATTGGACTACTGAAGACTGGAAGAAGGGTATTATGGACTGATGAATCAAAATTTGAAATCTTCGGTTCATCAGGCAGGATCTTTGTGCCCAGTTGAGTAGGTGAAAGGATGGTACCACAGTGTGTGACATCAACTGTCAAACATGGAGGAGGAAGTGTGATGGTCTGGGGCTGTTTTCCTGGATCCAGGGTTGGTGACTTGTACAGAGTGAGAGGGACCCTGAACCAAAACGGCTACCACAGAATTCTGCAGCACCATGTACCCTCTGGTATGAGCCTAATTGGTCAGGGGTTCATCCTACAGCAAGATAATGACCCAAAACATAAGTCCACGCTATGCCAGAACTACCTCAGGAAAAAAGAACAAGATGGTAAGATTGAAAACATGGAGTGGCTGCACAGTCGCCAGACTTGAACCCCATCAAGCTGGTTTGGGACGAACTGGACTGAAGAGTAAAAGCAAAGCAACCTACAAGTGCCACACATTTATGGGAACTTCTGCAACAGACGTGGGAAGAACTTTCTGAAGAATATTTGATTTCTATTGTAGAAAGAATGCGTCGAGTGTGTTCAGCTGTTATATCTGCCAAAGGTGGCTACTTTGGTGAGTCAAGAGTTTAGAATTTTGGCCTATAAATTGATTTCATGATTTCTTTTCAGAGTGCAATGAGACATTAAACTGAATACTATTCAGTAAAAAAGTGGAAATATTGGGGTGTTCTAAAACTTTTGACCTGTTGTGTAAATCCAATTTAAAAACCTGTGGACCATCATCAAACTCAAAATGGAGATCCACAAGGCCACAGCAGAATAATGTCAGAAGCTTATGGAGAGCATGCCAAGACGCATGGCTGCAATCATCAAAAACAATGTTTATGCAATCAAGTACTAACTCCTGTGTGTGTCATGTGACTAACAGAAAAAAAATATGGAATGCGTTAAAGCACTGTTTTGGCAGTACAATGCCATAGCTATTGATGTAAGAACTTAAGTGATTTTGGTTATTATCAAGAAAACCATGGAAAGTGTCAAGATATCAGCTCTTAAATTAAACTCTCATGAGCTATTTTTGTTGTTATCATTATATTTGTCCAAACAAATGTACCTTTATTTGTACCAGGCATTAAAATGAACAAGAAATTTAAGAAAACAATGAAGTGCTAAATGCTAACTCTCTCCCTCTAAAAAAATTGTCAAATGGAGTTGAGTCCTCAGAGAAATCATTAAAAAGAGCCAGACAGCCTTTCAGAATGTCAATAAATCCTTTGGTGCAGACGTGGTGGTGCTGTAACCTCTCTGAAGCCCAACTGTCAGGTGTTCTTCTTACCTGTTCTTTCATGGATGTTTCAGGTCATTTAACTTCAACAGAAGATTAGCATGTTGTTCTGTATACATAAAGGAAGCTCCACCCCTTTAGAGAGGGGGATTAAGGCTGACAGTCATCAGGGATCTTATTTCCTCTTAAGGTCAGATTCAAAGTCAGATTAAAAACCTGGTGCAGCGGCTTATCTGTTAAAGCTGATGCTAATTTTACGATCAAGGCTCTAAATGGCCGGTCTACGATGGTAAAGATGTTTTAAGCCACAGAGACGTCCAAGAGGTGAGAGGGTCGATGCTTTGGCCACTCCCATCAACAAATGGAGAGCCATCAGGGAGATTTCCTCACAAATACATGCTCTGCATCATTAGTGTGATGATGTTTCTCTGGGGGCAGCGTCCAGAGCAACACCTCAACATGAGGACCTGGTCTGGGCCCGGCAGTCCCTCCTGGATGTAGCTTTAGTTTCCATGACCTGAAGAACATACGACAGGAACATAAAGGGTGATAACATGTGGTTGTCATTGATCCGGGTGTGTTTTGTTTGTAAACCTGCTCGTCCAGATCCCTTTTCTTACACTCTCAGTGTCTGGAGCAGCCCCCTCCCTGAAGAAGGTTCCGGTCTTGACTTTCAATGCGGGGCGGGGGCCTGCAGCTCCAGGGGCATCCAGACAAGCTGGTTAGTTAACCAGGTCATTGAGTGGTGCCCTGTTCAATGTTAAGAATGGCTCAGAGAACTCTGGTGGAGATGGAAACAGGACTGGAGCCTATCCCAGCTGAAATTGGGCGAGAGGCGGGGTACACCCTGGATTGGTCACCAGCCAATCACAGGGCCACATAGCGTGCACTCAATCTGACAGTCTGACTTTTTGTTACACCTGCTGTTGGTTTAATGACTCCTCTAATATTTGCTGAGTCATCACTTGGGGCCGTCCCATCATGTTTAACATTTGTATGACCAATGAGAGACATTAACATCTGAGTACAATGATTTAGTCAATCATGCACACAGGCATTAATAAACGATAACAGAGTCCATGATTTAAAGATTAAATGATAAATTAATAAAGTCTGTGTTTCAGTTAATACAAATTAAACTGTTAAACATGTTAATGCTGTATGCAGTGTAGTAGGCATTGCACTTGGCCTAGAGGTGATAAAAAACCTGTACCCGGTACCAAGTAGAACCCAAAATGGAGAACCAAATCAACCGAGCAGAGTGGAGGGGAGTCCAGTAGACCCCATGTGCTGTTACAGGCACATTTGTCTCTGTACTGCAGCCCCCTTGGCTCAAAAACCAGGCCAATGGTTGATCTGAAGATTCACCTGCTGATTGATCCATTTCAACAAGGATCTACAGAAAATGATGATCAACATTTAAATTGATCATTTTCTGACGCCTCAGCAAAAACACTTCAGTGAACTAAAGACATAACCAGGGGGTTCATACTCAGAGGAGCAGGATCTAACAGACAGACCTTAAGCAGGGTCCACACATAAGGATTTTCTAAATCTGAAGAGATGTTTTATCTGTTAGAGAGCCCACACATGAAGATAAAAAATCAGGCATTGAACAGTTTTGATCGTACTGTGTGTGGTGTGCTCCGATAATCTCAACACAGGACACCACATACATAACCATTCTGTCCCACCACCGATCTAGAATCTAATCCTTCAAGACAGAAATCTCACCTGATCAAATGTGATCGCACAAAAACGAAGAAGAAGAAGAAACAGCAACAACCAGAAAACACAACATGGAAGAGGACATACGAGAAGCGGGAATGATGGTGGTCTTGGGACTATTTTTGAACTAAATAAAAGAGAAGACTGGAAAAAATTCTGGAGACAACGTGAACACGTGAGCTGGTCCTCTATTTCTGAGGTCCACTGAACTTTATGTTTCAGGTCGGCCATGTTTGTTTTAATTTACTCCTGCTTCCTTGTTCCTCAGTCAGCTCGCTTCTTGATTGGCTACATTCACATCACAATTCACGGAGTCATGACTCGGGAGTCGGCAGCTTTCCCCACACACAAAGACTTTTGGTTACAAGTATTGAACAAGTTTAATATTTACGATTGTCGGCCTCGACGTGTTTCAGAGGCAATTATCAGGACAAATTTACTCTTAACACACCTCAGACCACAGGATAATCTTATAGGATAATCTTATAAAACAGAGGATAATCTGGAGTTTGCTGTCCTTGGTTGAGGAGGGGGAAGTCGGGACAAAAACAGCCCAATAATCTTTATGTGTTGCCCCACTTAAAACATCTGACTTTGGTTAAATAAAACAGTTGCTGTGATACAAACACAGTCCGGACGTCCATTATGATGGATGCTTTCGCTGTGATGTGTCAATAAGAAGTGCTCTCATTGGTCAGACTTGACACTAAATAAATAAACTGCTCATTTGCCTGCTGAAGTGACTCTGCTGCTGTTACAGGTTTGCATGGACAGGCTGTAGGCTCCAAAAACTAATGAGGAGAACATTTGCATGAAACAGAAGAAGATGTTAAAATCCCTCAGAGAAAAGTCTTCAGTCTTAATGAAGAGCCGGGACATTCAATCAGCTGCCAATCACCACGGGGTTAATTATTCCATCTCACCTGCTGCTCCCACCTCCTCAGCTCTCAGCTGCAGGTAAAGCCTCTGGGGGATCTTCTGCTCCTCATTGGCTTTGACGATAGATGACACTCGCTGACTGGAGGAGGGACAAACAGAGGTGTGTCCACCATGGTTACCTGAGTGGCAGAGACAGAAGACCAGGGTCTCAGGTCTGAGAGGGTTTTAAGACTGTTTGGAGCTCCAATGTGAAGTAACAGACAGGTCAGAGAAGGAATGATGGAGAAAGATCTGGAGATGCTCTCTGCTCTGATGAATCTGTGAGGACTACGGCTCAGGTGTGCAGCCTCAACATGCTGGAGAGCAGCTTCTCTAATGGAGGACACAGGTACGTCAGAGTTTTGTTCATGTTCAAGAAGGTTTGATGGGAATGGACAGAGGGAGCTGATAATTACAAAGCTTCAAGTTTCACTAAGAATCAGGTGTCGGATTGTCCGGTATCTTAAACATATATTTTCAACTTGTGGGCCAAACCAACACCAATACAAGTGTATACATGGTTCACTAAAAAAAAAAAAATGTAGCTCCTTCTTTCTTTGTTGGCTTTATTGTATATTTTTTATATTTACCTAATTCCATTTGCACAATTTTCAAGCTTTATTTTATCCGTCAGTTTTATTCCTCTTGACATTTTCATCTTTATTCTTGTCATATGTTGATTGTTTTTTTACTGCAGGTCAGGTCAGTCAAACTTTTTAAGAAAATAAAAGCTAAAAATAAACTCAACACAGCATAATGTGAATCTAAAATGACTATAAGATGTCATCAGCAGCAGAGTTAAGTTATTTAAATTCAATCCCCAGTGGTTGTCACTTCAGTAAAAACTATTTTTCCTGGGGCCTCAACAGAACAGTGAAAACCTGAAGACTGAAGGTGATGCTCAAATAACTAGAAGTGCTCTGAAAGCAAAAACCTTGGCCTGGGGCATATCCAACAGTGTCTGCTAGTTCTTGTTAAAATGGTGGAAAACTGTTGTACCTCACATTGTTAACGGATCCTTTATATTAGCTTCATATCACCAACAAAATATAATAAAATACTCCCCTGGGCCATGGCCAACATTCCCTGTAAATTTCAGGAAAATCACCAGAGAAGTTTTTGAGTTATTTGTAATATTTTGGAAAACTGTCCTATCCTGCAATGTTAATAAATCATTCAAAAGATTCCTGGATCCACATCCTGATTATGATCACCTCCAAAATGTAAACACTTGATGTGAAAATGTGATCAAAATTCATAAAGAACTCTTAGTAATAAGTGAAAATGAGGGGAAACTGCCCTATCTCACAATGTTAACAAACCCTTTAAAAGATTCTAGCATTCTCATCCTGATTTAAATCATCAAAATCCAAACACTTCTTTGTTGTGCTATGGCCAAATTCCCTGAAAATATCAGCAAAAATCCTTTGAGACATTTTTCTGTTATTTATGAAATGTGGAATGTGAAAATCCAGTTTTAACTTGACAAAACCAATTAAAAACCAGTTATGAATGTTCAAAACCAGTAAAAAGCTAGTTATAAATGTTTGAAACCAGTGAAAACCCAGTTGTTACTGGAAAAAAACAATGAAAAACATTATCACTGTACAAAACCAGTGAAAACCAAGTTATCAGTTTATAAATCAGTGAAAACCAAGTTATCTCTCTACAAAATTGGTGAAATCCCAGGTTTAAATGTTTAAAATCAGTGAAAACCCAGTTATGAATGTTTAAAACCTTTGAAACCCCAGTTATCACTTTACAAAACCTTTGAAAGTCCAGTTATCACTTTATAAAACCTTTGTAACCCCAGTTATCACTTTATAAAACCTTTGAAAATCCAGTTAAGAATTTACAAAACCATTGAAAACCCAGTTATCACTTTACAAAACCTTTGAAAGTCCAGTTAAGACTTTACAAAACCAGTGAAAACCCAGTTATCACTTTACAAAACCTTTGAAAGTCCAGTTAAGACTTTACAAAACCAGTGAAAACCCAGTTATCGCTTTACAAATCCAATGAAAACCCTGTTAAAACTTCTCTGAACCATTTGAAACTTAGTTATGAATTTCCAAAACCAGAGAAAACTTTGTTTGTGAAAGAGTTTTAACAATGCAGACTCCATGGACCAATGCACATTATGATCAGATATAGGACTCAGAATTATTTAATTTTTATACCACAAGTTGTTGTGCAAGTCAGAAAAGACAATCAAGAATTCCTCCTCCTCAGGTTTTTTTTAAACTGTCGGGTCTTTAGGTGTGACAGAGATGTTAAGCTGTGCATCGTCTGTGTAACAATGTGTTAGGTATGACAACGATCATTGTCTCCTGATCGTGTTGTTATCAAACATATGAATTGAATTTGATGTTTTCTGTCCCCTCAGCGTCCCTCCTGATGGGACCCCGGTGGTTGTAGAGACCCTGACAGAGAGCAGGAAGTGTTGCGGTCTGCCTCGGCGTCACTTCCTCTTCTTCATGCTGGTGGTCGGGGCGGCTTTGTTTCTCTACACCACAAATGGGCCTGAGATATCACCTGACTGGAGCCCTCAGTGGTGGGTGAGCTATAATTCAACAAAATGGGGGACACAGTATAATAAACCACGCCCCTCTGCTGTTGGGATCACTAACAAGGATATCCCGCCAACACCAGGGCTGGAGGTGATGAACGTTACGAACGCTTCCCGGACTCAAGCTGAGCCCCAAACCCCGCCTCCTTACATATCTCCAGGGCCGTACTTGGTGGAGTACCCCTACGAGTACCACTTCACCATAAACGAGCCGTACAACTGTACGGAGCAGAAACCCTTCCTGGTTCTCATGGTTCCAGTGGCGCCCCAAAACAGGGTGCACCGGGACATCATACGCAGCACGTGGGGTAACGAGAGCCTGATCATGGGCAAAGTGGTCAAGCTGTTCTTCCTCTTGGGGCGGACGGCCGGGACGGGGGCGGGGCAGCTCGACGAACAGCTGCTGCAGGAGAGCAGGGACCACCGGGACCTGATCCAGAGCGACTTCACCGACTGCTACAAGAACCTGACCATCAAGACCATGGTGATGCTGGAATGGTTGGACGCCTTCTGCTTCGGGGCCTCGTATGCCATGAAGATCGACTCGGACATGTTCCTGAACGTGCCCAAACTCGTCGCCATGCTGTTGAACGCCCCGAAAAGGAACTACATGACCGGACTTGTGGCACGAGGAGGTGTCGTCCTACGGAACAATCGATCAAAGTGGTATGTGCCGGCGAACATCTACCCTTATCCATACTACCCTCGCTATGCTCTCGGTTTGGGTTACGTCCTGTCTCTGGACCTCCCTAAAAAGCTGGTAGAGGCCTCAAGGCACGTCAAAGCTCTTTATATTGAAGACGTGTATTTGGGTTTGTGCATGCAGCATCTCAAAATCCCCCCCACCGACCCACCAAACTGGGGCTTTTTCCAGGTTTTTCCGGTGAAGTACAGCCGCTGTGCGTACTCCAGGCTGATCGCCACCACGACGGAGAAAAACCAGGATCGCCTGTGGACTTGGAAAGACTTTAAAAAACCAGGTCCCTACTGCTGATCTGGACCAACTGAAGAGTGTAAAGCCTGAATAATGCCCTTATGTGGACGTGAACCCAGTGTTGTTTCAGACCTGAGCAGGACTTTTAACAGTGATAAGAACCTACGTATCAGTGTTTATGGGGGCTTTGAGATGGAGATAACATTCACTCAGACAACATTCCCCACATGTTGGACATGTAGTCTGGCTTCACAAGGGAAATTTTTGTTCCTTTTTTTTACTGAAACTACTTTTAACCTCAAATGTCCTGTTTTAGACTGGCCTCAAATTTAAGAATCTAATTTAAAGCATTCAAGACTTTTTCAAGGATCTAAAGATACCCTTGAACTGACATAATGATTTTGAGGCTGCATCCACCTTTAAAATCAATCATTCAGGCTCTGTCCACATGGAGACGAAAATGTTTTTAAAACGTTCTCTGTAAAGACAGCATTGTTTCAGTAAATGTGTCCGTCCACACAAAAACACTGAAAACACTGTAGTACATATGCCAGGCCTGTAAGTGGTGCTGCAACGCTGCTGCAGATATACACCAAAACCAGAGAAGAAGACATGGAGCATACATCATGAGAAATGTGAACAAACTCTGGCGTCTGCTGTTCTCCGTGTCCTCTTGTTGTGGTCGTAGAGGAGCAGAAGATTTTACTGTTAAAGCCAAATCAAGCTCAGGAGCTCCTGCAGCACCAACGAGACGCCGTATTCAGACATTGCTTCTGTTAATGTCAGGGTTAGAGCATTTAAGTGAGAGACGGGGCTGTGACATCATTGTTTTTCAACATGTGCATATTTGTCCTCCAAACAGTTTTCAGATTTATCCACTCTGGAACCAAAAATGTCAACTTTCAGGCTCCCAAATCTCTATATCCATGTGGACCAAATAGATGAATAGATAGATAGATAGATACTTTATTGATCCCGAGGGAAATTCAAGCATCCAGTAGCAGGTTACAAGACTAACATGACATAAGACAATTTACAGATTGACCCCAGGAAATAGTAATAATAATAATATCCCCCTCCCAAACACAATGTTTTAACCCCAAGACAGAAAAAAAAAATGCCCTAGGTGAGTAGAAACTCGTGCAGTTAAGAGACTATACACGTACTGTGTAAGAAAAACCTGTGCAGGGATAAAATTAGCAAAAGTACCAGTGCGGAGATAAAATTAACAAGTATAGTGCAAAAACCAGTGCAAAGATGAAGTTAACAGTGTTGTGCAGAAAAACCTGCAGCAGTTGGGGAGATATAGTAAAACTGATACGTCAACCTCAGTTGACCAGACTGCTGTACAGGGGTACAATATAATCATGCATACACTTAATAATAATAAAAACAGTAATTTAATTCACAATATCTTAAAAAAAAATATAATAATAATAAAATTAAAATAAAAGCATTAAAAGAAGAGTAAAAGATAAGATGGGGAATAAAAGATAAAGGATAAAAACCAAGGTTACTAGTTATGATTAAAAACTTGTATGGATATGCCTGAATTCGTGTGGACGGTCCCCAGCTGACTTCCCATATTCTGGCTGAAGTGAAATGATGGAGCAAAAGGATAGAGCATGTAGAGATTTTTATTTGAGGGTCTCTGAATAAAACTCAAAGTAAATAAACCTTGTTCTGGTTTTTGCTGAGCTGTGACGGCACTGAAAAGAGTTCAGATTTTTATTTCTGACGTATGATGTGAATTAAGGCAAATTAAGGAGCTTTTTGAGTCCACAGCACGGTGCCTCTAATGCAGAGAGAGGCAACTTTGACCAAGAGGGCAGCTGGACTGCCTGGAGAGAACCCACACATGCACAGGAGAACATGCAAACTCCACACAGAAGGGTCAACCAGCAACTGCTGGTGGATGTGTTAATTTTACCTATGGAAAATTATCAAAATTGTTTTGTCTAAAAACCTTATTTTATTAATGAAAAACCTTCAAATAATTCATTTATCTTTGAACACTCATCCTGGGCATTCTTTGATGGGAGTGAAGAGGCAGCAGATGGTCTGGTCTCAGTTATCCAACACTTTAATTACAACTCGAGTCAAGAGTGTGCAATACAGAGGCTCTGAGTTCACATTACGCGTCCCTGACAAGCAAACACTGCTGGGGTCAGTTCATGAAGTCTGAACCCCAACTATCTGTCCCTTAACCCTTTTATGGGCTAACAATGGTTTTCTAATATTGAATTGTGAAGTCTTCGGGTGTTGACGATTTCTCATTGGTTCATATTCCTCATTTACGCCAGCCTCCAGGCTGCGCCAATCATCCTTTCCATTTGTTATTATTTCTCTTACGTCGATCACCAGGCAGACCTAGTCACATGGTCTTGCGTAACCCTCCATCTGAAAGATACGTTGGCCCACACCTATTTACCTCAAGGGCTAATCTGACTCCTCTAGTTGCCCCCTGTTCCTGTATTGCTACTCTCATAACTGACAAACACTTCTCTTCTGACAAACACTCTCATGACCATGACATTTCTGCAGTTACTATTTTGTAAACATCAGCATTAAACAATACTTTCTTGTGTGAACACTTATCTTCATTTGTACTGAGTGATCTAGCGCCTCTCAGGAGTTTCTAACCTTCTTTATCTGCTCTACACACATGGCTTGCAAATGAGCATGATTATAAAAACACTTCACTCTTACTTATATTATACTTGCATAAAAATATAAATGTCTGTAAAATATACATGCTTGTATAATGAAATGACACATACTTTCCTTCACAACCATTGTGCTGTGAGGCTCGTGCACTACCTGCTACACCACCAAGGTTGACTTATTCTTAAAGCCATTTTAAGCGTTTTTTGTAAAAGCAGCAAAGCATTAAGTGTTTCCCATTTTCTAAATATATTTTAATACTAAACTTTATATTCAAATGCTTCGTAAAGTAGATTTAAAGAAACAACTACGGTGAAGTAAGTCCTTTAACTGCTTCAAAAATCAAAACCATCTTGAAACCATCTTGAAATATTTCTGTCACATATACTCATGCATGGCGTCATACTGGTTTATCAGGTCTAATCATAGTTCAGTTTTCTTCATGTTAACAGTTTGTTGATTTTAGAAATGGTCAGCAGGCCACATTTAGTGAGAGGGTGGACCGCCAGTTGCCCACCCCTGAGATTACAGATTTGTTGGTTTTTGCAATGGAGTCTCCCACCCCTCAGTCCCCAAACAATACTTAGGGAGGATTTTCTGGAGTGATGAATGCGTCTCGTTTTTAAGACTGAATCAGAAACACAGATGAGATGTCAGGGGAAGGTTCGGTTCGGTTTGGGGGATTTACAGCCCAGAATTAGGTCTTGACTCAACTCTCAGGCAGCAAAATGGTTCAGGGTCTGGTCCAAACTCCAGCTCCATCTTTTTCCATTGAGTCACATGATAACACAGCACTCTTCATTTTTAGACCAAAGCTGCATTTCACTGAAGCATCAACACATCAGAACTGATCCGAAAAACAAGTCGAACTCTCCCACAAAATCAGGGAACTAAACTTTCAAATTAAGACAAGGTTTTAGTTTTTGGACCACATTTTTTAACTTAAGGCCAGGTTTGTTTGGCTTTAGATCAGGTTTTCACAATTAGACCAGGTTTTACACTTAGGACCAGGCTTAGACTTAGGATGAGGATTTAGACTTTAGTCCAGGTTTTAAGTTTTGGACGTCTTAAGGCCAAGTTTTTTGGCTTTATACCAGGTGTGCACGATTAGACCAGGTTTAGACTTCTAATCAGGTTTTAAACTTTAGTCTAAGTTATAGATTTCTGACCAAGTTTCAAACTTTAGACTAGGTATCTTTGACTTTAGACCAAGTTTAGGACTTAGACCAGGTTTTTCACTACTGAGAGCTCTTCGACTTTAGGCAAGGTTTTTGGCTTTAGACCAGGTCTCAAACTTTAAACTTGGTTTTAAATATTAGAGAAGGTTTTTGACTTAATACCAGATTTAAGACTTCAAAACAGGTTTTAAACATTTGATGGCCTTTAGACAGGGTACACATTTAAACCAGTTGTAGGAAATTAGACTAGATATTAAACTTTGGACCAGTGTTTTGACCTCAGACCAGGTTTTTCCCTTGTAACAGCTTTTCAACTTTAGTCCATCTTTTAAACTTTAGACCAGGTCTTAGACTTTTACCACGTTGTACACTTGGGTCCATGTTTTAAACTTAAGACGGAATATTTGACTGTAGATCAGGTTTTAGACTTAAGACCAGTATCTGGCTTTACAGCAGCTGTGAGACTTCGGACCAGGTTTAAGACTTGTGACCAGGTCTTTTGAATCTGAGGCCGAGGACATGGTGCTCCGGTTCAGAGGCCTGGTCACTGACTGCACTGTAATCAGACTCCTTCCCACTCCTTTGTGTGAGTCGGGGGTGTTAAACCAGTTTGGTTTCAGCTCACTGGTCTGACTGGTCCTGGTCTCCACTGTCCCACCTTCCTTTGTGCTGATGTGTGCTGGTGAGGGTCAGAGGGACTTCAGTTTCTGCTCAAGGTGATCAGCTGCTGTTTGGGATCAAAGACCGAAATGAATTAAAAAAAAAAACAACAACTTTGTTGTCATAATTATGTATAATTATTATTAGTGTCAGCATTGTAAGGATTACAAAAAAATGCAAGTCATTAATAATAGTGGTTATAACTGTCCTTATATGATCAATCAATACAGTTATTGTATATTATAAACAACAATAAAAATTAATATCAGTAATAGTGATTATAATTGCACTGATATGATCAATAAATACAATTGTTCTATGGCTGTAAACACAAAATAAAAATGTCATAATATTAAAACTTACATGAACTGTGTTGATAATAATGTCCATTATAATTTTACTCTTATTAGGTTTCGGTCTTTATTTCATTCTGTAAATATATAAAACATTTAATACAAACAAAGAAAAATCTCAAACATGTGAATGAAAAGGAGCAGAATGAAGAAAAATCTTCTAGAGTCTGCCCCTTTTTCACATGATATTAATTAACTAAAAACATAATACAAATAAACAAGAGCTGCAGGCAAACATGCCTTTTTCGCAGTCCATTTTGTTCTTAATATCAAAAACAACAAAACAAAACAAACAAACAAAAATGTCCACATGTTAATTCACATTTTTCCACAAAACAAACATAGCCAGACTTAGATTAACACATTTCTCTGTATTTCCCTGTATATCCTTCAGTTTAGTTTTGAATCTTGGTTTTTTAATTATTTCAAATCCTTTTAATTTATAACAACTTTCTCTTTTTTCAAATCGGCTCTGGATGTTGATTGGTAAAATTTTCTTATGAGCGTCATATATAATCTGCAACATACTGAGATCTACTAACTCATTGAATTTCAACAACTGCAATTTAACAAATAACATGTTTGAAGGATCTCTGTATTGACTTCTAGTCATAATTCTTATGGCTCTTTTTTGTAAAATGAAAAGTGGCTGGATGGAAGTTTTACATGCATTTCCCCACCCTTCAACACAGTAGGTCAGATATGGAACAATCAAAGAATTATACAAAAGGTACAAAGCTTTATCATCTAAATAATCCTTTACTTTGTGTAACAGAGCAATTGTTTTTGCTGTTTTCACTTTCATTACATTAATATGTGATTTCCAAGTCAAATTATCATCAATAATAACACCTAAAAATTTTATTTCATTTACTCTATTAATTTCGATACCGTCTATACTTACTGAAACATCAATGTTTTTGCTTTTGTTCCCAAATAGCTTGAAGTTTGTTTTTTCAATATTAAGGGATAATTTATTTACATCAAATCAGTGTCTAAATTTTTTCATTTCTTTTCTGACCGAAAAAAGGTGGTATCATCAGCAAAAAGAATACATTTTAACAGTTTTGAGACATTAACAATATCATTTATATACAAAATAAACAGTTTTGGTCCCAGAACTGACCCCTGGGGCACCCCACATGTTAAGCAGCTTATTTCAGATTTTGCATTATTTATTTGAACAAACAGATTTCTGTTTTCTAAATAACTTGTAACATTGATGTGCCATCCCTCTGATACCGTATTTGCTAAGTTTTTTAAGAAGAATAGTATGGTCTATGGTGTCAAATGCCTTTTTGAGGTCTACAAAAACGCTTACTGAAATGTGTTTTTTATCTATTGCAGTGGATATTTCATCTGTCAATTCCATAAGTGCCATAGATGCTGAGTGATTGGTCCTGAATCCATACTGACTACTACTCAAAATATTGTATCTGTCAAGGAATTTTTTCAGTCTGTTTACAAATAATTTTTCTAGTACTTTTGAAAATTGTGGAAGCAAAGACACTGGTCTGTAATTGGAGAAAACATGTTTATCACCATTTTTATTTAGTGGACTTACTTTAGCTGTGTTCATATTTTCAGGAAACACTCCTGTACAAGGTCTAAAGGCCAATACAGGTGAAAGGCTCTGTTACACTTTCATAATATATTCTTTAAAGTTAACATGTCCATATCATCACAGTCAGTTGATTTTTTGCTTGGACATTTTTTTTTTTTTTTACAATGTTCAGTATTTCATCCTTTCTAACTTTACCAAGAAAAATACTATTTACATTATCCACTCGCATTATTGTCGCTCAGGTTTGGAATATTCATAGCCAGTTTAGGACCTATATTAACAAAGAATGTATTGAACTCATTCACTATCTTCTTAACATCATGTACATCTACATTTTCTTTTATGAAATAATTCGGAAGAGATGATGTTACTTTGTCTTTTTTTATTGCTCTGTTTAATATTCTCCATGTAGCCTTCATATTGTTTCTTTCCTTATTTAGTAGATCACTATAATATCCTTTTTTATGTATTCTTATTATGGCTACTAGTTTATTTTTATATTTCTTGTACCTGTTTTCTGCCTCTTTTGTTCTTAATTTAAAAAAAACATCTGTATAAATAATTGTTCTTCTTACAGGCATTATGAAGTCCTTTTGTCATCCAAGGTTTGTCTTCTTGGTCAAAATCCTTGTTTTACAGTGTTTTTTCATACAGTCTTATCAGTAACTTCATAGAAGAATCATAGACTATGTTAACATCGTTTACATACACTTCATTCCAGTTTTGTTGGCTTAGGTCTGTCTTCAGGGCCTCCAAGGCTTTTTGTGATCTATCTTGTACAAGTTTTCCTGTTTTGATTTGCAATTTATTGCTTTGGTATTTTTTATAAACTGTAAAAACTGGTAAATGATCACTAATATCAGTCATCATGATCCCACTTACTTCTATTCCCTCTGACACATTTGTGAAAATATTTCCCAGATCAATGTTAAAGTCCCCACATAGAAACACACTCTGTCATTTTGTCAGTAAATGATTCTACACATGAACCCGGTGCTCTATACACACAACTGATTATAATGTTTTTGACATTTTCACATATTATTTCTACTGTATAACCTCCATAATATTGTTTACACCAGTTGTCATATTAGTAGTAGTAATAGTAGTAGTAGTTTATTTCGAACATGCAAGAAATAAATGTCATATAGTATGTACATTTATACAAATGTAGCAAAATACCATACGAAAGTAGTTAAAGTTCCCCTCAATAGAAAATAACAACAATTGATTTCACACACATGCTCGAAAAGGAGTGGGAAGAAGCACAAACTTATTTAATCCCACCCCTTCTTCATTCGGTATCAAAAGTCAATTATTCCATGTCCTGTTTGATATGAATTCAAATATTAAATCTCATACGAAGTCATCAACAACCATATGCCTTATGAATATATATGTATGTATATATACATGCATATACATACACACATACATACCATTAACAAAAAAGTCATATAGACAAAAATAAATAAATAAATAACAAAACAAGTAAATACTGAACACCTGGTGAAAGCCACACCTTATTCCTCCCTGTATCTTGTAAAAATAAGTTCTCTGTACCTTTTTTTGAACTGATGGATGTTTGGACATTCCTTAAGCTCCACATTCAGACTGCTCCACAGTTTCACACCACACACAGAAATACAAAAACTTTTCCTTTTTGTATGCACCATTGTGACTTTAAAATTAGATTTCCCCCTTAAATTGTGTGCCCCTTCCCTTTCTGTGAATAATTTTTGGATATTTAGAGGTAGTAGTTTGTTTTTCACTTCATATAGTATTTGAACTGTCTGAAATTCCACAAGGTCTTTAAATTTTGATAACTTTGACTGCATGAATAAAGGGTTTGTGTGAGCCCTGTATCCCACCCTGTGAATGATCCGTATAGCTTTCTTTTGTAGAATGAATAGTGGATGTAAAGTTGTGGTGTAGTTATTGGCCCAAACTTCTGCACAGTAACTGAGATATGGAAGAACTATTGAACAGTAGAGAATGTGGAGTGATTTGTGATCCAGAACCTGCTTTGCTCTACTTAATATTGCTATGCTTTTTGAAACTTTGGTTTGAACATGTCTAATATGTGATTCCCAGCTGATTTGATCGTCTATTGTCACCCCTAGGAATTTGATTTCATTGACCTTTTCAATGTCCACCACATTCAGCTTAATCTGCATTTGTGTATTTCTTCTACAGTTCCCAAAGAACATTAATTTTGTTTTTCCCAAGTTGAATGATAATTTATTCTTATCAAACCATAGTTTCATTTTGTTCAATTCAATATTGATCTCCTGAATTAAAACTGAAAGATCACTACTGGAACAAAAAACACTGGTGTCATCAGCAAACAGAACAATTTTTAATTGTGTTGATACTTTGCACAAGTCATTTATGTAAAGAATGAATTGCTTGGGGCCCAACACTGACCCCTGGGGGACACCACAAGAAATGTCCAAACATGAGGAGCAGTTGTCACCGAGCTTCACAAACTGTTTCCTGCCAGTGAGATAACTCCTCAGCCAGTCCAATGCTCTACCCCTGATTCCATATCGCTCTAACTTATTTATTAAAATATCATGATTTATTGTGTCAAAGGCCTTTTTGAGATCAATGAATATTCCTATTGTGCGTTGTTTTTGGTCTAATGAATTTGTTATTCCCTCTATTGAGTCTATCAATGCCAGCGATGTTGATCTTTTTGACCTGAATCCGTACTGATTTTCACTAAGAATTTTGTGTTTGTCCAAGAACTTATCCAGGCGAATGATGAAAAGCTTTTCTAGAATTTTTGAGAACTGTGGGAGTAATGAGACTGGTCTGTAGTTTGTGAAGTGGTGTTTGTTCCCAGATTTATGCAGTGGAATTACTTTGGCTAATTTTCATTTTGTTCGGAGACTGAAATGACAAATTGCAGATGTAGGTAAGTGGTTTAGAAATTCCTTCAATAACCTTTTTAACTAAAGACATATCAATATCATCAGAATCTCTTGAATTTTTGTTCTTGCATTTAATTACTGTTTCAACTACTTTCCTCTCCTCCACTGTAGCTAGGAACATTGAAGTCAGATTTCGATCAGTTAATCTGTGAACATCTTCATCATTTTTTCCTGCATCAGGGACGTTTTCTGCCAGTTCAGGCCCGATGTTAACAAAGAATTTATTAAAACAACTGGCCACCTCGTTCATATTGTAGTTGTCTTTACTCTCTACAATGAAGAAATTAGGGTAAGTTACCCGTGTAGAACCATTTTTGATTACATTACTGAGTATTTTCCAGATTTCTTATTACCAACAATACTATACATTTCAGAGTTGAGTTCATATACAGGGCTACCCCTCCATCTCTCTTACTTTGTCTATTTAAATAACACAACTCATATCCATCAATTTGAGCTCCATCTATTTCACCATCCTTCAGCCATGTTTCAGTAACTGCTATTACACTAAAACTTTTTCTGATCTGTTTTAAATAATCTTTTCTTTTATATAAATTGCAGTTCAGACTCCTGCTGTTGAAATGAATGATAGATAATCTTTCTTCCAACATTATTATTAAATTGTTCATCAGTATAACACTCACATTCATTTACAGGGATAAATAAGTTATTGTCTATTTCCTTTTCTTAATCATATACTTTATTCTCTACTTCATCATGTAAGTTTGTAAATGTTTTCGTGTATCAGTACATGTTCTTTTTCCTTTCTGGACCCCAGCACTTCATATTTATCTGTTGTGTTGACCCCACTATCCTCTCCCATGAGTCAATGTCCTTTCTACATCCTTGCCTCTCTTGCAATCTCCTCATTCTTTTTTGTTAAATGTTCATTTATGTACACATTTGTACATTTCAGGTTTTTTGCTTGCATTAACACACTATTCCTCTGCTTTCTGCTGATAAATCTTACAGTGATAGCTGGTTTTGAATTCTCTGTCTTTCTTGATAGTGTGTGACAAATGGATATTGCATCCCTTTGAATATTTATGTTCTTACTGTAGAGAAAACCCACCACTTGTTGTTCCAGCGTCAGAAGCTCATCCTGTGGTGCATCTTCTGCTGAATCCAAGTTTACGGTAGCTCGAGCATAATTTTTGTGTCGGGTTTCCAGTCCTGTTATCACCAGATCATCTCGTCTTAGATATTGCTCCTGTTCATCCACCCTCTGTTCCAGTCCAGACATCTTTTTGTCCTTTTCAATCAACACCGCCTTCAGAGATTTCACCTCCTCCATCATTATTGTTAAAATATGCATAGTTTTTATGTTTTTGAGGTTCTCTATTATGTGGTTTTAACTCCTACCTTTTATTTTTTTAGTTTATGTACTTTTATTTTATTTAGTCTTGGTGGTCACTGTGCAGCACACTGTTAACTTTGATTTATTTTGAAATGTGCTGTATAAATTAAGTGTATTGGACTGGATTGGAATAGCATTATCATCATTTTTAAAGTTCAATATTATCAATATTTTATTTTAAAAAATAGTGTCAGTGATAATCTCTCTCTATTACTATTAATACTGACAATAATAATCATAATAATGTACTAATCATTATCATTGTTAATCTAATTATGATAATTTCCATTGTTATGTTGTTGTTATATTTTATCATTTCCATTTTTTTGACATTATCTTTATAAATTATTATTATTATTTCATGTATATACTATAACAACATTGTTATCATCATTATTGTTATTAACTGTATTACTATCATTCCCATATTTCATTATTTATTATTCTTATTCTTATTATTGTTGTTTTTTCTAAAATGATCTTGTTGAGTATGCAGAGGCTTTAGCAATAAGCATCAGACATAATTAATGAGTCTCATCAGGAGACACAAATACTGTGTGATAAAAATGACACATGAGAACTTGACACATGAGCCTTTCAGAAACCCTTTATTATTAAATATTTGAGTATAAAGTTATGAATCAGACCCGGTACAGAGTAAGACAAACACTGAAGATGAAACAAAGGAGCCTCGTTAAGACATCAGGCTTCAGCTCACAGGGCGATAAAGGGGCTATTTATTAAATAAATATGACATAAAAAATATATTAGTCTAAACCTCAATAAAATAAAATAAAATAAAATAAAATAGCGTAATCTGGCATCCTTTGAAAGAGAGTCGAGACATTAAATTTCCCTTTAACAGATACAGTTTTGGTCCAGCAGGGAACAGCATTCACAGTTTATACTATGTTTTAACACTTCTTTATTCACTGACCCCTTCACATTGATTTAGCTTACATCTAATTTAACCACAACACGAAAAACAAAATAAATAAAATAATACAAAACATTAACCAGACAAAGAGTGTCAGGGACACCAGGAGGACTAACAGAGAGGAGGGAAATTTTGTTTGTTCAATGATGTTTCAAGAAACAAATCCAAACATCACAAAGTTAAAACTTTGAACACTGAAAAATGAGATTTGACTTTTCTTTGACTAAGTGTTTCCTCTTTTTCTCCATATTTGGACTTTTTTAAATCAAGTAAATCATGAAACTTGAGCGTCCTTGTTTCATTGTCCCACTCATGTCCCAAATCCTCATATTTGACCTGCAGCTATTTTAGCTTTTAAACCATAAAGCACCAACATACGCACTGGGCCACTTCATTAGGTACACACATTCAACTGCTTCATAATGCAAACAGCCAATCGTGCTCATAACAGCTAGGCATGGGGATGAAAAACCAACTCCAGCTAAGCTAACAAATTTCTCAAAGAATCAATATCATTATTTTTTTGCTTATTAACTCCCTTTTTCAAATCAAATCAAATCACAACTTTATTTATAGAGCACTTTTCATACAATGACTGCAACTCAAAGTGCTTTACATAAAAAACAAATAAAAACATTACGTCAAACCCACCTACCGACCCCCATATTAACTTATTCCACTTTGCAACCAAGGAAGTCAAAATCATGGCAGGCAGAGCGCAGAAGTGATAAAAACTGTGGCTTAATTTTCAACAAAAAAGGACAGCAGCAGCTTGTAGAAGCATCAATCATTGCAGCATGGTGTGATATGAGGAGAGTCATGGGTTTGACGTTGTTGCCACTGAAAAAATCCAGTGTAGGTCCACTGTACCTAATAAAGTGGCCGGTGATCATCAGGACCTAAAGACCTTGTTTTCTGTTTTCCTGTAAAGCACTTTGGTAAGCCATCGGCTGTCTTAAATGTGCTCTATAAATAAAGCTGACTTTGATTAGCCCTCTGATTGAACTGAATGAACTGAATCACTCATAAATCATAAATCAGGACATCATCTTACAAATAAACCATAAACAGTCTTCAAATGTTAAGAAAAGGACATTAAACTTTCTCTGACTATGTGCTTTAGGCTACATCCACATGGAGGAGGGCATTAAATAACATCAATCTTTGTCCACACAAAAGCACAAAAACCCATGCATGCACATGGAAACACTGTTTTGTACTTTTAATGACGTCCCTGATACAAAACTTATTCATTAATTCTCTGCAAAGTTGTTTTATTATCATATCTTTAACAACCTGAGTCTGACTGCTGTTATGCTTTAACATGTGGCTGTGCTAACTGGTGCCAGCAGGCTTGAATATTAGAATATTAGACATCAGCCTGTGGGGATGTTTGAGGATTTAGATGCCTTGTTCACATGAAGACATCTTAAATAAAATCTGATTTGAGTCTCCTAAAATGCCGTTCACGTGGACAGAAGGACAGAAAATGTTGAGTTCTCAAAAGCATGGGCCTGAGTGTGGATCGGGTGTTAACTGAATAATTTTAGACCTGAAACAGACACAAATGTCATTGAAAAAGTTTACGCTATGAGTGACCTTAAAGTGGCTCTGTATGTCAGCCCTGTTATTGATCCAACTGTGAACAGCCACATTACTAGCTGTCCTCTCTCTGTGGAGACCTGCAGGTGTTTATTAAATTAATAACCTGACCTCAGCTCAGTAAATAATTCAAGTCTGTCTTTGAGTGTAAAAATAAAACAGGGCCTTTTCTGGAAGAGTGTAAGGGCCATTTTAGACGGAAAAAATGGTTTTCGGCAGGTCAAGATTAAAGTCGAAATGACGAGAATAAAGTTGAAATACAATTTTGTGCTAAAAGTCAAAATGGTAAGATTAAAGTTAAAATGTCGAGAAAAAAGTGGAAATGTCGAGAATAAAGTCGACATAAATTGTATTTTGACTTTATTCTTGTCATCTCAACTTTAACCTGGAAATTTTGACTTTAATCTCGACTTCCTCAAAATTATTTTCTCCATCTTCCATTTTCTCCATCTAACATGGCCCTAATACTCTTCCGTATGGAGTGCACCCCTCTGCCTGAAATCATTCTGATTGGTTCATCGTTTCCGTGGACGCAGGCCGATCACAGCGATTAACAGTAAATATCTGTTTTAATGAAACTAATGATGAAAATGAAAGCTCTGCAATAATTCAGAATCACCAACATACCAGAATTATAAACACTGAAATGATTAGAGTGGAAATTAATATTATTCACGCAAGGTTGTTACCACGGCAACAGCATAACTTTTTTTAATGATCTGAATGATTGATTGATTATTGTTTGTAATTCTGCTGATTGATCAGGAAGTTCTGGCACAACTTCACCAACTTCCAAGGTGCTTGGTGAGAAAGAGTCTTGAAGAGGTCAAAAAAGTCCAATAATGGACACTTCCCCTCACCCTCTGCCAGCACCTCACTGGTCGAAAATTACATGGTGGCTAAACTGACACACCCCTGTAGTCAATCCATAGGCTGACTCAGATTGCAGCTTCACATGACTGGCCAATTTTTGGAAATGTCTGACTCTTTTAATTTTTTCAATTTCAGCCCTACCCTTTTTAAGTGCATTTCTGATGACCCTGATGAAGGCCACAAGCCGAAACGCGTTGGTCTAATAAAGTTGTTTCCTGAACTACAAGTGTTGCTGGAGCTTTTTTAATTCTGCTGATTGCACAGCTCATATATGAAGCATGAATAGCCAATTAGCAAAGATACAGTCGGCGTGGGGTCATAGTTGGGGGCGGGGCATCAGCGTGTGGGAACAGACCCCTCCTCCCGCCTGTGACGGTTAGGGAGGAACCGCGAACGACCCACCACAATCATCACCAAGCACCGATATAAGAGTAACTATGGTAAAGTTATTATATTTGATCAATCAATAATAAAAATTGATCATTAAGATCCGTCATTTAAGTCAAAAATTCACAGTAAAATTATTTTTAATGTTGAAAACTACATTCACTACATTCAGAAGACTTAACTGTCCAACATGTTGTTATGACTCCTGTTGTTACCGTGACATGAATCAGGTGATTAAAATGCTGCTTATAGAAAATAAAACAATGATTAGTGACCTTTAACCTTTAGAGTAAACAATCAGAGTAAATATGAACCATAAATAAAACCTTAAGTTAATAACATCAGTGACCATAAACTACCACTTCACAGGGTACTGCTGTAGTTTGTGTTTCTGGTCTGTCTGTAGTTCTATGTTGACGTTATTTTCTGTGGTTTTTAGTGTCAAATGCTGTAGTTTGATGTTACTTCCTGTTGTTTAAAGTGTCAGATGTTGTAGTTTGATAATATTTCCTGCAGTTTAGTTTCAGATAATGTAGTCTGTTGATACTTTCTGTAGTTTGTAGTGTCAAATGTTACAGTTTGATGTTATTTCCTGCAGTTTAGTGTCAGATAATGTAGTTTGTTGTTACTTCCTGTAGTTTGTAGTGTCAAAGGCTGTAGTTTGTTATTTCCTGTAGTTTAGTGTCAGATAATGCAGTTTGTTGTTACTTCCTGTAGTTTAGTGTCAGATAATGTGGTTTGTTGTTACTTCCTGTAGTTTAGTGTCAGATAATGTGGTTTGTTGTTACTTCCTGTAGTTTGTAGTTTGAAATGTTAGTTTGATGTTATTTCCTGTAGTTTAGAGTCAGATAATGTAGTTTGTTTTTTACTTCCTGTTGTATGTACTGTCAGATAATGTAGTTTGTTGTTACTTCCTGTAGTTTGTAGTGTCAAATGTTACTTTTTGATGTTATTTTCTGTAGTTTAGTGTCAGATAATGTAGTTTGTTTTTTACTTCCTGTTGTATGTAGTGTCAGAGGCTGTAGTTTGTTGTTATTTCCTGTTGTCTGTAGTGTCAGATGCTGTTTTTGGCTTCACACAGGTGCAGCCCACAGATATGGTGATGAAATTCTTCTCCAGCTTGTAGCCTTCACCGCAGCGGCGTTTCCTGTAGACGAGCCGCGAGGCCTTGACCGTCACAGAATTGTAGTTGTTGTCCTCGTGTCCGTCCACGACGCAGCCGCTGCAGAGACAGTCTGCGATGGCGATCACAGAGGGGATCCTGTTGGGATCAGTGTCCAGTCTGAAGTAAACGATCACAGAGAGCACAGGTCAGATCACAGAACAGCTGCTGCCTGTAGTTTCAGAGATGTCCTGATCATGTCAGAGGGACATCAGGACACTCGGATATGTATATATATATATATATATATATATATATATATGTATATATATATATATATATATATATATATATATATATATATACACATACATATATGTATACATATGTTTTTAGTATTTAAGCTCTTGTGCTTAAAGAAAATATCTAGTGATTTAAATAATTCTTTTTTTAATTTTCAGGTTTTAAGGCTCATAGAAAATATCCAGAGTTCCTGTCTAAGGACAACATTTTCTGTTCATGCCCTCAGGTTTTAAAAACATATTTGGGGTTTAAAGCAGAGCATGTGCAAGATTTTATATATGGCGCCCCCCGCCTACCATTGTCTTCAGTTTATAAGATAACATGTCACCCAATATACGTGCTTAACAAATTACATGCAAATAATCTGAAACACGATATAAATTTGCTTGCAAGTGAAAACAACAATCAACATCAAGCTATTTAAATAACCACACAGTTTGCACACAATAACTCAATACATAAGCCACATTTACACAATGCAGTAGGCTGATTTATGCAAAAACTAAATTAAAAAAAAAAACCTATCTGGTCTAAAGACTGAAAGCTGGTCAAAGGTCTAAAATTTGTTCAAAAACCATAAGACCTTGTCTAAAGTTAAAAATCAAGTCCAAAGTCTAAAACCTGATCTAAATTTGTAATCTGGTCTTAAATCTAGAAACTAGTCCAACTTTGAAACCTGATCAAATTTTGTAATCTGGTGTAAAGTCTAGAAACTAGTCCAAGTTAAATCTCTGAACTAAATGTGTAATCTGGTCTAAAATCTAGAAACTAGTCCAAGTTTAATATCTGAACTAATTGTGTAATCTGGTCCTCAATCTAGAAACTAGCCCAAAATCTAATACATGAACAAAATGTGTAATTGGTCTTCAATCTAGACACTAGTCCAAGTCTAAAACCGGCACTAAATTTGTAATCTGGTTTTAAATAAAGACACTAGTCCAAGTTTAAAACCTAAATTTGTAACTCAATGCATAAGCCACATTTGCACTATGCAATAACTTTGTACAAAAACTAAATAAATTAACCATATAAATTACCTATATACAACTATATGCAACACTACGGTGTGTGTGTGTGTGTGTTGGGATCAGTTATTTGGTATTATTCGTAGTAATATTAGGTGGGCATTGCTTTATATTTGAATCATTTCAAGCTCTTTCATTTTAAGAGTAAGAAGCAATCAACCCTTCTAACACTATAATTACAACAGGCTTTTTCTCAGTAACTGTGTCCTTTGAGTAAACTTTTTTCACCCTTTTTTGAGAAATAAAATTAAACAGTTTTGACAAGTATTTGTCATTGTTATGTTATAAATTATTATGTTAAAACAGTTTGTAATTACAAAAAAAAAGAATAAAAACGGATTTGAATTTTCAACAGGTTTCTCTTTATCAACTATTGTAGATGAAAAAATAAACCGAACCTCTTTTACATAAACTCAAACAGTTTTGGTTGCCTAATCATTTAGTGCCCGTGTTACAGTTTGTTACATCAGACCATGTCCAGGCGTTATTCTCACTGAGGATGGTCCCTGAAGCAGGTCCTGTTCAGGTGAAGACAGAGCCTCAGCCGAATTATAATGAAGGTGATTTTGTGGCGCCCCCTGGAGGCCACAATGGGCCAGTCGGCTCTGGTTTAAAGTCTTTGGAATTTGGAAAATATTAAAGTTTCATTCTCACATTAAACTCTGACTCCAGCCCTTGTATTCAGGTGTAAGTATGCTGGCCCCATCTTGCTCTGCTTGTGATGCGTTCACGTACCTGTACGTCCACGGGGACAGAGCGCGGTTCCTCAGCTCGCCTCTCATCTCTTTGGTGGCTTGTGCGCATGTCCTCTGCGGCGGGGGCGCAGCGGGGACTCCCTCATTCACCTTGTAGTTCTTCTTCAAATTCTCCGCGCGGTTATTGAACTGCTCAAGGCTGAGACACCTGGAGCCGACGCAGGCAGAGGGGAGCAGAAAGCTGAGGCAGAGCTGCGGACGTGCATGAAGACATTAAAACACAGACATTAGAGGAGGGTAACAGCGCTCAGTGAGAACTTTAGATGATTACCATCCACAGGCTGATCCGCGCCATTGTGAAGGCTCTTTGATGACAGAGACCTGCTCCATTTTACCCCTTTATATGTTTGCAGTTCAGCACATGTGGACCTGGACCTGGTCTACCTCCTCAGGATGACAGAGCTGCAGACCAGGACCCCGCCCCCGTCCCGAGGGGTGTGTGTGATAGAAATTGTCCCTTTAAATAGTCTCAGACTTTTTATAACTTTGGCAGTACAGTTTGAGCTCCCACGTTGATGGGGACACTGAGCGCGTCAAACTAAAACTCTCTGAGTTTTATCGCCATCATAAATGAAAATCTGCTCATAACTTTATTTAAAATAAACATTTTAGAGACAGAAACACTCGAAGGCATCACGGAGGCTACAGGCCCTACATTCCAGAGAAATATTAAACCATGTTTAATAAATGAACAATGATCCCATCAACACAGATAAAACACAATTACATATCAAGACTGATAAACAGAAAGAAGAAAACACAAACGCTAAGCGGCCACTTTATTAGGTACACCTCTCTAGTCCAGGTTGGACCTCCTTCACCTTCAGAGCTCCTGAATTCTTTAAACTGCTGAAGCATCCCTCACTGATGTTGCTCCATATCTCCATGACAGCATCACACAGACGCTGAACATCCATGAGGACAATCTCCTGCTCCACCACATCCCAAAGGTGCTCTATTGGCCTGAGATCTGGTGACTGTGGAGGCCACTGGAGTACAGTAAACAAACCAATCTGAGATGATCTGAGCTTTGAAACATGGAGCTGCTGGAAGTCTCCATCAGAAGATGGTCCACTGTTGTCATAAAGAGGTGGACATGGTCAGCAACAATACTCAGGTGGCTGTGGGGTTTAAACCATGCTCAGGTGGGACTAAGGGACCACCAGCAGCAGCCTGAACCGCTGATCCAAGGCAGGATGGATCCATGCTTTATGATGTTTCCCCCAAACTCTGATCCTACCATCTGCATGTGGAGCAGAAATCCAGACTCACCAGACCAGGAGAAACTTTGACAATCTTCTGTTGAACAGTTTTGGAGAGTCAGACCCTCGGTTTCCTGTTTTTAGTTGACAGGAGTGGCACCTGGTGTGGTCCTCTGCTGCTGAAGTCCATCTGCTTAAAGACTGGACGTGTGTGTGCTCAGTGTCTTCTACAGACTTTGGTTATAACGAGTGGTTATTAGAGTTCCTGTCTAAAACCTGGTCTAAAGTATAAATCTGGTTGAAAGTTTAAAACCTGGTCTACAGCCTTGACCTAGTCTAAATCTGGAACTGGTCCAAAGTCTAAAAATTGTTCAAAAGCTATAAGAGCTTGTCTAAAGTTTAAAATCAAGTCCAAAGTCTAAAACCTGATCTAAATTTGTAATCTGGTGTTAAGTCTAGAAACTAGTCCAAGTTTAATCTCTGAACTAAATGTGTAATCTGGTCCTCAATCGAGAAACTAGTCCAAAATCTAATACATGAACTAAATGTGTAATCTGGTCTAAAATATAGAAACTAGTCCAAGTTTAAAACCTGGACTAAATCTGTAATCTGGGCATTAAATCTAGAAACTAATCCAGAGTCTAAAGCCTGACCTAAATATGTAATCTGGGCATTGAATCTAGAAACTAGTCCAATTTTAAAACCAGGACTAAATTTGTAACCTTGTCTTCAGTCCAAAACCTGGTCTTAAGTTTAAGCCTGGTCTTTTGGCCCATAAAACTGCCGTTCACTGGATATTTTCTCTTTTTCAGACCACCCTCTGTAAACCCTGGTGATGCTTGTGTGTTAAATCCAGTGGATCAGCAATTTTTGAAATACTCAGACCAACAAATGAGACATGTTCAGAGTCTTCCTCTTTGGTTCTGATGCTCTGTTTGAGCTTCAGCAGGCCGTCTCCACCTTGTCTACATAACTAAATGCTTTGAGTTTCTGCCATGTGATTGGCTGATTAACTATTTGCACACACAAGCATGCATGTCAAATCAAACAAAACAGATTCGACCAAGAGCTCATGTGAACTATTTTAGTCTAAATCAAACACACAAGCAAATAAAAAACTCAGAATAAAGAATAAAGGAAAGTCATAAAAACAAATATTGAAATACTGTTGTGCTACACAAATAAATGAATGGATTATTAATGTGGGCTCATAATCAGGCTGCAAGTCTTTGGGACTTTACATATACATACATACATACATACATAAATACATATATATATATATATATATATATATATATATATATATATATATATAAATACATATATATATATATATATATATTTTTTTTTTTTTTCATAAATATATACTTCAAAACTCAGTTGCACGCATGCTGACGAAGACCAGAAGGAGAGCCAACATTACACCGATTTTAAAGTCTCTGCATTGGCTACCCGTATCTTTTAGAATAGATTTTAAGGTTCTTTTATTGGTGTTTAAATCTCTTAATGGTCTTGGTCCCTCTTATTTATCTGGTTTGCTTTTACCATATGAGCCCAGCAGAGCCCTCAGGTCTTCAGGACGTGGTCTTCTAACAGTTCCCAAAGTTCGATCTAAAACATGAAGCCTCGTTTCAGCATTACGGCCCCGTCTGTGGAGCAGTCTACCTGAGGACCTGTGGGCAGCACCTACTGTTCATATTTTTAAAGGCAAACTTAAGACCTACCTTTTTAATCTGGCTTTTAGCTGAATTTTGTTTTACTCTTTTCATCTGCATCATATGGGTTTTACTCCATTTTAGTTTCAGAGTTACTATTTTATTTTATTCCAAATTTCTACCACTTTTTTTTTTTTATTTATTGTTTGGTTTTAAAACAGTTTTATCTTAATCAACTTTTGGCATTTTATTACCTTTGTTATATCTTATCATGTTTTTTTTATTTATTATTTAGTCAGTTTAGTCTTAGCTCCTGTGTTTCCTCATTTTCAATTCAAGATGGCGTTTCCCCAGTCCTCTGTGACTTTTTGAAGTGTCCTGGCTTAGAGTCCTTGCGTGTGTGTGTGTGGGTGTGTGTGTGTGTGTGTGTGTGTGTGAGTTGGGGTTTTTCTATTTTATTCTGTATTCCCTTACTCTGATATTCTTGTTTATTTTAATGTACAGCACTTTGTGCTACATTTTTATGTATGAATAGTGCTTTATAAAGTTTGATATTTAGTTATATATATATATATATATATATATATATATATATATATATATATATATATATATATATATACACATATATATATATATATATATATTTAACACTCGTGTTTACCTTTGACATGATATTAAGAGTTGTGAAGTGTGAAGTGGTTTCAGTGTTTTTATGTCAAATAATAAATATTCTTGGATAGTTGGATTTATGGATTGATAGGTGGAATTTGTATTTGGATAAAGAAAGGATGAATGGATGGTTGAAAGAGGGATGGATGGATGCATTAATTGATTGATAGATTGATGGATAAATCCATGGATTGATGGAGGGATGAATTTGATTGATGGAGGGATTGATGGATGGATGAATTGATGGATGCATTGATTAGTAGATTGATGGATGAATTGATAGATTGATGGATTGGTGGATGATAGAATGATGGATTTATGGTTGATGGATTGACTGATTAATGTATGGACAGATGTACAGATTGGTGGTTGGATGGGACAATGGTTGGATGACCTGATCAGCATGTTTTTGGAGCTGCTCTGACTGTGAAACCCGGCTGATGGTCCTGTTTCTGACACCTCTGGTCCTGCACACACCTGAGACGATCAGAGTTTGTCCTGCTGCTCACTTTCTCTGCCTGAATCAAACATCTGGATGAGTCATGATAATCTCAACAGAGGGGCTTCCCTCAACATCTGTTCGTCCTGCCGGATCTGATACTCATACCTGCTGTATGAGTATCATTGAGCTCAAATGTCAGACTGATGATTCACTGCTTCCTTCATTCTCATGCTCTCGGCTCGATCCATGACGAAAGTAGGAACTTGCTTTTCAGTACGTTTCCGTGTAGGAAAATAATAAAACAAAGCCGAAATCTTCATTGCGTGAGTCACTCAAAAGTTTTCACCCTGACATCACCAGCTAAAGGTAACACCTCTGAGGGATCACGTTATCTACGCTGAGCTCCTCTGAGCGTCTAAATCCAAGTGACAAGCTTTTATACGGAGGGGGCGGAGCCCGGCGTCACATTGCGTCACCTGCAGGGGAATGTTTACAGAGACATAAACAGGTCAGAGTGTTACAGTAATGTGCTGACTGAGTATTTTTTTTACCCCTGCCAAGGAGGATGCGTTCTAGCATTTGTTTGTGAGTTTCATCCTGTCTGTCTATAAGCAAAATGACGCAAAAGTTCCCCACTGACTTTGATGAAGTTTTCAGGGAGTGCTGGTCACAGCACAAGGGACAAGGATAATATTTAGATGGGAACCTGAATCCAGATGTGAATGACAAGTTTGGGGAAGTTTCAGTGGCTCAAAGTGCTCTGGCCCTCACCAGGAACTCTGGAAACAGGAGGAAACCTCCACATGTGCACATCGACCATTTGGCAGTGTGTGTGAGGCTCCATGTGAATGTCAAGGCCAGACGAGTGTAGGCACAGACCCTCCTGTGTTGATGTTTGTGAGTAACCAGGAGGGTCCTGGGGTGACTCAGTCCATCCCCATTCCAGCAGATTGAATAGGATGTTGATAACTGTGAGACTCATTCAGGGGAAGAATGTTCCAGCAGCTCCACACCAATAACAACTTTCTTTTTGTCTTGATGTAAGCACTTTGATCTGCAATTTAATTTGTATGAACTGTGCTATATAAATACATTTTGATTGATTGAAAGAAGAAGAGCTCAGAAGAGCTCTGACCCAGGCTTTTCTGAATGAGGGGGGCACAGGGGGGTATGGGAGGCCGTTTAGGGTAAAACACATAAAAAATCTGCGCACACACTTACAGTATACTCACACACACACTGACAATTGGCACATATGCACCGAAACAGGGCAAAACACATCAAAAAATCTGTTCACACACACAGTTTACATACACTCACACTGATAGTGGATACATATGCACCATAAATAAAGGCTAAACACATTAAAAAGCTGCATACACACACTAAAAATATGCACACACAACCGCACACACTAAGTATTAACACACTGTCAATGGGCACATACACACTAAAAATATGCACACAAAACCGTACATGCACACACACACACCCACGCACACAAAATGAGTATTCACACACACTGACAATGGGTAAATACACACTATGAAACATGTTCACACACTGAAAACCTGTACACACACACACATTGAGTATTCACATGGACCACCTTTCACACAGGGGGTAATAGCTTTCATGTCTGTGTGTAAACTTGTACTATTGATCGTGAGTCGGTGTGTGTGCGTTGGTGTGTGGGTGTGTGTGTAAAATACACTAGGGCTGAACAATATATCGTTATCGTATCGATATCGAGATATGAACATTCAAGATATTAATATCGAAAAGCAACAGTATAAACGATATAGATTTCCCCCGCGGTAAAACTGCACTTTCCACATTCTTTTGTATTATGATGTTTTTATTGTTCTGAAAAATGCTTGGTTTTCACCAAACCCGTAGTCATATCGTATCGTATCGTATCGATATCGAGATATCTGGCATGGATATCGAGATATGAAATTTTGTCCATATCGTTCAGCCCTAAAATACACACACACCCACACATATCATTGCACACGGCTGAAAAAATAAAAGTCCAAATGCAAGTAGAATGAACTTCTGCGCCTCCATATTTTAAGGACTATACAATGTAAAAATTGTTCCTAGCTTGGGGGAAAATAATTGAAATATCAATAGCCTCCTCAGTTTGTCTGACTTCAGCCACTGATGCTCTCCATTTAACCCCCTGCTCTGTCATGATTGAAATCGAGAGTGTGCGTCCAACGCTGGGGTAGTTACTATGACTTCCTGTCATAGCTTTCAGAATACAATAGACTCAAACATGGTAAAACTCCCTCTTATCAAGCGAGTGAGGTGGTTTGTTCTTATAGATTGTAAATTTACACAAAATAATGATCAATAAGTCCTTGTCCCTCAAGTATGAAGTTTCTAAAGCATAGCCTATAAACAATTTATAATTTGAAGCAGCAAAATCGGAAGTAGCTGAACCATTGGCGGGCTTAAACAAGCAGTTTCAGGTGCCTTCCGGTAGCACTGACCAGAGCTTTCGGGCGCACTGAATTTATTTTACACACCCACACACCAACGCACACACACCGACTCACGATCAATAGTACAAGTTTACACACAGACATGAAAGCTATTACCCCCTGTGTGAAAGGTGGTCCATGTGAATACTCAATGTGTGTGTGTGTACAGGTTTTCAGTGTGTGTTTCATAGTGTGTATTTACCCATTGACAGTGTGTGTGAATACTCAATGTGTGCTTTTTAATGTGTTTAGCCTTTATTTACAGTGCGTATGTAGTATGAGTGTATGTAAACTGTGTGTGTGAACAGATTTTTTGATGTGTTTTGCTCTGTTTCGGTGCATATGTGCCAATTGTCAGTGTGTGTGTGAGTACACTGTAAGTGTGTGTGCAGATTTTTTATGTGTTTTGCCCTAAACGGCCTCCCAAAGGGGGGCCATCAAAATCTGATAAAAATGAGGGCTGTCGCTGACCCACATCACTAACAGGAAATAATACAGTCATTGAGAGTGTTTATGCACCGAAAGACAATAAGCATGTTCTTATCTTGCTTTTGTTCGCTACAGTAACTGCTAAGGTAAGTGACGAGGATCTTTTTGTTTGCACAGTGATAAGTCTGGCTTTTAGCTGAGTTTTGTTTTACTTAGTTTCAGAGTTACTATGTTGTGTTTTATCACCTCTTATTATTTAATTATTTAGTGTCCTTGTGTGTACATCAGTGTGTGTGTGCATGCATGAGTGATTGTGTTTGTTGAATGTGGGTTGCTGGGTGGGATAGGTTTCTGTTTTGTTTTTTATTTTGTATCCCCTGACAGTCTGCGTATGTTCTTGAATACACAGCACTTTGAGCTACAATTTTTTTGCATGAGAAGTGCTTTATCAATAAAGTTTGATTGATGGATCGATTGACTGATTGATAACAGGAAAGTTCTGAGGAACATAACATGTTTTTTTTATGAACGATCCTGCCCTCTCTAAGCACTGTCCACTCGCTGACTGACATGTTATATGATGCTATATATAAAATGGTTATCCATGAATTCTAAATTTTACTTTTTTAACAGAAAAATATTAAAGCTCACCATTTTTTCTTGATAAAGATGTCAGATGATAGCTATTTACTAGATCCCTGAACAGATAAATGACTTTTAATGGTTTAATGTTATGCTTTATTATTTCTGACACTCAGAGAAGCTTAATGAGGCTCAGATTTGGGTATATAGGGTGAATACATACATTTCAAAATGTCTATCCAATAACAAATACATTTTCAGTTTATATATATATGTATATATATATATATATATGTAAGTTGGTATAGATATAGGTAGGTCTCTCTGTGTGATGTCTTCAGTGTTTAAGCTCCTGTACTTTTAGAAAAGATCTGGTGATTTAAGTATTTTTTTTAATATTCAGGTTTTAAGGTTCATAGAAAATCTCTAGAGTTCTTTTTTTAAGAAAAAAGACAAACACTTTCTATCTACGGCCTTAGGGTTTAAAAACATCTTAGAATCTGTCACATTTATGCGTATATTTTATAATAAGTAATTACACTGTCAGTCACATGCGGCTGCACTAAAATGATTGCTCCAGTTTTGCAGTGCTTGTTAAAGACAGTAAAGGAATCTTAATCTTTATAAGATAAAAAGCAAACTCCATGTAGAGAGTTAAAGCTTTTTTAAATAGATAAATTGATGTATTGATATATTTTACATACATAAGCAGGACCATCAGGGGCAGATTCAGGTGCAGACGCAGGCCTCTGCACAGCACGAAGATCAGACTCTGTAAGTCTGCTGCTCTCCAGTGGTCACATCCACACACTGCTTCTGTTTGATTACTCTCTAGTTTCTGTTTGTTTGAGCTCTTTAAATTTGCATGTGGTTAAAATGTCTCTAGGAAAACATACTTGCCTCGCCTTTTGTGTGGAGCAGTGGTGTCAAAACTTTCTTTCCTCCCGAGGCGACTAAAATCAGTCCAACATCACATGGAGAGGATAATCTCACTGTGTCAAAATAAACCTCTTAAACACGTCTTTAAATCAGTCTGGATGTGTTCATTTGTACAACTGCTGATAAATAAAATTACACATCAGTATCACTGAAAATATTAATTCCAAAAGTATTCAATAATTCTCTGATATACTCTGCAACACAGCTAAACTTTAAAGACTTTACTGGACTTCAAAGTTAAAGCAGACCATGATGTTTGGTGTACTAAAATAACCAGAGTCAGAAAAAGCTGCAGTGTTGGTGCCTGTCAATCAAGGTTCTTCTCTGATCTCTCATGATCACTTTTTAATCATCTATTCCTAATTAATTTGCAGCTTATCGCACAATAAACTGACTCCAGGGGAACATGTGGTCCCAACACTCAAACTGATCATTTAAGCTCCAGAAAAGAGATATTTTAGAGAGATATTCTATTCTGTCAGTAGTAATGCTCATTTCAGTGTTTGCCTTGCTTATTTAGTTATGTTTCCCTTGTTGGTATGATTTTTGACTGAGGGGGTAGGGGGCCACATGTGACTGCCAGTTGCCCAGCCCTGATTTTTATATTAAAAATTGTAAAATATTTTTTAATCCCTCACCCTTGAGTCTTAAAGTTTCTTATAAACAATATCTAATTAAGATTTAATTATTTAATTTGAGGTGATGAAGAGGGTTCTCTCCACTAATGCAGCTTGTCTATGATGATAATCAGCCCTCCAAAAATACATTTATTCACTCATCTGTTTAAATTATTTGCTAGCCCTATACCTCCTTTCATGGGGCCCACAGTTTCTGTCGGTGCCTCGGCCTGTTCATTCAAATCCAAAATCCAGACTTTACTTCACCAGGAGAGCCTCACTGAGATTAAGAACCTCATTTACAAGAGTGTTGCAGCACATTTATTAAGTCACAGACATAAAATAAATACAGACACAGAACAACAGAAATGACCTCTTCATTTAGTGTCACTGAGCAAAAACAGTGGAGCGAAAACAGAGCCCTGTGGCACACCGGTTTTCATCCCCAAATACTCAAAAGTTAGGCCTTCAGCCAGAACACTGACCTGTTTGACAGATATCAAACCAGCTGTTCTGTCAAATGATGGATTAAGAGACTTTATTAACAAATAAATATGACTTTGTTTTAATTGATTACTTAAATTTATTACATGTTCAAAGACACTTATGAGCTTCAGACCATCAAAACAACACTTCAGATGAAATTGTAGAATAAAACCATCAACTATATGGAACTCTGTGGCATTTTAACCATTTTGAGCAATTAAAATTTTTCTTT
This sequence comes from Cetoscarus ocellatus, assembly GCA_037902135.1. Taxonomy (NCBI): domain Eukaryota; kingdom Metazoa; phylum Chordata; class Actinopteri; order Labriformes; family Labridae; genus Cetoscarus; species Cetoscarus ocellatus. The sequence continues at coordinate 495,642 of JBAMNC010001115.1, forward strand.
ATATTTTATAATCAGAGTTCGTAAATATTTGAACCCTGTGAGCATTTAGATGAGACATTTGTTTTACCCTATAACCAGTTTTTTGTTATTTGGAACAGCAAATGCAGAAATGAATGTAACACCCTCTAACAAATGTTTAGAGGGCCTTTTTTCTTAATAGATGTTATGTAATGAGATTTTATGGATGCAAAAGGTGCCCAGATGTTCCCTTTTTACAACTCAAAACAAGAAAAACATGGCATCTTAAAAAATTTAAAAAATTAATGAATTGATATGTTAATAACCCTGGTAATGTTATATTTTTCAGGGCCTCTCAGTCTTCCAAACTGTTCTCCCATTATGGCCCCTCTGATAAGTGATATGTTTAGGTCTGTCTTCATGAGGGCAGTAATTACAAAGTAAATCACAAAAAAGACCCAATATACCTGACTCACCCTGATGCATGGAAATGACAACAGTGCAATGAAAGACAAAAATACAGAAACTTACCTTATTGCTCATTTGATTACTCATAAATATATATATATTATCAATAATAATAATTGTATGTATGATAATGTAATAAAATCCAAGTTAGAGCCATGAATTGTATACTCTTTTCCTTTTGTTTTAACGTAGTACTTCGCTTGATATGAAAGTAATTGAAAGTGAAAGTATTCAGTTCGTTCAAACTTGGCCCCTGTATTCTGTAAATGCGGCCCTGTTATAACACAGAGGTTCTCGTGTTTATGTCAGTTCACAATCTGTTAGGTTCATCATTTATTTACGGCTCAAAAAGATTAAAATGCAAATAAAACCGTTTTACATGAAGCACACCCTCCTTCACTGACTCACCGTCACCTGACTGATCGATGCTCTCCCTAACATCCATTATTGTCAACGCGCAGACATCGCCAATCGATCCACAACAGCACCCGATCCCAGAGAGAGTCGATAGTTCGTATATCACATCAGCAGATCAGGAAACCAGGTACAGGCTCGCGGAGACCCTCACGCAGGGTCCGACTCGGAGCTTTCAGTCATGGTCTTCGAGTCTCTGGTCAGCGACCTGCTCAACAGATTCATCGGGGACTATGTGGAGAACCTGGACAAGTCCCAGCTCAAGATCGGGATATGGGGAGGTAAGCTTAGCGGCTAGCATTCGGCTAACGCAGGAATGTCCAGAGACGTGCCAAACCCCGCTCGGAAATATGACACTTGAAGAGTTTCTCACTTGTTAAACGTATATGCTGGTGTTGTTGCTATATTTTAACATCTGAAAATGCACAACTGAACTTGATGAAAAATTCGGCTTCAAGTAGACGTGCATCATTTATTGATTTTCGGGTGCCATTTTTAATTTAATCAAGGCTGATGCTGCTGTCAGTGTCACTTCTCCAGCAAAACACTTCGAGGCGTAAGCGGAAGAAAGCACCTTGCTGTGGTCAAACGTTAGAGCAGAAACAATGTAATTCTGTTGCCTCCATGCTAAATTAAAGAACGGCTGCAAAATATGACTTATTAATTTAATTCTTATCATTTATCCACTATAAATCTAATAATATGTGTATGTTGTGTGAATGCAGTCTGTCCAGGTGAATGTGTCTGATCTCAGCTCCGTCTGTTTACTGTTCCTCTGAATCGAGCTGCTAATCTGTCTGACTGGCTTAATTCAGTTAACTGAAAATCCAAACCTGCTGCATATCCGTGCAAAACACACACAGCCCGCATGTCCTGTGGAGGAAACACACATATCTTCTGTGTGAATGCAGTCTTGTTATATGGCTGGACTTTATTCTAAGACTTCAGGAGCAGAGCATGTGATGGGCACACATTTGGAGAGAGTGGCAAGTAATGAAGCACTGTAGGGCTGGGTAATATAGAGAGATCTTATTTTACTCATCAACAAAGACAATGACAGCAAAACAGAAAGCTTGATTTCCTTTATAGGACACTCACAAGGTCGATTTTAGAGGAATAAACCCACTAAAATATGTTATATAATCACGTTGACAGTTTTATACCTTAAAACAGAAACAATTCTGCACACTTGATGCAAATACTTTATTCTTTCAAACATGGTTTATTATGCAATTTTCATTAAACAAACAGAACAATACAGAACACCACAATTAGGCACATACATAAAAGAGTAAAAAGAGTAAATTAATTAATTAGTTAATAAAAGGTTAATAAAAAGATAATAATAATAAAGTAAAATAAAAAGTAAAACCCAACTCATTCCATTTTTTCATCCATCTAACCATCAACATTCATATTGTTATTTTTAAGGAAATTATAGAAAATATTCCATATTTTCTAAAATTTCTCAAGTTTGTTCTTGGTTGTGTAGCTTATCTTCTCCAAAGCAAAGTAAAAAGCCATGTCCCTCAACCATTGTCCTGTGACACAAGTTGTGTCTGACCTCCATGAGCGAGCAATACATCATTTGGCTTCTAAAAAACAAATATTCAGTAAAGACTTTACTTTTTGGGTGGTAATGAAGCCCTTAGGGTAAACATTTAATGTGCATAATTTAGGATTGAGAGGAACTTCCACACCAGTAATTTGGCTAACCAGGTCTAACACGTTCCTCCAAAATGAAAATATCAGCAGACATTCCCACACACAATGAAACAAGGTACCTTTTTGTTCTTTACATTTGAGGCAAGTATCGGGGACATTAGGATTATGGCGATGCAATTTAGCTGGAGTTATATAATCTAGTTAGCCATTTATACTGCAGTATTTTAGAGTTTGTATTAATGGATTGAGTGTGAGCAAGGAGACATGCATCTGACCATTCTTCCTCTGTGAAATTGTCCTGCAAGTCTGCCCAATGCAAATACTTTCTGTTTATGTTGCTGAGGTGTGGAAGAAGAGATCATAATCACTTGATTTTTACAATCTTGTAAAAAAAAAAACAGATAAAGATGGATCTTGCATATTTTTCTGCACCAATGATCGCTGTATGAGGCCATGTGGCAATTTGTGCTCTGGTGACTCCAGATCTTGAAAACTGGTGGAAGCTTTGCACCATTAGAGTTTTAGCAGCGATGCACAATATTATCTGTTTGGTATCAGTATCGGCAGATTTTGAAATATTTGCGGATATTTACAGCCCATATATCAACAGAGTAAACATACGTACCAAAATGCTTCACCTCATCACTGCATGAGTGCATTTAAATATAAAGAGTTTCGTTATTTTAAGAGTTAAATGTTGTTTTTCTTGTTTTGCATCTGTTCCTCACACAAATAAAGTCTCACATTAAAGCAACAAGTCAGTTTTCATAAAGTGAAGACTTTGTCTTCTTGATGAAACATTTTATTATCAGCAAAAAGGGGGTATTGGCTAAAATCTAGCATTGTGCATCTCTAGTTTTTAGGAATGCTGGACACTGATATTGGTATAAAGCAGCGGTTCTCAAGCACTTTCTGATTTGCTCCCCCTTCAGGATAAATATCTTGAAGCAACCCCCACCCACAACGTTATGATTTTACTAAATACCTCTGAACATGTGAAGACTTTTAAACAAATTTCTTTGTTAAGTATTAGCGTGCACACAGTGATTAGTGGAATTTATCTTCGTTTTTATCCATCAGGGGTGTCAAAAGTGATCTTTTAATCTTGCAGAGGCTGCTGCTTGACTGCTTTAGTTTGATCAGTCAGATTGGTTTTGATCAGCAGTCTACTTTAGTTTGCAATTTAGTTATGCACAAGTAGACTTTACTAGTGAAGCAAAAATTGTCAAAGGTACTACTAATAGATTGAAAAATTGTTCATTAGCAGTACTAGTAAGCCTTATATGCTAATAAGGATTTAGTTTTTACTAGTAACATTTTTAAAGTCTACTAGTAGTACTAGTAACATAAAATTGTCTACTAGTAGACAATTTTGCTTTACTGGTAAGGTTTACCTGCGCACTAGTGCACCATAAACCTTTACTAGAAAAGCAAACTTTTTGTTAACTAGTTCAACTGCTAAACTCAAAATGTCTCACTAGTAGTATGAGTAGACTGTTTTAGTCTACTAGTACAACTAGTGAAGCCAAAAGATTCACTAGCAGTACTGGTAGGCCTAATGCAAATGAAGTAGGAGGCAATATAACAAAATCTACAGAAGAGGATTAGGGCCACTGTAAAAATAAAAAAAGAATTCTGAGAAAAATCTCAGAACTCTGACTTTTTAAAATATATTATATCTAAAAAAATTTAGAATTCTGAGAAAAAAAGTCAGAATTCTGAGATTCTGACTTTTTTCTCAGAATTCTGAGTTTAAAGTCAGAATTCTGAATTTTTTCCTCAGAATATACTTTAAAAAGTCAGAGTTCTGAGATTTTTCTCAGAATTCTTTTTTTATTTTTTATTTTATTTTTACAGTGGCCCTAATCCTCTTCCGACTTTTTTCTCAGAATATCTAAAAAAATTTAGAATTCTGAGAAAAAAAGACAGAATTCTGAGATTCTGACTTTTTTCTCAGAATTCTGAGAAAAAAAAGTTTAAAGTCAGAATTCTGACTTTTTTTCGGTATATATATGTATATATATATATATATATATATATATATATATATATATATATATATATATATATATATATATATATATATACATATATCTATAAAATCAGAATTCTGAGAAAAAAGTCTGAATTCTGAGATTCTGACTTTTTTCTCAGAATTCTGAGTTTAAAGTAGAATTCTGATTTTTTTTTGTTAGAATATATATATATATAAAAATCAGAATTCTGAGAAAAAAAGTCAGAATTCTTTTTTTATTTTTACAGTGGCCCTAATCCTCTTCCATAAAAATCCAGCACCCTGATTCGTTGTAATATTTTTGAAAGCAAATGGGAAGACTGACTTTTGCCCCCCCCCCCCCCCCCCCCCCATTTAGCATAAAAAGCTTGCTAGTAGAACATTGTGAACATTGTTCAATCTACTAGTACTACTAGTGACACTTTTTGCTAAACTAGTAAAGTCTTCTTGCACATTTGTTGACCAAAATTTAGTACATGTACTCCAAATTTGGGTACTAGTAGAGCTGAACTATAGTTGATATTAGGGTTGTCAAAAGTATCGATACTTCGACAAATGTCAATAATCAAAAGCTGTATCTGGATACAATACTAATTTGCCATGCTATCGATACTACCTCAGACAAGTTTTTGCATATTAATGCTGTTGTTAATTTTAGATTTTTGGATTATTTGCACTAAGTTGAAAAGAAAAATATCTAAGACAACCTTAAAATATTGGCACATTGGGTTATATTTGGGTTATATATTTAGCATTTATTTGCACTAAGTAAAAATAATGTGAATAATTTGTTTGTTATTGTTTTTTTTCTATTCTCTGATTATTTAACTAGCATCTGTGGTTCTGTTGAGAAAGCATGTTGAGATTGAAAAAGTGTCTTTGAGATTTTTATGTTGATCAAAACATTTTTTTATGCCCTTACAAGTACTTGTCATTTTAACAGTATCGAAAATGGTATCAAGTATCGCATATTTTTCTTGGTATCGATATTGAGTTTGAAATTTTAGTATCATTTCAACCCTAGTTGATGTCACCAATTTCCATACATTTAGCATTTGGCTCTTGTGGGTTTGACTTCAATCAGACTTTATTTTCGTCCTTCCTTCTAAATATTGCCCCACTGTGTGTTTCCTTTCACCTGAAGAATATTGACATGTTTGCGGTCTCCACCTCGAGCCCTGAAATATGGTCAGTAAATGCTCGAATAAGCTAGGCTCAACATTTGCAGTAAATCTTGTGTAACTGCTCTCTGACTCTTTATTCATGGAGTTAAGATGACGTCTTCTCGGCCCACAGTCTGCTCCAGATCGTAAAAATCACATGCTCACTTTGTTTCTTTTCTGCAGCCCTGAGTGTTTGGGCTGCAGCCAGCCATTGTCAGTGTTATTAATCTGTTACTAAGGCCCTGATCAAACGCTTCAACACTTTGTCCTTTTCAACGCCTGATGAGTCAGTTATAATAATTACAAAAGGAGAAAAGTGTCCTGAGGAGAGAAGAGTGATCTGTGGACATTTTAACCACAGGACCTGGACCATGAGATCTCACCGTCAGCAGTATTAACCTTAAAGGCACCTTGTTTTCTTTTTTTGAGTCTCAATATCTCAGTTTAAATGCTAATTATATGAAACTTGGATTGGAAACTACGATTTGATATGTATGTTTGTATATTTTTATTACACTTTTATGAGAGGAACCATTTTGATACACGAAGGGTTTAAGTGTAAGTTTTTTGAGAAAACTCTAATTGTTCAACAACAAAAAAAATGGATCAAAATAAATGTTATCAATTATTGACCTAGTCATGACTGTGATAACCTCAACCCAAATACTCCACTTTGTACCTAACTTTTGCAAAGCATTGCATATTCTACGATTTTCCACATTGAAAAAATCAGTGGTTATTATGACAAAAAGGGCATAAAAACATATAAAGTATTTTTAAAAAAATAAAAACTTTATTTCTGTGGTTAGGTGTAGTAGTTGAAAAGATCTGGTGCAGTGAAAGTGAAAAAGTATTTATATTTAACATTTTTATGACACTTTTATGAGTGGAACTGTTTTGGTACATGAAGTATTTCAGTATATGTCACATTTTTGGGTGCCTCATAGATTGAAGCAGCCTTCATCTTTCTTCATCTTCATCAGTGCTTCCTCGTACCTGCTGACATATCCTGTGTCACATATGTCTTTGTCAGACGATCACACGAGAGCGAGAAGAATCCAAACAAACAGGTTCAGCCAATCCTCCGTCTGCTCCGAGGGGAAATCACCCGAAGGAGTCAGAGGAGGAGGAGACCTGCAGATCCTGATCAGAGGTCGACGAATCAGAACCCTGAATGTGATCAGAAAGATCAGTAAAACTGCTGATCAAAATCAATCTGACTGATCAAATGGCTTCCTCTGAAACACTGACGTAAACATCCAGGACACATGTCAACATGTCCACAAAGAGTCAGATATGGAGCCTGTAAATGTAAATGCTCTGAGATAAAACAGAAAACATTTAAAAACAGAGCTGCATAGACAAATTAACACTATCAGAGCTAATATTTACACTTCTTAACCCTTTAATGTTTTCTCAACCAATTGGTCAAGCACATTTTAAGTCACTATTTATTTTATGCACTTTTACTGTAAAGTGACATCTCTACCGTTTGGTAAATGATTATATTTCAAAAACTGGTGGGTATGTTCTAAAAAAAACAATTGCTTATTGTTATTGTTGTAAAGGAAATAAAAAATGCAAAGAAATAGTTTTATGACTGCATTTTTCTTGGTGGGAACCTTAATGGGTTAAGTGTCCATATGGGTCCGCACCACAAAGTCTCTCCACCACTGTTTTTGGAGAGCTGGTGCTTTAACTCTCATGACTGTTGACTCTCTTTGGAGTTAAAATTAAAACTTTGTGACACTGAACAGAGTGACTTTTGATGAACACTTCTATCTATGTGTTGTTAGGAATGCACTCTCTCAGAGTATATTTTAACAACTTAGGTGTTAAATGTACATTAACACTGCAAAGTGTAATAATTCTGTATTTATTTATTTGTTTAATTTAGGGGTTTTTTTTTTTATTGTTTTTTGCATCAATAACAACAAGACAGAGGCCAAAAGATAGTGACAACACAAATTACAATACACACTGGTACAAGGGCTGGGAAACATATCAATTAATTTGAATTAATTTGAATTATTTTCTGCAAAAGATTTAAAAATAAAAAATCGAGATTCTTTTGTTCTGACTTACTCCAATTGTAAGTTGTTGCAATGTTTGAAAATATAAATACTGAAAATGTACAGCTTTCATGATGGTAGGTTTTGCACAAGCACACTTTTAGGCTTATATATTTTTTAAATGACATTGAATACTTATCTGAGAGCTCCGTGTTAATATTCTGTGAAAATAACTCAGCACAAGCCTGTCGATGTTAGGACTACATGATCAGCATTTTATGACATGCACTTTAACTGAGGGAAATTCTGTTTGATTTCTGACTATTGTTTGGTAACATTAGGGGATAACTTGATTTATGATTCATGTAATTTTGTGAGAGGGACAAAATCAATTAAAATCGTAAATGGAGTTTTGTGGAAAAAAAATGGGGATTTTATTTTTAGACCATATTGCCCCGCCCTAGGTGGTACTTACAAAAACAAACAAACAAACATAAACAGATAAATACACACACAAAGCCTAGAGGCAGCTAGCTTCATTAAATAACTTAATCCATGTACATATCTACATACATACCAACACATATAAATATTTGGAGGTATATCTCTTCGCTTACTGATATTCCATATTTCTGTATTATTTACTGTAGATTAATGTGGAAAATTAGCTGAAATGCAGACACCGTGTTTAGTTAGAGAACATATATTGAAAAGTTCAGAGTTAAAGATCCCACAGTGACACTGATTGATTTGATTAACTGAAGCATCATTTTACACATGGTTTTGACTCTTTTTTTAACTGAGAGTAGATTTTCAGGGATTTGACTCCATCCAGAGTGAAATTAACCCTGTTCAGGGAGTGTCATACTATTAGTGGGTCTTACTGTAAACAAACTCTATATTAAACATTAGCTTTGTGTCTGTTTGTTCTGAATAACAACATTATGAACTTTATCCCATCGGCAGTATTTTCAAGCTTATCTCATCAGTATATTGTACCTTACAAATCCTGATGTATTACCCAGCCCTGCAGAGCTCCTGGACTGACGAGAGGAGCTCAAATCTGCAGTCAATTGTACAGATGCTACAGTAACACATGAAAATAGGAAGGAAAGAGGAGGTGTTAACCTTTGTTGGTAAAAAAGTCTTTCACGTGGTGCTCCTACAAACAGCAGGCCGCTTGTGTGAAACCTCAGAGCCCGAGTTAACCCAACATTTTTTTTTAGTCTATCCAAACCTTGTTGAGTCATATTGAGGCACAGTTTAACTTGTTTGCAAAGTTTTTATCAATTAAATTTTATTTACAAAGTGCATTTTATACACTTAATTGCAATTCAAAGTGCTTTACACAGAGGTAGAAAATGATTAACAAAAGTTTAAAACACAATAGTGATGATAATCAAGGATTTTTCTACAACTAATGAGCAAATTAACACTCAGCAGAGACCCATCTACTAAATAAAATTCCACTGTAATTATAATGAGAGTAGGTAGGATGTGAAGAAATATATTGAGACTTGTGCACACCAGAAACACTAAAATAAAAGAAAAAATAAAATCAAGATGAATGATAAAAATATAAAAGAAAAGAGACAAGGGAAAAGACAAAGCAATAAAACCAAGAATCAACAGGAATAAATCAAAAGCTAAAAAATGCATAAAAGTATGAAAAGAAAATCTAAAATGATTAGATATAAAGAGATAAAAACTTAGTGATCATGATAATACATTTTAACAAATACTAAGAATATCATAAAATGTCAAACAATTAAATCTAAAGCTTTTAAAATGAGGTAGAAGTGATTCTTATGAATTAATAAATAGTTAAAAACAGTCATTAAAATGATAAAACTCTACATAAATGTCAGGGTCTGTGGAGCTGCTTACAGAGAAGAACCAGAGGATCCTGGTGCCAGACCATGTGGAGCTTTATATCTAATGAAAGAGTTTTAAAATCAATGCGATAACAAACAGTGTTTTACAGTTTCACTGGGATTTTGTTTAAACAAAAACAAACAAGAGGTGCTACAAGAGCATGCTGCTCTGCCAAGGCATCTCTCACACAGTTTGCCCTCTCGCATCCAGACTTGGATCAACATCAAACTGAATCGCTGCGTCCTTGACTACATTTTGCCTTGACCAACATTCTCTGAGAATATCATCAAAATCCTTTGAGAGCTTTTAGAGTGTTTAACGAAAATGTGGAAAACTGCCTTATCTGGCAGTGTTAATCAGAATCAGAATCAGAATACCCTTTATTGTCATCATACAAAAATGTACAACATGATTGGAGAGCTTCTCCTTTTTTTCAGTGCAATGGATAGTTAAAAACAAACATGAAGTAAAGCATGAAGAAGTATGGGTACAAAATATATACAAGATTAACTCCTACAGAACAATGTGATTAAAAAGAACTCCATATACAAATATAAGATAGAAAGGATAAATATTGAGAGTAAAAATTAATATTTCTATGTATATTTGGAAATTTATTACACAGGATAATTACGCAGGATATTACACACTGAATTTTTACCGAGTACTTATAGTGCAAATGGTGATTAAAACTTACAAACAAATCACTGAATAAATTCCTGGGTCCACATCCAGATTATTTTTTAAGGTTATGTTTTGTACATTTTTAGGCCTTTATTGTCAGGAGAGAGAGAGGGCATAGACTTGTTAAAGGGGGCGAGAGAGTAGGGGAAGAACGCTCGGGTCGTGCCTGGCTGCCGACCACTCCACCAAACCAGCACCGCTGCATCCAGATTTTGATCACCACCAAAATCTACTCACTTCTTCCTTGTGCTGGGACCAACATGCCCTGAGAATAGGGAGGCATGATATTAGATTTTTGTCGATATCCGATATGCCGATATTTTTTATTTCATTATCACAGATACCGATATTTCTGGTCTAGAGCACAAGCTGTACTTAAAAAAATGGACTTGTTTCTTTCAGTGTTAGAGTATATTTTTACGAGCAACAGATGTAAAACAAGAAAAACAGTATTTAACTCTTTCAAAAAAGATACTTAATGTACCCATGCAGTGATGAGAAGGTGCATCAGTATTATACATTTGTGTGATTTGCTGATATTCCGGCTAATATGTGTGGCCGATGTATCTGCAAAAATGTCAATATCGGTCGATACGATACTTAACTTTTTAGACAGATATCGGCCGATACAGATCTCAAACCGATAATATCGTGCATCCCTACCTGAGAATATCATTAAAACCTTTTTTTGACTTTTGGGTTATCTTGCTCACAGGCAGACAAACGCTGGCAAAAACATGAGCCTGCTGATGTAGGTAATAAACTAAAGCAGGTAGAAGATGTCCCGTTTTGAGGATTGTGTTTCATGCTTCAACAACAAACCAGAGTGGAGATGCTCTGGACTGGCTGCGGCTTCTTTTGGGCTCAAGTCATGTGTTGGTTTATTTTTGTACTCTGACTACCAGCTGCAACACGTGTGATATCTCTGTTCAGTTAAATAACAAACCCTGCACACGCTCAGACATTCATCATCATTTATCAACCTCATGTTTCAGTCACATATGTCCCATGGTCATACATGAGAGAATCCAAACCAGCAGGTTCATTTCTGAGGTGGGGCTGGAAGCGGTCTTGACATTGTCAGACGAGGTGGAACAATGGGGACCTGGGGCTGTTCTGGAAACACGATTGGTTAAAGCAGAAATGTTCAGGGTTAGTGTTTAGAGCGGTTTCAGCCTTGTTAATCAATCCTGCTCTGTCAGACAGTCGAAATGGACCTGATAATGACAGAGAGTTTCCAGGACAGCAGAATATTAGACTGTAACCTCAGCTAGAGAAATACAGGCCTGACACAATCATTGTTTCCTGTTTAGGGAGATAGAAAGACTGTCTTAGGAAATATGTTTGTGAACATCTGTGAGTGCAACCAACCTGAGTATTTCTTTCTGTATCGTAGCTACATTCAGGTCAATTAAAACATGTTCCTGGTACGATTAAAGTAATACTGAAAATTAATTTATTTCATGAAGAGACAAAACAGAGGTTATAGTAAGATGTTGATTTATTAAACATAAGAATAATTGTTCATAGTTACCATGTTTATACCAGTAAGTAAGTAAATTTATTTCAAGAGCAGCCTTCACAAAAAAAAATTACAAAGTGCTTCCCAATAAAAGTTAATTAAATGATCTCAGTGTGCCATTTTTTCGATTACACATACTGTTTGCTTTTGCAAACAGCTTGTTTGAGACAAATAAAAATCAAATCAAATCCAATTAAACAGAGTAAATCACTTGAGTACAGAAAGCAAACAACAATATGAAGCAGTGTTAATTTTGACAGCACTTTTCAGTTTAGTTTTAGTTATGATCTTTTGCCTAAAATATCTTTTAGTTTAAGTCATAATTTAGTCATCTAAATTGTTAAAATTTTAGTCTAGTTTTAGTTGATGAAATTTCACAACATTTCAGACGATGAAATCTACTGTAAGTTTAGTCGACTAAATATGAAGTGTAAAGGGTAAGGCCTTTTTTATGTTTCCTTGAATTTCTGAAGTCATGTTTTACACTTGGATAAAATCAAACATCTAATAACTGTTTATTAAATGCTAGTAAAGTCTGAATGTATAAATGAACAGAAACAAATTGAACTTTTGTGTGAAATGCAGTCACCTTTATTTAGGCTACCTGGCAGAGCATCTCAGTTACAATACCAGAACTGACAACAAACAGTGAACCTGCTCTACATGAATATATCAGTTCATAAAGAGAGGAGCTCTGATTGGATCGCTCCACAACTTATCCCACCACCACCAAGCTAAGGCAGCTGTGATTGGATGTCCCTCTTAACTCATCCAACCTTTCCACACAACCAAAGTAGCTGTGATTGGATATATTCCTAACTTGTTCCTACTTTCTTCATGACCAAATGAGGTCTGATTGGATTAAGTCTCTGTCAGTCTAGTTTTTATTTGTTGATGAAAATGTCAGTTAATTTGATTTTAGTTTTAGTCCATGTGCTCTTGTTTTTATTACTTACTGTTTAGTTTTCGTTAGGAACAGTCAATTGGTAAAAACACTGTAATTGGATTTCTTTTGTCAGCATTTGTAAATCGCTGATGGAGGGGGGCACCATATAAAAGCTCTGAGTGGAGTGATTCATATCACACATACATATCGAGCGTAGACGTTGTACTAAAGGGCTTTATCATTTCCGACTCCTCTCTGCAGCCATTCTTGTTCAACCCTTTTGTCTCTCCTCGGCCGAAGCTCGGGTCAGGTCCCCGAGGATCCAGTGATCCTGTTTCTGCTGGTGAATGCAACCTCTCGCTGTGTTGTCTCTGGAGTGTTGTACATCTCGTGCCTCGGGGTGAATGACATAATCTTTAGGGTTGCACACAAAGCAAACAAGATCATGTCACCTAATGTGCTTCAAGCAACTCCAGGCTTTCTCTGAGCTGAACCTGCAGCTCTCTCCACCACTGCTGTCAGCTCTTCATTAGAAACAACCCCTCAAGTGTTACTGTGCCTGTCAATCTCTGGTGTGACCCTGAAGGTGGGAGACCTCAGGTTGTTTTGTGTAAAGTGAATCCATAATAATTTGTTTTTCTTCTGTGTCTCTGCAGGAAATGTTGTTCTTGAGAATCTGAGGGTGAAGGAAAACGCTCTGGTAGGTTCCAGTTCGTCTCTTCCTGCTTCTGAGTGTGCCGAATCCATATCACGGTGACTTAAACATGACTGTTAATGAACTAAATGTGTCTCTTGTCATGGTAACAGATTTTAATTTGTGTTTCAGAGCGAGTTTGATGTCCCATTCAAAGTGAAGGCCGGACAGATTGGTGAGTACTCCATGTGTCATTGAAAACCATCAATTAACCAATCATCTGATCTGCTCACCCAGTTTGGGCCTATTTTAGCTGTCATTGGGAAAGAAGCAAAGTACTTTCTAGACTGGTGGCAAGCCAATAACAGGGATGACATATAGAGACAAGCAACCAGACATGTTAACAATTACACAAGACAACAGTGGAGACAACCGCGGGGCCACATAGAGAGACCGTCAACCATTCTCACTCACACTGAAGGGCAATTTAGAGTCACCAATCAACCTGATGAGCATGTTTTTGGTCCGTGGGAGGAAGCTGGAATGCCTGGAGAGAACCCACGCATGCACGGGGAGAACATGCAAACTCTTCACAGAGAGGCCTGGATACCTGCTGCACCACCTTGCCACCCTGCGAGAAAACATTATTTTTTATATTCCATTGATGATAATTTTGATTTATAAAAGTGAACATTCAGTGATGATAAGATTTAACTCATCATCATGGTACACTGTACTGTTTTCCAATTTATGAAATATATATCTAGATGACCTATGGTCAAAGTAACAGCTGTAAAAACTGACAAAAGTTTTCATATCTGCCGGTATGGATAATCAGCTTTTTGGACAAATATCTGCCAGTACGGATCCCGGTCTGATTATAAATGCATCAGAGATCCTCACTTTACCACCTGGCAGCCCATGTTGAAAATGAGAAACTAAAATAATAAAATCAATAATAGGTTCCAGTGAAACCAGCATTAACAATGTTCATAATGTTAAAAAAACAAACCTAAAACATAAAAACATTTATTTACAGGATATAATATAACATATACCAATGAATCCAAACAGCTGACGGTGTTATTAAAGGGATAGGCGGAGAAAAGTCTTTGTATTTGGTACATTACTTCCCTGTTTGTGGCTGGTTCTGCGTCCAAACTTTTACAGATTATGTGGCTTACTGAGGGAGAGGAGAGAACTTTCTACTGCATCTAATGTACTCAGTGGACATATGGAGCTCATGCAACCCCACTTCAAAAAAACTGAACTATCCCTTTAATGTGGACGCAGCATCCAGCTCTGCAAAGCAGCTCGGTTTGTGTTTTCATTTCTGTCTTCAGGTGGATCCACCTGGACAAGCTTAACGCTGATACTTTAGCTCAGAGCTAGTGAATGTCCAGATGAGTCAGTCGCTTAAACCTGGTTTATTGTCGGCTGTGCGTCAGCGATGCAAACTGGACTGAGATCTGGTGACTGTAGAGGCCACAGGAGTACAGTGAACTCATTGTCATGTTGGAGAAACCAGTCTGAGGTGATCTGAGCTTTGAGACATGGAGCTGCTGGAAGTCTCCACCAGAAGATGGTCCACTGTGATCATAAAGGGATGGACATGGTCAGGAACAATACTCAGGTAGGATGTGGGGTTTAAACCATGCCCAGGTGGGACTAAGGGGCCAAGAGTGTGCCAAAAACACCATCACAGCCTGAACAGCTGATCCAAGGCGGGATAGATCCATGTTTTATGATGTTCACACCAGACTCTGAGCCTACCATCTGAATATGGAGCAGAAATCCAGACTCATCAGACCAGGAGACACTTTTTATGGACTGTTATCGAATCAAACTTAACCACATATCTCTCTTAAAAGATACATTTAATCAGCTTCTTTTATTAGATAATGACAAACATATGAATTACTTGATATTAAAAATAAAAGTAAGATGTGAGAAGTGTCTCTCTGCTGACGGATCATTGGCACGTCTTTTCTGGTTCTGCCCACTTTACACAATTTTTGGACAGCAATCTTTGAATGGTTCTCAAAAGCATATTCCAGGGACATTCAACCAAACCACCACCTGGCTACATACAGACTGTCCTACATCTAGCAATGGTGGTTGCTAAAAAATGTATACTCCTGACTTGAAAGTCTACCAACTCACCCTGCTTCACACATGGGCTCGGAGAGGTGTTGTCTGTTATTCAGATGGAAAAACTACGTCTGGATAAACCTAACACATGGAGCAGACTGTTTTTGAGAATTTGGGGACCTTTTCTGGCTCAGTGTAACATAACTCCTCGTCCATAGGGACCCTGACTTTTCTTTTTTTATTTTATTTTTAGTCTTGTTAGTTGTTTATATTGTAGCATTTTCCATGTGAGGCTGTTTTAATTAGAATCATCTGGCAACCTCATTGTACTGTTTTGTGTTGTACTTTGTTTAGTTTGCTAATTGTTGTTAATTGAAATGTGAAAATAAAATATCAAAATAAATAAAAGTAAGAATAAAATGAGCACAGAGACATCATTTCACTTACTAAAACTCACTTGTTGGCATTATATCTGTTTGTGTCTTCAGGGAAGCTGACGCTGAAGATTCCCTGGAAGAATCTCTACAATGACGCCGTGGTCGCCACTTTGGAAGGACTGTACCTGCTGGTTGTTCCTGGAGCCAGTAAGTGATGTTTCTGAACCTCAGATATCGCCCATGGGGAGCAGACCGCACTGACATTAACATGTTAGCATAGCTGCCATTTTAGTGTATCTGTGCTACCTGTTGACTGCCTCTCTGTATGAGATTTACCACAGTAAAGGCCATAAAGGATGTATTTTTGATTTTCTTTGCTTTTCTGATGCCAAAATCATTTACAGGAAAGGGTTAAAAGTTGTTGTTAGTTGCTCACACCGGCAGTCTGAAAGCCTGAACATTCTTGCTGTAATGATTATTTTTGACGTGCAGCGTATTTCTTCTCAAAATGGTTCATGAATGGTTTGGTTTAGTCATTTGGTATCAAATGAAACATTTATTCATCAGTGATGGTGAAGAGGACACGTTCTTAGTTCTCGTGTGTGTGTTACAGCTGGATCTAAGCTCAAAGCGTGTCCCTTTAATGGTGAGTTTTTACTGCAAGGTGGAGGGTCAATGTTCGGTCTGATCGACTTTCTGATTCTGAACATCTGGGCTGCACGACGCCCTCATCGTCTGTAACTTCCTCTTCGTCAGTTTGTCTGTTTTATTTCAGAGCTGTGAGATCTCGTGTAGACTGAGCTGGGTTCTTATCTGGGATTTCATTCCTAAATCTAAGGGTGACTGGGTACTTCAGTCTGGTCTTGACTTTAATTATAGACTTTGTTGTCTGGTTCTCCTATGACTGAAAACCTGTTTCCTGGGAAAACAGCACATGTCATAATAAATAAAAATTAAAGAGAAGATTAAGGAAATAAGCTACAGACAATAATTATGCAAAATTCAACAATTTGACAGTTTTGATTACAGTGACAACTAAAAACACAGGAATTGTTCATAGGATTCTTGCTGCTTAGTGAGTAAAATGGAACAAAAGATTTGATTGAAGCCAGTTCAGACATTTTCATTTCTGTCTGTACTGCGTTCCAGCATAACAAAAAACATGTTTCCCCAATTCAGTGCAGGAGCTACATATTTGCTGTATATATTATTGTATATATATTTATAATATGGACTTTTACTTCTGCAGATCAAGGACCATTTTTGCAGTTATTAATCTGATCTGATGAGTCAAAGTGCAGACGTCCTCCTCTCCATGATACTACAAGTGAAACTTTCAAAAAGTTTTTGTCTCTGTCCAGTTTCAAGTCTTTTTTTTAGCAATGTGTTTGTTGAGTTTTGTGATATTTACATAGTAAAACATTCATTACATAGGACAAATAAAATACAAATGAAAAATAAATACATTTAAACAATTTCTGTTTCAGGGCACCCTTAGAAATTGGATCCTTTGCATTACCTCAAGTTCAAATAATATATTTAATAACATTAAAAAATGACAAATAAAAAAAGACAAAAATATTCAGCTTTTCTCCAGTTATTCTAAAGACGACAGGGTACCCTGTGATGACACATTAAAGTAAACTTAAAATAAGATTAAGTAAGATACATAAATAACCAAAAAACAGGAGTAATGAATACAATATTGTAGATATTTACACTTCGAGAGTACATGTTCACCATTTCCTTCTGCAGAGAAGTCCAACATTACAGATATATATTATTTTCCTCCATCCTCCTCCAACAAACTAGACAAGTCACTATCCTGAGATATTGAATAAAAAGCTCCCAAATACTGTGGAAAAGATATTTATGTTTAAGGGTGATTTTTTCCAAGAGTAAAAACACAGTTTCAAGTCATTTTTGTCTCAATATGATGACTTGCTGCCTTGACGTTACTTACTAAAGTCTCCTCTTACCTCTGCACTGACGCAGCTTGCCCTGACAGGCCCTTATTAGAGTAATTATAAATCAGTTTTAATTCTCATGAATGAAGAGTCTGCCCCTCCTTCCTGCCACACCAGGTGAGAGGTGCAGCTAAAAGAGAGAAATAAAACAGAGAATCAGAATTTATTGTCAGGTACGTTTGCACACACAAAAAATATGACTGGGTAAATCTGTGCAAAAACAATCAGCATATAATTACAATAAGAATACAATAAAGGGTCGGTAGGAATAAAAAAAAGCAGGTAGAAAATAGTGCAAAGTGACTTGGATACATGTCAAAAATTCACCATCCATTCAGGAACCAGTGGTCTTTATAATATATTGACTATATTTAACCTTTATATAATACTTAATTTCTGAACATATAATACAGCCCTACGTACACATAGAAAAAAGACATTTCCAGACTCTGCCGTTACCGTCCTGGGTTATACTGCTGCTCCTTAGCCTTGTATTTATTTCTTGAATTCATCTGCTAAACTGTTTCATTATTTAACCCCAGAGACTGACACACACATACTTTTTAATGTTATTTTGACACGATGCATTTTAATCTATAGCCTCCTTCTCTTTCTTTGTGTTGTCTGGAAGGATGTTATGTCTTTCTTCGAATATTATTTGTGCTGTTTTAAACTCAATCAGATCTCGAAGCTTTAAGGCTTGTAGTGTAATCAATAAATATTCATGGTTTACAATCTAAAAATCAGTCTTATCCACAATACACACTAAAAACACACACAAATAAAGGCCAATGAATTAAGATTGTCAATGACAACCGGGATAAAAGAAGTTCTGGCTCTCCTTGTCTTGGTTCGAGGCATTCTGTAACATTGGCCAGAAGGAAGAAGATCAAATTCAACAAACAGAGGCAGTTCAGAATTTGTTGGGCTCTCCTAATGATACGTGCGCGGTAGATCTCCTGCAGCTGAGATCGCTGCACTCTGATCTCCTCGCTCGCTATTTTGACCAGATTCACAAGTCTGTTTTAACCAGACAAAGCAAGACAAACAAACCGAGCAACCATGCAATATGTGAGAGCTCTCTCTGTAGAACACAGATAAAACAGAGACATTAGAGCCTTAC
The DNA here is from genome assembly GCA_037902135.1 of Cetoscarus ocellatus. Taxonomy (NCBI): domain Eukaryota; kingdom Metazoa; phylum Chordata; class Actinopteri; order Labriformes; family Labridae; genus Cetoscarus; species Cetoscarus ocellatus. Next base: position 514,495 of record JBAMNC010001115.1, read on the forward strand.
ACACCTGTCTGTCACCTGTTCTAATGTTAAAGCCCTTTTCACACTTACGATATGTGTTAATTAACAGATATGTATTCTACAGAGCCCGTGATCTACTTTTTTTTATTTTTATTTTGCTCTGTACTGTGTTTAACATGGCAAATACACCTCACTGACATTTCTACAAATGGGAAGTCAAATTGCTGCTTTTAAGTCCTTGCAGTTGGTTCAAAATGTCATAAAGCCGTTAAATAACCAAAGAAAACATTGACCTGAAGCTTCCTGTTCTGCTGTGAGGTTGGCATCGGGGCTTTCCCTCCTCTTCTCCTTTTATAGACTTCAGGCTGTGGATGGGACCTCTGGTTGATTAAAACAGGCCGTGTTTCTTGTGCTTAAACTCTTTTATGTTTGTTTTTTCACAGCCATTAAATACGATGCTGCAAAGGAGGAGCGTTACCAGCTGGAGGCCAAACAGAGAGAGCTGCAACGCATCGAGGAGGCGCTTCAGATGTCTGCTCGCAGAGGTGAGAGACGGTGACCCCTGTTTAATGACGGACACTTTCACACCTGAGGACTCACCTGGCTCATGCTGCGCTGCTGCCTGCCTGTTTTTCATACTTTCTGCTTATATGTCCTTACATACTCTTAAAAAACACAATGCTGTTTGTTCTTTTCAAACTCTTCTCTGACTACTATGCCTTAAAACCATTTTCTGCTTCTTTTCAAAGCCCATATTCTGCTTTTTTTTTGTTTTATAAGCCCTCTGATGTGCCAGACTTACAGTATCTCCTCCTCCGTGTGATAGAGTACTTCTATGATCAAGAGAAAAAAGATCACCACCAAAATCTACACACTTGTTCCCTTGATCATGACAAACATTGCCTAAAAATTTCATCCAGATTCATTCGGAGCTTACTGAGTTATTAGCAAAAGTGTGCTAACTGCTCTATCTCACAATGTTTACAAATCCTGGATTTACATCTGTGTTCAGATCAACACCAAAATCTGCACACTCGTCCCCAGTGCAGTGACAAACATCCTTGACAATTATACAAATCTGTTGAGAACATATTTATTTGCAAAGATTTGGGAAACTGCTCTACCTTGCAAATCCTTTAAAAACTTCTTGGATCCACATTCAGATTTGGATCAATACCAAAACTTCACACTTGGTCTTGTGATATAACAAACATTCCCTCAAAATTCCATCCAAATTTGTTGAGAACTTGTTGAGTTATTACAGGAGATATTAAAAACTGCCCCATCATGCAATTTTAACAAGTCATGCACAAATTCCTGGATCCACATAAGTATTCAGATCACAGCCAAAATTAACCACTTTGCTCTTGTGTTTTGACCAATATTCTTTGAAATTGTCATCCAAATCTGTTGAGAACTCATTGCCAAGAATGTGGAAAACTGCCCTGTCTCCCAATGTTAACAAATCCTCTACAAAATTCCTGGATCCACATTCTGATTTGGATCAACACAAAAATCTACACACTTGTTCCTTGTGCCATGATCAGCATTCCTTGAATATCTGATCCAAATCTATGATGAACATAATGAATTATTTGCAAAGATGTGGAGAACTTTGCAGTGTTAACAAATCATTGAAAGAATTCATGGATCACAGCCAATGTTTAATCACTTTGTCCTTGTGTTATGACCGATATTCTCAGAAAATGCCATCCAAATCCATTGAAAACATGTTGAATTATGAGCAAGATTGTGGAAAACTGCCCAATCATGGGATGTTAACACACCATTGAAAGAATTCCTGGATCCACATCTGAATTCAGAAATCTTTGTGTTGTCTGGAAGGATGTTATGTCTTCTGACCTATCCTGAAAATATAATCAAATTCTGTTGGTACACTTCTAGATTATCCTGTTCACAAACAAACTAACAAACAATTGGCAGATAAAAATTAAAGAAAGTAAGAAAAAAATTAATAAAAGTTAATAAGTCTCAAACATTAGCTCATCATTTTAGATCCACCTCCAAAACCTGCAAGTCCATTTTGAGACATCATGCACTGTCCTCTGTCAAACTGTCATTTTCTCAAGCCAGTTAAACTCATTATCATTTTTCCGACTGGACCTTGAATGCATCACAAATCACACTTGACAGCTGTGTAGGTCATTTGGTTTAAAAAGAGCTCTGAGGATCCTTTAATCGTTTCTTTAAGAGGAGGACGAGTGTGCAGACTTGTGTAAAACCCCATTTGATCAGCTGATTATGGCCTGCTTTGGATCAATATCTTACCATGGGTCACTGATGAGTGAATGATTGTATTAACATGTCCTCTGTGCTGTTCATGCTGCGTTGGCTGTCAGCGTCTCAGAGTGGAGACCTGCTGTTCAGCCTGGAGAGCGTTGTTTACAAGGAGCCTCAGAACGGTAACTAACTCCTAAACTCATGAAGGACAACGATTTGTCTCTGCTTCCTGTCTCTGTGCTTTCGGGCTTTTCTGTCTCTAACGCCTGTCTCTCTCTTTAACGCTGACAAAGTCCGAAAAGGATTTAAAAAACATAAAAAAGCTAAAAAAGGCTTGAAGAAGCTGAAACGGCATGACAACAAAGCAGGTAAGTTTTCTGACTTCGCTCTGTTCACGTGCTGGAGTCTGATGGGGACAAACTGATGGGGATGTGTTTTCAGACAGATTTGTGTGTTAAAGGGTTTTTAATCAATCAATCAGTCTTTGTTTGTATAGCGTCAGTTTATAACAAGTGTTATCTCAAGACACTTTACAACAGAGCAGGCTGAAGACAAACCCTTTATTTAGATACACATATAGACAAATACATATAATCAATATATTTGTATACACATACATAAACCCAGAGATGGATCCATCCAGGCAGAGACAAAGGGACTAAAAATAAGAATTTATGATCAAGACAAACCCATGGACGCCCAGATCATAAATCTGTCCTCACCAAATTTGTCTCTGCTGAATATAGAATCAATCAATCAATCTTTATTTATACAGTGCCATATTTGTCTTTGTTGAATATAAATGTATTAAATGTAAGCCCCTTGAGATGTGGCATCTCATTTTCAAGAGGGTCCTCATGTCTATATAGTTGTAAAGATAGTTACTATGGATGTATAATCAGTACAACCTTGGACAGAGAGATCAATTTAATATTAACATTAATATCTATAATGAATTTATTATATCAGCTACAAGATAAGCCAAGAGGGCAAGATTTTAGAATGAACTGAAATAATGTGAATGTGTTGGTGACACATTACTTTTATGTTTGTTTTCTCCAAACTGTACATCTGTGCCGAGGTCAGACTTCAGATTTTTTTTGCTGCTAATAGTTTCATGTTTTAAATTAATGTGCTCGTCTGCAGACTTCTTGATATGCTGCAGACCTGCACATGCTCACGATCGTCTCCTGACTTTCAAGCCCTGTATGATCAATAAAAGAAACTCACAGAGGCAGTATTTGGTTTAAATCCTGTATTTTCTCACTTTATTGATGCATAAATAAGCAAATTCCCACAACAGTGGTGATCAAAAAACAATTCCAGCTGAGAATCGACTGACAGGACCAGAATTATGGCGTAATTTTTGGGGATATCGTATATTGTCTGTTTCATCTTTATAATGAATTTGGAAAAAAGACGTTCAGGTTTGCAGCTCCACAAACTTGGAATGAACTACAAAAAGACCTGAAACTTAAAGGTCTGGTTTCACTGCACAGTTTGAAGACGATGTTAAGCGACTTGGAGGCAGACACATCTGGCTACAGATGTTTCGACTGATGCACTTTATCTTTCTCACATGGGCAATTTTAGAAAAATTGGCTGTCTGAAATTGTGACTTTTCTTTCTTAATGTATTGAAGTCTTGTTTTATGTGTTTGTTGTTTTATTTTATGACTGTATGTGTTTGTGTAAAACTGTTGAATGTGCTGCTGTCTTAGCCAGCACATTTAAAACAATGAGGTTTTCCTGGTTAAATTAAGGTCAATAAATAAATGAATAAATAACGTATGTACAGTGCTCAGCATAAATGAGTTCACCCCTTCAGATTTGTCAGAAAACCTTTAGTTTCCTTAGAAAATCAACATTTTCTATGGTATACTATACCACAAAATACTCCCACAAATGTGGGCCATTGATTGCAAACAAGATTTTTTAAGTTGCACACAAAAAAGTATTTTTCTCAATTTAAGGTCAGGATACAAAAAAAGAGTACACCACAGTCAAAGGGGTGAGAGCAACGCTAAATTTTAGTTATCGTATTACCCATATTTTCATCTTATGGTAAAAAAAAATGTTATGTTAAACTCAGCTTTGTCAAAACTTTGGAAATTGTTTTTTCGTTTATTTAGATATTAGTTAATACATTACTTTTAATAGGGGGTGTACTCATTTTGCTGAGCACTGTATATGTTAGTTCCTTTTAGTACCTTTCTAACAGTGAATCTGACCTTCTGGCAGTAAAGGCTTATTTTAGCACGGCCCTCTTGGAAACCAAAGTTGTCCATCCCTGGTTTAGATGGTTAAAATGCCTTAGTGATTTTTTTTTTTTTTTGCATGCTATATGTGCATATAATATTGTGTAACTTTGATATACTTTAGGTGGAGGCTTCAAATAAGCCCTTTGGGCTTTTCGCCTCTCCCTGCACCTCATATAAATTGTTAATCTTCGACGTTTGTGAATTAAATAATTGTGCAAAATAAATCAATAAATCAATAATAGTGAGTAAGTCCGTCCAGATCTTGCAGGCTGATAGTCCTGGTCTTGGATTCACAGTCTTACCTTGTGCTTTTCTGCTGGTTTCAGAGAAACCTCAGGAGGACAAGAAAGACTCGTTTTTTGAGAAGCTTGCCGCTCAGGTGATCAAAAACCTGCAGGTGCAGATCCGCAGCATCCACCTGCGCTATGAAGACGATGTAAGTACCTCCTCACGATTAAGCTTGGACCTTCAAACGTGTTTATGAAGGTGGATTCTTACAGCTTTACCTGCAGGCTCCTCTCTAACCTGACTCCCTGTGTTTCAGCTGTCAGACCCTCAGCACCCCCTGTCCGTGGGAGTGACCCTGTCAGAGCTCAGCCTGCTGGTAACAAACACTAACACACTCACACAGGCCGTCGTCCATGTTTGTGATGAGTGTTCTCATTGTGCGTATGTCTGTGTTGTTTTTTCAGACCACAGATGAAAACTGGAAGGCCTGCATCCTGAACGAGGCAGCAAAGATCATCTACAAGGTGACAGATGCTCCACTCGCTTTCAGATCGTTTGGATTTTTGTTCTTCTCAGGCCAGAGTCAGAATAACTGAAACTTTATTTAATTTGTTTCATCAGAATCAATCAATCAGTCAAACGTTATTTGTATAGCACTTTTCATACAAAAATATACTTCACATAAGAAATAAAACAACAATAATTGACATAAAAAGTAGAAAATTGCATACAATGATAAAAAGACCCCACCCACCCTCACAATACACACAGGTAAATAAAAGTAAATAAGGTAAATAAATAAATGAATTAATATAATAAAGTTAAATAAATGATATGGTAAAATGAGATAACCTAAAACCAGATGTGTAATAAAATCAGCAAAAGTAGGATGGTAAAAGGAAAAGTAGTTAACAGAGAATAAAATTCCAAAGAATAAATCTGAACTGAAATATAGAAATTAAACAGATTAAGAGGATAAAAAATAAATAAGTAAAAAGGTAATGAGAAATAATAATAAATATAATCAGCTAAAAGCTAGGCGAAACAGGTAGGTGCTGAAAATTAAATAAAATATGGATTATATTTTAGAAGTAGATTAACATGTAAAATTAGCTCAGAGTTTTTTAAGAAATACCCTCTGAACCTGTGTATAATAAAATGTTGAAGAAGGGAAACAAAAAATGTAGGGCATGAGGAAGGCCAACAAATGGGCCCACAGTTTTCCTGGATGAGGAGTGAGCCAGCTGCTTCGCTCATTATCAGCCCAGTGATGTTTTTTATTCTGCCATTGGCGGTGTGGAGCCCAAAATGCTTCCACAGAGTGGCTTTTCCTGTCTAACCTTGCGCAGTAGCTGGATCAGCCTGATTCAATATCTGTAATCAGGCAGATCCATCTCGCCAAGCTCCAATCTACAATGATTGTGGTCGGCCCAAAGTGGGACGGCCCAAAGATAAAACTGAAACAAAACTGATTTGCTGAAATGTTGGAGACAGTGTGGATCTTGACCACTGGCACATGTTTTGGAGTGTCCAGTGATCAGACCTTTTTGGACAGAGTGTCAGTAAATATCAAAAAGCATCTCGAACACTGTTCTGCTCCTGAACTTTTCCACATTGTTCCGAGGAAACTTTGACTTTCAGGTGAGATGATCAGATGAATATTTGTTTGGTATTTTGATTCTTGCTTCAAAACAGCACTCACAAGACGCTGGTTAAATCCTGAAGCCCCAATAATACAGGAGTGGTGTCATAGTAAAGGATATTTATGTAATGGAAAAGATTACCTTTTCTGTCTCCAGAGAGATGTGTTTGTTATATTTTGGACCAAGTGGGTAAAATATGTGAGGCCTTTATGGCCAGATCTTGTGGAGGTGAAGATGCAATAATCCTGTTGTGTTTTTTTTTTTTTTTTTTTTTTTTTTTAACAAAACCCTGTTTACTTTTTTTTTTTTTTTTTAAATAATTAATTAATTTTCATACATTTATTTTAATGTATATTGTTAGCTTTTCTCTCTTTTACGACAGAGGAGTAGGGCCATGTTAAAAAAAAGTAAAGCTACAAGAATAATCTCATAAAGTTACAAGAATAAAGTCGAAAATTTACGAGGATAAAGTCATAAAGTTACAAGAATAAATTAGAAAAGTTACGAGAATAATCTCATAAAGTTGCGAGAATAAAGTCGAAAAGTTATGAGAATAAAGTTGGAAAGTTACGAGAATAGTTTCATAAAGTTACGAGAATGAAGTCAAAAAGTTACAAGAACAAAGACATTAAGAAGGCTATTTCTCAAAACTTTAGATCAATATAAGCATACCTTAATCAAGAAGACGCTCTCATTTCATCCTCTTTGGGTAGGCGGATGGATGCTCTTCTGGTACAACCTTTCAGAATAAAGTTTTATCTAGCTTAATTTAAATAGATTTATCAATTTTACTCTCGTAACTTTATGACTTTATTCCCGTAACTTTTCGACTTTATTCTGGGGACTTTATGAGATTATTCTCGTAACTTTACGACTTTATTCTCGTAACGTCATTTTTTTTATTTTTTATTTTTTTTAAGGTCCTTTTTTTTTTTTTTTTTTTACGTGGCCCTTATCCTCCGTCGTACTTTAAATCTTCTCATGATGTACTTTTATTGCTCTGGTGCAGAGACTTTATCTCTCTCCTGCATTTATTTCCCAAAACCTTAAAAAATGTTGATGGCAGATGAGAAGAGACCATATGTTTTGATGTATTATATAAATATAAATACTGCCATTCCAAAATAAAGAATATAAAAACAAACAGAAAAAAAACACTTTTATTGATGTTCCAGTTTCTTCTTAACCACGCTGCTTCATATCCCAGTCAGTGAGCACAGTGAGACTTTTTTCACTAAACTTTTTCATTTGTTTGTGTCAGCTCGGGAGTCTGGAGAGTCTCTGTGCCTACTGGAACGTGGACAGCCCCATCTTTTACAAAGGATCATGGGAGGACATCGTGGTACGTAGACGCCCGCCGTGAAGCGTTTTAGTGTCAAAAGAAAGGGGGACTTCAGTATCAACTGAAAACTGGCTGAAAGTCTGTAAACACCAATGAAAATGTAATTCACACAGATGGAGTTTGGGTGGAAGTGCCTTGGTATCACCTTCAAGAACTCCCATCAAAAAATGATACCACAGTTTAAGAGTACGCTACCTAGAATTTTTTTGAGTGCATTAACTTTTTGGAAAAATAAAGTTTATCTGGAACTAACTGACTCACGTCATGTATTCCTCCCGCTGTCACGAGCCGCAGTTAGATCCAGATTAACTTTATTTTTCCGAAAAGTTAATGCACTCAAAAAAATTTCTAGGTAGCGTACTCTTCAACTGTGGTATTATATTTTGATGGGAGTTCTTGTAGGGGGAGAAAATACCCTTTGTATTTGGTACAACACTTCCCTGTTTGCGGCTGGTTCTGCATCACAAACTTTTACAAATTGTGGCTTACTGAGGGAGAGGAGAGAACTTTCCACTTCATCTAATGAAGTTATGGAGCTCATACAACCCCACTTCAAAAAAACTGAACTATCCCTTTAAGCTTGATATACTTTTAATGCTCTGGTGCACACTCTTTGTTTCTTCCCTGTATTTAGTTCCTTAAATTAAAAAAATGCTGATGGCAGACAGGAAAAGACCATCTGTTTTGATGAATTACATAAGTTTTTTTTTATTTTTAATAAGTGTTTGGTGTCATCTATACGCCATGCACTCCCACTGGAGCTCAGGGTTGTGTTTATAACTTAAAGACGCCGAACTGGCAGAGCTTTAAACCTCTTTATGCTTTGTCTGAAGTCTAAAGTCTGTGCTGCAGAGTTCTGCATATTTGAGGACACATCAGAGAGACCTTCCGAGGACAAGAGGCACAGAAACACAAAATTGCTTTTGTGTGATGTCGTCTTCATCTTATCTTCGTTTTCCGGTCCTTTAGCATCTTATCTGCCTTTACTGCCCTTATCTTCTGAGCTCCTGCGTTTGACTTCATGTTAATTCCTGTTTCATGCCTCACTGTTTCTGCCTGTTGTTCCATCTGTTATTATTTGTTATACTTTTATTCTTTTAGCTTCTTTTAAGATGCTTTTTTTGTTTTTATGTTTGTAGATATATTTGTAATGGCTTTTTACCTCATTTAACAGCTTCTCCTTCTTTGTTTTCTTGTTTACTGTTTTTTTGCTTATTGTCTTCTGCGTCTACCTTCTTTATTGCCTTTCTTTTTCTTTTCTGTATTTGGTCATTACTTTCTCTTGTGCTTTGTCTTCCGTTTGTTCCAGTCACTTTTTAAACCTTTGTGTTTAAAAGTGTTGTACAAATAAAGTTATTATTATAATTATTACTTTATGGAGCTTGATTCACACACGTGGTATGCACAGCGGCACACATCCACCGACTGAATATCAGAATTTGTTGAAAATTCCAGTTTAAAGTTCATAATGGGACAGAGATTATAATGTAATATGCTGTAATAGCTCGTGTAATACACCCAGCTCCGGAAACAAGAAAAAACAAACACAAGATTTAGGATTTTCCTGAAACACACGAGACAATACACGTCACATCATCAAATAGGGCCCTTAATAGTCAGTCCTTTAACAAACGATTATTCAAACTATCCTGCACTGTCTGGTCCACCTCTAAATACAGATTAACAGTTTATCATTCAGATATAACTATTTCAATGTGTGCATGTGGAGTGTTTACAACACAGGACCTGTAATTTCATGTGAAGTCATGCACTCATGACATTTTTGCTTCCTCAACATCAATGACAAAAGCCCTTCAGGTGTCGCCACCTACTGGTTTATTCAGGAATGGACCACAGTGAGCAGAGTGTCTGTGTTTATTGAGTTAATGTACAAGCTACAAATGATACTTGTCTCAGATACTGCGGTGTTACAGTTCAAGAAGTAATTGTGCTAAATGGGGACTCACCTTTTTTATTTAATGTTTCTTTGGCCTCCTTTAAGTCATAGTAAAATTGTCATTATTTATGTCTTTAGTGGACACTCATGCAAATCTATCTTTAGAAACAGTCTGAAATGTGGAAAACCGTACCGGGCCTTTCATCATAAAAACTGTGCATTTTCAGTATTTGTATTTTCAAACATTGCAACAACTTACAGTTGCAGTAAGTCAAGAAAATATCTTGAATTTTAATTTTTAAATCTTGTGCAGAAAATAATCAGAATTAATCAGTTTAATCAATGTATTGCACAGCCCTAGTGTGAACATTAAATATCTTGTCTTTGTGGTGTTTTCACTTGAATACAGGTCAAAAGCATTTGCAAATCATTGTGTTAGGGTTTTTATTTGTCTTATACAGCGTCCTGACTTCATTGGAATTGGGGTTTGTAAAATGGCCAAATAGAAGTCTTTCTAGGATGGACTTTTAGGATATTTACACCATGTCTTTGCACAGTCATGTAACATTTATTCCAGTGATGAACTACTTTGTTCTTTCTGAATATAAACTAAACAATCTCAGACTTGAAAGCCTGCCACAGTTTTCTGAAACGAAAACAGCAGACATTCCTAACGATGTTTCTTCTCTTTCTCTTCTGTCTGAAGGGGCAGTTAAAATGTGGGATAAGCAGCAAAGATCAGGAGCTTCCTCACTATCAGTACAGTGAGTGCATGTCTTATTTCATGTTCACCTGATGTAAGTCCTAATTAACCTGAATGTGCCGTGAACCATCCTCTTCACTGATTGGTTGTTTTGCTTGTTTGCAGTTTTCAAGCCGATCTTTGCCTCGGCTAAAATCTGCATCAACCCGAATGCTGAGTTGGAGTTGACAACTCCTAAAGCAAAGCTGTACCTGGAGGTTCAGAACATCGCCATAGAGATGACCAAACCACAGGTGTGTATAGGATTAAACCACAGGTGTAGGGTTGAGATAACAGAAACTTCCTTTCAGTCCAGTCTCAGGTCAGACGAGAGAAGACTGTTCCAGTTCTAGCTGTCCCTGTTAGATAGAAAATACAGTTTTATCCTGAGGACTTGGGTGGTTTGGTTGATATGTTCTTGTTGTCTCCTGTGCAGTACCTGTCCATGGTGGAGGTTCTGGAGTCAGTCGACTGCATGTTCAAAAACGCCCCCTACAGGAAGTTCAGGCCTGACGTTCCAGTTCACAGCAATGCCAGACTCTGGTCAGTTTCACTTTGATGTCTCAGGATACTACTCAAATCAGATTTAATTAACATCATAATAGTGATCAAATCCAATTGTGAGACTAGTGTAGATTCACAACTATAATAGTGGATATAACAAGTGGAGAAAGGAAATTTAAGATACTTATTTTAAAGCATGTCCATGATGAAAACATGCTGCACCCTCTTGCATCAGGACATGAAGTCAACGTGGACTAACAGAAAGCTGCTTTTCCACTTACAATAGTCTGCAAGAGTAAAGGAATCCCTTTGGGTACCACTTTATGCCTTGGTACAGAAAAAGAGTTGAGTCTCAGTAGGTTGTAACTTTGTTGATACAATAGGTGCTCAAGGTGACTTTATTTGATTGATTAATTAATGAATTTGTTCATTTATTTGTTGTTAACTTGACACACCACATGGACCATTCAATATATCTCATTACTCCATCTGGGAAAGAGCCCATAGAAAGTGTTTGGGCGGGGCAGAGCAGTGGTAATTTTGACAGCACTTTTTAATTTAGTTTTATAGTTTTTTTCCTGAAGTATTGTTTAGTTTTAGTCATTATTTAGTCATCTAAATTGTTTTAATTTTAGTTGGTGAAATTTCACCACATCTTGGTTGACGGAGTCTACTGTAAATGTAGTCGACCAAAATATGAAGTGTAAAGGGTAAGGCATTTTTTATGTTTCCTTGAATTTCTGAAGTCATGTTTTACACTTGGATAAACTGAAACATCTAATAAAGAAATGCGTCTGCGGTCCGCTGCTTAATTGCACCCCATCCAAATGACTGGTGCTTGGCTTTTATCTCTTTTATCTTTTATCCTTTATCTTTTATTCCCTATCTTCTCTTTTACTCTTCTTTTATTGTTTTTATTCTTATTTTATTTCTATTTTTAAATATGCGTTTTTAATGTTGGGCTCATTTTTATTCTACTACTGTTTTTAATATCATTACTGTTTTTATTATTATTAAGTGTATGCAAGATTATTTTGTACCCCTGTACAGCACTTTGGTCAACCAAGGTTGTTTTTTAAATGTGCTCTACAAATAAACTTTAACTTTACTTGACTTGATGTGCTGCTTTTATTGTCCAAGGTCCCGGCACGCGCTGCTGATCAGTCGAGATGTCACTCACGTGTGGAGCTGCACAGCCGCTGTCACGTGCAGCAGGCACACATTCACACCTCCAGGCAGGGCGCTGCAGCACACATGACCTCTGTTTTTGTTTTTCCCGCCCCCTTCAGGTGGATGTACGGCTACAACAGCATCCTGGAGGTCCACATCAAACGGCACCGTCGCATGTGGTTGTGGTCCAACATCATGGCGCACAGGAAGAACCTGAAGGCCTACAAGACGGCCTACAAGAACAAACTGCTGAGTCAGGGCAAACCAAACCCGGACCTGGAGCAACAAATCCAGGTGTGAAAATCTCACTCAGACTTTATATTCTAACTTACCCGAGTCTACACCTGAGCATATACAGAGGTAAAGATGCTCTCTGCTTTTGCTGAACCATCTCACTGACGTCTGGTTTGGTCTCCCTCAGGATCTGGAGAAGGTCTTGGACATCTTTAACATCACATTAGTCCGGCAGCAGGCCAAGATGGAGGTGAATATTACAGGCTGAGGACCAGCAGAGCTCTTTTTTATTGAAACAGAGTATTTAATCAGACCTCTGTGTGCTCCAGGTGATCAGGTCAGGGCAGAAGGAGCTGGCCAAGAAAGCAGCAGGGCAGAAGCAGGGAGGAGGAGGAGGGTTCTTCAGCGGCTGGTTCGGCCGGAAAGCAAAGAAGGAGGAGCAGGAGCCAGAGGAGAGCAAGGAGACGGAGAGTAAGGCACATTCGCAATGTCACAATGAATTAAACAGTGTCGGGCATTATTAGAGCGTTTATGAACATATTCCAAGCTCTTTTCCCACAGTGAGTCTGAGATCTGTGAGCCCTACTCATCCTCCCACTTTGCTTTAGTAAGATTTGAATCAGCTGGTATATTAGATTGTAAAGTATTATAAATATATGTGATTGATTTGTCTATTTATGATGAGGGAGGCAAGCATCTGTCCATCTTCGAGCCAAATTTCAAGGCAAAATTTTGTAGATTTTTCCTTACAAAATCTCTTCACATTTAAAGGTTAACACATGTTTCTGTCATGTTGTCTGTGTGATGTGTGCATCTTATAAAAAGGCTTTTATAGGCTGGAGGAAGCATGAAGAGGTCCAAGGGCGGATCCTTTGCTATCGACTTACAGAGATTTGATGTCACTGATGGTGTATTTATTAATTTTTGGTTGATGATGTGATGTTACAGCTTCTGGGTTGGACGAGATCATGACGACAGAGGAGAAAAAGAAACTCTACACCGCCATTGGCTACAGCGACAGTTCCCACAACCTGGCTTTACCCAAACAGGTGAGCACACTCTCTCACTTCATTTAATAAAACTTATTCTTTTCTGTTTCAGAAGGAAGGTATTGTAGTTACCCAACAGGCTTTGAGCTTGAAACATAATGTTAAAGCAAAGGCTCAGGGGACTCTGAAAGTCTGGTTAAATGACTGTAACTATGGTAACAAAATCCATCATGAAAACAGTCAAAGCAGGCAGGTATTTTTGAAGGGTGAGGTTTTCCAACTTGATTTTTTCATTTTTGTAACTTATTTTTATTTAAACATAAAAAACACATATAGCATGAAACATTTGAAGTTTTCATATATTTTTTTCTCCTTTAAACATGTACATTTCTTTCTTGTCTTACACCAGCTGCAACAATTATAGACCTTTCTTATACACACGAGGTGCACATACAAGTCATCATAACCCAATACAGGTATAATAGACGTATAACATGATGCAAAGCCATTTATCAAAAACAATCAGAAAAACAACAAAATGAATGTATAAATAGAATAAATGAACAAACTGTTAAAGTAAGACTCGGAGTTTGTTTGTGTATTTTACATTGCCAGGTTCTTGAGTTGTCTGGGTCCTTATGACATTCTTATGCCTCTTGTGTTTTTCTGTAACAGTGCCTTGATTTTAACTGAGCTTTTTGTTTTTATTTCCTTGTGTTGAAGCTCTTGTAATTGATGTCTGTATGTTCTTGACTGTTTGTCAAAGCCCTTTGTGAACCTCTGTTTTTAAAAGTGCTATACAAATAAAGTTATTATTATAGTTGTTGTGATACACTTGATTACCACCAGAGGATTTGAAGTAAATACTGTATGTCTTTTCTCTGCTGACAACACTTTCTGGGAGCACACCAATAAGTACATAAATAAAAAACATTCTTCCAGTATTCATTTGGTTTTTGGCATGACTAAAAAATACTTTCTCCAGCATATATCTGAGCCTGTTTGGTTTTACCCCCCTTGTTTTGACAGGATTATTGAATTTATTGCCACTGAAAGTACCCCTAACATCTGTGTTTGTCTGCTCAGTACGTGGCGGTGATCGTCACCTTCCAGCTGTTCAGGACGTCCATCACGGTCAGAGAGCTGCCGGACGTCCCAGAAATCCTCAAAGTCCAGATGATCGACCTGAGCACCAAAATATCCCAGAGACCAGGAGCTCAGGCCTTCAGGTGAGACGGCCCCTCCCCTCTGCACATCTCTTCCTCTGGGATTGTGTCAGAGTGAAGAAGATGATGACGGAGCTCTCTGTCTCCCCCTGCAGGGTGGAGGCTGGGCTGCAGCACTGGTACGTCACAGGTCTGCAGCAGCAGGGGGCGGTGCCTTCACTCATCGCCACGGTGGGAGACTCCGCCTCCTCTCTTCTCAGCATCGTGTTTGAGACGAACCCAGAGGAGAGCAAGGCCGACCAGATGTTGAGGGTGCAGTCTCAGCCCGTGGAGATCATCTACGACGCGGTAAATGAAGCTGCAGTTTAAGCTTGGGCTGCTCAGTTATGGCAAAAATCATTATCACTATTAATCAAATAGATCCTGATATGCTTCACTGAGCATTTATGCTTCAGACAGCATCATTTTCAACATTAAAGAGCATTAATTCACAGAAATATACATGTAAAAATAAAAACAATGCTGATAAAAAGGAGGAACAGTAGTCTTTAGAATTGATTACTCAGTTGTCATAATTGAGAAAGGCAGTGATTGTAACTGAGAGTAAAACTTGATTACTTGCCCAGCTCTGCCTTGGACTATTTTTTTTAAATGTCACATTTCTGCAAATGTAAATATAGATAATAAAAAAGGCACAGATGTAGTGCACAGTGTAGACAGATGCACACACATTTATTTGGGATGCATGTAGTCGTATTTTTGCTGATATTTTATAAAGCTGTCATCTTTAACACTGATATTTTGGCCTCAAATTAACCTGCTCCTTTCATGGTTATAGTCAGTTTGTGTCAAAATAGATGTGAAGTAAGAAAACAGCATTTTATTCTTTTATTAAAAGTGGACATTGAGTGATGATGAGGTAAAACATCACGGTTCTTTTGTACATTTTGCAGATATTAAAGACATTTTATGGGATATTTATGGCCAATTTTTATGGACAAAAATATCGGCTGTAAATATCAGCAAAGATTTTCATTTGCGCTGATACCCATATTTAGCTTTTTAGGCAAATATCTGCTGATACTGATATTGGTCTGATAATTTTGTACATCCCTAACATTTAATTTGTATTTTAGAGTCAGAGTGGAAATTCTCTCAATTCCTCGAGCAGAAAAACCACTTCATGTTGATAAAAATTAGATTCTTCCTTCTTAAATCTAAGCAGTCATGTTAGATTTCGTCAGTCTGTATTGTCACCTCCATACTCATGGAAATATCATATTACTTATCCATATATTTGTCACATATTTATACTGTGTAAATGTTTAGTACTCATCTGTACAGCTCCTTCACTGCATCTTCTGTATATATAATTGGGTTTGTTTTTATTCTTTTTTGTGCCTGTTGTATCTTTCTTATATTTTGTATATTTTTGATATATACCAAGTCAATTTTGAACTATTTTCTACCTATTTTTACACTTTTTTTATTCCTCCTGACCCTTATTTTTATTTTTATTCTAACTGTATGTTGATTGATAGTCAAACTCCTTGTATGTGCAAATGTACTTGGCAGTAAACACCAGTCCTGATTCTGATCGTGAAACCTGTCTTCCTGCTGCTCCTCCTCCAGTTAACCGTAAACAGTTTGGCAGAGTTCTTCAAAACGGGCAAAGGTGTTGACCTGGAGGTTCTGACCTCGGCCACGCTGTCCAAGCTGGAGGAGTTTAAGGAGAGAACTGCCTCTGGTGAGTCTTCAGCCTCTTACCCCTCTGCTAAAGCCTGGTCCACATGAAGGTTTTTACAGTCTTGACGATGTTGAAGCTGTGAGAGAGCCACACGTGAAGACAGATAACTTCAGATTTATCAGTTTGTTCCTGCAGTGTGTGGTGATTCACAGAGCAAGACACAGGACAACTCAAACCGAGTCATTCATAAAGTTCACTCACCTTTCCTCTCACAGCTTGATCAAATACAATTTTGATGTAAACAAACATGTCGGATGTAATTGGAAGGAGCTGCCAGGCAAAATGCAGCTAGCGGTTAGCTTCCTATAACATCCTTGGCAGTTGTCGGTCATATAATTTACTGGTTAAGCTGTTTGGATGTCCTCTGTTGGTCCTTTGTTTAGGATGACTGTCAAACTTTATGCTTCGTCGTTACTCTCACTGGTTATGTTTGCTTCCTGCTCCAGCCGGCTTAGTCTTTGATTGACTTTGCGCTGGTCCATGTGACAAACACAGAGGATGTTCTAGGCCGTCCTCGGCGCTCCACACACATAAATGTTGATCAGTTTATTATTTAGAAGTCAGGGCCACCCTGATCCTCCTCAGAGAGGATCAAATGATTTTGAACACCTCACACCACAGGATCATCAGGTAAGATCAACGTCAGGACCTCCAGATACAGATACATATTTTGATTTTGATTATTTAGGTGTCGATTCGATTCAGTATCGATTCAGTAAGAAGTAGGGCTGAATGATATGGACAAAATTTCTTATCTCAATATTCATGCCAGATATCTCGATATCAATACGATACGATACGACTACGGGTTTGGTGAAAACCAAGCATTTTCAGAAAAATGAAAACATCATAATACAAAGAATGTGGAAAGTGCAGTTTTAGCGCAAGGGAAATCTATATCACTTATATTGTTGCTTTTCGATATTAATATCTTGAATGTTCATATCTTGATAGCGATACAATGACGATATATTGTTCAGCCCTAGTAGTGTGTACCCCTCTTAAAGCAACAGTGTAAAATATTCTTACAAAAACCTCATCCATTCTGGTATCTACAGGTTTGTCTCACATGATTGAGACCAGGAAAGTTCTGGACCTGAGGATCAACCTGAAGCCGTCCTACCTGCTGGTGCCAAAGTCTGGTTTCTATAACAGCACGTCAGACCTCATCATTGTAGACTTTGGTAGCTTACAGGTCAGTACTCAAGTCAAGTCTATGTCTGATTCTTGGTCAGAGTTCAGCAACAATATTTGAGGTCTTTACAGTCTTTATGGCCTCTTTATCGCCTGTCCAGGTCTTGAAGTGATGAAGTGTTTGAACATGTTTTCACAGTTGAACAGTGTTGAGCAGAGTGATCCTAGTTCGTCCTCTTCGTCCTTCTCCTCAATGGAGGAAATCATGGATCGAGCCTATGACAGGTACAGTGTGGAGCTGCGAAGAGTCCAGGTGCTCTACAGCAAGTCAGGTATGAATTTATTTAATATAAACTATGTTTAAAATTAGATTAATTTATATAGAACTTTATTAATCCCTTGGGAAGACTCCTTCAGGGAAATTAAGATTCCAGTAGCATTGAATAGTAGTACACAGGTAAAAAAAGAACGCACAATATCAATATTAAAAAGTAAAAACAACTTGCATATTAAAATTTAAAAAAATAGTTAACTAATTAAAAAAAGTGGGAAATTGTACTGTCTGATGGCTCACTAAGTATAAAAGAATATATAATATTGTACTAAATATACTATATCTATTTAAGTGTGAATCAACCTGGTGTTTTGGCTCCATTAAATCAGTTCTGTCTGGATCACAGGGGAGGCCTGGAAGTCAGCTCGGCTGCAGGACTCCTCAGTCCAGCACATCCTCAAGCCGATGGATCTAACCGTCCAGCTGGCCAAGTGTATGGTGGACAAAGACACCAGGATGCCAAAGTACTGGTTTGATAATCGCAAAGTCTCATCCCAGGACTTCCCCGTGCCCTCAGTCATTTAATGTTTATGTTTTCAGGTTGAAGGTGTACGGGGAGCTGCCCCTGCTGCATGTGAAGATCTCAGACCAGAAGATCCACAATGTTGTGGAGCTGGTCGACAGCATACCGCTGCCCACGAAGGGATCCACGCCGTCCACCCCCACAGCAAAGGTACAGCCCAATTTTCTGTTGCTATGGATTGAGAAACTGAAGCTTTATTGTCAGATTTAAGGGATAGTTAAAGGTTTTCCTAACAAAGCCCCTGAGTTTTAGATTAGATTAGATAGAACTTTATTAATCCCTTGGGAAGACTCCTTCAGGGAAATTAAGATTCCAGTAGCAGTGAATAGTGGTAAACCTCAGAGTGACTCCTGGTGTGTGAAGTTTAGGAAATGCTCTCTGAGGTTAGGCCGTCATGAAAAGCTGTTTCTGAGTTTCTGTATTCGTGCTAAAGGTCAAGAGTAATCATGGAGGTTTGGATGAGAAAAAGGAGTTTATAAAGTTATTAAGAAGTGTTGGAATCTCTCATTTATTTTACGATTTTAACTTTTATTTTGGTCTTTGGTATTAGGCCATCATGCAGAAAAGCTGTGTCTGAGTGTCTGTAGCTGTGTTAGAGTTTCAAGAGTGATTGTGGAGGTTTGGATAAGATAAAGGAGTTCAGAAAGTTATTAAGAAGTGCTGGAACTGTTAGTTAAGTCAAGGAAAGGTGAGTTAAGTCTGAAGGTGAGATAACGAGGAGTAAGGGGAGTAATGGAGAGAAACTGGGTAAAGTGATAGAACAGTAGAGAAAAGAGCGTTAAGTGTAGTTAGGAACTTTTCCTCTGGACTGATGGTCTCTGTTGTCTTCCTCTGCAGGTGCCGCCGTTGGTGGAGGCGAGATCTAAGACCATCAACCTTCACCCCTCTCTCCTGAATGCCATTGACACCGGTAGGTGCTGCCTCTTCTGTCTTTAACATTTTTCAAGATAGTCCAAAATGACTGTCTTTATAAGGAGTGAAGACGTGTGTCTTTACCTGTAAAGTAAGTTTATAAAGTTTTGTTGGTAATTTGAGAGTAAAAAAGTCCAGGACGTAGCCGCTCTTCAGGTGGTGCTCATTCTTTATCGTCCTGTGTTCAGATTCAGATGAAGATGCAAGTGAGAAGTCGACAGATGATGATCAGCGTCTGGCTTTAGAGGAGCTCACCGACCTTCAGTTCAACTTTGAAGTCAAAGAGGTTTGTTTATTCCTTTGTTTATTTGTTTGTTTGTTTGTTTGTTTTGGCCATGGGCGTTATGTCATATTGTGCCAAAACCTGGGGAAATACATACAAAACAAATTAAGAGCCAATAATCAAACTAAAGAAAAGAGCAATTAGAATAATCAAGAAAGTCAGATATTTGGAGTAAAGTTGGATCTTCTATGTTAAAATTTAAAGATCTTGTTCATTAAAAAGCACTGGAGATAATTTGTTTGTGCAGTAATACATTCTGCTTGTATTAAAACATTTTTAAGCTAAGAGAAGGAAAATATAATTTGATGTGCTTATGTTTGAAATAAGAAATGTTGGAATAAATATTAAATACAGATGTGTTTCTGTTTTGTGGATAGAATTTTGGAATGAGCTCAGTGAGGAATTGAAATTATGTAAAACTCTCTTAAAGTTCAGAAAAACCTTAAAGCATAAATTAATTAATCCTTATAAGGTAAAATTATTGTACAGTATTATGATTTTAAGAAGGATATTTTTGTGTTTTTTCCTTATATGTCAAATTTATCTTGGATTGTACAGCAGGGGGGAAAAATAAGCCACAAGCTTCAGTGTTTGTGTTTAATGATAGTATTCTGTTTGTTCTAAACATGTATGTATCCAAAATAAATATAGATACAAAGAGGGAGAGAGGGATATTTGTGGCTCAGAGGAGTGGAGCCTTTTGTCAGCCTTAATAACCACAGAAAACTGAAGATATTTGAGCATTTATTTGTGATTTTTGTTCATTTTTGAGCCTCTCCTTTGCTCTTTCTCGATGATGAATTAGGGTCTGTCTACATGGAGACGAATTCAGGCGTCAAGTGTTTAACGTATTTGCGTTTCGTCCACATGGTTATGGTGTTTCAGGTGTCCAAAATCGGGTCCCTGAGTGGATGAATAAGTAACGAGCCTGTGTGATACAGTATTTTATCTTTTTTGCATTTAGGTGGTGCTGGAGCTCACCCATCAGGTGGACGAGGAGAAGACAGTCCTCTCCTTCAGGGTCTGTCAGCTCGGAGCTGAAGGGAGGAAACGGACCTTTGACATGAGCGTCACGTCGTACCTGCGCAGGATCACTCTGGACTACTGCGACATACCAGGTAACAGCTTTTCACCTGGTGAAGTAAAAATATGATCCTTTTTATGTTTACTGACAGACTTAGAACAATCAGCTCAGCCTTTAGAGGCTGAATCTTAAATTTAGAGCAGCTCTATTTATTTTAGACAAGGTCCTCCAGGTCTTTAGATCAGATGAGATTTAACATTTAAGTGAAGAAGCTGATAATAAGTATTTCATGGATCTAAACTGCTGTATCAGTTTTTGTGCTTCTTAAAGGGACAGTTCTGCTTTTTTGAAGTGTGATGGTGTGAGGTGCATGCTGTACACGGTGCTAAACATTTCATGTAGTTAAAAGTATTGTGGGAGCAAACAAGCCACAGAAACACAAAAGGTCATCACATGCTACGAACAGTTTGTTTACATCTGCTTTATTTCCCTCTACCATGCTGCTTTGATTATATAATGAGACATAGTACAGCCTACGTGTCCTTCTGCCAGCAGCTCAAGGATGAAACCGGGTCTTACTTGAATCTTGGTAAAGACACAAATCATCCCAAATAAAGATTATCAAGATGTACAGATGTTTAAGGATCATCCTGCTGATCAAGCTCAGTCATATTTTTTTATTATTATTTACCCTTTGTTAAACCAGATAAGTCCCTTTGAGATCAGGATCTCATTCACAAGGGCGACCTGGCCAAGAGGTCAGCAGCACATGCCATAATGAATACAACTTCAAAAAAAGATTAAGGCAATAAATAGCAAACAGTGAAGAACTTGAGTGAATACTTCCCCTGAAGATGACCTTTCATTCAGCTCTTGGAGTTTGTAAAACAGTGAATCTGGTCTGTACGATTATAAATGTCCATTAAATCAGTGAAGCTCTGTGTGATGAGAGCTGCTCACTGCAGACCAGCGTATAAAAGCTGATAGTCTTCCCTGATCCTGAACATCCTCAAACATCCTGAGCTGGTTTTACTCACCCTCTTGTTTCATCAGTTTGACCACATGAGAAAAGTTTTTTTTTATTGATCATTTAACGACAGTAGAAAATTCCTGATGTCTTTCTAACCCGTTGTCTCCGTGCTTTCTCCTCAGACGGCCTGAATAATCCTCTTCACCTGATCAGCTCCTCGGAGCAGCAGGACTCCAACTTGCTAAAGGTGGAGTTCATCCAGGTGAGCATCTCTGCCTCCGGGCCCCGGATAACAGGACCTGCTAATCTAAGGCCTTGGTGCCCAACCTGGGGTCCGGGCTCCCTGAGGAGGGATGCCAGAGCACCTCAGAGGGCGCAAGGCTCTGTGAGAATATAGGCCATCAAATTTTCTTAATTCTGCTACTACATTCTGGCATTATACATGCGACACACTGACTAAAATCATGAATATATCAATCCCATTAGATCCAGGACTCTGTCTTCTATGAAATGTAACAAACTTGACACTAAGTCAGAGGTCTTAGAAATTTATTGATCTAGCTCCTGCTGTCTCCAGAAAATATATCACGTTAACCTGGAGGTCAGATTCCACCTTTTCTTTATCAAAATGGATATCAGAAATGATGACCTGTTTGCCTTTAGAGAAGATCGCTGATCCATGAGAAACAAATATGATACCTTTTTGAAGATGTGGCAGCCTTTTATTGAATATATAGAAACGTTACCCTTACCAGCCATGGGCTTGGTCTGTCTACTGAACTTTGAACTTTGAACTTGTCTGACTATAAACCAATACTAACATTCAGGTACAATGACATGTGCCACAATGTAATGTGTGTATTTGTTTTCCTTCAAATGAATTTGTTGTTATTTATTTGATTTCTCTTTATTTATTGTGTCCATTCTTTATCTTATCTGTCTATTTAGTTACTGTTGTTATTCCTTTACCTTATTACTTACTGAGTTTTACCGGGCATAGGCTGTGCTGTTCTTGTATAACTGAAAAAATTGCAGAATAAAGCATTAAAAAAAGAAATGAAAAAAAAATATACATAAACATATAAAAATATATATTTAACCTTTTAATGCATGAAAACACAAATTTTAGCCAGAAAATTCTAATTTTTTGGAGCTGAAATGTTTATTTCACTTTCTACTGAAATCCTCAAAAGCAAAATTTCCATAAAATTTAACATGTTTTTTTTTGTAAATCATTTGATACATTAGGTGTTTGGCAACTGATAATTCAAATCCATTTGAGGACATTTTTATCATTTATCTGATTGTATTCAGATGTTTTTTCATATATATATACACACACACACACACACACACACACACACGTCTATATATATATATATATATATATATACACATACACATCTATATAGTTTCATGATAATAATAGTAAATACTACAATTATTAGACACTCAAAAGGAACAGCAGTCATAATAAAAGAAAGAGAAGAGAAAAAAAGAGGAGAAAAAATATATATATAAATAATAAATTGACAATGTTAACTTAAACCATGATCCTGTTTCCTGCTGTGGACGTGTTTCTCTGATGTTATTTTTTCCCTCAGGCTGACCAAAGTGGCCCCAGCTTCCAGACAGCGTTCAACAACACTGAGCAAACTCTGAAGGTGAGTGAAGCAGGTTTCCACGGGACGTTTGTGGCTGTCCCAAATCAGGGAAATAATGTTGATTTATTTTGGTTCACATTTGTATTTTTTAACCTTCACTTGAACCGTAGATGAGTTGGATTGCTTGATATTTATGATCAAACAACAACATGTGCTGCTGTTATTCCCTTGATTTCACATTTTACAAAAAAGGATGTGAAAAGATTGGTGTAAAAGTTGAGATTCTAGATCCTTACATCCATAAAAACTTGACATTAAGTAAAAATAATGTAAAAATTAAATTAACACTGAATATTATCTCACATTATGTATCTGGATCTCAATAGTGAAGAGAATGAAGTGAATAGACTTGAATCATTTAGTGTTCCTGCTGATTACTGACCGTCACTGGACCTGAGGTTCCTGTCAACGCTTTGTCATTTCAGGTGAACTTTTCCTCTCTGCACTTCCTCCTCCACACTAAAGCTCTGCTGTCCACTATCAACTACCTGAACACCGCCATGCCATCCAAACCCAGCGCCGGCCGTGAACAAGAAGCCAAAAAACAGGAAGTGGAGAAGATAGAGCCAGGCCGGACAGGTGCGTCCAAACCCGTCATAGGTGTGGTGTTTTTCCCTGAATATGATGGGAAGTGACCAAATGTGTGTCTCTCTTTAGTGTCTAAAGCAGCTAAAGATGGCGGCGTGTTCAGCTTCAAGCTGTTCGCCATGTTGGGTTGTTTCCGTGTTGAAGTGTGTGATGATCGCTCCAGCATCGCCGACATCAGAATCCAAGGTAAGAAGAAGAAGTTCTGTTCTCTCTGGTTTTAAGTTAAGTCTATTTGAAGGTTGTAGCTTCTAAAGTGGGGTCCCTCACCCTTGGCCCCATGGGGGCTCCTTGTGATGTCAGGGAAGTCACGGTCCTGATCGTCACCGTGAGCGAGGTTTTATCGTCATCATCAGGAATTTCTTCATACATTTTTTACCTTTTCCTGAAAATAATTGAAAATAAACTACTTTTTTTGCCAAGAACTTGATTGATATTGTGTCTAGAGTAAATAGCAGCAGGTAGTGCACTTGCCTCATAGCAAGAAGATTGGTGGTTCGATCCCCTGCGTCAATCAGGGCCTTTCTGTGTTGAGTTTGCATGTTCTCCTTCTGCATGGGCACTCCTGCTTCCTCCAACATACCAAAACATGCTCATTAGGTTGATTATTAACTCCAAATTGCCCTTATGTGTGAGTGGGAGAGTGAATGGTTATCTGTCTCTCTATGTGGCCCTGTGGTTGGCTGGCTGCCGGTTCAGGGTGTACACTCCCTCTTGCCCAGTGTCAGCTGGGATAGGCTCCATCCCCATGACCCCAAAGAGATTAGTGGTATAGATGATGAATGTTTTAGTTGATGGTAGTCAAATTATGTTTAAGTATATCTGAACGAGTTGTTTGTGTTTTTTTTCGTTCTTAAATTTATTCATTAATTTTTCCTTTAAGTGGTTCCAAGCAAAGCAAAGCTATCAAAGAATTAATACATAAAGGTGGATTTACATTGAGACTGACAGAAGGTTTTAAATTACTTTATTCTGGCCTGTAGGAATCGATGCTTCGGTGCTGGTGCAGGCGAAGGAGACCGAGGTGTTCGCTCGACTCAGAGACATCGTGGTCACCGACGTCAATCCCAATACCATCCACAGGAAGGTCAGAGTCAAGAATTTAGGATATTTTTTGCTGCTTTTGCTTTTTGACTCATAAAACAGTGCTGAAGGTCTCTTTTCACATCTGCTGTTTTTTTTTTTGACATCTTTAACCAAAGAAAAGAATCACAACAAAGTACCAGTCATGACAATTCATTAGTTAATGAATTAAAAACACAGAATTGATATTTACTGAAAGGTAGTGATTTAAAGATACAAATGATTACTGAAACAATGACGTACTGTGGAACTGGGCAATTAATCCAATTTTAATCAAGACTGCAATCACTGCCTTCCACAATTACTAAGTAATCAAGACTAAAGATTGCCATGCCGCATGACATTTTCCACTTTTTTTTCGTTTTCCATCATTATTATAAACATTATTTTGAGGAATTGTTTCTCCATGTATATTTCCATGTGTTGCCCGCTCTTTAATGTAATGATGTAATGATGGTGTCAAAAGCACAAGTGTTCAAAATTAGCATGTGGAGCATGTTTTTTAAATCAGTGAGTAATCGTGTTAAGTAAAAGTTAATTACAACACAAGCAATAAGGTAACTGCAACACAAACAATAAGTTAGCCACAACACAAACAATAACTTAGTTACAACAAAAACAATAACTTAATCACAATACAAACAATAACTTAACCACAGCACAAACAATAACTTACTTACAACATAGACAAAAGTTAATTACAACGCAAACAATAAGTTAGTTACAACACAAACAATAACTTAATCATAACACAAACAATAGCTTTATCACAAACAAACTATAAGTTAATTACAACAAAAGCAATAACGTAATCACAACACAAACAATAACTTAATTACAGCAAAAGCAATAACTTAATCACAACACAACCAATAACTTAATTACAACACAAACAATAACTTAATTACAGCACAAACAATAAGTTAATCACAACACAACCATAAGTCAATCACAACACAAACAATGACTTTATCACAACACTAACAATAACTTAATAACAACAAAAGCGATAACTTAATCACAACACAAACAATACGTTAATTACATCAAATGCAACAACATAATCACAACACAATAACTTAATCACAACACAAACAATAACTTAATTACAACACAACCAATAAGTCAATCACAACACAAACAATAAGGAGCCCGGCAGCTGTTGCATGCAGACTGGTGAAACCCCCCTGACCCCCATATTTGGGTCGGCACATCCTTGGAGTTGATGCTTCCTGGGCTCATCCTCTTCCTCCTCCTCTTCCTCCCTCCTGCAGGCGGTGTCCATCATGGGTGAGGAGGTGTTCAGCTTCAAACTGTCCCTCTACACAGGGGCGACTGAGGGGGAGGGGTACAGCGACATGTCCAAGGTCGACGGAAGGGTCACCATGCGCCTGGGCTGCATCCAGATCGTCTACCTGCACAAGTTCCTGATGTCCCTGCTGGTTAGATTTATTTTTATATAAATGTCTCTGTCTGTGAACAAAGTGATGTTCTGATCTGTTCTCACAGTCTTCAACTTTCTACACTTTTGTGTTGCAGCTTTGTGAAAGTTGTTGTAAAGTCTACTCTTGCAAAAGTGTGCCAAAAAACCTTTACTAGTAAAACAGACTGTTTGTTTACTAGTGCTACTAGTAAGCTCAGAATATCTCACTAGAAGTAGTGGTAGACTGTTTTTAGTCTACTAGTAGTACTAGTAAAGCCAAAAGAGTCACTAGCAGTACAAGTAGACCTAATGCAAATGGAGCAGGGGGGATTATAGACAAATCCAGCACCCTGATTGGTTGTAATAAAAGCCAATGGGAAGCCTGGATTTGCTTTAACTTTTTGCTTCACTAGAAATGTCTACTCCTGCAATATTTGACCAAAGTTGAGTACATGTACACTATATTGCCAAAGTATTCGCTCACCCATCCAAATAATCAGAATCAGGTGTTCCAATCACTTCCATGGCCACAGATGTATAAAATCAAGCACCTAGGCATGCAGACTGCTTTTACAAACATTTGTGAAAGAATGGGTCGCTCTCAGGAGCTCAGTGAATTCCAGTGTGGAGCTGTGATAGGATGCCACCTGTGCAACAAATCCAGTCGTGAAATTTCCTCGCTCCTAAATATTAATTCCACAGTCAACTGTCAGCTGTATTATAAGAATGTAGAAGTATTTGGGAACGACAGCAACTCAGCCACGAAGTGGTAGGCCACGTAAACTGACGGAGTGGGGTCAGCGGATGCTGAGGCGCATAGTCCGAAGAGGTCGCCAACTTCCTGTAGAGTCAATCACTACAGACCTCCAACCTTCATGTGACCTTCAGATTAGCTCAAGAACAGTGCACAGAGAGCTTCATGGAATGGGTTTGCATGGCCGAGCAGCTGCATCCAAGCCATACATCACCAAGTGCAATGCAAAGCGTCGGATGCAGTGGTGTAAAGCACGCCGCCACTGGACTCTAGAGCAGTGGAGACGCATTCTCTGGAGTGACGAATCGTGCTTCTCCATCAGGCAATCTTATGGACGAGTCTGGGTTTGGTGGTTGCCAAGAGAACGATACTTGTCAGACTGCGTTGTGCGAAGTGTAAAGTTTGGTGGGGGGGGGATTATGGTGTGGGGTTGTTTTTCAGGAGCTGGGCTTGGCCCCTTAGTTCCAGTCAAAGGAACTCTGAATGCTTCAGCATACCAAGACATTTTGGACAATTCCATGCTCCCAGCTTTGTGGGAACAGTTTGGAGCTGGCCCCTTCCTCTTCCAACATGACTGTGCACCAGTGCACAAAGCAAGGTCCATAAAGACATGGATGACAGAGTCTGGTGTGGATGAACTTGACTGGCCTGCACAGAGTCCTGACCTCAACCCGATAGAACACCTTTGGGATGAATTAGAGCGGAGACTGAGAGCCAGGCCTTCTCGTCCAACATCAGTGTGTGACCTCACAAATGCATTTCTGGATGAATGGTCAAAAATTCCCACAAACACACTCCTAAACCTTGTGGACAGCCTTCCCAGAAGAGTTGAAGCTGTTACAGCTGCAAAGGGTGGACCGACGTCATATTGAACCCTATGGATTAGGAATGGGATGTCACTTAAGTTCATATGCGAGTCAAGACAGGTGAGAGAATACTTTTGGCAATATAGTGTACTCCAAGTTTGAGTACTAGAAGGGCTGAACTACAGTTGATATCACCGATATCAAGTTTATGCTCAAACAGCTTTCCATCCAGCAGCTCGTGTCATGTAACCTCTTCCGTCTGTGAGTGTATTTATGTTACAGTCTAAGGAGTGACCATGTCTGTCTGTCTGTATATATGTTAGAGTCTAAGGCAGGCATCACCAAATGGCGGACCTCGGTCCGGATCCGGACCGAGTGATGGTTCTGTCCGGACCCGTGACCAATCTCTGATAAATTCACAGGAATAGATTTTAATTGAGCATTTTTTCCAACAGTCGCGGATATACAGCAGGCACACCCGCCAATAGAGGGGGACAAATGGTTATGTTGTCCCGGGCCCAGTGTGGGGGGGAGGACCAGAACTGGGCGGGAGGGTCCCACTGCCCCGTAGCAGAGGGACAGAGCCAGGCTACCGGTGAGAGAGAGAGAGAGAGAAAAAGAGAGAGGGAGAGAGAGAGAGATGGTGACGGTCACGATGGAGCAGAGGGGCATCTGATTGTCTTGTCCCGGGCCCAGGCAAGACTGTCAGCTGGCCTGACAGCGGGCGCTGCTACTCCAGTTAACACTAGAACCGCTACTGTGGTCTGATTACAAGCTGGTCATGCCACGAGTGTTCCTAAATATATGTTCTGTATGTTTTCTGAGGCTTTAAGGTTGTTTAATGAAGCACTAAAGAGGAACAAGACATGATTCATTTAGCGGAGGTGATTTTCCCGCCACTATCGTGTTTACAGCACGAGCTGCAGCAGCCACAAGCAAACAGGAGGCAGAGACAAATAACCTGCCTGTGCAAGAAAATAAGACCTTTGTCACCTGCAAGCGTTGCGACTGACCTGTGTGGGAAATGCTGATGAGGGCTGAGAGCTTTTGCGCTGTGGTGGCGCTGCGCTGTCCACAGGGCTGATAATGTTCTTTTTCTAATTGTTTACTAATCGAGTTGATCATTTGTTCATGTTATTTTCATTGTCGCAGTTCTACAGATTTTAGCACTAGTTTGTTTTCGAATGTTTAACATTTTGCAAGTTCTAGCAACACTGTTCTGTTTATTTATTTTTTAGCCTATGTGAGCGTGGGTTCATGCAATGCATGTAGCGCTGTTTGTGTTTGAGAATGAGAAAGAAAGAGAGGGAAAGACTGAAAGACAGAGAGAGAGAGAGAGAGCAAAATCTGGAATCAGCGAAAATGAAATATTTATCTATCACTTTCTTGTTACATTATATTGTAACAACACAGCAGTAACAAATGACAAATGATTGTACTTTTAAGAGTTAATTTCTTGTATTATGAAGGTGTTGACTTTTTTTACTGGAAGTGTAGGTCTTTGTTTTTTTAGGTTGTGACCTCTCTTATTTAAGAAAAAAGAAGAGGAAAAATATTTAGTCAGCGCTCTGTATGCACTTGATTTTTCCTAAAAAGAGCCACCTTTATTGTTTTCTGAAGATGTTGGCTTTTTTACTTGATGTGTAGGCCTTCAATTCTTGGCTGGGACCTCTTTCATTTAAGAGGAAAAAATGGTTATCTGGCTCTGCTTGCACTTTTTTATTTATTTTATTTTAGGTTTTCTTTTTTAATCTGAAATAAATACCTTAAATTAAATTGCCTTGGACAATTTTTTATTTATGGTAAAGGAGCTAGCTGTGCATCCTGCATTAAAAATTGACAATAAATATTGTTGAAACCATAAAAATGTGGACATAGGGGAAGGTTATAAAACACAAACTGGACTTCAGTTCGGACCTTTTATTGGTGGAAATTTTATTAACTGGACCTCGGTGACTTTTAATTGACTACCCCTGGTCTAAGGAGTGACCATTTCCGTCGGTCTGTATGTATGTAACAGTCTAAGGAGTTACCATGTCCTTCTGTCTGTATGTATGTAACAGTCTAAGGAGTTACCTTGTCTGTCTGTCTGTATATATGTAACAGTCTAAGGAGTGACCTTGTCTGTTGTCTCTCCTGTTGCATGTCTCTCTCTACAGCTGCTGGTGTCTCATGTCTCTGTTTGATATCTTCTGTTCTTTCAGGCTTCTTTTAGCTTTCAGTATACGTCTGCCGATGAGGTACAGCTCCCAGCACGAGCTCTGAACTGCACCAAACTGCTGCTTTAGCTTCACTCAGAGACTCCCTGCACCTTCAGTCCACATTCACATCATCTGGTCTTTGAGTAGAACAGTGCAGTGTGATGGATTATGATTGGAGCATCTGAATGACGAGCACTCCCAGACGTGTTCTCAGGAGTCTTGTTTGCACAGCCTGATCACTCGATGCTGATAATTAGGGACTCATGCTCTTCATGCACAACAGTCCTCCTCCATCAGTGCTATGCAAATCACTCAGCTGTTATCATTGAGCCTTCCCTCACTACCCTGCCCCCTTTTTTCACATGACCTCTGCCTGTGTGACCTCACGACCTTCTCTGAAAAAAGTTTAACTTTTTAAGATTCATTTTTGTTTCAAAAACTTTGGTGAACCTCCTTAACTCGGTCAGATGGCTTAATCCCAACTTAATTCACTAAACATGGACAAACAAGGAAATGAACTTGAAGCCTCATACTTTGACCTTTTGGACAGACCCTCATTATCTAGAGAGCAGGGTAGGGCAAAATGCAACCCAAGGACCACATACGGCCCACAAGCTAAATAACTATCAATGAATTATAAACAGCAGCAAGTAGACAGCAAGAAGGTTGCTGGTTTGAATCCCATGTTGGTCAGGGCCTTTTTGCATGGAGTTTACTAAATTTGTCATGAAAATCGTAAATTTCAAAATATATCCATAAGAATGTTTGATATTTAATTTAATTTCAGTGATTTACAAAAAATGTACTGCTATCTTCTTTCTTAAAAAATATTTCATGTGCTTTACTAAACGTATTAGAAAAACCTGATTGTATGAAAAAAAGAGTCAATTGGCTTGAATTTTATGTTTTTTTCAGATTAGGAAGCCGCACTTTTTGCATTTTAACGCAAAAGTTCAGCTCAACAAATACTAGATATGGAGTACATGTACTCAATTTTGGTCAACTAGTGCAGGAGTAGACTTTACTAGTGAAGCAAATAGTGTCGCTAGTACTACTAGTAGACTTAAAAATGTTCACAAGTACAACTAGTAAGCCCTATATGCTAATAAGAGGGCGGGGAAACGCATATTCAGGCTTCCCTTTGGCTTTTAAAAATGTAACAACCAATCAGGGTGCTGGATTTGGTTATAATCCCTCCTACTTCATTTGCATTAGGTCTGCTAGTACTGCTAGTGAATCTCTTGCCTTTACTAGTACTACTACTAAACTAAACACAGTCTACTAGTGAGATATTTGAGTGTACTTGAAGTACAAGTAAACTAACTTTTGTTTTACTCGTAGAGGTTTTTGGTGTGAGTAAACCTTACTCGTACAGCAAAATAGTCTATACCATTAGATAGTTTTGTGTTAATAGTACTACTAGTCAAGCTCTGAGTTTTAACAAGTAACATCTTTTAAGCCTACTTGTACTTGTAGAAATGCAAAATTGTCTACTATTAGACAATTGTCCTTTACTGGTAAGGTCTACTTAGGCAGTAGTATGCTAAAAATCTTTACTTGTAAAATAAAGATTTTGTTTACTAGTTTGGTTGCTAGTAAACTCAAAATATCTCACTAGTAGTACTAGTAGACTGTTTTTAGTACTTTTAAACAAAGTAAAAGGGATTATAACCATATTCTGATTGGTTGTAATATTTTTGAAAGCCTGAATTAGCTTTTCCCCGCCCCCTTATTAGCATATAAGGCCGACTTGTAGTACTAATGAACGTCTTAAAGTCTACAAGTAGTACTAGTGACACTTTATGCTTCACTAGTAAAGTCTACTTGTGACTAGTTGACCAAAATTGAGTACATGTACTCCAAATTTGAGTACTAGCAGAGCTGAACAATGATTGATATCACCATTATCAGTTTTGTGCTCAAGCATCTTTTGATACACACACATTTAGACGTGTTCCTGCCCGGACGCCGTAAACGATGATGGGGAATGAATCTGAAATATTGAATGATAGCGACATTAAATCTGCACCCATAAGAATATAAATCCAAACTGTTTGTCCATCCTTTGCCAGTTATTTTGTTTGCTTAAGTTTTTATAAGTCCGAGCTTTAATGGTTCATTCAAAGGTTTTGAAGCAAAAATGATTTTTTCCGCTTCTGTCCGAGCAGTGAACGCCTCACAGCGGCCTCTCTGACTTTGCTCCTGCTCTGTTTCCCTCTCACCCTGTGATGCTGCTCCATTTCTCCTCTAACTTCTTGTTCCTCTTGCTCCTCAGATGTTCATCGATAACTTCCAAACAGCTAAAGAAGCTCTGAGTGCCGCCACGGCTCAGGCCGCAGAGAAGGCGGCTTCCAGCGTTCGGGGCTTTGCTCAGAAGAGCTTCCGCCTGTCCATGGACATCAAGCTGAAGGCTCCACTCATCATCATTCCCCAGTCACCTACGTCCCAGAACGCCGTGGTGGTGGATCTGGGTCTGATCACAGTGGCTAACAGCTTCAGTCTGCTGCCGGCTGATGGTTTCCCTCTTCCTGCTGTGGTGGAGAAAATGGACGTCAAGCTGACTCAGCTGAAGCTTTCCAGGTAACACGAGAGAAAATCTTTGAAATAACTTTGATACTAGCTTAACAAAAGGCAACTATTATGGATAAATTTAGGATATCTGGGATGAATATTGCACTCAAGACATGACGAAGACCCTAACCAGAGACAGGACTTTGATTAAATGTTTTTTTTTTCTGACTAGGACCACACTACAACAAGGCTCCTCTCAACTAGACGTTGAGGTCCTCAAACCAATCAACTTGGAGCTTCTCATCACCAGAAACCTGGCTGCTGCCTGGTTCACAAAGATCCCAGGAGTCCAAGTTCAGGGAGTCATCCACTCCCTCAATGTGAGTCTCATAGTCTCTGCAGTGTTAATTTTGACAGCACTTTTTAATTTAGTTTTAGTCTTTTGCCTAAAATATATTTTAGTTTTAGTCATAATTTAGTAATCTAAATCGTTTTAATTTTAGTCTAGTTCTAGTTGAAGAAATTTCACAAAATTTTAGTCGATGAAATCTACTGTAAATTTAGTCGAATAAACATGAAGTGTAAAGGGTAAGGCCTTTTTTATGTTTCCTTGAATTTCTGAAGTCATGTTGTACACTTGGATAAAGTGAAACATCTAATAATCCTTTACTGAATGCTAGTAAAGTTTGAATGTATAAATGAACAGAAACAAATTGAACTACTGTGTGAAATGCAGTCACCTTTATTTAGGCTACCTGGCAGAGCATCTCAGTTACAATACCAGAACTGACAACAAACAGTGAACCTGCTCTACATGAATATATCAATTCATAAAGAGAGGAGCTCTGATTGGATCGCTCCACAACTTATCCCACCACCACCAAGCTAAGGCAGTTGTGATTGGATGTCCCTCTTAACTCATCCAACCTTTCCACACAACCAAAGCAGCTGTGATTGGATATATTCCTAACTTGTTCATGAAAATGTCAGTTAATTTAGTTTTAGTTTTTGTCCATGAGCACTAGTTTTTATTAGTTACTGTCTGGTTTTCATCAGGGGAAAAAAGTTTGTTGACGAAAAGTATGACCAAGATAAGTAGTCAACAAAATTAACACTGAGTCTCTGTACCGTAGCCTGAGATTTAGATGCTCTTCAGGAGTTGTGATGATGATGTCCTCTGTGTTGTTAGATGAGTCTAGGTGAGGAAGATCTTGGCGTGCTGATGAAGATCATGGTGGAGAACATCGGTGATGGTGGTGCCGAGCACAGCATGGATGTCAAAAAAGTGGTGGCTCCAGGTAACTGCATGATCTAAAATATGACTCAAACTATCCTGGTCTCATGTCTCAGATGATTTGCAGCGTAGTGTGGTTCTTCTGAGAAGTTTGGAGAAGTTTTCTGAATCATCTGCCTCTCTCTTCAGAGAAGGAAAAGCTCCTGAAGCAGCAGGTGGAGGTGTTGCCGTCAGTGTCTACCAGTGCAGGGGTCATCACAAATGGAGATCTGACTGAAAACATCGTCAACATTCTCCTCAACTTTGAAGTCAAAGAGGTAAAACATCCACACATCCAGAACGCTGTGAGAATTTTGATTCAGATTTGATGGACTGACCCCTTCACTGACCACAGGCAGCAGATGAAGCATCACGTCAGAAATGCTTCTTTAAATCAGTTTGAGGTCAATCGAGTGATGTTTTTCTTTGTTAAATAAATTATTCTACCCTAAAAATCCTGTGGGCTCAGTTTCCATGATAACGTTTAAGCTCAATCGAATAACAAAATCACCCCCGCAGTGTTAGCAAAGAAATGGTCCTCCTGGTGATACCCTGTATTCCTGATTCTGTCTTACCCTCAAGGTGTTACTGACCCTGAAGAAGCCCATAGAGGAGAAGGAGTCCCCTTTCCTGGTCTTTAATGCGGCTCAGCTCGGCATTGATACCAAAGTCAGAAAGTACGACATGTGTGCCTCAACCTACATCAGAAAGATCACCCTGGAGTGCCATGAGTTTAAAGGTAAGAGCCTTAAAGCAGAGCGTTGTTCCCTTTTGATAACCCTGTGATCTACAGACTGTCACAGGATTGAAGGGACCCATTGAATGTTTTAAAGCAGTGATTTTCAACTTGTGGGTTTTCCAGGGTTCCCACACGTCCTGAAAAACCTGGAAAGTGATTGACCAATTTTCCAGTCATGAAAACATATGGAAAATTAATAAAAAAAGTAAAATGTCCTGGAAAAGCTTGAATTGTCCTGGAAATTTATTTATCTCCCTTCTACCTTGTTAGTGAACAAAACTCAAACGTTTTGAATGAAGTAAAAATGTACCTGGTAAGTCATGCACACTTAGCAGTAAAATATGAGTAGGTAAGACAATGCAAGTTAAGGAATAAAAACTCAAAACAGTGGTGACAAAATGAAATAATAATAATGGCAAAATAAATTTAAGCTACTTAAACAGTAAATCAACAAGATATTTATATATATAAAAGCAGAGTAAATAAAGATAAAAAATATAAGTGTAAACCATGAATTTAAACACTACATTTTCATTACATAAAAATACCCTGCAAATTTCCTGGATAATGATTTCTAGTAAAGAGTGGAAACCCTGATTGTCTTTGTTAAATATTCAGTAAGGAGGTACTAAGCTTAAGCTACATATTTTTAAGATTCCTTGAAGAAACTTCTCAGTAGCTGGACTTTTTCATGTTTTTTTTGCCGGTAAAAAAGGCTGAAGTAACTGAAATATTTTGTATAACAGCTTGATGATAAACGGCTTATTTAGTTCTACTGGTTGAATATTATTAATACAGAGCTGTTCAGTGTGCAACCACTAATGCAGGATTATCACAGCTACAGCTATATTTATATTCTCGAAACCTTGTGTCCCAAGATGCACTTTTTGGTTTCAATTAAAACTCTGCTAATTGAATGTGTAAAGGTTCATCTCCCTATCCAACATCGGCACGTGCAGGCCATTTTGGTTTCTCATTAAACTTATTTTTTTGTATTGGCACACTGTGATATTCTATACTATCTCAGGTTAGAACTGCATGATCTTTTCATTAAATACATTTGAAAAGTAAAAAATTTTCCACTATTTGGGTCACAACTTGTCATTAAGGGGTGATGTTGGGTCCCGAAGCCAGACCAGGTAGGAACCACTGTTTAACGGTGCAGCTACGGCAGTTCTTAATCCAGTTGTTCCTCAAAATTAGCCACGGAAAACAAACTTTAATCAAGAGGTAAGCAAAAGGTAGTGTAACACCCAGAACTCTGCTGTTTGCCTCCCTGAAATACTCAGCCTGATACTCCAACCATCACACTCCAATATCCCCCCATTTTTAAATGACCTGGGCTAAATTGAGTATTTTTTGTACCTTTTTCGCACTTCCTTGTTTTGAACTGATAACCGGAAGCAGGTTTAGCCTTTTTGTCTTGTTTTGTTTTTATGAGCTGAAGGATCATGGGGCTGAGTTTTTGAACTATCTGACTATAAATTGAAGTGTTTTGTGTTAAAACTGTTTTCATGCTCTGTGGGTTTTTCACTATTTTCAAATCCAAGGTTTTGCTGATTTATTTCTTGACAAAAAGTTCTTCTGTGGGGTTTAATCTAAGTCATTCAGTGTATAGTCTGATGTGTTAAAATCCTTGTGTGATGGTTAAACAAAACTTAAATATAAAATAAACAAAAATGGACTGAATCTCGATGCCAGGAGAGAGACCTGGCTGGCTCCCTTTATAGCAAAATTAATGTAAAACATGCAAGAACAACTCCCCATCGGGTCAAACTGCCACAGTAGCTATGCAAACACACTATCTTCCCATCTCCCTCTATACTGTCGCTCCTCGGCATCCTCCATGTGCACTCAGTTTTCCAAGTAGGCAGCCCTCACAACCACGTAGACAGGAAATGACCAAACCTTTAAAACCACGTCACTGGGGGTTTTCCACCAGCATACAAATTCACCACAGAAAAATCAATACCTCTCCTCCAGTTTACAACCTAAAGAAACACAGAAGCACGTCCATCACCACAGTGTTAAACTTTTCCTCTGGTATAGAAATGGAGTTCTCATCAATGTGATTCTGTTTGACTGTTTCAGACTGTAACGGTGATCCACTGTGCCTCATCAGCTCTTCAGTGGAGTCTGGAGCTGAGCTGCTCAAAGTGCAGTACTTCAAGGTAACAGCAACAGGAGATAGATAGATAGATAGATAGATAGATAGATAGATAGATAGATAGGTATATAGACGGACGGACAGATTGACGACACCTGAGTACCTATAGGTCAGTCCCCCTTCAGTAACCCCCCTCTGACTGTGGATCGGCTGCTCCTTAAATCAGAGACCATCTCCTTGGTCTTGGAGGAGTTCAGCAGGAGGCCTGTCTTAGACCTGTCACTAAAGGTCCTCGTTCTCCTCTTCCTGCCTGTTCTTGATCCACACCAATAGTACCTCTGAATGAGGCAGGACTCAGACCTGGACTTGAAGAAAGACTTATAAATAACAGCATGAGCAGATAATTTGAGATTACACATTTATAATCTGTCCACACTGTATTTCCTCAGGCTGATCGCTCAGGACCAAACTTCTCCACCGTCTTCAAGAACACAGAGCAGATGATCAATGTGAGTGATTCATACATGCCTGTCATTTCTCCCTCATGTAGTGATGCACGGTTTTTAAAAATCAGAGCCGATGTTTAAGATAACAAGTCGTTACAATACCAATGTTCTTCTAATGACCTCTGTTGTTGTCATTCTCCTATAATGCTGACATTTGAAATCACATCTCAGTTTGACCAACAGGTCATTTTTCCTGCTCTAATCAAGAATGTTCTCTAAATTAGCAGTAAGTGGTGCAGGATGTCAGCACTGGAGAGAATGCCTCACCTCCTCTACACTAAACACCTTTGCTAACCCATCTCACTTTCTCTTTCTTCGCAGGTGACTTTCACTTCCCTTGACGTCATGCTCCACACTGAGGCTCTGCTGTCATCCATTAACTTTGTGTCTGCTGCTCTGTCGTCCAACGTGTCCTCTCCAGGAAAAGAGGTCAAACCAAAGACTGAGGACAAGACTGTGTCAGCCAAGTCCGGTCAGTGCAACACTCTCATACTCATACATCATATTGCATGTTTTCCAGTACAAGCATAGTTTTTATACCAGAGAAAATCTAGAATGTGTGTTGGAGGTGGTTGGAAAAGAACTGAAAAAACACTGGACACTGGTTTGATGTAAATAAATGATCCCTTAGTAACGAAAGAAAAAACTTCATGATATTTGGTAACAAAGGCAAAACATTTAGGTGTTACTATTG
Source organism: Cetoscarus ocellatus (assembly GCA_037902135.1). Taxonomy (NCBI): domain Eukaryota; kingdom Metazoa; phylum Chordata; class Actinopteri; order Labriformes; family Labridae; genus Cetoscarus; species Cetoscarus ocellatus. The sequence continues at coordinate 552,142 of JBAMNC010001115.1, forward strand.
ATGATAATCTGACTTGGAAATCTCATATTAACCCTTTGACTGGCATTGTAACCATTTGGTTGGCTTTTTGCCACCATACCACTGTATTTAAAACTATGAAATCACATCTTTGTTTTTCCTTATTCCCCTTTCTTAATAGTGTTTGTAACACCAATATGTATCCACTGGGTGGCGCTGCTGTACATGAATGCAATTGCTCTAAAGCTAGAAAAAATCGGAAGGGAATATTTGCTGCATAGCTCCTCAGAAATCTAACAATAAGAGCAAACATCCAAGTAACAAAAAATATGTTCTCATATTTCCAGATCCTCTAACAATCATAATTTAGTTAAAGGAAATAAATTTAGCTAAATTTAGCTCTCTGTGATGTTTTGATACACAAAAACAAAAATTTTGTTGCAGAAATTAAAGAAATCCATTCATGTTGAGAAACCCTTAAGAGGCGAGCCAACCGGCTGGTTGACTTGCATATCTGCTTCCCAATTGGGTAATCTTAAAAATAAAACCTAAAATGCTGCTAAATTAAGAGAAATGAACACAATTTTACCAACAAGTAATTTGTTGCAAATGTTTTTCTGAGCCAAAGGGTTAGTGGAATAAAGTATGTCTAAGGATTACTTAGATGGAAAAGCTTTGTACCTTTTGTATAGTTCATTGATTGTTCCATATCTGACCTATTCTGTTGAAGTGTGGGGCAGTGCGTGTAAAACTCCCATCCTGCCAATTTTCAATTTACTAAAAAGAGCAATAAGAATTATAAGTAGAAGTCAATATGGAGATCCTGCGAACCCATTATTTGTTAAATTGCAGATGAGTTAGTAGATCTCAGTACGTTTCAGATTATGTATTAAGCTCATAAGAAAATGTTACCAATCAACATCCAGAACTGATTTTAGAAAAGAGAAAGTTGCCATAATTTTAAAGGATTTGAAAGATTCATAACTAGACTGAAGGAGCGCTGTGTTACAGTGAGAGGAACCAGCGAGGTCATCGACCTGAAGGTGATGATGAACCTGGGAGCTTTTAACGTCCTGGTGTGCGACCAGAGCTGCAACATGGCCGACATCAAGATCCAAGGTGCGGCTTCACACATCAGCTTTTTTCTGCAGTTGTCTTGGGACAAAAATGCTTATTTATCTTCTTTGTCCTGCAGGTATTAACGGCTCTTTGCTGATGCAAGGAGCTCAGACACACATATCAGCCCGTCTGAGAGATTTCCTCGTGATCAATGTTGATCCGAAGAGCATGCACAAGAAGGTCAGTCATTTGATTTAAGAAAGGTCAAAAATACTACTTAATTTATAATTTCAAAATGATCCCAATAAGGCAAATAATTTTAATGTAAACCTCATTCTTTATGGCTGTTGCATCCTTAATATGCCTTGTCTAAGTCTCCTGTTAGACCTTTTATTTGCCTCTGTGATCAGGTTCACTGTCAGCTGAATAGACTCCTCTGTCTCCGTCTTTTAGGCCATCTCTATCGTGGGTGACGAGGTCTTCAGCTTCACCATGAGTCTGACTCCAAACGCCACGGAGGGGGCTGGATATGCAGACACCTCTAAAACTGATGGTCGACTGAAGCTGAATGTGGGCTGCATCCAGGTGGTCTACCTGCACAAGTTCATCATGTCTCTGCTGGTGAGTTTTCAGCCAATCAGTCAAACTTTATTTGTGTAGCACTTTTCATACAACATATGTAGCACAAAGTGCTTTACTTAAACAGAGAACAATAAGAACACACAAACCCAAATTAAGCAAAAAAAAAAGTAATGATAATAATAAAAATATATAGTTATATATCAAAGACCTTGATTTAACAGAGCTGTGTGGAAACGCCATCATGAGTTTAAAATGGAGATAAAAATGAAATAATAGAACAGAATATAAGTAATAACAGAATTTAAAAAGGAGATACAGACTGAGATAAATAATAAAGGACTGTTTGGTAAGAATAAAGTACTAAAGTACTAAAGTTTGAATGTGGAAACAAATTGAACTTTTGTGTGAAATGCTGTCACCTTTATTTAGGCTACCTGGCAGAGCATCTCAGTTACAATACCAGAAGTGACAACAAACAGTGAACCTGCTCTACATGAATATATCAATTCATAAAGAGAGGAGCTCTGATTGGATCGCTCCACAACTTATCCCACCACCACCAAGCTAAGGCAGCTGTGATTGGATGTCCCTCTTAACTCATCCAACCTTTCTGCACAACCAAAGCAGCTGTGATTGGATATATTCCTAACTTGTCTCTACTTTCTACATGACCAAATTAGGTCTGATTGAATTAAGTCTCTGTCAAACATTTTAGTTTCAGTTTTTATCTGTTGATGAAAATGTCAGTTAATTAAGTTTTAGTTTTTGTCCATATGCACTTGTTTTTATTAGTTACTGTCTAGTTTTCGTCAGGGGAAAAAAAGGTTAGTCAACAAAATTAACACTGCTGGCATTAAGAGGTCTGCATTTGTATTTCTTACAAGGATTGACTGTTTTGTTCCGTCAGAATTTCACCAACAACTTCCAAACAGCTAAAGAAGCTCTGAGCGCTGCGACGGCTCAGGCTGCAGAGAAAGCAGCGTCGAGCGTTCGAGACTTTGCCCAGAAGAGTTTCCGTCTGTCCATGGACATCAAGCTGAAGGCCCCGCTCATCATCATCCCCCAGTCCTCCACCTCCCATAATGCACTAGTGATGGATCTTGGGTTGATCACAGTGGCTAACAGCTTCAGTCTGCTGCCGGCTGATGGTTTCCCTCTTCCTGCTGTGGTGGAGAAAATGGACGTCAAGCTGACTCAGCTGAAGCTTTCCAGGTAACACGAGAGAAAATCTTTGAAATAACTTTGATACTAACTAAACAAAAGGCAACTATTATGGATAAATTTAGGATATCTGAGAAAACACTTGTTTGGCACTTGAAGTTTTGATCCAGAACCTTATTTTTCTTTGCTGATCAGGACCTGTTTGGACCCATCTTCAGATCAGCCCAACATTGAGATTCTTGAACCTGTAAACCTGCATCTAAACATCAAGAGGAACCTGGCAGCTTCCTGGTACAAGAAGATGGTGGCTGTGCAGATCGATGGAGATCTGAAGCCCATGAAGGTAGGAAGAAAGTCAGAAGACGATCATCGTGGACCATTAATTTGGTGGGATTAAATTCCAGAGGTTTGGCTGAGTTGCATTTACACTGTAATTAAAATAAACTTTCAGAAAGAGGCTAGTTGGAGGCTAGACAGCCGAGAACACTTGTTAGGATGTTCAAAAATAAGGACTTCAGTTTTACCTTCATTCAAATTAAAAAAATTCGAGTCTATCCACATTTTGGCATCTCTTAACCTTCAGTCCCCCCGGAAAAACTCACACATAGGACCCTCAGGGCCCAAAAAGGTCCCTGCAGGTAAATGGCTTTAAAAATCTTAAATATTTTTTTTTTCCACTTTCAAAGCTTAAATCTTTTAACTAGCATCAGCCCTTTTCAGAACTATAAAGTTTGCATTTAGTTTTTATTTTTTAAAAACATTTTTATGACATTTTGTGTCATAATAGTACCCTCTATTTTAAGAAGAAAAATGCAAAATATAAACTATGAAGTGCAAAGTGGATTGGTTGGGGTTAGGTTATAGGAGCCTTGCATATGTTGATAACAACATTGATTTTGATGCATTATTAATTTTGGAGAAATGCAGATTTACATCAAAAACTCACACTTAGGGACCATCAGAGCCCAAACAGGACCCTACAGGAAAAGGACTTTAAAACCCTTATAGATTTTTTTTCCCACTTTCAAAGCTTACACCTTTTAACTTGCTTCAGCCCCTTTCAGAGCTATAAGGTTTATATATATATATTTTTAAATATTTTTATGACATTTGTGTCATGATAGTACCCTCTGTTTTATCAAGAAAAAATGCAAAGTATAAAGTGTGAAGTGCAAAGTGGATTGTTTGGAATGAAGTTATCAGAGCCTTGTATATGTTGATAACAACATTGATTTTGATGCGTTATTAATTTTGGAGAAATACAGGTTTACATCAAAAACTCACACTTAGGACCCAGCAGTCTCAATAACAAGTACAGTTATTATAGATCTGTACATCTCAGAAATAATTTGATAAAGAATTAAAGAAAAAAATGTTGTTTCTTTTTTCTCATTCATGCTGATTGCCTGAGTGAGAGCTCTGATTTGCAAAGTGTGAAAGAAAATGATAAGGGAATTTTTAAGTGTGAACTCTGCTTATTTTGATTCCCTATACTAGTTGCCATGAATTCTGCACTAAAACACTAAAATTGTTTTTTGATTGCCATCCCTACCAATGACTGAAATAAAATAAGACAAAATAATTGCTTAATTTTAATAATTGTAATACCTTTACTTTATCCTCTTTTGTTAGTTATTTGTACAGTTTATTGATCCACATCTGTTATATTATTTGTTATTCTATTGACCTTTAATGCATGCTGCTTTACCCTTGTACTTACCCCTGTACTGCTGCAACGCTGGAAATTCCCCTCTAGGGCCCAATAAAGGATTATCTTATCTTATCTTTATAGTGACTGTAGTTAAAGAAAAATAAATATAAATATGGAACTTGAGGATAAATACAACAGAAAATGTTCAAGCATTATCTTCGATCTCTATGCAGTCACTGAAAGAGTTTCTCCACCAAAAGGCCATAAAATGGACAAACTGACCCGAAAACCTTCAGACCTCTTTCAGTTTTTAGTTTCCTGCCTGTGACTGAATCTCTCTGACTGACTTTTTCTGCTCTCATTTGTGCAACAAGTGGTCAAGTAAGCCGCCAAAGGTACTGCTTGTGTCTGTAGAGCTGAGGCGTAGACCCCAAGTGTCCTGTGTAGTGATTCCTGAGACCTGCTGGTCCGTAGAGAGTTCTCGTGAACATTAGGGTATAGACCACATGACCTTCTGCAGCTGTGTGATTGACAGTGTGGTGTTTGATTACCGTCCTGTCTCTCCTCGGTCTAAAGGTGGAGCTGAGTCAGGATGACCTGAAGGTGCTTTTGAGGATCCTGACAGAAAACCTGGGAGAGGCCAGCAGTTTGGAGTCCACCGCCCCCAAACAGGAGACCAGGCTGCAAGTCCGAGCTGCAGAAGGCCCCGCTAAAGGTCTGACAGACAGAATATATTTACTGAATATACTGCAGCATGTTTTTATTTAATTATGAGCTTGTTTTAGTGTTTAATTAACCTTGTTTTGTCTCTTGTGTTCAGATGATGTTGGGAAAAAAACGGTGAGAGGAAATGAAGAGGAGGAACCTCTGGAGACCATGAAGTTCAGCTTTAACATCGAGTCTCTTGGTCTGGTTCTTTACAGCACCGACCCAAACCAGGTGAGTCAGTCAGTCATATAGTACTCACGGAAACCTGATTCTGGGCCCTCATTCATCAGCAGTATGTTGAAAATGCTCAAAATTCTGTCTTTTAGGTGACATTTAGAATTTGTCTCAGTGTTAAAAAGCACAAAATTAAAATAGAAATTAAAAAAAGGATTTTCTGCACACTTATGGGTAACTCCAGACTTGCCTCCAGTAAACCATCTCAGGTCAAATCCCTCTCTTATATCCAGTAGAAAATATAGCTGGAAGGAAAAAGGCTTTCTGTGGCTTGGATAAAAGGTTTTATATACACTTGCCTTGATGTTATCAAACAATGTTCAAAAATCAAACACAATTTCCCCTCATAGTTAAGGTGAAAGTCATAAAATGTTGTGTTGTGTAGTTCGTATATCAAGGCTTGTGCACTAAAAGCTGAGGTATTTTCACAGAATACTAACACGGAGCTTTCTGATGAGTATTTAATCTCACTTAAAAAACAAATATAAGCCTGAAGAAGTGCTTGTACTAAACCTGACAGTTCCTACCATCATGAAAACTGAACATTTTCAGTATTTATATTTTCAAACATTGCAACAACTGACAATTGAAGTAAGTCAGGACAAAAAATCTCGATTTTTAATTTTTAAATCTTCTGCAGGAAATAATTTGAATTAATTGATTTAATCGATATATTACTCAGCCCTATCTTTTCGTACTTAAACCTTAAAGGAACACTCCAACATTTATTGTTGTTTTCGTGTCTTGCCTCACTCCTGAGTCCATGACAAGCAGATAGACACCAGTCTTTTGACTGTGTCCTGTAACAAGGAAGAGACAGACAGAGCTCACCCACCGCTAGTTAGCTTTAGCTCAAACACTGGGAGTCAGTGGGTAGTGTTAGCCTGCCTACAGTCATAAGATAAACTCTTCAGTAACTCGAAATGGTCCTGTGTGCTTGTTGTGACTTGTTTTTTACCCCTTTGTGTTACGTTATCTTCTACTATCATTGTGTTATCTTCTTCTACTCCTAAACAGAGGCTTTGTTTTGTTGACCTACATCCACGGTGGTTTTCTGGAGAGATGTGACGTTCTTGAACGAGTCGAGTCTTTTGAACAACCCTTTTAAGCGAACGATGAGAACTGATTCGCAGTTCTGAGTAAGCCGTTCATTTGCGAGCCATTCTTAAATGCAAATTGCCTGCAAATTTAAGAAACGAATGAACGAACGTGCTGTTCAAAAGAGTCGACTGTATTTGGATCTCCACCAAAATCTTATCACTTCTTTTATGTGCTATGACCAACATTTCCTGACATTGTCATCAAAACAGAGAAGTTTTTGAGGACAAACAGATGGACAGATGTGTTTCTCAAATCAAGATGTGTTCAAGAATCCACATTTTGCTTTCCCTGTTGTTTCTTCTCCCTGCAGCCCTCAGAGCTCAGACATCAGGAGGACCTCCGCCTGGGTGAGTTTGCTCTGCATCTTCTGAAGACCTCAGGGAAAATCCTGAACAACGGCAGCATGGAGGTCAGCACCATCCTCACCGACTGCACGCTGGACGATCTGAGGAGCGACATGGGGAGGGTCACCTCACGGTAAGATTGACATCAGGGCAATGTTCTGTCTGTCTCTCTGCAGCTCTCAGGGGACGATTTGATCATTGTTTTAGTGTGTTTTTTTTACAACTGTCTTTTTACTTTTTTATTTTTTTCATGAAAACAACGCTCATTACAACACAAGGGAAATATTTTACTTCGTAAGCTATACATTAATACTTCATCCTTCAGTGTTTTTACAATTAAGTCTCTCAGTTTCCAGTGCCACTGTTCTGATTTCTGTATACTTTCCATTTTTCCCATTTGTCCTTCATCTGGGTTTGTTGCAGTCATAGCAGATGAGCCAGCTTTTCCATCAGATAAATCTCTTCAATAATCTGTATCCATTCATTTACAGTTGGGGGATCAGCTTGATACCACTTCCTTGTTATTGTCAGAATTTTAACTGAATATTTATCTTTCCTTGCACATATTTTTCTGAGAAGTTATCACGGTAACATATGGAGGCACTCAAACACAAATTATATCCCAATATTTTAGTTATTTCTGTATTTAACCTTTCCCAGTGAGTCAAGATTTTTGAACATTTCCAAAATACATGACTATGATTAACATTTATTGAACTAAAGTCTCTCCAACATGGGATAAATTGGTTCAGATATTTACCTTTGATTTTAGATGTTAAGTAATACAGTGTTCATTTTGTTGACTAATTATTTTCATCCTAGTTTAGTCAACAACCTTTTTTCCCCTGGCGAAAACTAGACAGCAACTAATAAAAACAAGTGCACATTGACAAAAGCTAAAACTAAATTTACTGACATTTTTATCAACAAGTAAAAAACTTGACAAAAATGTTTGACAGAGACTTAATCCAATTAGACCTAATTTAGTCATGTAGAAAGTAGGGAAAAGTTAGGAATATATCCACTCACAACTGCTTTGGTTGTGTGGAAAGGTTGGATGAGTTAAGAGGGACATCCAGTCACATCTGCATCAGCTTCATGGTGGAAGAAGTTGTGGAGCGATCCAATCAGAGCTCCTCTCTTTATGAATTGATATATTCATGTAGAGCAGGTTCACTGTTTGTTGTCACTTCTGGTATTGTAACTGAGATGCTCTGCCAGGTAGCCTAAATAAAGGTGACTGCATTTCACACAAAAGTTCAATTTGTGTAATAAGTGTAATAATAAGTCTAAAACATGACTTCAGAAATTCAAGGAAACATAATAAATGCCTTACACTTTACACTTCGTGTTTTAGTCAGCTAAATTTACAGTAGATTTTGACTAAAATGTTATGAAATTTCATCAACTAAAACTAGACTAAAATTAAAACTATTTAGATGACTAAATTATGACTAAAACTTAAAGATATGTTAGGTAAAAGACTATAACTAAAACTAAATTAAAAGTGCTTTCAAAATTAACACTGGTGTAATACCGGATACGATTTTTCCATGAGAGCTCCCAGTGGCCAGTGGTTGTAGTGTTTTGTTTTTTAATTAAAAAGTGCTTCAGACTTAAAAGAGCTGTTTGCTGATTAAAACCTAAAATCTCTTTAAATGTCTTGAGTCAGATTTTGTTGTGTTTGTTTTAGTCATGAACCTATTTAAACCTTTTAGCTTTAATACTTGCAGGTTGATTAAACTCCATAAATAACAATTAGATGCATTCAATTGCAGTGATCACGTGCTCTGTCCTCTTGTGAGGTCACTGTGGTAGGACAGATGCTGGGTGCTTCCCACATGAGTCTCTCTGCTCACACAATCAGACAAATCATGCCTTAAATCAACCAAACTGTTAACTCGAGCATCTACCCCTTTCTTGTGTTTCCGGCTGCTCTAGGATGCTGGGGCGCAGAGATGAGCAGAGCTCGGAGGCGATGATCGATGTGACGTATCGTCAGAGCCCCAAAGAGAGGGAGGTGGTCTCCATCCTGCAGAAACTCTACCTTTGTGCCAGCGTGGAGTTTCTGATGGCCGTCGCTGATTTCTTCCTGAAGGCCCTGCCACAGAATCCCACGCCGAGTGCGACTCCCGCCCCAAGTGAGAAGCTGCCGCTGAAACAGACGGCTGAGCCACGAGCTGAGGCCAAGACGGGTAAGAACAGGAAACCTACTCAACGGCACGAGTAGGAAAGAAATATTACAACCAAAACAGCATTATCATTAAAGAACAGTACGAAAACTGTGACCAGAAAATACTGAGTTCTTGTGACCAAAATTCTCCAAATTTATGACAAACTTTACAAAGTAAATGTTACCACGAAGATAACTGGGAGTGTTTTAATATAAGGCATGTCACATTATTAATACTGATACTATACAGGTGTTAATTTTTACACCTTTTTTAATTTAGTTTTAGTTATAGTCTTTTGCCTAACATATCTTTTGGTTTTAGTCATATTTTAGTCATCTGAATTGTTTTAATTTTAGTCTAGTTTTAGTTGATGAAATTTCACAGCATTTTAGTCGATGAAATCTACTGTACATTTAGTCGACTAAAATATGAAGTGTAATGTGTAAGGCATTTTTTATATTTCCTTCAAGTTTGAATGTAGAAACAAATTGAACTTTTGTGTGAAATGCAGTCACCTTTATTTAGGCTACCTGGCAGAGCATCTCAGTTACAATACCAGAAGTGACAACAAACAGTGAACCTGCTCTACATGAATATATCAATTCATAAAGAGAGGAGCTCTGATTGGATCGCTCCACAACTTATCCCACCACCACCAAGCTAAGGCAGCTGTTGGATGTCCCTCTTAACTCATCCAACCTTTCCACACAACCAAAGTAGCTGTGATTGGATATATTCCAAATTTGTCCCTACTTTCAACATGACCAAATTAGGTCTGATTTTGTCTGTGTGCACTTGTTTTCATTAGTTACTGTCTAGTTTTGGTCAGGGGGAAAAAAGGTCATTGACGAAAATATGACGAAAATAATTATGCAGCAAAATTAACACTGTACTATACACATGATTTATTATATGACTGATCAGCTTTAAAGACAGACCTCACTGATGTTTCAAAACTGTCTCCGCAGCCTCGGCTGTCAGGACTCGTTTTCGGGCGGTGGTGGTCGACCCTGAGGTGATGTTTGTAGCCAGCCTGATGAAGGCCGACGCCCCCGCCCTTGTGGCCTCATTCCAGTGTGACTTGACCCTGCAGGGTGAGGAGGACGGCACCCAGAACATGAGGGTGCACCTGGGGAAGCTGAAAGTCCTTGCCTGCCCTTTCATTCGAAATAAAGAGGACGAGGACGAGGACGAGGCCGTGACCACGGTAAGATCACGGGACCCCAGCGCTAATGTATCACCATTTTGAGGAAAAAGTCATAAAATACTCTGTATTTGTATTCCTCTGCTTGCCGTTTACTTCCCCTCGACAAACTAAGCTGAAATACCTCGACCAACGAGGTTTGTCTCTTGTCTTTCTTTAGTGAGCAATCATATCAACAGATTTGGATGATATTTTCAGGGAATCTTGAATGTAGATTTTGGTGGTGATCATAATTCGGTTATAGATCCAAGGATTTGTTAACATTGCAGGATAGAGCAGTTTTCGCATTTTCACTCATAAATGCTAAAATTCAGAGGTGAGCGCTCTTTAAGCACTGCTTGTTCATTTTGGGATTTCAAGCCATAATATTTATGTCCCATAACAAAGTATAGATTCGACATTTGCATTTTGCACTGCTGGATCTTACGAAGGTTCTAGGTAGAGCTTCAAAATGTAAATGATGATTTCTCTATCTTATCATATGTTACTGTTTTGGTCTATCGTACATTATGTGTAATTCTTTTGAACTCAATGCATGGTACTACCCTTGTACTTGCCCTGTACTGCTGCAATACCTGAATTTCCCCTCTGGGGATCAATAAAGGATTATCTTATCTTATCTTATCTTATCTTAAAAAGAAGAAAGAGGAGCAAGACAAAACATTTTGAGTATGCAAGATATTGAAAACAATAATTCAAGTGAAATAGGCTGTTCATCAGCAAAGATTATCACAAATCCTGATCCAAAAATAAATCAATCAGTCGATAGATACATACAAACATACATACATACATACATAGATAACTTTATTGTCTCGCTGGGAAATTTGTTTCACAGGCTGTCAAACGAGATCACATACATTTAGGAAACATATAACACACATAGAAACATAGAGCACACATATTGACATCACAGGAGGCACATTAATCAGTGGGTTGATTTGTTGAGGATGGAGATGGCAGATGGTACAAAGCTTCTGTTAAAGCGCGCTCTTTTCCATCTCAGTGTTCTGTACCTGCAACCTGATGGCAGAAGTCTAAAGTGGGTATAGAGGGTGTGTTCTGTGTCCATGGCTATTGTTCTGCCGTGGTGGGCTAGTGCTCTTTCACTGAGTTCTGTGATGCTGGGTGTGGGGGTGCGAGTTATTTTTGAGGCTTTATGTGTGATTCGGTTGAGCTTGCTTTTGTTGGAGACAGACAGCATGTTGTAGAAAACGGGGGAACAATGCATCAAGATGGGTTGGGTCTTGAACTTTATTACAGGACCGTAAAATGTGGGTAAGGTGACCTTCAGATTTACATTTTCAGCCGTCTGGAGGGTCTTTTAATCCAAGTCTGAACAGTCTGTTGTTGAGATCTGTTGAATTGTTTATCTCTGCCTGTGGACACATTATGATGTGTTCAGGGTCAGCTCAGAACAAAAATTACCATCATGATGTGTTCAAATGTAACACTAAAAGAAAGAAAAGTCAGATTTGGGGGAGAAAGCTTTAAATATCCAGTGTAGTTATTTCATGACTTATGCTGTGATTGTCAGTTTTTATTTGGTTGGTAAATAAAAACAAATAAGTACAGAATAAGCATGTTTTCCCTCATATCGAAGAGGTGATTCTGCGTGGATTTGATGTTGGGACGCCCTGGGAAAACCTCTGCTTTCGCTCATGTATCTCCCTCTGTCCAATCAGGTGTTGAGACCCTGCTCTGTCACCTTGGAAACCAAAACCAAACCCAACCAACCCCTGAGCGGCTCTGTGGTCGTGGAGGAAGTCATCGTCAAGGTAAGCTCATGAATCACAGAGCTGATGAAGGTCAGAATTAACCCTCTGTGACTCTGCAGCTTCATTAATTAAAACTATTTTAGGGTCAGAAACGTCTTTTTACTGATTAATCTCACACATGTAGATCAGTGAAGTCATCAGTGTTTCGTCTGACCTTCTCTTTTTGCCAGATCTCTCCTTTTATCCTTAACACGGTGATGACGATAACGGCCGCCATGACTGCAAAGCAGCAGGATGAGCAGAACGCCGAGTTGAAGCCCCACTCCTCTGACCTCTGGTCCGTCATGAACATCTACGACTGTAACTACTGGTTCCTGGGGGTAGACCAGGCCATGGAGGTGACCGAGAGCTTCACCGAGCCGGACGGACGCAATCAGGGCGAGAGCTTCAATGCAGAAATCAAGGTCTGAGCCCTCAGCTGTGAAAGATAAGTCATCATCTTTCTGCCTCGTCCTAATGAGATGTTTCTGCCCCACAGGTGGTCCAGGTGACTCTGGAGTCTGGTCTAGGTCATCGTACAGTTCCTCTGTTACTCGCCGAGTCCTCCTTCAGCGGATCAGCCAAGAACTGGTCGTCTCTGCTGCATCTGAAGGCTGACATGACGCTGGAGGTGAGAGCTCGTCGTATCCCATCAGCCCTGAGCGGGGACTGAGTGACCGAGGGGCCGAGGAACCTGCTGCAGGGCCGACCTTTTAAGTCCTAAAACAGGACGTTATCACAACAGTTTGCCTGTTTTTGCATTTTCCATCCTTTCGGTGATCATTTATTGGCTTTAAAATGATTTATATCCGTATTTGATATCGTATTGTGCTCTGACACTGTGCCGTACAGTCTGTCCTTAAGTTAAAAAAAACCCTTTGTGAGAAATTTAAAAGCTTTTTGTTGAAACACCTTCATTATCATAACTACTACTGTTTCCAAAGTCTAGAATTAACAACTAATGGAATTAGTATCATTCTGGAGTGTTTTCTTGCTGTTCTTTTGCCGTATTTCTGCCATATTTTATTTTTCTCTTGTGACTAAGCATTGTTTAAACATTTGTAGCATAATAATGCCAAATACTTGCTATAATTGTTTACTATTACTTCTCATAAAAAAAGGGTGAAAAAATGTACTCAAAGGACATTTCTGGATGCATCTATTGACAAAAAGCAGGTCTTTCATAATTATAGCACTAAAAGGGTTAAAAGACAACATAATGACTGAATTAAAGGACACAAAAGAACATAATTATAGAAAACAGGTGACTCTGAAGAGCTGAGTCTGGATTTGAAAGAATATTAAGTTAGTGGTAGACATATCTGCAAAATAGTGTTAGCAAATTAAGTTTGATAAGTACATAACATTTCAACAGATTTATTTGTAAGCAGAACTTTATCAAGCTTTAAACAATCAATTTCAGCTTCACAACAGTCTTGTGCTCTGGGCTCAAAAATTAACCTTGCACAGCAGCTGGATCCTTCTGATTCAATGTCTGTAATCAGGCAGATCCATGTTGCCAAGCTACAATCTACAGTGACTGTGAGCAACTCAAAGCCAGACGGCCCAATCAGAGTCCTTTAGAGCAGGAAGAAGATCCACGAGCGAGACAAACAGGAAGTGGCTGCTCGTGCAGAGATTAGCATAGATGCTAACAGCTTTAGCAGCAGTTTTATCAGATCTGGACCACATTTCTGTGTTAAATGATGAACAAACAACATTACAAACTTCTCTGTAGTAAAGATATTTTAGTTCAACTTCTGACTTGTGTTGATGAGAACTCGTGGCTCTAGCGTAGAATCAGACATTACCTGTTGCTTGACAGATTGATTGTCCTCACCAAATTCTTACTTTGGGCTCTTTCCAAGATGGACTAGGGAGATATACTGAACACTCCATCTGGTTACTCTGACATTATGCTCATTATTAGGGTCCTCGCCCAAAGGGAAAGGACCTCTCTAGCTGGAGCTGGGCAAGGACCCTATTGTTTTTTGTTATATTTAAAATCCCTGTTGAGGGCCGACCTTCAGTTTTGTGGTTTGCATGCTCATTCCTGTTTATTCCCATGAAATGTTTATAACTTTGAAGATTAACAGAGTTTCGCAGCCCTAATGATTAACCATGCTGACATTGTCTGTACATCTGCAGGTGAACTACTTCAATGAGACTCATGCAGTCTGGGAGCCTCTGATTGAACGGGTGGACAGCGGCCGTCGCAGATGGAACCTGGAGCTTGAGGTAGATCTGTTTGTGAGCTGTTAGCTGAACTTTAACCTCTGAATGCTTATACTCAGATGTAGGGCTGCTCGATTACAGCAAACATATATTTACAATTCTAATAATCGACACTGAGCTCAATCAATCAATCAATCTTTATAATTATAGCGCCAATTCATAACAAGTGTTATCTCAAGACACTTTGCAATAGAGCAGGCTGAAGACAAACTCTGAATGTTCATAATCATTTGAGGCTCTTGTTGTCATTCAGCTGTCATATTAGGCTCTCGCCTAATATAAGCCGGGAAAGACTCTACAACAAAAACCTATCCAGTGTGCAGTAAACCGTGTTTATATCTATAATATCTCAAATTTTCCACTTGTAAGTTTCTTTCTTATGTTTCTCTTGTATCCTGCAGCTGCTGTAAATTTGGAATTTCCCCCTGTGGGACTAATAAGGGAATATCTAATCTAATCCAGAAAGGCTCCAGCCCTCCTGTGACCCCAAAAAGGACAAGCAGTTTTGATGATGGATGGATGTTTGTATTAGATTTGCATTAATTACTCTTCAGTGTTCTGCCCTTAAACTTGCAGATGAAGAACAATCCAGTGCAGGACAAGAGTCCTCTTCATGGAGACGATTTTGTGGTCCTGACGGAAGCTCGCACAGTCACCAGCATCTGCTCCAAAGACACCATGAACATCACAGTGTCCCAGAGCACGCTCAATGTCCTGCAGAACCTCTCCAAGGTAAAGAACAGCATGATTAACTTCATTCAAGGTCCATGTCCTGATAAATCAGTGTTCTTTGCTTTAATGCCGTTGAAGGAGCTTCTGGAGCCGAGGAATGTCACAAACCTTCAGTTTATGGAGAAATGCTCTGCCCCTCTTTAAAGAAATGCTCTGTTTTTACTTCCTGGGGTCTATGATGTCATAGCGATACAGCCTCCACCTACATGTGTTTTCTGCTCATCACAGGCAGACAACATGACTGTTTTGAAAGCCTGCTCTGTGGCCTGTAACCCCTCCTTTAAATATGAAACATAAATGCAAACAGAAGACCAATTATGTAATGGAAGTTCTTTCATTCAGCAAATAAAAGCAGTAATAAGCAGTAAAATATTATTTTTAAATGGTATAAATTGCATATTTTTCTCTTTATTTGCACACGTATATTAGTGTGACCTTGAAAAACAATCATGGATGACCTGCTGCTGTGGACCTGCTCCACTCCATGTGCTCTATCCTGCATCAACCATCAACAAAAATGACATATTTAACATAAATTCATACTTTTAGACCAGTTAAACACATTTTAATGGCAGTTCAGTTAGATGCTGCTATATTAATCAACATCATTCCTCTCCAGATTATAATCGTTATAGATATTAATGTTAATATGAGATTGATCTCTCTATCCATGGTTGTATTGATTATTCATCCATAGTAACTATCTTTACAACTATATAGACATGAGGACCCTCCTGAAAATGAGATGTCACGTCTCAAGAGGCTTACCTTTAGTACATTTATATTTAACAGAGACAAATATGGTGCAATACAAATAAAGGTTGATTGATTAAATTGATATTTAGCAGAGATAAATGTGACGAGGACAGATTTATGATCTGGGTGTCCATGGGTTTGTCTCTATCATAAATTCTTATTTTAGCACCTTTGTCTCTGCCTGGATGGAAACATCTCTGGATGGATGTTTGTGTATATACAAATATATTTATGATATGTATTCATTTATAGAGAGTTTGATTGATCATTTGATGGGTGAACTTTAGCTACGGCAGTAAATCCAAAAGTCTTAATGCATCTGTGTTTTATTTTTGTTTTTTGATCAGGCGTTCTCTGAGGGCACAGCCTCCACCTTTGACTACTCCCTGAAGGAGAAAGCCCCCTTTACCATCAGGAACTCTCTGGGGATTCCCCTCGTCGTGCAGCACAGCGCCAACCTCAAGCCGGTTTCTTCATCGTGTCAGGGGAAACTGCACGAGCTGCCGGTGGATCAGAGCATGGACCTGGAGCACTCTGTGTCGTCACGGGGGAAACTATCGGCTCTGCAGAGACAAGAGAGCTGCCTGTTCAACCTCAGCATCGGTCAGAGTTTACTACACTTCATCATCACTGACACTGAAAACTATCAGTTATGAACAAGGGAAAGAAATAATCCTGAAGTGCAATGTCAGGGTTTTTGTTTGCTCCCTTTTGATTTAAAAAGTTGAAACATATTCTGCATAATCAGGATTTATTTTGAGCCTTCACATCTACATGGCTGGCTCAGTGTTGTTTGTGGCAGGCTCGCAGTCACAACGAAGAGACGGACAAAGCTCGCCCACTGCTGGTTAGCTTAGCTCAAGCACTGGGAGTCAATTGGTAGCACTAGCTTGCCTCTGCCTATAGTCATCAGATAAACTCTTCAGCAACTCTAAATGGTCCTGTGTGCTTGTTGTGACTCATTTTTAACCCTTTATGTTCTGTTATCTTCTACTATCATCATATTATCTTCTTTGTTTTATTGACCCACGGTAGTTTTTCGCAAGAGATGTGATGTTCGCAAACAAGTCAAGTCTTTTGAACGGCTCTTTTAAGTGAAGCAATTCGATGCATTCTTAAATGCAAATTGCCTGCAAATTTGAGAACAAATGGTTCATTCACAACCGCAAATCGGTTCTCATCGTTCACTTAAAAGAGCTGTTCAAAAGACTCAACTCGTCATGAACGTCACATCTCAAACGAAAACCACCGCGGAAGTAGGTCAACAAACAAAGCCTCTGTTTCGGAGTAGAAGAAGATAATATGATGATAGTAGAAGATAACATATAGGGGTAAAAAACAAGTCACAACAAGCAAACAGGACTGTTTAGAGCTGCTGAAGAGTTTATTTAATGACTGTAGGCTGAGGCGGGCTTGTGCTACCCATTGACTCCCAGTGTTTGAGCTAAGCTAACTAGAGGTGGACGAGCTTTGTCTGTCTCTTCCTTGTTACTGGACGCACAGTCGAAAGAATGGTGTCTATTTGCTTGTCATGGACTCGGGAGTGAGGCAAGACATGAAAACAACAAGAATGCTGGAGTGTTCCTTTGAAGATAAAGTACTAAAAGACAGGGCTGAGCAATATACCGATTAAATCGATGAATTCAAATTATTTTCTGCAAAAGATTTAAAAATTAAAAATTGAGATTTTTTGTCCTGACTTACCCCAGTTGTCAGTTGATGCAATGTTTGAAAATGTAAATACTGAAAATGTTCAGTTTTCATGATGGTCGGCCCTGTCAGGTTTTGCACAAGCACTTTTTTAGGCTTATATTTGTATTAAAATGAGATTAAATACTCATCAGAGAGCTCCGTGTTAGTGTTCTGTGACACTAGCTCAGCTTTTAGTGCACAAGCCTGCCGACATTCGAACTACCCTAATCAACATTTTATGACATGCACTTTAACTATGAGGGAAATTCTGTTTGAATTTTGAATATTGCTTGATAACATGAAGGCAAAAAATGATTTATGATTCATGTAATTTTGTGAGAGGGACCAAAATAGGAAAAAAATTGGGGATTTTATTTTTTAGGCCATATTGTCCAGCCCTACTAAAAGATGAACAATGCCTGATTGTTCTCTTTTTCCAACAGTCCCCTCAGGGTACAGCGAGATCTCCAACATAGCCATTGACAAACCAGGCCGCTGCCTCTACAACATCCGGGGTCCGATGCAGCAGGAGTCCGTCTCAGTGCTGATGCAGATCGATGCTGCAGAGGGCAACAAGGTCATCACCGTGCGATCCCCTCTTCAGGTCAGAATCACTGTCCTCTGAAGGCCTAAAGGTGTTTTTAAAGTCCAAACAGATCGAGTTTTAATCTGCTACTGTTTGTGTTCTCAGATTAAGAATCATTTCTCAGTGCCGTTCAACATCCTGAGCTACTCTCCCGCAACCAGGGATCTGCTGAGCCTCGGGCTGGCACTTCCGGAGACGGAGTTTCACATCCCGTTAGAGGCATACAGGTACAGACTCTTAGCCTAATGTGACAGGGTGCACACAGCTGGAAGTTAGCTGCTGGAGATGTTGAGTGGAGCCAGCCTCGTGGTTAACAGCCAATCTGTCCTGATCAGATTTGTCTCTGCTGAATATAGATTTATTTCAGGTTAGCTTTTGACTCCCGTGTTATAAAAGGAACTGGATTTATTAATATTGAGACACTCTCAGACAAACTCAGTGACACAGTATTGACATTTGTTGACTAATTATTTTTGTCATAGTTTTCATCAACAACCTTTTTTTCCCCTGATGAAAACTAGACAGTAACTAACAAAAACAAGTGCACGTGGACAAAAACTAAAACTAAATTAACTCAAAATTAAAATGAAAACTGCTGACTTGTTTGTGTTTGGTTTTCTCTCCTGCCCTCCACCAGGTCTCAGCTGTTCGTCTGTCCAGCAGGAAGCCTGGAGGGTCAGTATCGTCAGTCCACTAGCTGCGTGGCGTGGAAGGAGCAGATCCACCGCAGTTCAGAGGTTCAGGCGGTGCTGCAGTGTCCGGCCTTAGACAACAGCCTGATGCCTCTGACGGTCAGCACGCTCGCCGTCCCTGACGACCTGAGACACATCGCCAACCATGGAGAGGAGGACTGGGACCCTGCCTACGTGATCCACCTCCACCCTCTGGCCTTGCTACGCAACCTGCTGCCTTACACCATCCGATACATGATGGAGGTACGAATCAGTGAAACAGCCACTGCCCTCTAGGGAGTGACCCACAGCCTCAGTTTGGGGTGTTGTTAGAAATTCTGTCTATTTTTCTAACAATGTTTTTTTATTGAGCATCAGTGGTATAGTACATAGATACTGATATAAAGGTATCGCAATGCTCATATCAGCGTTAATTTTGTTGATTAATTATTTTCATCATGGTTTTTGTCACCAACCTTTTTTTTATTCGTTACTGATGAAAACTAGACAGTAACTAAAAAACAAGTGCACATGGACAAAAACTAAAACTAAATTAACTGACATATTCATTTAACAACTAAAACTAGACTAAGTTATAACTATTTAGATGACTAGATTATCAATCAATCAATCAATCAAACTTTATTTGTGTTGCACTTTTCTTACAAAGTTTCGTAGCACAAAGTGCTTCACATTGAAATGAAGAAACAAAATGAATTAAAATAAAGAAAAAATAGAAAATTGAATACAATGACAAATACAACCCACCCTCCACCCTCACAATCCACATACAGCACACGCACATACAGAGACATGAGGAAGAGATTCTAACAGAAAACATAATAAGAGGACTGAGGAAGAGGTTTGTGCTCTATTGTAAAGTGTCTTGAGATAACACTTGTTATGAATTGGCGCTATACAAATAAAGATTGATTGATTGATTGATTGATTGAGGAAATGCCATCTTTTAATTAAAAATGAGGAAACACTGGAGCTAAGACTAAAATAACAATAAAAAAATCCTGATAAGAAATTATATTAGAATAAATAAATAAGCATACTATAGGAAAATAAATAGGTAAATAAAATACAATTTTAAATAATAATATCGTAAAATGAGATAAAATGTACTGAGGTAAGATAGTGGAAAGAAAATCAATGAACAGATAATAAAATTCCGAGCAATAAATCTGAGCTAAAATTGAGAAATTAAACATATTAAGAGGGTTAAAATTAATAAATAAATAAGACTAAATAATAATAATAAATATAATCAGCTAAAAATAAATTAAAAAGTGCAGTCAAAACTTACCCTGGCTCATATTTTGATTTTAACTCTCCCTCTCCATCCCAAGAACATGCTTGACACCAATCCAGTAAGAATAATTGATTAAATGAAAAATATACATATGTATTTTTAATAATAACAGTAATGCAGTAATAATAATAATAATAATAACAAACAAATGTATGAATAAATATGTAAATACATATTCATGTATAGAAGCACATGAGACAAAAACAAACAGGGCAAAATAAAGGAAACTCAGTCTTCAGTTCTAACTACCTGTCCATGCTTTGTAATTAAACTTAATAAATGAAAAAAAAAATGAAAGGCCAGAAAATGGTCTAAGAGGGTACAAGGATTAAAACAGAGAGTCTGTTGTAGTGGCTTTTCTTTCACTTCAGTTTTATTATAAAGGTCTCCAATCAAGTGCCCTATCAAAATTTTAAATCCTATCTTTTCAACCCCAAACTGATCCGCTTTGGTTTATCCCCTCAGAACTCTGCAGAATCCTACGAACTCCAGGAGGGCAGCACCTCAGACCTCCTGAATGCTCGTGTCGCCGGTGAGATCCTGTCTCTGGTCCTGATGAAGTACCAGGGCCGGGACTGGCACGGACACATCCGCATCGACCAGGAGCTCAGCGAGTTCTTCCCCGTGTGCCTCACCTGCGACACGGACACCAGCATCTCCATCGACGTGAGCATCCACGTGACGAAGACGTCCGGCCGCGTGCTGCTGTCCATCTTCAGCCCGTACTGGATCATCAACAAGACGTCCCGAGTGCTGCAGTACAAGTCGGAGGACCTCACCGTCAAACACCCGGCGGACTTCAGAGACATCATCCTGTTCTCCTTCAGGAAGAAGAACCTGTTCAGCAAGTCCAAGGTGAGCATGAGACCCATCGAACCTCTGCTGTCCTGATCAGAAGAGATACAAAGAGTCTCATGTATAAAATAATCTTGAGGGATGAACAATATCATCAGATCAGTTATGATGGCTGCAGATAGTTGATAACAGTAGATAGTTGATAGTTGAAAGATAGTTGATCTTAACCTCAGTTTTGAGCCACACATACAAAATGTTACCAAAAAGGCATTTTATCATTTAAAACACATCTCCAGAGTGCAGAAGTTTCTCTCTCAGGCCGATGCAGAGACTCTTATTCATGCTTTTATCACCTGTAGAATTGATTACTGCTATGCCTCCTTTCTGGTCTTCCTAAAAAGAACATCTCACAGCTTCAGCTTCTACAAAACTCAGCTGCACGCATGCTGACGAAGACCAGAAAGAGAGCCCACATCACCCCGATTTTAAAGTCTTTGCACTGGCTACCAAAAAAAAAATATTTCAGATAGAGAGCCATAATGTAACAGGCTAATGTTAGATCATTGTTTAGTCTTTTTAAATATATTTCTTGGTATTATATCACAACTTTTAGGCCCCAAATTGTCTTTCCTTTAATTTTCAGTGCTTTTTTATATTAAACCTGATTGTTGAATTTAGTTTTAGCAGGTTTTAAAACAGCACTCACTGCATTCTTCACTGTAACAAACCTTTGTGTTGTTGTTTCAGCTCCAGCTGAGTGTCTCCACAAGCTCCTGGTCTGATGGTTTTTCACTGGACACTGTGGGAAGTTATGGCTGCGTTCGCTGTCCTGCCAGCAACATGGACTACCTGGTAACTCAACGCCTCACTCAGCATTTAAAACAAAGACTGTACATGGGCTCTAATGTTTACATCTTCTGTAATGAAGGAATATTCAACCATTGCTGACCTGGACTAGTCCTTGTTGTTGCTTGTCAGTTTTTCCCTCCATGGAGTTAACAAAGTTATGAAAACAACTCAAAGGAATAGCTTCATACTTGGGTTTGGGTTTGGGTTTGGGTTTGGATGAGGCACAGGTCACTGCTTAATATATTAACCACAGTGATGGTGATCAGCTCTGACCCTTTAAGTTGAGAGCCGGCTCAGAAGAGCTTCTACCAAACTGTTAGCGTGCGATGATCAGAGGGGTGTCAAGGTCAAACTCCTCATTAGCTTTAATGTGGCGTCACATACCCATGAAACGCTTCCATCTGCTACAGGACCATTCAGAGATGCTGAAGAGTTTATCTGATGACTGTAGGCAGAGGCAGGCTAACACTACCCATTGACTCCCAGTGTTTGAGCTAAGCTATTTAGCAGTGGGCGAGCTCTGCCCGTCTGCATGCATAGTTAAAAGAATGGTGTCTATCTGCTTGTCATGGACTCAGGAGTGAGGGAAGACATGAAAACAAAAAAAAATGTTGACGTTTCCCTTTAAAAGACATTACAAGACATCAAAATAAAATCAGTTTTGCTATTTTGATTTTTGTCTCGAGTTTTCATCCATGTGTTTGTCATTCTATGTGTGTCCAGGTTGGAGTCAGCTTCCAGATGAGCAGCTTTAATCTGACCCGGATCGTCACCATGAGTCCGTTCTACACTCTTGTCAACAAGTCATCGTACGAGCTGGAGGTCGGAGAGATCATCAACCAGAACTCCATCAGGTGGCACTACCTGGCCTCCACGGAGGTGGGAATGAAACCTGGTTTTGTACCATGAGCTCTGCACATGTCTATGGAAACCACTTTCTCACTGCTTTTCTCTTGTTTCTGCCCGCAGTGCGCCCCGATGTGGCCGGAGAACACCTCCGGGAAGCTGTGCATTCGAGTGGTTGGATCTGACTCCACCTCCAGGTGTTTCCTCTTCAACAAGCAGGACAACGGCACCCTGCTGAGCATGGACATGGTCGGTGCCTCTGCCATGATCGATCACATTAGAGTCACTTTATCTGTTCCTGACGTTTGTGTTTGTGTGTTTTCAGTGCGGTGGGATCATCGTGGACGTCAACATCATGGATCTGTCCATCGTCATAAGCTTCAGTGATTATTATGAGGGTGCAGCTCCGGCCCTGCTGCTCAACCACACGCCGTGGGCCAACATCAGCTACAGGCAGAGGTCAGGCATCTGTGATTGGATATATTCCTAACTTGTTCCTACTTTCTACATGACCAAATTAGGTCTGATTGGATTAAGTCTCTGTAAAACATTTTAGTCTAGTTTTTATTTGTTGATGAAAATGTCAGTTAATTTAGTTTGAGTTTTTGTCCATGTGCACTTGTTTTTATTAGTTACTGTCTAGTTTTTATCAGTGGAAAAAAGGTTGTTGACGAAAACTATGACGAAAATAATTACTCAACAAAATTAACACTGGTGATTGGATACCCAGTGGTAGTCCTTAATGTGGACAAGTCTTTGTTTTGTCCCTGGAGTTCATAACAGAAGTATAACAGCAGTCAGGAGGGAGCATGCACTGAAAAAAACTCAGATCTAGGTGAGAGTATTTGTCCAATTTCAAGACAAAAATATCTCACTAGACTTATTCTAATCCACAATTTCCTTACATGTCTAGATTAAGATCTTATTTAAAGATATAAAAGCTAAAATAAGTCATATATTGCTTATAATAATAAGTAAATAATCTGCCAATAAGACAAGACAAATTTAACTTGAGCAGATATTAAACCTGAATTTAAGACCCTCACCGAGTCAAACTTTCCTTGTTTCATTAGCAGATATTTTCTCTTCATTTCAAGCAATTCAATGCCTAATTTTTGCCTTTTATTCCTTAAAGTAAGATATGTATCTTGACTGGTTAAGTGAATGTGGATTAGAATACATTTTGTGGATATTTTTTCTTGAAAATAGACAAACACACTTGCCTAGATCTGAATCTTCGCAGTGTGAGGAGCCAGCAGGGGAGCACAGCAGTGTGTTCATGTCTGTGCTCAACACTGAAGTCACTGATCATGTCAAAGTCACTTTTCCTGATGCAGAAATGTTCTGATAACTGTGTTCAGCAGCTTCATTGGAGCCTAAAGTCCTTGTCTCTTTCCTTCGTCAGTGGCTCAACAACAGTTCATCAGCTGAAACCTGGAGAGGCTCGACGGTTTGCATGGGACGACCCAGCGGGGGTCAAAAAACTCTGCTGGAACTGCATGGAACATTCTGGAGAGCTGGACCTGCTGAAGGTCTGACACCAATGTGTTCATCCTGTATTTAGTCTTTATAAGGATCCCAGTTTATTGGCTCTTTTTCCTGGGATCCCACATACATACAGTCATGACGTAACCAAAGAAACAAGTAATGTACCAACTTATTCTGCCTATCCGGGGTCGGGTCGTGGGGGCAGCAGCCTAAGCAGAGAAACCCAGACTTCCCTCTCCCAGCTCCTCCTGGGGGATCCAGAGGCATTCCCAGGCCAGCTGAGAGACATAGTCCCTCCAGCATGTCCTGGGTCTTCCCCGAGGTCTCCCCCGAGGTCTCCCACCCATGGGACATTCCCTGAACACCTAAGAAACATGTGCTCCCTTTTATTAATCACAGAATTAAAAGCAGAACACAAATTCTGAGACTGATCATGAATGTCAAACAAAAATGAGCAACTTTTTTGTGGGATGTCTGAATTAGGAATGAAAATAGAAAACAAATTTCAGTTGAGAATTATTGACAATTTGCCAAAGGAATCAACATCATCTGTTCTTTACTTTAACAGCCTCTCAACAACACTTTTCACTATGTCAGGGACAGGCAACTCCGGTTACCAAGAGGGCCTCACTCAAATGATCCACATTGCCAGAGGGCCAAATGTTTGCAGTTTGTAGTGAATAAGAAAGGAAAATGCAAATTGCTCTCATAAAAAGTTCCCCTATCAACATTTACAGTGCCATGAAAAAGTATTTGCTCCCTTCCTGATTACTTTTTCACGTAGGGTCATGTAGGTTTGGAGAGCCTTTTTCCCTTATTTTGTATTTACTCAGGTTATCTTTGTATAATATTAAAATTTGTGTGATGATCTGAAGCATTTAAGTGTGACAAATATGCAAAAAGATGAGAAATCAGGAAGGGGGGAAATACTTTTTCATGGCACTGTGTATGTGTAGAAAACACAAGTACAATTTGCAGTATGCATTTTTACAATCTCTCCGCCAGAATCAATGAAACAAAAGAGAAAGAAGGCAGCAAGTAGACTTTTGATAAAGATTGTTGTTGTTTCTGTTTTGAAATAATGTTTTTACTCAAATTAATATGGAGAAACATGCAGATAGTAGATATTTCAGTCCCAGCTTGAACAGGACAAAACCACCCTGTAGTCCCATAAGATAAAAAAAAGATTTTTCTTTCCTTATTTTCTTTTTTAAAAAAAAAAAAGTAAGAATAAACATTAATAGTCTTTAACGTTTATGTAAATGAAAGGTTGTTTGTTGGTCATAAAGATGACTAAAGGAAGTGGAAAAGCCTCCTCTGACCGTCGTCCTTGTCTGGTCTTTATTTAGGACGAGATGAGCCAGTTCTCCTACGACAGCCTCTCTCAGGTCTACTGGGTTTCCTTCCTCGATGGCCGCCAGCGTGTGCTGCTGTTCACTGAAGATGTCGCTGTCGTGACGAAGGCCAGGCAGGCAGAGGAGCTCGAGCAGTTCCAACAGGAAGTGAAGGTGTCGCTGCAAAACCTTGGCCTGTCGCTGATCAACAACACCACCCAACAGGAGATTTCTTACATCGGCATCACCAGGTAAGCATCTTTACTACGGCAGGTAAAGAGGTTAACACTCATAGCTGAAACGGAAAGTGTTTGTGTGTCACAGCTCGGGCGTTGTTTGGGAGATGAAGCCGAAGAATCGCTGGAAGTCGTTCAGTCAGAAAAACATCAACCTGCTGGAGAAGGCGTATCAGAATCAGCTGACCTCGAAGACGGACAAAGGCTGGGTCAAACTGGAGAGCAACATGGAGGTCAGATTCAACCAGAAGGCTGATCACAACATTTTAGACATCAGCACACAGAGTTCAGACTGAAGGGAAATCTGCTCCCTTTGCAACAGTTAATATCACTCCAGTGTTAACAGCTCATGTTTGATTAGATAGATTAGATTAGACTGAACTTCATTAATCCCTTTGGAAAACTCCCTCAGGGAAATTAAGATTCCAGTAACAGTTTCTTATAACAGATAAAATAAAATATATAAAAACGATGATATAAACAAAATGAATGAATATAGATAAAAAAATAAATATATGTCTACAGGCTGGCTACTGCTCCTTCCCGTCCTCAGTCTTCCTGTTACTCCTCCTTCCCCTCTAGTGAGGAGTTGTACAGTCTGATGGCCTGAGGGACAAAAAAGAGTTTCTCAGTCTGTTGGTCCTGACCTTGTGAAGGAGCAGTCTTGGGCTGATCAGGCTCCTCTGGTTGCTGATGATGGTTTACAAACTGTCATCTCTTCAAGTCCCTGTCTCTTAAATACTGCTCAGACTGATGAAAATTTAATTTAAAGCCATTTATTACACACTTTTAACATTTAATACCACAATAAGGTCAAAATGTTGCTTTAAATCTACTCCTCAACGGAGTTTGGAAACATTATTTTGGTTGATTGTTTCTCTCCTTTAATTAAACCAATTGATATCACTGGAAAGCCTGATTAGTCACCTTGATAATGAGGCACAACTTGTAAGGATCAGCATTCGTGAAATGAGCGAAAAAAGAAAGAAAGCTTACAGTTCCTCAGTGAAGCAAGAGTGAGGAACCAGTCTTCTTGGGGTGGTGTCCTCCTGGGACGTCCTGTCTGACTTCACCAGTCTCATGGTCGTGGTGGAGATGGTCTCGGGGCTGACACCAAATAATCCTGACACTCTGCACACCAGAACACCAGCTTCCAGCTCCAGGGGATTATGGAACGTTTTTTGAGCGCAACCCTCACGTTTAGCTTTGTTGCTCATTCCATGAATGTGGAAATTGTACCTCGTTGTCAAGGTGATGAATCAGACTTTCCACCATTATGATTGGTTTTATTACAGGAGAGAGATAATCGAGCAAAATAAGGTGTAGTTGTTAATCTGTGACACAGACATGCATGCACCAGTGTTTGAAGACACTAGTTAGCCCAATGCTGATTAGATTTTTATCAGCGCCTTCAGTACTTGAAGTCTGATTTTTCAAATTGCTTTAGCTCATGTCTTACACACCTTGAGAGAGTATATCTAATTACTTTATTTTGCCTTATACTTTATTCAGTGCAGGTTAAGTTGCAGATCTATGAGCTGCAGCCCCTCCACAGTATTATCAGTCGTTTCTTCCATATAAGCTCAGACAATATCGCATTTTTTCATCAAACAAAATGCTCTTTGATTTTGACCTGTAGGGAGTATATTCCATCATCTGATCAGGGACTTTTTATTAGTTATTATTATTATTATTATTTATACCTGAGAATCATAGTTATACGACTGACAGTATGTGATGTCACTGGTTGTCAGGTCAACTTTTCTGGACCAACCATGTTGATGCGTCAGCAAACATCAGGAGGAACCTGCCCAATCAGGAGGAACTTCCTGTCGGGGATCCAGGTGGAGTTAAAACAGTCCCTCCATCAGCGCAGCCTGAGGGCCCAGCTCTACTGGCTGCAGGTAAACAAACAAACATGTAAACAAACTAACTGTTCACAGCTTGATATGTTTCTACTTCAGTCATTTACAGTGCCCGGCATAAAGGAGGACATCACCTTTTAAAAGTAACGTATTAATCAATATCTAAAAGAACAGAGGAACAATTTCCAAAGTTTCGACAAAGCTGAGTTTAACATAACATTTTTTTTACCGTAAGATGAAAATAAGGGTAATATGATAACTAAATTGTAGCTTTACTCCCCACTTTTTTGTGTGCGACTTAAAAAATCTTGTTTGCAATCAATGGCCCACATTTGGGGGATTATTTTGTGGTATAGTATGCCATAGAAAATGTTAATTTTGAAGGGAAACTAAAGGTTTTCTGACAAATCTGAAGGGGTGTACTCATTTATGCTGAGCACTGTATACTCTCACCTGTATAGTTAATTTTACTGATACTTTATTCATGCATCCAGCCAGAGGCAGACAACTATTCAAGCTCATGCTTATACCTAAGGGCAATTGAATGAATGAATATTTTTATTTTGGTTGCATAAATGTTAAGAACAAACAAAGAATACAGTCATTTAACAAAAACTTATCAATAACTAAAAAGTACAGGCTGAAGCTTGTGGCTTATTTTTGCCTTTCCTGTACAATCCAAGATAAATTTGACATATAAGGAAAAAAACATATAACATCCTTCTTTAAATCATAATACTGTTCATGCTTTGAGGTTTTTCTGAACTTTAAGATAGTTTTACATCATTTTAGGTCATCACTGAGCTCATTCCAACATTGTATCCCCAAAACCGAAACACATCTGTATTTAATATTTATTCTAACTTTTCTTGTTGACTCACATTTAAAGCTGAAATGATTTGTTTGCAGGTTGATAATCAGCTTCCAGGTGCCATCTTCCCCATCGTCTTCCATCCGGTTCCTCCCCCAAAATCCATCGCTCTGGACTCAGGTGATCTTAATAAATCCTCTTACATGGAGAGTCTGTTGTTTGTATTTGTGAACCATTCTGGCCTCTACAACAAGGGTTTTGTTCTAGATCGATCTGCCCTCTGAAAGAAAGTTTCAAATCTAATGTTTCTAAATTATTTTAGGCTTGAGAAGACCTTTTGTATAAATCGTACTTGATCAAAAATGGGTCCAATTGTGTTTCATTAATGATTGTATATTACATCTTTAACAAACAAAGCATATAAGAGAAAACATTTGAAGTAGATATTAGTATTTAAATCACTCTGTTTCTTTATTTCTCTGCCTCCACAGAGCCAAAGCCATTCATCGATGTGTCCATCATCACCAGGTTTAATGAGCACAGCAACGTCATGCAGTTCAAGTGAGTGAATACCAAAGTCGTTAAAGCAGCCTCTGTAACATATGCTATAATATAAATGGAGGGGGCTCCCTTCTTCCCTGGATGTGTTTCCACATTAACCAATACATTTGTATAAATCATCATATACACCAGAGACTGAATGAAGTAACCTGACACACCTGATGGACTGTTCAGTATATCTCACTGGTCCATCTGAGAAAGAGCTCATAGAAAGAGTCTGGGGAGGGCAGAACCTTTCAGAAGCATATCGGCAGGTGACTGGACGATTGTTCTGTCAATCACATTCATTACCTCCGCCAAGGAGGTTATGTTTTCACCAGGGTCTGTTTGTTTATCTGTCTGTTTATTAGCAAGCTTAGGTAAAAACCACTGGATGGATTTACATGGAAATTTTACCAGAGTTGTGAATTGGTCCAAGGAAGAAGCCATTACATTTTGGTGCTGATCCGCATATTTGTCTGGATGTCTTGGGCCGTATTTCAAAAAATCATATCTCTGACATCACTTGATGGATTCACTTCAAATTTACAGGATAAGATACACTGCCTGGCCAAAAAAAAGTCACCACCTGGATTTAACTAAGCAAATAGGTACGAGCCTCCTATTGGATAATTACTGCACATGTGATTGTCTTTCAGCTGGCAACAGCTTATTTAACCCCAGCTGATGCAATGAGTAGCTTTTCATTTCTTAAACAACCATGTGGAAAGACACATCCTGTGGTCGTGGAAAAGATGTTAGTCCGTTTAAAAAGGGTCAAATCATTGGCATGCATCAAGCAGAGAAAACATCTAAGGAGATTGCAGAAACTACTAAAATTGGGTTAAGAACTGTCCAACGCATTATTAAAAGCTGGAAGGACAGTGGGGAACCATCGTCTTCGAGGAAGAAATGTGGTCGGAAGGAAATCCTGGATGATTGTGATCGGCAATCACTTCAACATTTGACCAAATCAAATCAAATCAAAGAAAAACAGTGGAACTGTAGAACTCGGGGTATGTTTAATCGTGAAAGTAAGAGCGTTTCCACACACACAATGCAAAGGGTCCTCAAGGGATTGGGACTGAACAGCTGTGAAGCCTTAAGAAAACCACTAATCGGTAAGGCTAACTGGAAAAAAGGCTTCAGTTTGCTAGGGAGCATAAAGATTGGACTCTGGAGGACTGGAAGAAGGTCATGTGGTCTGATGAATCCAGATTTACCCTGTTCCAGAGTGATGGGAGCATCAGGGTAAGAAGAGAGGCAGGTGAAGTGATGCACCCATCATGCCTAGTGCCTACTGTCCAAGCCTGTGGGGGCAGTGCTATGATCTGGGGCTGCTGCAGTTGGTCAGGTCTAGGTTCAGCAACATTATGGCCCAAAGAATGAGGTCAGCTGACTACCTGGATATACTGAATGACCAGGTTATTCCATCAATGGATTTTTTCTTCTCTAATGGCACGGGCATATTCCAAGATGACAATGGCAGGATTCATGGGGCTCAAATTGTGAAAGAGTGGTTCAGGGAGCATGAAACATCATTTTCACACATGGATTGGCCATCACAGAGCCCAGACCTTAACCCCATTGAGAATCTTTGGGATGTGCTGGAGAAGGCTTTGTGCAGTGGTCAGACTCTCCCATCATCAATACAAGATCTTAGTGAAAAATCAATGCAACACTGTGAATGCGTGCTGTAATCAAAGTTAAAGGCGGTCCAACGAAATATTAGAGTGTGTGACCTTGTTTTTTTTGGCGGCGACTTTTTTTTTGGCCAGGCAGTGTATATAATATAACTCTATCATCACAGTCAATTTCATCTTGATCCGATCCAGACTGACGTCACAAGAAAACATTGAAGTTTATAATGGCAAATCCAATTCATTTCTCCTCGGCTGCTGCATTATGGGAATTGTAGTTTATTTGTAAAATCAAGTCAAAATTTTTCAAGCCTTTGTCACTACATTACCCAACTTCCCTTGCAATGCCAGAGGAGGACTTCTCCACATGGACAGACATGAGCGGCGACTCGGCCGTCATAACGGAGCACTCTCCAAGTGCTTTTCTAGTTACCGCATTAACTTAGTAGGCAGGAGCTACTGCACTAAAGAACGTGAGCAACTTTGTAAAACAAACTCTCGGCAAAAGAAGTAGAGCTAAAATGTCCTCTCTATGGTGAAATACCTTCAGTGTTGGAGTTTGTTCTTCATTTAATAAAGAAATGCAGCCAAAATCTGATTGAACTGCTACTGAAGCTGTTAGCATCTATGCTAATCTCTAGGAGCAGCCACTTCCTGCTGTTGTCTCACTCGTAGCTCCACCTCTTCCTGCTCTAAAGGACTCTGACTGGGCCATCCCTTTTGGCCGTGCACAGTCGTTGTAGATTGGAGTCTAGCGAGATGGATCTGCCTGATTACAGAATGAAGCCCTAAAGAATTCACTTGTTTCACTAAAGATTTGAAAGTTCTTACCTTATGATTGTTGATTTCATATCTAATTACCTTTTTTCCGTCAGGTACTTCATGGCCCTGGTGCAGGAGATGGCGGTGAAGGTTGATCAAGGCTTCCTTGGAGCCATCTTGTCTCTGTTTACACCAGCTGTTGACCCGCAGGCTGACAGACAGAAGGTAAAGCAAGAAGAAGGGTTGAATGTTTGACTCCCGGCTCGTTCGTCCCTCTCAGTTTGTTCACGTGAGACACATTTGTTTTCCAGACACAGCTGATAGAGAAGGACCTGCAGGTGCTGCAGGCTGAGCTGACTGAGGTGTCCATCAGCGATGCATCAGGAATCAGCTTCTTCGAACATTTTCACATCTCACCCATCAAGGTGAGGAGACGTAGTTTATTAACCCTCAAACTGTCGAGGGCTAAGAATTCAGGCTTTTATTGATTCATTGTGCTGTGGCTCAGCTTTCATGTCCTTGAATATGCGTCCATTAATCCTGAAACTGAACCTCATGTTTGGTGTCTCAGCTTCACCTCAGTCTGTCTCTGGGCTCGAGCGGCTCCGATGGGACCAAAGAGGTGGCGGCCATTCAGTCCTTTAACCTGCTGCTGAAAAGCATTGGAGCAACGCTGACGGACGTGGACGACCTCATCTTCAAGTGAGAGGCCTCCTGCTTCTCAGAGTGATGTGATGCATTCATTAAGATGTTGTCTAATCAGATCTCTCCGTCAGGCTGGCCTTCTTTGAGGTGAAATACCAGTTTTACCGAAGAGACAAGCTGATGTGGACCGTCGTACGGCACTACTCTGAGCAGGTATGTCAGCTGTCTGAAGGGTGAAGTTACAGTTACCTGTGCAGCCATTTCTTTTGTCTATATCTTCCTTTTTCTAGTTGTTGCATTTTAAGACTTCTGACATCCAAGTCAACAAGTTTAATACTTTGGAGATGCAGTCATGCACCAGAAATGACCAAATGTGTATGATATGAACACCAGTGGATTGCTTTTGAAAAGGCAAAGGAAATACCTTTCCATTTCTGGTGAAAACGTCTCTGTGTATACAGGGCCTTAGTTTAGTTTAATTTATTCCACATTAAAAACATACATAGGAACAACACAAAATATTAAAGTAAAACACTGTACAACGGAGGTTAGAAGCCCCAGAGAGCTCATAAGACAGTTGTACAGTTGTACAGCAAGCATATCATATTTTAATGTTTTGACTAAGGAAAGTCCGACAAAATGTAAAGTAAATGTCATTCGAGTGCCACGTATGGTATGAATAAATATCTGAGGCCTGGGTAGGTCTTGGATTACGTGCACATAGTTATACATGCACAGGTTTGGTAGGTGTTCACATTTGATACTGATAAAAGTTTGTACCTTTTGAAAAGAGGAGCAGTTGAATCACTTTTTAGTGAAACTAATCATTCGGAGAAACCTCTTCTGGATAACCTAAAGCTTACTTAAATGTTTGTCCGTAAAGTTAATGTTAGACGCAGGAAAAACGGTCAAGCATGTGAATTTAAATGAGTCTGATGAGGGCCAAAGAGTGATGGTTGGACGACTGGGTCAGAGCATCTCTAGAGCTGCAGCTCCTGTGAGGTGTTCCCGGTCTGCAGGGGTCAGGATCTAAAGTGGTCCAAGGAAGGAACAGTGGTGAACTCGTGACAGGGTCATTGGCAGCCGAGGCTCAATGATATGGAAAGCTGTTTGAGCATAAAATTGATATTGATGATATCAACTGCAGTTCAGCTCTACTAGTAGTCAAATTGGAGCACATGTACTCAATTTTGGTCAACTAGAGCGTGAGTAGACTTAACTTGTGAAGCAAAAAGTGTTGTACAAGTAGACCCAAAACAGTTTACTACTACTACTACTACTAGTAAACCTTATATGCTAATAAGGGGGTGGAGAAAAACAAATTCAGGCCTCCCATTGGCTTTCTAAAATATCACAACCAATCAGGGTGCTGGATTTGGTTATAATCCCTCCTACTTCATTTACATTAGGTCTACTAGAACAACTAGTGATATTTGGCTTTACTAGTACTACTAGTAGACTAAAAACTGTCTACTAGTACCACTTATGAGATATTTTGAGTTTACTAGTAAAGGTTTTTGGCGCACTAGTAAAGCTTGGAGTTTTTACTTCTAACATTTGTTAGGTCTGCAGTTACTACTTGTAACACAAAATTGTCTACTTGTAGGCGATTTTGCTTTACTGGTACAGTCTACTCGCACACTATTGCACCAAAAACCTTTATCAATAAAACAAGTGGTTTAGTATTTACCTTCCATTGTCTCTTGGGTGTGGTTTATATAAGCCATTTGCCGGCTTCTGCCACTTCCACACACATACTTTTTTAAATATGTTTTATGCGCATTGTCTTTCTTTAACCATGTAAAATAAATAAATAATAAAAATACTTATTAGCATATAAGGCTTACTAGTAGTACAAATGAACATTTTTAAGTCTACTAGTAGTACTAGTGACACTTTTTGCTTCACTTGTAAAGTATACTTATGCACTAGTTGACCAAAATTGAGTACATGTACTCCAAATTTGAGTACTAGTAGAGCTGAGCTACGGTTGATATCACTGATATCAAATTTATGCCCCAAAGCCTCCATACCCTTCACCCTGAGGCTCCTTAGGCAAGGGTCCCCATCCACTTCAGTTATGTTACCAACTGCAGTAATCGGCAGCAGTGCCCAAGGAAGTCAGCCTGCATCTCCTCTGCTACCAAACCAACTTCTAAGCATGGTTCAATCAGCACTTGAACCAGCCACCATCCAGTCCCTGGCTCAAGCCTTCACAGACCGAGCTACACTGCAGTGCATTTACAAGTGCATCTTCTATTTCAGAGTTTTATTATTAGACTGTAGATAAAATAAAACCATCAGACCTGTGCCACACCGCTGTGTCCTACTGCTGCATGGTTGTCCTCTCTTAATGGTTTAACCATGTCACGCCTATGAGGTCCAGCAGTAAAACAGAAACCATGATCCTCTGTTTTAAGACTGTTTTGTTGTTTCTGAAGTTCCTGAAGCAGATGTACGTCCTGGTTTTGGGTCTGGATGTTCTTGGAAACCCGTTTGGACTGATCCGAGGTCTGACAGAGGGAGTTGAGGCCTTCTTTTATGAACCATTCCAGGTAACAGACACTCACCCACATTTATGAAGGGCTGCTCGACTATAGCAAAGATCAAAACACAATTTTAATCAATATTAAAATCACAGTTATTACACGTGTCTGTCTGAGTGTGGAGCTTCCTTCAGTCTGTATTCAGGACCTGTCTAAGACCTAACTGAACCTTCTGTATGTCCATCAGGGGGCTGTTCAGGGTCCAGAGGAGTTTGCAGAAGGGTTTGTGATTGGAGTTCGCAGCCTGCTGGGTCACACTGTTGGTAAGAAACAGCGTCACACAAAACTAGAAGACTTATATCTCCATACTCCACATGTCCCCTTGGAAACAGAACATCAGGTGCTTTGACTGACTGAAACATGTTTACCCTCTGTGCTGAAAGTGAAAGTAAATCATCTCACACAGTGACATAGATGAGCGCTCTGCTAACTCATCTATGTTAAACAGATTCATAAATTCTGTGAGCAAAGCCAAAATAAGCTAAGAAAATCTCTGACACCTTCTAAATCTCCTCATCTTTGCCTCCAGACTGTGGGTTGAGGTAATTATGTCGTGCAGCTTTGTGCTGTCTTCTGAAAATTAGGACACTCACATGTGGGGTTGCAAAGGGGTGAAAAATTTCCAGAAACTCTCCGGAAACTTTCAGTGGTAAGTCCAACTGGAGAATTTTTGGAATATTCCAAAATTGGAATGTTTTCATGGGAATTAACCGTAAATTGAGGGTAATTTAGATAACCTTTATCATATCCGAATATAAACTTTTTTTGTCATTCATGCAACATAATACAATTAAAAACATTTCAACAGATTTGTTTGTAAGTTTATCAAGTCTGAATTATTTTATTGAACGATCAGTTTACACTGTATGTCCACAGGCTAATAAATGTGTCCTCAGTTGTCCAGGGTTTTAGAAATCATCTGTGCACGTGATGGAGGAATGCACAGTGCATGTAGGGGGCGTGGTTTCAATCCCCCTTCAGTAAGCAGTGTGCATGTATCTGAGGAATAGCAGAGATAATCTCAAGTATACCTGCATGAAATCTGATCAAAATGATGCTAAAATATATTTTCACCAATTTTGATTAAAATTCCTGTTAAGGCCAAACCTTCAGTTTAGTAAATTCACGGTCTATTCCTGTTTATTCTCATGGAAAGTTTCCAACTTTGAAAAGTCCTGGATTTTGCAACCCTACTCGCATGTGACTCGACGTAATCAGCCTGATGTTATTGCTGATTTTTGCTCACGTAGCGTTCAGTAAGGACAGGGTGTTAGCCTTATGTTGGGTCATGTAGCCCCCTGCCTCTGGTAAAAAATATAGATTAAAATATATAGATGTCATGGACTCAAACCCTGGTGTGCAGGGTTGAGTCCATGACATTTGGGTCCAAACGTGAATCCGAAAAACATCAAAATAGAATAAGTGTGCAAAAAGCACTCATAAATAGACTCTGCATCCTTCTTCTGGCTTCCTCCAGGTGGTGCTGCAGGCGTGGTCTCCAGGATCACAGGGTCAGTGGGTAAAGGTCTGGCTGCGATCACCATGGACAAAGAGTACCAGCAGAAACGGCGCGAGGAGATGAACCGCCCGCCCAAAGACTTTGGAGAGAGCCTGGCCAAAGGGGGGAAAGGACTGCTGAAGGTACGAAGAGAACATTTAGACACTTTATCAGCTGGTCTGAGGCCAGAAGACGGAGGTTTATTAAACCCTGATGTCTCCACAGGGCGTCGTGGGCGGAGTTACAGGCATCGTCACCAAACCTGTGGAAGGTGAGTGGGTTTGTTTTAAATCCTCAACAGGTTCACTTCAGTGAATGCAAGATAAATCATCTATACAAATACCTTTAGAACCAAAGATCTTTCTGTTGGGTATACATCTAGGTAATTATAAAATAAGGAAGAAACACCAAATATTTTTAGAAATGGGTTTGTTACTTATCAACAAACGAATTATTGCTCTAGCAAGGAAAAGAGAAGCTTGAGTACCTGGATATTTGAATTATCTTCAACTCTTCCCTTAGAAGAGATCACATATAATATCAGAGGTAAACAAGCAACCTTTAGTAACATCTGGGCCCCTTCATTTCATTTTTTCGAAAAACTGATTTAACCGATATAATGGAAATAACTGGAGATGAGATATAAATGGCCCTCTGCAGTTCACCAGGAAAACAAATAACAAAAATAATGGTGTTGATATCACTAAATTTGACTAGTGATATCAACACAGTTTGATATCACTAAAGTCAGTTATCCTGGCTATACCAAAGAACTAATCATGTTTTTTTTATTATTTACATGTTTGTGGATTTTTTAAACCTTTTAATGCCTGAAAACACAAATTATAGCCAGAAAACTCTAATTTTTTTTGGAGCTGAAATGTTTATTTCACTTCCTCCGGAAATCCTAAACAATCAAAATGTCCATAAAATTTAGCATATATGTTTTTTTGTACCTCATTTGATACATTAGGTTTTTTTGGCAACTGATAATCCATTTGAGGACATTTTTATCATTTATCTGATTGTATTCAGATGTTTTTTTTAGTAATTTGTTAATCATTTTGATTAGATAGAGGTATCATAAAAGTATGTATCAAATATGATACAACAGACGTTATAGGGCTAAAAATATATCCTCTTATTTATTGATTTTACCATTCACACTGGGTCAAGTGTTGTGTATTATAAGTTTGTTTGTACGATCCATGTCTTACAGTTGGATAAGCCCTGTTGTCTTGTATGTTTGAAGATTTTCCTGTGCGTATGTTAACCCTTATAGAGGGTTAAATGTTATAAAACCATAAAGATATTGCTGGGAAAAAATAGGTCCACTTCATTGCGCCTTTCAGTGACTTTTTTCCTGACATTTTTGTATGTCAAAAATAAGATAAAATAAAAAAATAAGATCACAAAAATATTTCATTTGGTTCTGGTTGTTAACAACTCTGAACATTTCCTTTAATTTGATGCTGTAACTGAGATTTTTACCTGCAGTTTAACGATTCAAAGATGCAGTGAAACCACTTAAAATTGAAAAGATCCATCTCCTGCATCACATTGTTGTGTATCTGTGTTCAGGGGCCAAGAAGGAGGGGGCAGCAGGCTTCTTCAAGGGCATTGGTAAAGGCCTGGTGGGTGTGGTGGCTCGGCCCACGGGGGGCATCGTAGACATGGCCAGCAGCACCTTCCAGGGCATCCAAAGGTACGCCTCTCTGCCTCGTTTCTCCTTTGTATTTATTTTTTCTGGAAGTTCAGATAATAACTGTCTCCAATATTCTGCCGAGTGTTGTCCGTGTGCTTCTCTGTTTTTCTTCTCGTCTGCTCACTAATTTCACGTTTTCTGCTTTTGTTTTCTGTCTGGTCTCGTTGTTTCCTGGAGTTTTGTCCTTTCTGTTCTTGTGGTTTTGGTGTGTGAGTATTCCTCATTAAGACCGCTGAAGCTCGACTCCTTCGTTACCGCTCGAGGTCGGCCGATCAGGCTCAGGAGCAGAGGTTTCTGAGGGTCGCGTAATCCTTTATTTTGGCTACAGTAGAACATTTCCTGTCCTCCTGACTGATGAGCGAGGCGAACGAGGCGAGCTTCAGCGGCAGCTCTGGTCCTTTTGCATGTGTTTGTTGTCTGAGACGATCTGCAGGTGAGTTTCTGCATCGTGTGATCAATGAAGCCATCGCTCATTCTCACAACATCTTTCATTTTAACAGTGCTCGTAGCCCTGCCCCCTTAGCTTGCTGCAGCATTTTGAGTGAACAGGCCACGCCCCCGGAGGGATAAATAGTCTGTGCACTGGTCAGATAATCCTGAGGGAGCATACAGCATGCAGATGATCAGAGCGCACTGAATGTGTCATGAACATAACACTGACCACAGCGTGTGAGTATGAGTCTGACGGCTGGTTGTCGGTGCTGCCATTTTGCCGTGGCGTTGTTATAATGGCGTTCACTGTTGACTGTGAAATGGTTAATGGCACTAAAGCTATCACAAGGTACCTCTAAGTACATTTTGCCTTATTTAAATCATCTTTAGACATCAGTTACAGCAGCCTGACATTGAGAAAAGGAGAAGATAACATTAGCCATTACTTTCTTCCCCTCCAAAAGATCATACTGTCGTGTCCCCCACCCCTGACGAAGGTCATTAGACTTTGATTGAAGAAAGATTTGATTTTTCCAAATACATCGT
Organism: Cetoscarus ocellatus; assembly: GCA_037902135.1. NCBI lineage: Eukaryota > Metazoa > Chordata > Actinopteri > Labriformes > Labridae > Cetoscarus > Cetoscarus ocellatus. The sequence goes on from JBAMNC010001115.1 coordinate 590,603, forward strand.
TATCACAGATATGAACATTTTTGTTGACATTTTGATTGTAAAAATTGACCATAAATGTCCAGTATATTGGCTGTAAGTTTGGCTAAATATAAAACTTACCATGATTGTTTACTTCTTCATCACTTAAATGTCCACTTTTAAAAATCAAAGATTTAATTTGTTAAAGAATAACGTTTTGTTTTTCTTGCTTCATGTCTGTTTCTAACACAAATAGGGGGTTACCATGACAGGAGCAATTAAATTTTAGTTAAGTGGAGGCTTTGTGCCTAGATTTCCTAGATTCTGTGGACTGCCTCAAGTGGCCGTTAATGGAACTGCACACTTTCTTTATTTTTTTTATTACTGGAGATTGTAACTTGCAAACAAACACCTGGAAACTAAGTGTATTTCTTTTTTTTTTAAAGTACCCAAAAACAGCTGGTGCCATAATAAAACTTTATTTATAACCCTTGTAAAAGCAGGGTTACAGAGTCCTTTAGAGCATCACAATAAAAAGTCCAAATACTTTATAACTGAAGGACTAAAGGTAAAGGCCTAAATCAATCAGGGAATATCATTAAATCCCTTCTGTGAAGTGTTCACTCTCTGTCATTAAAGTCATCAGATGGGTTTATAGGTGAAGGTGAAGAGCCAAATCAAACCTCTGAAAGTATCTCCGGTTAGCTTGACATCCTGCTTCAGTTCCTGAACATGTCCTCACTGCCTCAGTGACCTTCATCCTCCCCCCGTCTGTACGGGGCCTCCATCCCTCATGTCCACATCAGTCAGTTCCTGATCACTTCTTAATTATTGCTCTTTCATGCTGTCACTGTAGAGGTCAAGAAAGGTGAGATATCAGACTGAAGCTCCTAACAGCATCGTGTGCACAAACCTCTGATAGATATTATTTCTGCTGACTGTAAGGTTAAGAGGAACCCACAGAGTACCCTGGAGATGCCTCTAAAGCTGATCCAGAGACTTTTGTAGCTCAGCCTCTGCAGCTGCTCTTATTTCAGTAAAGTCTGAATGTGTTCCTGTGTCTGTGATGTCAGAGTGGCGGAGTCGACGGAGGAGGTGACCAAACTGAGGCCAGTGCGCCTGATCAGGGAGGACGGGATCATACGGCCGTATGACCTGACCGAGTCGCAGGGTTATGACCTCTTCCAGGTAAAGTTACAGTGACCCCTCTAACACTGCACTTCATCTATAACCTCATTCACGCTGACATTTCAAGGTAGGGCTGAATGATTTTAGGAAAAGATCTAATTGTGATTTTTCTGGCAGACTTTTCAATTCTATTCACAATTTTCTTCAAACCAAGCTTCAGTGTATTATTCACTATGTTTACAGTATAGACAACAGTAAGAAAATCAGTGATCAAAAGCACGTAACACATTAGTCATCATCTAATATTGATGATAAATAATCTGTTTTCATTGTTTATGGGATACTCCACTTTCTACTCCTAAACAGAGGCTTTCATTAAAACATGTCAGGAGTGCTTTCAGTGTTGGTGTTTGTTTTTGATTTAGTAAAGAAATGTGGTTCATTCACAGCCTGGTACATCAGTCCAGTTTATCTCCCTTTAACATCAGAACAGCCAAAACAGATTTCTCTGAAATGTCCCTTTAAATAAACTGGTTGTTCTTCTTTGCGGGTTCTGCCTTTTTCCATCTCTAACCACTCTCCTGTTCTTCTTCTTCTTGTGTTTGTTTCACATGCAGCCAGATGAGGAATAATCAGGGTTTGCTTGGTTGAACTTAATCCTTCAAGTGCTTTAAAGGATCATACATCATATTAATCCTTAATCATATAATATATACACCTATAGAAGATATTGCAACTTATATACTATTGTAAAAATGTTGTTACCTATATCTAAATCATTGAATATTGTTATATATTCACCTATAAATATTGTGCTGCTGATATAATTCAGGTTTCTATGCATGCCAAAAATGAAATCTTCCTCTCATACCTCAGACATTTTTACTCTCAGCTCACTTTTATTACTTTTTCAAGAGGAAAATAAATCTGATTCTTATTTCTAAATTTACTTATTAATATTTATTTTTGTTTCTAACATTTCTACATAAAAGTTTTTATTATGATTTCTATTTTTACAGACATTTATTATAATTTAAAGACATAAACATTTGGGGATATTAGACCTGTTCGCTCTCTCACAGATCTCAGCACTATTTTTGTAAAAGCTTGTAGCGTCGCTTTTCATTCCTAACTTGTACATGCTGTTAGATATTTGTGTCTATGTGATGATTTCTTTGTATATATAAATCTAATTATATTCATAAATGTTGAAGCATGACCTTTAACCTTTCACACTGTTGTGTTGTGTGTAGATGTGTGTGCTTTAAATGAAGCTGTAACGGTGTGACCTCTGTAGCTTTTCTTAATAAAACTACTCTCCTCATTTCTCTTTTCTCCTTTAATACTGTTTCTGCTCTCAGACACTTTTCTTATTTGTTCGACTTTTTGGGACCTACAAGCTGTGGCTCTAAGACAAATGATTTTTTTTGTTTATTGTTCAAAACAAAAAATGCAAAATTCTTGAGAGTTTCAACATTGTCAAAGTCAACAAATTACAGAGGATGTGATCAAAATCTGTTACCTTCCTGGCTGAGAATCTGGATCTTCAGGTGTGTTTCATGTGTTTGGTTCCTTGTTTTAGACATTTTTGTGTCTGATTTTTATGAACCAAACAGTTTGAAATTTTCAATGGCTTTCTACGATTTGTCTAGTTTTTTGGCTGTGACTGAACTAAAAAGAGTTACACTTGAAGACTTAAAGAGATACGTCAACATTTTTTTTTGTTTTCATGTCTTGCCTCACTCCAGAGTCCATGACAAGCAGATAGACACCATTCTTTTGACTGTGTGCAGTAACAAGGAAGAGACGGGCAGTGCTTGCCCACCGTTAATTAGCTTAGCTCAAACACTGGGAGTCAATGGGTAGCATTGGCCTGCCTCAGCCTACAGTCATCGGTTAAACTCTTCAGCAACTCTAAAGCTTGTTCAGTCAATCAATCAATCAGTCAGTCAAACTTTATTTATAAAGCACTTCATACAAAAAAATGTAGCACAAAGTGCTGTACATTCAAGAACACATGCAGATACGTGCCAAGGGATACAAAGTAAAATACAAAGCCCCGCTCACCCGTGCAACCCACATTCAACACACACAACCACTCACGCACACACACTAACACACACACACACATAGACACCAATTGAGGTTTCTTCAAACTGCCACAGACAACTGAGGAAATGCTCTCTTGAAATAAAAATGAGGAAGCACAGGAGCTAAGGCTAAACTGATAAAACCATGATAAGATATAATAAAGGTAATAAAGCCTTAAAAGATAAGTAAAATAAGACAGTCTGAGAACCAAACAATAAAAAAAATAAATAACAAGGGGTGATAAGGCCCATAATAGTAACCCTAAAGCTAAAAAAGAGTAATAAACACAAAATGCAGATTAGGAGAATAAAGCAAAAATCAGTTAAAAGCCGGACTAAAAAGGTCGGTCTTGAGTTGTGACTCATTTTTTTTGACTGCGCTATGTTACATTATGTACTTTTAGATTAAGATTGGCACTTTATGTAATTTTCAAAAGAAATACATACAAAACTAAACTGCAGGGAACATGCGCAAACCACCGCAGACGTGCTTGTAAGTAGGTCAACAAACCAGTTTTCTTATGAAAATTACATAAAGTGCAAATTTAAGTCTAAAAATAGGCAAAGTAACATAATGTGATTAAAAAATGAGTCACAACTAGCACACAGAACAGGTTAGAGTTGCTGAAGAGTCTGTAGGCAGAGGCAGGCTAACGCTACCCACTGACTCCCAGTGTTTCTGCTAAGCTAATTAGCAGTGGGCGAGCTCTGCCCGTCTCTTCCTTGTTACTGCACGCACAGTCGAAAGAATGGTGTCTATCTGCTTGTCATGGACTCAGGAGTGAGGCAAGACACAAAAAGACAAAAATGTTGATGTATCTCTTTAAGAGTGATTCTTAATGAATGGGCTGTCCCAAAACCTCTTTACACTGCTGTATTATTTCTCTTTAGACATCACTGAATTGTAAACAAGAGTTAAGCCACCAGCTGACCATAATGTGTAGCTGTGGCTCTGGCTTTTAAAAAATGTCTGGTCTTCAAAATCACGCATGTCCCAGGACAAACACTAAAATAAGCAGAGACACATCAACTGAGAAGAGTTGAAATTTACTGTTGTCAAACTTTCAACTACTTCAGAGTGGATTTTATTCTGGATGGAGGTAAATCCCAGAAATGTACTCTCAGCTGAAAAAGAGATGGTGTCAAAAACAAGTGTAAAAACAGTGTTTCAGTAATTCAAGCCCATAAGTTTCACTGTAGGATCTTTAACTCTGAACTCTGGACCTGTAAGTGACACTTACAGAGTCAGTCCCCCCCACCCTCCCCTATTCTTGGACAACAGATGCCACAAGCCCACGCCGTGAAAACTGCACAGTAAATGATTTTTAAATACATTTGCTTTAGCCAGACATGGTTTCCTAATTCCGGCTCATTTTAAATTAGTATACAGTAAACAGATACAGTGATGTCACACTTTGCAGTGTTAATTTTGAGTTAACACTTTAAAGTTCATTCCTTACACTACATGTACGAGTTAATCAAAAGTCACACTGTTAGATCTTACTGAGTTTTAAATTTTAACTTCAAAAAGAACCAACAATTACACTGGATGGGAGTTAAAGCACAACTCTCCAAAAACAGTGAAAACAACACTTTGTGGTGTGGACCCAGCTAGATGTTCAGGAAGTGTTAATATTAATTCTGATAGTGTTAATTTGTCAATGTGTATTATGATAAGCTGAACCTGTGGACAGTATTGGACTCATTTCAGTCCTCACCAGAGCTTCACTCAAGCATCTTTTTCGTCCTGTACTGGAGAATCTTTCCCCTGACACCACTGCCAGGAGGAAAGTCTTCCACACATTTGAGGTTTAATGTATTTAAGTTATATTTGGATGAATGATGTGGCTTTTTCAGAGATGAAGAGGTGTTCTGTAGGCACAGTATATTTAAGTGCAGACAAGCTGAAATTAGCTCATCAGAATCAGAATCAGAATTTGTATTTATTGCCAAGTATATTTGCACATGCAAGGAATTTGACTCGGTAAATTGGTGCAAGAACAATCAATATATACTTAGAATAAAGTCAGAAGGAATAAAATAAAGTATAAAATAGGTAGAAAATGGTGAAAATTTGACTTGGGTATGTATCAAACAAATACAAAATATACAATAGATGCAAAAAAGAACAAAAACACAACCAAACACATACAGAAAGAGCTGCACAGATGAGCACTGAACTTGTATAAATAAGAGAAATATGGACATAGATGTAGATATAGACACTCCTCTGGGGTCTGTTGATATCACACTTTGTATGTGAAGTCTTTTGCGTCTTAATGTTCCTGCTTTCTTCCTCATTCTTGGATGTCTTTTTAGCTCTTTGCTGAAATCTTGCTGGATTTCAGCTTTTAGAATAAATGCCTATTTTCAGGAACGAGCCTGCACTGATACACTGGACTTATTTTTTAATCCATTCATGTTCCCCAACACAACATCTTTAGACTCGTGCTTTACCTGCCGCCCTGTAATAGAGATCTGTGTCTCCAGCTTCCTTTGGCTAACCTCTATACAGTGCTGTGATTTAACTAATGTCACATTTTGTGAAAACTCTACAGCTCTTTTTTATATCCAAAACTCCTTCCACCCTCTCCTGTGTGATTTGTGATTTGTGCAGGCGTGTCCCGATGTCTTTGAACACGTGTGTTTGTATTTTCAGCGCTCAGAGATCAAACGGCTCGATGGTGAAGTGTTCAGGGATCACTGTCCGTATCCTGGACACAGGAAGACAAACATCATCGTCACAAACAGGTAACAACCTTCAGTTTTGTTTTATAGATCAGCGCAGTTTTAAAAAGTAATTTTTTATTCAGTGATGATTTTTGGCTTTTGTTATGTAGGAGAGTGATGTGTGTGAAGGAGATCGACTTTGTGGGTCACTTTAACAAAGAGTGGGAGTGTCTGTATGAAAACTTCTACCGTCCTCCAGCTGTGATGGGAACAGACCTGAAGATTTACTGCAAGGTACAAAAAATTTGTTCTGCTGCAAAAGTCTCTGCTTTGCATAAAAACGGAAAAAATGTTGCACATCGGAGACATCGTTAGATGCTAATATTAATTTATTTAATATTCATTTATTTACATTAACAGGGACAGATTTATTTATCTAAGATTTAATTACCCAGCATATGGGGATGAATGATATGTGTACATCATTGTTCTCCAGATTATATTCATTAAAGATATTAATGTTGATATTAGATTAATCTTTCTATCCATGGTTGTATTGATTATTCATCCATAGTAACTATCTTTACAGCCATAAAGACATGAGGACCCTCTTGAAAATGAGATGCCACATCTCGAGGGGCTTACCTTTAATAAATTTATATTCAACAAATATGGCGCTACATCAATAAAGATTGATTGGTTGAATCTATATTCAGCAGAGACAAATGTGATGAGGACAGATTTATGATCTGGGCGTCCATGGGTTTGTCTCTATCATAAATTCTTATTTTTAGTCCATTGGTCCCTGCCTGGATAGATACATCTCTGGATCTATGTATGTGTATACAAATATATATATTATATGTATTTGTATAAATACATATATGTGTAGCTATGAAATGAAGAGTTTGTCTTCAGCCTGCTCTATTGTAAAAACTCAAAGCTTTACTTGTAGTACTAGTAACACAAAAGTATCTACTAGAAAGTGATTTTGCTTCACCAGTAAAGTCTACTCGCACACTAGTTGACCATAATTGAATACATGTACTCCAAACTTGAGTACTAGTAGAGTTGAACTGCAGCTGATATCACGGATACCAGTTTATGCCTAAACGGCTTTCCATACACATCTGCGTCCCGTTAATTCAGGACGGCTTCCCCAACACCTCACCAATAACATCAGGTTTTATCTCTGGTCTTACTCTCCGCCTGTTTCAGGAGCAGCAGAAGCTGAAGCTGCCGAAGAAAGACAATCAGGAGCCAGTGAGGAGCGTCCAGCTCAGAGACGCCACCGCTGCTCAGGTACACAAACGTTCATGCTCACATCTGTGCGGCGCCTTCCTCATGGTCGCCCTCATAACCCTCCTCTCCGCTCTCCAACAGAAGCTGCAGACGGCCATATCTGAGGCTCAGGTGGCTCGGGAGCAGCACCACATGGCGAGGCAGAAGTCGCAGCGTTTCCAGAAGCAGAACAGCAAGCACTGAGGTCACTTCCTGTTCGATTGACTGTACCTTTAAGAGATGAATATATTACAAAGTCTGCATTTCCTGCTTTATCTGTGTTTATGTGCTGCATTATGAGCAGAAAGTGGCACTTTTATCACTTCTTTGTTAAACTTTTCTGTTTGTTCAGTTATTTTATTGATTTTTTATAACTTTTCTCTTATTTTTACTTTACTACTGATCTTTGTGTTTGACTGAGGCACATTTGTCATAAGACATAGGACTTAAATTTAAAATCTGAAGGCTCTGGTGTTTAGAAAGTAGAGCTGCCTCATTTTCTTCATCTAGACCACAAATCATTTATTTTTAACCACTGTATGTTTCTTTTTCTGAGTGTCACATCCTGGCATTTTGTTGATTGGTTTCATGGTTCAGTACTGTTTATAAGTTACAGGAAAACTCAACAGAGCTCGGAGATATTTTCCTCATTCCTCTCCGCAAAAACTAAAATATGAAATAATATTTTAGTTACTTCTATTAAAAACATCCATGACAGTGCTCAAAGCCACAATCACCTGACAGGTCCAGAGAAACGTCTTTTTTCAAGGTGTGAGACTCAAAAATACGTCAGGAACTGATATCAGTAATTATAAAAATACTGATAGCTTGTTGAGAGCACTTAAAGGAAACATGATGATTTCTTTGCATTTTAAACTCTGCAGGAATTTCATTCATCCGTCCATCAGAGGAGGCCACAGGCTTCTTTCTAAACCTCCAATACAGAGACAGTCATGAGGGCTCACTATGTTTTCATCAGCTGCTCAACAATGACATTTAGGAACAAGTGTCATAAAATATTAACGATCAGGGTGGTGGTGATGACAAACATGTCGTAAGTGTTATAACTCACTATAATGCTGGATCAGAGGGAGCCTTGAGCTTGTTTCTAAACCCCCAATAAAGAGACAGTCACGAGGACTCACTCTGTTTTCATCAGCCGCTGAACAAACCCAAAAACAGAATTTTTTGGATCGTGGGGCCACTGGTGATGCCCACCCCTACTTCACGTGGTGCTGACGGTATGTTTAATACATCTGTCATTAGTCTGAGCTGATTGGCTGTTCCTTTGATTACTGATCAGTGTAACAGAGGCAGAAAGCCTGAGTGTAGAGTCTGCACAATCCAGCTAACAGGCGGATATGCGAGGATCCGGTCATCCTTTCAAAATAAAACACAGTTGGGTAATTACAGCCCAGTTCTGGTCTGGGGACCTCTGTACTCATGTTTGTTTGAACATTAGTGGTTGTGAACACACTTTGTCAGTCTTGAACTCAAATCCTGCATTTGGACCCCAGTTTTGGCAAAATATTAAAGCAGAAGTTGAAGCTGCTGCTGGTTTGGTTGGACACTCACTCTTACATCCTCTGCCAGTTTTATCGCAGTAATTAGGAACTGCTGTGGCTTATTCTGATCACTTCAGGACGTGTTACCACCGTGTAACTGCCCTTGTATGTTTGGATTACTGCAAACTTCTCGTTAATTATTCCCTTAATTGTCAGTATATGTTAGAACAATGCAAACTGCCACAGGAACAGCTGCTACCTCTAAATATAACCATAATTATCCACATTTTGCAACTACGACTAGGCTACTCCACTGAAATATCGATTAATGTTCTTTTTTGTGACCTTATGCTGACATCTTACCCTACAATAGGACACTTTTCTACACTGGAGCAGCCAGTAAGCTCCAGATGCTTTGGCTTCACTCAGGGCAGCTGTCGTCCCGTCCATCTTTCATATGAAATAAACACTAGATTAACTTTGTGTCAGGAAGAATCCTCTGTATTGGACCTTCAAGAGGCTGACTCTTATTTTGAAAGCTCACTCTGTTATGCTGCTTTTTTAATTTTGTGCCTTACTTTTATTGTTTTGTTCTGTGACATAGAAGGCCACATAGCTGATAGTGAAGTATCAGTTCAAGTATGAATAATGAAACAGGCAGTTGGGGGTTTAAATGTTGTTTATTGATGTTAAAGGCTGTGTTTTTCTTAAGTTACAGTTTTGGGCTGTATTAATTTACTATGCAAATCTTTGTATCCTCCAGTCAGAATGAATGTTTCTTTTTTATGTTCTGAATTGTTTTGTGGGTTTTTCTGTTCCTGCTGTTTGCCTGCAGGTTAAAGGTGGAGCCAAAAAAAAGAACCTGTTGCAATAAAAATAAAATGATGCTGATGGTGAGGATGAATTTGTGCTGCCATTCTTCTCCAGAGCAATAAATGAAGATCTGACAAAGATTGACTCCACAGTTTGATTATTTATTAGGAGGATTGTCCTTTCAATCAATCAATCAATCAATCAATCAATCAATCAATCATCAGTCAATCAATCAATCTTTATTTGTATAGCGCCAATTCATAACAAGTGTTATCTCAAGACACTTTACAATAGAGCACAAAGCTCTTCATATTATGGATACACATATATGCATAGATACATATATACATATATAAAATACACACATACATATATATACAAATATATACATCTATGTCCTTTGTTAACTTTCAAGACCGGGGGGGTCAAAACTTTTGTCCCTGAGGGTCACACATGCAAAAATCTGAGGATGATGGGACGACTTTAACAAACAACTACGAGATCAAATGTGATTTAAGATGGCCTAAGTGATTTAAAATGCTTAAAGAGAGAAATAAAGCCTGTCACCGCTTTCCATTTCTATCCATCCATCCAAACAAAAAGCACTTTAGGGGAAATGCAGACTTGTTTTTCCATTCTGGGAAAAAGTAATAGAATTCATTGAAAAGTCTTTGGCTATAGCAATACCCATATATCCTAGAATATGCCTGCTTGGAGATCAAACATTTGTCCAATATATGTTAGCATGATTTCGTAGTGATAAAGGTGGGGGTTGTCACAGCTACTAGAGTGATCTTCAGGTTATGGAAAAGCATACTTATACCAGATATTAAAGAATGGATGGAGCTCATGTTGGAAATAATATCATATGAACAAATGTAAGCTAAGATTAGTAATGAAAGTGAGAACTTTAAGAAGTCCTGGGATCGTTTTCTGGTGCAAAACCGCATTAGTACGTGGTCAAAATGATTCTGCTGCAACTGTTTAAAGGTAGAAATACATCACAGGCCAGTTGTGTATCTTACTTTATTTTATTCTTATTTTTATATATATATATATATTTTAATTATCTTTTTATTTAGTTTTGTATATTCAGTAAAGCCAAAGTGGATATACTGTCAGTGTGATGTTTGTTGGAAAAAGAAAATAAAAACTTTTATAACAAAAAAGCACTTCAGGAGCAGCAAACACACTTCCCCCAGAAGGGAAATCTGAATCACACAGGCTGGTTGAGTGTAGTGGTGCAATAAAAAGAGATGAATTCATGATTATTCGCCGAAATTTGATCGCCAAATTTCCACCAAGTGAAACCTCAGCCATCCTGCAAGCAGTGGTTTAAAGGGAATGAGAGCCGGTCTCTGATTGGCCTAATTCAGCCTGTGCCAGGCTCTGCACCGAGAACGTGTGTCCTCAAAATACAGACCAACACGGCTCAAACCACAGTGCACCATAAGCTACAGACAAAGTGCTACAAACTGTCAAAATAGGGCCCAAAGTATCTTAAAGGGCCTTAAATGCATCACAGCATAGAATTCAATATGGATTGAAATATCTCTGATTTTCCCACCCAAAGCTTCAAATCTAAATGATTATTTAGCCCTTAGGAAATAAAAGTAAAGGTTGCCACAGAAGTTTTTTGGAACATTTTTTTCTTGTTTTTAAAAGATAATCAGTCACAAAATAAACTGAATTTCCCTCCAGGAGCAAAAGTGCAGGTTATAATTTAATCACAGTTTGTAGTTTGGATGCAAGGAGGCTTCTCTAATTGTTATTTTTTTTAATGTTTTTGTTCATGTGTCCATTAATCTTCAGTATGAGCTCCAGTTTAATCCTTTGACTGGCATTGTAACCGTGTGGTTGACTTTTTCCGCTATACCATTGTATTTAAAATTCTGAACTCCCATCTTTGTCTGTTTTTCCTTATTCACCTCTCTTAATAGTGTTTGTAACACCAATATGTATTCACTTGGTGGCGCTGCTATACATTAATGTAATTGTTTGAAAACTAGAAAAAATCGGAAGTGAATTGTTGCTGCATAGCTCCTCAGAAATCTAACATATTTCCAGATCTAACAATCATAATTTAGTTGAAAGAAATACATTTGACCAAAAAAAATATGATGATTGCTCAGAAAACTGGGTCAACTGCTATCTAAATTTTGCTCTCTGTGATGTATTTTTTAGTTTGGAGGTTAAAGGGTTAATCAGGGTATGGATAAGCGTCAGTGTGTGCAGTCTGTGCTGTTGTTTGTCAGCCAGCAGGGGGCAGCAGAGACTCGGTGAACCTGAACGCAACACCTGAGGTTCCTCCAGTCCTGCAGGCCCCACAATCGGACTCCATTGTTTCACTGGTACACAAACGCCTCACGAGACCAGAGCTTCAAACTCTGTCGTCATGTCAACCAGAGGAAAAGTGGACGCAGATGAATTCCAGATGTTGGACGTTTTCCTGACATATTAAAACATTTCAAACACAGCTGCCCTCTCATTGGTCGGCATCAGCCTGGAGGAGGATGTGATTGGTCACTCGCGGGGGCCTCGTGGGTGATTCTCTGGGAGTAACGTGAGCTCCGATCTGCTGCTGTGGCTGGAAACATCTGGAGCAGACGCAGGAACAGCTGATTTTTGGCTCCGTGAAACAGGATGGAGCGATGACTATCACACGTCTGATGTGAGAGCTGATTGGCTCACAGCAGCAGGTTTTTATCAGAGGGAGAGATTTTGTCTAATAGGAGGGATTTTATTTTGTCTGCTGTCGTTAAGTTTTATTTGGTTATTAAAAAGTTAAAAAAAGATCTAGATTGTTTCACAGTGATTTGATCTGATCCTTCAGATATTGTGAAAACAACTGAAGATGACTGTACATGTCATTCCTGATGGGGTAAAGGGGGGGAATTAGGATGATTTCAGGGGCCCATGGCTGTTGAGGGACCCTAAAAATATCATATTACTAGTATTTTTTAAAAAGTTTTAGCAGCAGAGGAGTGACATTTAGGCTCATTTTGTGTGGCCAACTCCCTTAAAATAACAGTTATATAAAAGACACCCTTTGAAAATTTATTAGATGACATTAGGTCAGTTTGTACGCTAAATATCATGTTAAAAACCAGGTCTTTATGAAAGAGAAGGTTACAGAAATACATAATCAGCAAAAGTTTAAAATCTTTCACAGGGTTCAAACCCCAGGACCGATTAAACGAAACATTTGAATGCCTAAAAAGTGCCAAAAAGTTCTGTACAGCACTCAGTTTAATTTACTTTTTATTCTTTTATTTACGCTGATGGGTATTTTCTTCACTGTTTAAAGCATATCTGTCTTTAAACATAATAATATTTAAATAAAACTGCATATTTTCATATTTATTCAACGATTTTCTTTACTTATGTTTGATGTGAGAAGTTGTGCAGAGCTGGTTTAGAATGGGGCCCAATCTGACATCTTTTCATGGGCCCTACACACAAGGACAAAATTGTAGGTACCCTCCAGAAATAAAGTCACTTTTCGACTTTATTCTCGTAACTTTATGAGGATATTCTTGTAATTTAACGGCTTTATTTTTTGTAATTTTTTGACTTTATTCTCGTAACTTTATGACTTTATTCCCGTAAATTTATGAGATTATTCTCGTAACTTAACGGCTTTATTTTTTTGCAACTTTTTGACTTTATTCCTGTAGCTAATTTAATGAGATTATTCTCGTAACTTTACAACTTTGTTTTTGTAACTTTATGAGATCATAACTTTTTGACTTTATTCTCTGAACTTTATGGAATTAGAGCTTTGTGCTCTATTGTAAAGTGTCTTGAGATAACACTTGTTATGAATTGGCGCTATACAAATAAAGATTGATTGATTGATTGATTGACTTTCAACTTAATTCTCTTAACTTTATAGATTATTCTTGTAATTTAACAGCTTTATTCTTGTGACTTTATGAGATTATTCTCATAACTTTTTGACTTTATTCTTGTAACTTTTCAACTTAATTCTCTCTTGACTTTATGAGATTATTCTTGTGACTTTTCAACTTTATTCTCATAACTTTTCAATTTTTTTTCGTAACTTTTGGACTTTATTTTCGCAAATTTATGTGATTATTCTTGTAACTTTTTGATTTTATTCTCATAACTTTTTGAGAATATTCTCGTAACGTTATTACTTTATTCTCGTAACTTTATGAGATCATTCTCGTGACTTTTTGATTTTTTTCTCATATTTTTTCAACTTAATTCTCTTAACTTTATGAGATTATTCTTTTAACTTTTTGATTTTATTCTCATAACTTCTTTTTTTTCGTAACTTTTGGACTTTATTCTCGCAAATTAATGTGATTATTCTTGTACCTTTACGACTTTATTCTTGTAACTTTATGAGATTATTCTCGTAACGTTATGACTTTATTCTCGTAACTTTCCTTATTTTAACGTAGCCTACTTTTTTAACGTGGCCTTATCCTCTGTCGTAGGTAATTTATACAGTTTTTTAAGCAGGTATAAATATAAATCCTCCCTCAGCAGCTCAGCAGCAGGAACAGTCCTGTATCAGGACCCTGCTCTCCATCCTGATGTCAGTTTCAGGTGACGATAGAGGTCCAGCTTCCTCTCTGATTAACAAACTTCACGTCAGGACATCAGTCAGCCGATAAACCACCTCTCATCCTGTCTCCACGGAAACTGGCTCCATGATTTACGGTTTCCTTGACAACAGTTCGACGACTCCCTGTTCCTGAACAGCTGAGACAGGAAGTAAAGACTCATCACATATCTGCAGGTCCACGCTGGGTGCGTGAGAAGGGTCTGCTTCAAGGACAGAGTTTACGACGAGTGAAGGTCGCTTTGGACAAAGAAGGAGATAGTTTTATCAAAGAGGTTATGAGCACGATAAAGAAATAATAATGTTTTCAGGCGAGGGAAACAAGACCAGGGAACAAAGAGTAGGAGGAGAAACTGCAGACAGAAAAAGAGAAAGACAGAGAAATGGTTCACAAGGGATGAAGCTTCCTGCTGTAGCTTTGCAGGAAGAGTTTAAGTGATTCAGTTTTTGTCATCTACCTAATGAATCATATCCACCGGCCACTTTATTAGGTACATCATGCTCGTGTCAAAGTGGACCCCATTGTCTTCAAAGCTGCCGTCATTGTTCATGGATGGAAAGATGTTAGTCCATATCTCCATGACGACAGCATCACACAGTTGAAGCAGATTTGTCAGCTGCATGCCTATGATGGATTCCGATACACTCCAAAGGTGCTCTACTGGATTGAGATCTGGTGACTGTTGAGTGACCCAGTGTTAATTTTGACAGCACTTATTTAATTTAGTTTTAGTTATAGTCTTTTGCCTAAAATATCTTTTAGTTTTAGTCACAATTTAGTCATCTAAATTGTTATAATTTTAGTCTAGCTTTGGTTGATTAAATTTTACAACATTTTAGTTGATGAAATCTACTTAAAGTTAGTTGACTAAAATATGAAGTGTAAAAGGTAAGGCACTTTTGATGTTTCCTTGAATTTCTGAAGTCTTGTTTTTCACTTGGATAAAATGTAACATCTGATAATCCTTTATTGAATGCTAGTAAAGTTTGAATGTATAAATTAACAGAAAGAAATTTGAATCTCAAATGGGCTCAAATGGAGTTTTCACACTTTGTACCACTTTCAATATATCAACACATATGAACACAAGAACAACTCTAGGTTATTATTTTATGTCTATGCACTGAGCAGCCATGTTTGTTGATTAATTCGGGGTCCGTGAGGGCTGTCCAAGTTTCCCAGCAGCACCTCTGACTTTTAAGGGTGTTTCAGGTGATGTTTTCCAACTGGAAAAACGCACCATTCAAACTGTAGCCTCAGTTTTAGCTGACAGGAATGGCACCTGGTGTGGTCTTCTACTGCTGTAGTCCATCTGCCTTAAGATTTGATGTGTTGTATGTTCAGAGATGGCCTCCTACTTCTCCCTCGGTTGTGAGGTACTGTCGCCTTTCCATCATCTTAAGCCACTTTGCACATTCTTCTCTGACCTCTGATATCAACTATTCCTTTTTATAGAAAGAACTGCAGCTCACTGGATATTTTCTCCTTTTTTGGACCATCCTCTGTAAACTCTAGAGATGGTTTTGTGTGAATAACAGATTCCTATAGATCAGCAGCTTCTGAAGTACTCATACCAGCCTGTCTGGCACAAACACGCCATGTTCAAAGAAATCATCATTCTGATGCTTGGCGTGAACTCAAGCAGGATGTCTTGGCCACGTCTACATCCCTTAATGCATTAAGTTGCTGCCATATGGTTGGCTGATTACATATTTACACGGACCAGCAGTGACAGATACAAACCTGCCTCTTGATTTGACTGCAGAGGACTCATCATGATAGCAGTGGAGAGTCCAGCTTTAGAGGAAGAGGAAAACCCCCTTCCTTCCTGATTCCTGCCTACCTGCCCCTCTACCTCCTGAGTGGGCGGAGCTTCAAAGAATGCCAGCTCACCTGTGGCAAACATTCTGAGAACAAAGAAGCCTGACCGCAACCAACCACCTCATCATTTCAGGAGTTTGAACCTGGATCCAGTTGAAGAACATCAAAGATTAAAACCTGAGACCTCCTGGAGCTGGTCCCTCTCCTCGAGCTCAAATCTTCCTCCTCCATCGAAGAGGAAACATGTGCATGAAATATGAAAACCTGTCGGCGCAGGAGGGAATAATTATCACCTGCATGAGAGCATGCATTAAACAGTCACACACCTGGAGAATAAAACACACCTGTAATCTGGCTGCATCCGATCAAGATGTTTTCACGGTGTAATGACGAAGAGGAAAGTGGAGAAGTCAAATCAACAATTACAGAAGAAGACGGGATGCCCCGGAGTGTTATTATCTGCTGCTGTGTTTTAATAAGTAGATCTTCTGCTCATGGAGCTCACTGCAGGTCTAATCTCCTCTGAACTTCACTTTAAAGTCAGGAAACCTCTTTAAACCACTTCGAGCCGTCCTCAAGTCTCCTCTCTGGCCCTCGGGGGGATCGTCCGTCCCTCCAGCCCTCCTGGAACTCCTTCAAGGACCCTGGAGTCCAGCAGGCGGATCTGTCAGAGTTTCAGCAATGAAAACAACTTTAGCAGATGAAAACCGTCTGGAAAAGTGAGGGTCTATTTTAGGAGGGAGCTGAGCAGCAGGCAGATGATTTGCTAGTTTTCATAAAAATAAATCCAAATGTTAAAACTAATAAGTAAAAAAATGGATTCAAAACCTGTCCACATAGTTTGTGTCATCTTCAACACATCTCACAATCAGCTCTTGTTTGACATGCTCCTGTCAGTCTTTTCCGAGGAGCCTGTAAATCTCTCAAACGATTCCTAAACTATTCCTGGAACTTTTTATGAACCTGCAGAAGCTCTGTGATGTCTGACACAACCAGCACGGCCTTAGGGAGACACTAAAACCACTCAATGACCCCTGGAAACCACCCAGACACTTGCATAACAGCCTTTAGAAGGTTTTTAGAAGGAGTCCTTGATTTCGCTCCTGACCTGCTGTGGTGTTAATGTGAATACATGAAGCAGATTGTGGAGGTAAAACGATGATTTTCTGTTTGAAACTTTGAATAAGTGGTGAAATGAGTGCCTCTGTTACATCTTTGCTTTCTGCTCGTTCCAGTTACCAAGTAACCATGGGTTTCCACATAGTCCACGCAGAAGCTTTGCTCCTGGCCCCACAGGATGCGTATTTGAAATGCGGGAACATCCAGGGCTGACGATGGGGGTCCATGTTGAAGTACCAAAAGCTGCAGTGCCTTGAGTGTCCACTTGAGGCTGCTGCAGAAACCTGACACCTTAATGATCGTGTGAAAGGAAAATCCATTTCAATTTTACAGTGATTTTTTATTACTTGTCTCTTAATTTACTTATTCAACATCCTTTTGTTTGGAGGTGGGACATCCTTTTCTTTATACAGAAATGAAGGACAGGGCTAGTGTTATTAGAAACTCTGTTATCACTAATCGATTGTCTAACTTTGATTTTTGTAACCAAACAGACACAGTCAGACTTTTATCTAAGTTTTATGTTGATCCTCTACAGCTTTATTATGGAGAAAACAGTAATAGCTACATTAGAAATACATTTAATTCCGGCTATAAGGATTTCTTTTTGGTGGAAACATTATTTTTGCCTCTTTTTACAGTAAAATTTACATCTGTGTTGTGTGATAAAATAATTGGTATAACCTCTGAACGGAGTTTATATTGGTAGTAGAGTAAGCATCAGATCCCTCCTGGGTTTGGGGCCACAAAAAGCCCAAATGAGAAACTGCACTTTTGGAACAAGCCACAGCCCACGACTGCCAATGTTTACAAGCAACTTTAAAAAAAAAAAAAAAAGCCAAAAGGTACTTATAATAAGCGGATCTGGCAACTCTGGCATCTTGTTCTCTTGTGTGGTGGTTTGCGTCGCAGGTCCTGTCCTGTGCCTGGCTGAGCGAAGCAGGTCGGATAACAGCTGCTAGACATCGGTGCACAATAACGCACCACATTTCACTGTTGGTAACGGTAACGACGTTGTTACATTTCAAATAGTAATAAATTAGATTACCCGTTACTGGGAAAAAATAAGTAACGCCTTTATTTTTAACGCCGTTAATCCCAACACTGTATACTGAAATCAATTACATTGATAGTATTGTACTCTGTTTACATGTGGACATGTTGTGATGTTGACTCTAGTGTGAAAACGTCCTGTAGCGTCACTATGAGCTAACGATGCTAACTGTAACTGGAGCTCCAGTGGGTTGGTGTTTATCTATTCAAAATGCCACGAAATGTGAAAACTTAAGTCCCACTAGAATATAATTTTAGGGGAAAGTTTTTTAGTGCTAAACAGCTGTTATTCCATAGTGTGAGTTTTGCTAGTGTGAAAGTGCTTCTGCTCATGAGTGAAACTGGAACGCATTTAACTTGGATATGACGCCATTCCTGCTGTAAGTGGAACACAGCATTAGCTCCTCCCTTCAGGGATCGATTTGGTACGGGGTGCCAAAAAGCAGGACGGCACGGGTACCTTTTTCCTTATCAGACAGTGGAAGCAGACTGAATCGTCCTGGTTGGTAGAAATGCAGTTTCACCTTCTTTTTGTCCTCTCTTTAAAAAGCACAACCCAATAACACAAACATTGCCCATTGCCCAGCTCATTTATGCACAACATAAATGAGCTAAAAACGGCCTCATGGAGCTGCTGTAGATACCCACAGCACTGAGAAGAGCCACTAAAATGAGTCCAGAGTTTATTAATGGGCATGACGAGGAGACCGTTCATTAAGTGGATCAGCAGACAGCGAGGCGTTCACTGACCTGCTAAAACCACGGTGTGTTTACAGCACGGCTACATTCACTGTAATCAAATGTTAGTGACGCAGATCTTCCTGTTTACCTTAACCTTCATTTAACTTAAACAAGTGCAGCACTTTGACCTCCTCCTCCTCGTCTTCTTCTCTCAGGTTTAGGCTTGACTCACAGTTTCGCTCAGACCCTTGAGACCATGAAGATGTGGAGCCTGAGTGAACCTCAAAGGTCAGCTTGTTATTCTGCAGATCACAGACTGGAAGTGGACGCTAATGTACTGTGAGGCCGACATTAAACCTGCTTTCTTTTATTGTCCAGCAGGGGGCAGAAGTCTTATTTTATGAGACCTAACAGAAATAAAGCTGCTTCTTAGTGTAATTAGTCCCTCATTAAACCCTTTCCAGTCACAGCCTCAGGTTTCAAGAATTCTTTAGTGCAGTATGACGTCCATGTTGTAAATTAAAGTCCCATTAGTTAAGTGTTAAAGAATTTTGGCGGTTACACAACAATTATCCCCTTAGTATGTTGTCATAGTCCTCTCTGGCCCACAGTGAACAACATACAGCCAAACATGCTGTACTTGGTGTTGTTCACCAACAATGACCGACTTTAACACATCTACATACTCTTCTGAAGTCAAATGGACCAAAGTCTGACAGATCTGTTTAAAGCAAGGCTTTTAAGTCTTGCTAAGCTGTTTTCTGAAGGTTTGCATTGTTTAAAAATCCTCTTCTGATTTTTCTTAGCCCACCCTTGGATAAAGTTTCATTGGTGATAAAGAAAACACGTTTTGTCCCAGGAGAGCCAAATGAGAAATCCATCAATCTGAATAAAAAGATATAAAAAGTAAAGTTACAAGGATAAAGTCAAAAAATTACGAGAACAATCTCATAAAGTTACGAGAATGAAATCATACAGTTACAAGAATAAAGTCTAAAAGTTACTAAAATAATCTCAAAGTTACGAGAATAAAGTCAAAAAGTTACAAGAATAATCTCAAAGTTACGAGAATAAAGTCAAAAAGTTACAAGAATAATCTCAAAGTTACGAGAATAAAGACAAAAAGTTACAAGAATAATCTCAAAGTTACAAGAATAAAGACAAAAAGTTACAAGAATAATCTCAAAGTTACGAGAATAAAGTCAAAAAGTTACAAGAATAATCTCAAAGTTACGAGAATAAAGACAAAAAGTTACAAGAATAATCTCAAAGTTACGAGAATAAAGTCAAAAAGTTACAAGAATAATCTCAAAGTTACGAGAATAAAGTCAAAAAGTTACAAGAATAATCTCAAAGTTACGAGAATAAAGTCAAAAAGTTACAAGAATAATCTCAAAGTTACGAGAATAAAGTCAAAAAGTTACAAGAATAATCTCAAAGTTACGAGAATAAAGACAAAAAGTTACAAGAATAATCTCAAAGTTACGAGAATAAAGTCAAAAAGTTACAAGAATAATCTCAAAGTTACGAGAATAAAGACAAAAAGTTACAAGAATAATCTCAAAGTTACGAGAATAAAGTCAAAAAGTTACAAGAATAAAGTCGAAAAGTTACGATAATAATCTCATGATGATATGAGAATAAAGCCATAAACTTAAGAGAATAAAGTCAAAGTCACAAGAATAAAGTCATGCATTTATCAGAATAATCTTGTTATTTTTTTTCTGTAGAGGCTATCAGAAGAGCAGCAGCCGCCTGTACAAAAATGAGGAACGTCGAGCATCTAGTGAAGTTATAAAGGTTTCACAAATATGGAAATGCTTCTTCTTATGGCACATCAGCATCACATTATCATGCCTATTAGGACCCTGAAAAGATGCTGCAAGAAACTGGAGCTTTTCCAAAGAAAGAAGCACACAGACTTGGAGGAAATCGTCTCCTTGTTGGAAGAGGAAATGTACGCTTTTCTGGTACATCCTTTCAGAATAAAGTTTGTTTTCTATCTTAAATAGATTTATGACTTTATTCTCAAAACTTTATGAGATTATTCTTGTTACTTTAGGACTTTTTTCTCATACCTTTAGTTTTTTTTTAAACACTTTTTTTATTTGAACGTGGCCCTAATCCTGCGTCGTACAAACTAAATGATCGACTCTGCGTCTTTTTCTCCCACTCATGCACAAAACACAAGGATCGAACACCTTTATCAAGGGAAAGAAATGCAAACTAAAATGTACAAGTGAGACCTGCAAAAGTCCACTGATCTGGAAGAAGGTTAAAGCTCCATTAAAACATCTACATCTGTGTCCAACTTCAAAAAGAGCTGGAAGGAAAAGCTGTAATAGAAACATATCAGCTCCTAAAACTCTGAGGATTTTAATGATTTCTAAATAACAATATTCATGAAATATAAGATATGACAACCCAAATGATTTTACTAATGATTTCACTTTTTATATGCCATTGTCTTCATGTGTTGTTTGTGGATACCTCAGGATCTTTTAGGCACGTAGGAAAATTTAGATTTTAGGTTTAACTGGGTTATAGGATATTAATCATGTTTGTGATGTTCTGATTGTGTTTAACATCTGAGTCCCCATACAAACAGGTCTAAACTGATCTCACAAGCCTCCCCATCAGCATATCTTCATGATTTAAATATACCTTCTAGCTGCAGAGATATACTTTAACTTTTACATTAATTAGTTGATTGATCGTTCCTGGTTAACATGTAAATCAATTAATCAGTCTTTATTTATGTAGCCCTACTTCACACCAACTATGATCTCAATGCACTTTACAATAGAGCAGGCTGAAGCCATACTCTTCAATTTATAGATACAAATATACAGTATATGCATATATACAACTCTATCTAACTATCTGATAGATAGATAACTATCTGTGTATGTATGTATGTATGTATGTATGTATGTATGTATGTGTATATCTATCTATCTATCTATCTATCTATCTATCTATCTATCTATATACATATATATTTGTATATACACATACATACATCCAGAGATGTAACCATCCAGGCAGAGATACTTTCATAATTATGGCCATAAACGTTCAGAGTTAAAACACATCAAAAGATTCTTTAATGCAGCAGCCGCCACACGTCAGCTCATTCTGACAAGCATAAGCAGGAATTTCAGGCTGCCAGCACAGGCAGCACATCTCCAGACTGATGGTGGAAGAGAATATAGAGCGTGTAAGGGCCACTTGGGGTGAGCCATGCATGTATGTTGGCCAAAACGGACAAGACAATACAGTTGCACTTCCTGTCTGTGCTTTTCAAAGTAAAAGGTAGATTTGTGTGGTGGCCCTAAAGTGCAAACCACAACAAAAAATAACTAACACAACAGCAAACAACTAAGCACAACAGCAAACTAAAAAACACTACAGCAAATATCTAAATACAACGGCAAACAACTAAACACAATGACATAAAGCTACCAGAAGAGGTAGGTACTTGTGAGCGAAATCAGTCATCGCTATACGAATGAGTGTGTGCAAAGACAGAGAGAAGGAGTACTTGTTTGGATGAAGGCACTGTTTAGCCTTTGACCAGGAAGTGATTCTGCCCTTCGCGTGGTCGGCTCAGGATGGAAACATCACAAACACAATGGCCAAAAAACTCCAAGGCAGGGGCCTCAAACTTGGGGACAATATTTTTTAGTCCCTTATGGCAGGGGTCTGCCACCTTTCCAATCAACAGAGCCACTTACCATACATGTCCTGAAGAACCCATTCATGCACGACTTATTTCGTCTTACCGACAGAATGCTTCCCCGCCATCGACGAGTTTTTCTGTCATTCCGTGTTTTAATGAACTCTGGTAGTTGGCACTCTTACGTGGAGAAGTTCTGTTCTCCTGTGACCATTAACAAGACACCTCACTGAGGGAACGACAGAGCCGAGGTGCACGTCGAGACGAAAGAGAGAAGAAAGCGCTGACTGAGGTGAAGGTGAAGGTTTAAGGTTGGATATTCGACGGACATTACTCCGGTTCCAGCCACGACTTCATTCAGGTTTGTTCAGTGTTAGCAGCTGAAGAATAGTTAGATCACCTCCCACTGATTTAGGGACCATCATAAAATTACCTTACATAAATATGAATACAAAATAACTGCAGTTTTTGTTCAGTAGCTTCTAGGTCAAGTGACCAAGTGACTCCAAACCAGTGTCCAATTCTATTACTAGACAAATGAGACACACCACATTTTATGGTATTTCAGTGCTTCATCTATTTTTTTTTTTTTTTTCAATATTTTATCTTTTTTCCTCGAACACCAGGGCGAATAAGGCTGTTTTTATGTTTCTTTGATGATCAACACTTCACCTGACATTATTGTTCTGTAAATGTTAGAAAAACAAAGTGTTCACCATATGAAGTGACACATGAAACAATCACAAAGCAGCTTTCTTCATCCATCTGGTGCCAAACTGCCGTGAGGTGGTTGTGGTGTCTTCTCTAAACTGGACTTGATTTTTGAATGAAACATCTAAACAAAGCTGTGCAGTCGACACTGTCACAGAAACCCAGATATTCAGCTGCTGGTGCAGAAAATCTGACCCCCTTTCTGGAGCCTGCTGCTCCTCTTGTTAATGTGGACAGCTTGATCCTGCAGATCAGTGAGGGACAGGGACTGCAGAGCCATGTGGACTTAGTTTGACAAAGATAAACAGTTTTTTTCACTGATTATGTGAAAAAAACCATTGCATAACTGTTTATGGTCTTACACAGAAGTCTCTCCCTCAAGTTGTTTCATCAGAGTGTGAACATCAGGACTTCCTGCTGCTGCTTTCATAAGAAACAGGAACAGGTCTGAGCATTTCCAAGTAAAATTTGTCCTAGAATTTCAGGGAAAAACAGTTATTTCTGTTTCTGATGAAAAAATAATACAACTAGACAAGCACTCAGAGAGTGCAGACCTCTGCTAAGCAGCTCAGTTCCGGCAGTGGCTTTTCCACAACCCCTGTAAAAGATACAAGTCTGGATCACCAGATCCAGAATAGAGCCGGGATCCAGACCAAACTCAGCACATACATGGAGGTTTTTATCCGGTATGAACACAAGTTTTAGGAACATCACTTAATATTTTGATTTTACATGAATTATTGAATGTCGTCAATGGGATTTCCCGTTATAAAGTTCAATGTTTTTTTGGGATGTCAATCTGGATCAGTACAGATGAAATTTACCTTGATGATTGAGACATGGACCCCAAATTATCCTGTAAAATTGGAAGTAAATCTATTAAAAAATAGTAAAGATATGATTTTTTAAAAATCTTTAATGTTTTCTTATGGGATTTTTTGAAATTGTGGGATTTTTTTGCATCCAGACAAAAGTACGTATCACCACCAAAATCTATCACTTCAAAGCTGGGTCTTTACCAACATCTCCTGAAAATTTCTGCAAAATCCGTCCTGCAGTTTTTGCGTAATCCTGCAAACAAACAAGCAAAAAAAAGACAACAAACAAACAGATCACTATAAAAAGGTTGTTGTAAATTTTACAGTAACTTACTGGCAACAAGATGCCAGTAAGTTACTGTAAATATCTTTACAGTAGCAATAACCTATTTTAATTTGCAACATAATTACTGTATTTTCAACTATGATAACTACTGTATATTTATTCAAGTTGTCATTACTGTAACATGATTTACACCAGAAATACTTTATTTTCATTAAACTATCATGCTGTATTTCATTCAATGCCTTTAAAATAAAAGTGAACTTGCTGTATTTTAGTTTATATCACTATATCTTTAACTATTTTACTGGTCAATCAAATAAAAAAATCAAATACATTTAATCAAGCATTTGTTTCACCCAAAAATGTGAAACATTTGATAAAAAAAAACTCCTGCCTGCTATTGGACAGTTTTCCTGGGCAAATTGGAATTTACTCTTGATCTATTGCCCTTTTCAGTAACTTGTAGACATTTTACAGTAGGTAACTGTAGATTTTATGGTAAAATGCTGTTACGTTTATATAAATCTGTATGTTTTCCCACAAAAACATTGCCATCTACAGTAGTTTACTGTTTTTTTACAGTAAGTAGCTGTAGATATTATGGTAAAATACTGCTGAGTTTACAAAATCAGTTACAGTGATCAACATACGCTGGGAAACACATAAGGTAAAAATACAAATTTTACATCAGCAGACCTCAGTGTCACAGAGGTCTGCTGAAAAACAACATAGCAATAAAAGAAACCTAAAATAGATGATATGGAGTCTGACTAATACAAATAAGCATTATTTTGAAGAATAACAGATCTCTACTTTGTGTACATATTTATATATTTATACATATAAATCATCATATCGATTAATGGAAAATTACAAGAGTAGGACATTTTTAAACCATTAACCATTGCTATTTTATTTACAAACATTTCCTCTTGTAACTGATATTGCTCCAAATGTTTGTGAATCTTTATGTCATCAAGTAATCAAATATTAGCTTTTAAAACCTTTAAATCCCACACCAAGGAATATCTGTTCTTTCTTTGCATTTTTTTCTGTCCCCTAAAAACATTGATGGAAACAATCAATGCTGTTTTTGTTGTTTTTCACACATTAAATATCCCTCAAAATGATCTTTGCCCAACAGTTGAGCTGGTAGTTAAAAGGTTAAACAGTATCACAGAAGCCTCAGACCAGTATCACAGGTCTTTGGTCCCTGCAGTCTGCCTGAGCACAGGGCTCGGTCTCACGCGGCCCCCCTTGTTGGCGTAGCGGTCTTTATTGCGGTGTAAACCTGACTTTAACGGGCGAGTGTTTGAACAGCAGCAGTGAGTCACGCTGTTTGTTCTCTGCTGGATCTTAAACTCATTAAATTTGACTTGTGGGAGGTAAACAGAAAAATCACATCCTGACACACTTTTCAGCATCAGGAACAAACCTGGTAATCATTTTCACTTTTTTTCTGGTCAAAGCGAAGAGGATCAGAGACCACAGAGCGGCAGCCACGCGTAAACAGTCAGACAGGAATAAAGTGAAAACAGTTTACGGGCTGCTGCTCTCACTGACTCATTCCCTCCTCTGGTTTGGAGGGAGTAGTCTTTCCCTGTGTGATTCAGGTCTGCCGCGCCCCCGTCTAAAGCCTGGATTACACTGAAGACCTGCAGACAGACACCTGTTTCATCACTGAAACTGCCCTCAGACCTGGAGCTTCTCTCTCTCCCTCCTGCTCAGCTCTTCTTTGGTTTTTTGGAGCTGCTGATAAAGTCAGGATGGTTGCCTCTGAAGCATTTCTCCACTCTGCTCCATCCCTAAATCTACACCCACATCCACAGGGACAACCCTCAGACCGAAACCACGCTCTGTTTGCAGAAGGTGCTCCTGCCTTTCATGGTTTCAGAGTAGTTTTCAGGTCCAGACATCAGCAGAATGCAGGAAATTTGATCCTTGGATCCATGATCTTTTACCTCAAAGTGTTTTTGATAATAATTTGGCTAAGATGTCAGAAATGCCTTAGTAGAGGTTTGTGCTCTTGGAGCTATTTTGACTTTGATTAAATTTTCAGTAAATATTTGTCATGATACAAGGATGATGCGATTCCATCTTGGTGGAGGTCAAAATCTGGAAGCGGATCACTTTTTTTTTGTTTCTAATTTGCTCAAGGATTTGTTAACATTGCACAACAGAATGGTTCACACATTCTTGGTAATAACTCCAAAGTTTTTTTGATGGATTTTGATTACATTTTCAGGGAATGTTGATCATGGCACATCTAAATACAGATGCAGATCCTGGAGCTTTTTATAAGATTGGTTAATATAGGGCTGTTTCCACATTTCGATAATAACTTGCCCAACAATGTCAGAAATGCCCTCGAGGAGGTTTTAAAAAAACACTTCACGTCCTTGAAGGATTTTCTTGGCTGTATCTAACATCGGGTCTCCAGCAGAGTTTAATCATATTTTGTGATTGCGTTGAGTTTTGTAAAACACTCCTGATCAAACTTTTAAGACCATTTGAAAAAATTGCAAAAATTTTCATTTTGAACTGTTGACTGAGGGCTCTCTTCTGTGTGGTAATAACTGAGGGCCCTTGTCTCTGTGATAATTACTGAGGGCCCTTATCTGTGTGGTTATAATTGAGGCCCCTCATCTGTGTGAAAATGACTGAGGGCCCTCGTCTGTTTGGTAATGACTGAGGGCTGTCTCCTTTGCTACAATGACTGAGTGCCGTGGTCTGTGTGGTAATGATTTAGGGCCCCTTGTCTGTGTGGTGATGACTGAGGCCCCTCATCTATGTGATAATGACTGATGGCCCTCGTTTGGTTATAATGACTGAGGGTCCTCGTCTGTGTGGTAATGACTGGGTTTTTCAACAGGACAAGGCTGCGGGTCACAATGCAGGCCTGACAAAAGGACTTCTTCAGGATAATATTGTCTCTCTTTTGGACCATCCTGCGTGTTCCCCTTATCTAAATCCAGCTGAGGACATTATGGGATGGATGGCGAGGGAAGTTTTTAAAAATGGACGTAAGTTCCAGACAGTGGACGCCCTTCGTGAAGCCATCTTTACCACTTGGAGCAACATTCCCACAAGCCTCCTGGAAACTCTGGCATCAAGCAGCCTGAAGGAATTTCTGAAGTGATCAACAAGAACATGGAGCTGCTCATAACTGAGTCCTTTTTGACTCTTATTTCTGTTTTGAGGGGTTTTTCGTTTTGTTGAGCTGTGGTTTGAACAGAACAGACTTTTTTTACTTTAATTGTTTGTACTGTTAATGTTGTATTTGTTTGTTGTAATCCTTTTTACATTTCGAAGCTCTACTTAGAACCTTCTTAGGATCCAACAGAGCAAAATGAAAATTCCTGACACTTTTTTTTTTTAATCTGGTGTTAAGGTTTGAGTGTATGTCTTCGTGTTTTAACGAAGAGGCCACTGTAACCGTGTTATTGTCATCCAGGTTGGTGAATCAGGCCTTGAGTGTCGACAGTGAAGATGCTGAGTGGATCCTCTGGGACGAAATTTAAGAAGAAGCTGAGGGAAAACTGCCCCCCTGAAGGAACAACACTGTGATTAATTGATCCAGTTTGATTCAGATCAGTTAATCTCAGAGGTCTCAGTGTTCCTTCAGTTTCCCTCTGAGCCCACAGTGATACAACAATGTTCTCTCAGAGATTATCCCTGTATCTTCCCTCTGGTGTCACTGTGGTCTTTTATGGTCATTATCTCCTGGGAGACGTCTTCATCGCCGCTGTACTATCAGACCCATCTCCCAGCGTTCCCACAGTATTCCTCGTGGTGGTATGTCAGTGAAGCCTCAGCGCTGGCGCTCGTATTGTTCTCACACTGTTGTCTAAGTGTTTCCACGCAGTTCTCTCATTTTTCTCCACATATTCTTGTGGTTCTCCTCGTGTTCCTCGCAGTGGAGTCGTGCAGATTTGGTGTTTTCTGCTGGGTGTGTTTGGGATCTTCCAATCAACCAGTAAACATATTGTTAAAGTCGACACAGTTGGCTCGGAGTCCTGAATGGATTTATAATGTGGTGAAAACACAGTCAGGCTGTGTGAGGGAAGCAGAGGGGAGTGGGGGGTACGTTGTAGAGGGAGGGGGCGGGTGGCGGTAATGACTTCCAGCTGCCTGAGGCCGAGCAGAGGAGGAGGTTTGATTTCTACACATTCAGAAACAGACGCTGAATTTCACTCGCTCAACATTTAAGATTGTTCTCGGCTACACTCAAACAAACATTTGGATTGCATGGTCTTGGGATGGGGTCAGGGGGGTTTGGTGGCCTAGTGGTGAGGTCCTTAAGGCCCTGTTGGTCTGGTAAATGAGTAGATTAAGGTTTGGTGGTCAGTGGATGAAGCCAGAGAGGTTTGGTGGTCTGTGAACGAGGTCCATGAGATTTGGTGGTCTGGTAAATGAGTAGTGAGAGGTTTGGTGGTCTGTATGCGAGGTCAGAGAGGTCTGGTGGCTTTGTAGTGGGGTCAGATAGTCTCTGCTTTGGCGAGATGAAGCACTACAATCTTTTGCCTTGATGGTGCAAATCCAGGCTTTGGGCCAAAAAAGAGGTCGAGTCGAAATGCCTGATTAATCATAGATGTATTCTGAGCATAACATAATCAGAGCGTCGCCTCTCCTCCACTTTTAAAGTACTTCCTGCTCTGTATTGCCAAGTTCCTAGAGTTTGGTCTTAACATAAATTCTCCTTGGTGTGACCTGTACATACCATCAGCGACTGTCATCAGACACCTTCAGTGATGGGCAAGCTACGTATAAAATGTAGTGAGCTAAGTTAGAAGTTCCTCATTAAAAACTAGAGAGCACAAACCTCCTCTAAGGTAGCTCACATATTGCTGTTACATCTAAAAGCAATAGTTTTATGATATCATTATTAGTTAGACAGTTATTGACCAAAAAGTGATCATTTGCTAATGGCGGTTATGTGGATCACCACCAAAATCTAATAATTTCCAAGTTGGGCCATTAACAACATCTACTGAAAATTTCTGCAAAATCCATCCAGTAGTTTTTGTATAATCTTACTAACAAACAAACAAACAAAAAAATTAGCTTCACTAAAGCTACACCCTGGAGAAAAGTAGAAGCTAAGCTGCTTCCTGTGGCGAGAGTATTCATCACGTCCTGTTTTGCCAGTGAAGCGTCGTGTGTAGTCTTGTTCTGCTAACTTCAGTTAAGTAAAAGCACTCACTTCTTGGAGGCTGTAATTCAGTTTGTTTCTTTTCTGCTCCTAGCTTAGCTCAGCTTAGCCTAGCCTAGCATATGTCCAGTTACTCTTCGTCCTCCTTTTTGATTGATTGAATCTTATTTATTTCTAATATATTCAAAAGAGAGATATAGAGAAATAGAAGAAAGGAGTGAAGTTGTTACATACAATATATTTGAAAAGGAGTAGGAGGAAGTAAAACTCATCAAGCCCCACCTCTTCTCCATCGGTTAATTAAACATAAATGCTTTCATATTTTCCAGAAGAAAAACAGTTTCTATGCATTAATTTGGTGATCTAATAAAAACAATAACAAACAACCAACAAAACTAAGTAATCATCCTTTAATTTAGTGCGATACCTACTTTTTTGTTCATATATCTACTCAAAATTATATTTTTATACATTATTTTAAATTTCATCAGGTTTGAGCATTGCTTTAGATCCTGTTTTAACCCATCCATAATTTAACACCACACCATGAAACACTAAAGTTTTTCATTCTTGTGTGTGACCTATGAACTTTAACATTAAAATTTCTCCTTAAATTATAAATAATACATATATATTTTAGTGATGATTGTAATTGTATGAAGTGTAGCATGTTTTTAGCTTTGGAGGTAAGGGCCACCGTTCTAGAGAAGCAGCTCTGAACCTCTGAGACCAAACCCTTATTTGCAGACATTGTTAGCCAGCCCCCTTGATCTGATATCAAAATCTAGAGCGTGTTTGCTGTTGTGCACACCCCTAACTTTTGTATATTAACTGAGTTTATGGTAATTTTGCTTTTTTATTAAAAATGCAACATCATGTGTTTTTCCTTTAGCTCAGCAGTTTAGCTGTGATGTAACGTGGCATTTTGAATTCTGTGATTTGCGTCTTGAAGAAGTTTTACCCTTTTGGTGGTCATTGTTGTGGATTAGTTCAAGTTTTATTAGCCATACCGTTGACATGGTGCTGCTTTGTTAAGCTGGATGATCATCAGCACCTGAATAATGAGACTGAACAGACACAAACATGGCTGATCACCAGATGATGAGGAGAAATCCTCCTGCAGAAGCAAAGGAAACAAGGAAACAAGTTTGGTGTTTGAATTCATCTGGCGAACGTGTAGATTGGTGACCTGGAGATGTGCTTGTTAGCTTGGTTTCCTTGTCTGTATTTTCTCACATATAAACTAAAGGGTCTTTGACACACTGATTAATAAAGTGAAGCACTGAAGTGTTCATCCTCTGCTTTTTTTATATCAGCACAGTCAACATCAGTTAACACTGTAACTCATGACGCCCATACACCAAAACAGTTCTGACTGTGCATGGAAGATAATATTGTAGAATCAGATATTCGATGGTGATGCTAATGATGAGGTCTGACCAAATATTTAATGAAAATTGATTATTGGTGATTATGTTGTTTCTTTTCTGTCAGAATTTCCACCCTGTTTGCAGTTTACCAGGTAGTCACATACAGCCTGAGTTCTTACCAGTAATAGATAGATAGAGGTACTTTATTGATCCCAAGCTGGGAAATTGTGGTATTACAGCAGTTGGTTTCAGAGGAAAAGGAAGTAATAATATATACACTAAAAGAGATTAAGGGTCTTAACAAATATAATGGAAAATATATAATAAATACAGAAAATAAATTGCAAGTAATGTCAACCATTTGGTGAAATAACGTCTACAGTTGTGTGGTGTCATGATGAGGTCAGTGGGGGATGCCCAAGTGTAAAGTGCACAGCACGCCATCATCAAACACTTGTACTGATTATTTTGTTTATCGGACCAGACTGATAGTCCTGGTCTTGTCTTCGACCCTTGTGGTCTTGCTTTTGCACTTGAGTGGGTTTGAACCCGAGCAGCAGCAGCAGCAGCAGCTCGTTCTCTGTGTGGAAAGAAAAGATCCTGATGGAAGTAAAATAAACAAAGGCAGAGCGGGAGGATGGGGGAGGTTATAGAGCTGAGTGGAAAAAGCAGGGTGAGGGTTAACTCGGCCCCCAGGTATGTTCTCCACCCCCAATGACTGTAAACTCAGTTTGGATTAGTTACCCTGCTGCAGACTCAGACTAAATATGAAGCTGTTTCTGCTTAAGACCGTCAGAACTGAACCCACTCATCCACGTAAACCTGTAGCTGACCGGGAACTCCATAAACACCTCCAACTGGAGACCAGATACAGCAGGGACCTCCTGGTCTAAGTATGCAGACCCTCTTCAGGGACAGCTGATCCCTCAAACTCTCTGGTGAGCAGCTGTCACTGATGCTGGTGTAAAACGTGGTGATGCAGACGTTTGTGACTCCTTCAAACAAACCAGTCCACTCCTGAATTCACAGAGCACTGACCAGGTCGACCAACACAAGGGGTTTATTTTTCGAGCAGCTCTTACCCATGGAACAATCCAAAACACAGGTTGGACAGATCATTAGGAACATTAGAGCATTAACCCTTCAGGCTCATTCATGTGGATACAGATAGATGGAGCTGCAGTTCTCAAGCTGATCAGCTGGATTTTTGGCCAAGTCCCCCTCCAACCAAATACAGCCAAGGCTCAGTTATCAGGAGGTCCTGGAGGTTGTCTGATCTGATTATGCTGTGGTGTGTGGAGTAATCAGGTTACTTTTTAGTGCAAGGAGTAATGGATTGCTTGAGTTGCAAAGCAAACCATTATTTATGGAAAGCCATTTGGGCATAAAATTGATATTGGTGATATCAACCGAAGTTCAGCTCTACGAGTACTCAAATTTGGAGCATCTGTACTCAATGTTGGTCAACTAGTGCACAAGTAGACTTTACTAGTGAAGAAAAAAGGTTTCATAGTACTACTAGTAGAATTAAAAATGTTCACTAGTACTACTAGTACACCTTATATGCTAATGAGGCGTCAGGGAACACAAATTCAGGCTTCCCATTGGCTTTTGAAAATATTACAACCAATCAGGGTGCTGGATTTGGTTATAACCCCTCCTACTTTATTTGCATTTGGTCTGCTAGATTCGGACTGTGGGTTTGCTGAAGGCTACAAGCATGGAAACATGATCTGTTGTCCTCAGTGCCTCATCATTAAAGATATTGATGTTTGATTTTATGAAGAAAATAGCAAAACATAAAACCAGAGGACAGAGAGAGCCGAGGTTCATATTTATTATTACCTACCTTGTCTTTGTAATAACCTTGACGTTATGGCTCCAAATGTTTGAGTAACATCCGCCTAAGATCCACACTGACCACAAAGAACATCATTAAATATTAACTTTTCAGATGATCTAAAGTGTTTCCCTGTTTACTCTGATTACACTGGGCAGTGCAATGGGCACAAATAGTGATTAAACGAAGAGTTGCTTTTTTTTCCTGCTGTATGACCCAAACTGATAAAAATATTCCACCATTAGAGTCAAATGTCCATTTTAGTGGACAAACACGCTCAGTTCTGACTTTCCAAAAGAGTTTTGAGGCTGATTCAATAACAACATGTCTGACAGATGACTGCGCCTCAGTGAAGGGGGGGAAACCCAGATTACAGCCGCTTACATCAGGCACACCCCAGGGATCTACTCCGGGCCCGATGCCACTTTTGTCAATGAACTGTTGTCAGATTCATCTTTATGGAGGAATACAGTATGAAGCTCTCTACTTGTTCAGTAAGCAGGTCACTGAGTGCAACACAGTCTTCAAGTGCTTTTATCCTTTACTGATGTGTGCAGGTTAGAAGATTTAGACGATAAAACGATGTATTTACAAGCATATCAATGCATCAGTGTGTATTTGCAGTATTGTTCTTGTTTCTGTGCAGCATAGTGGAAAAGAATCACTCAAATATGCAGCGAGTTGTGCTTTACATCCCTAAATAAATCATACAAGTCCAATTTAATGGTTTTTAGCTCTTTAGAGAACTCCTATTTACTGCTTTTTCCAGCTTCTGTTCCCCTCAGACACCAATTGAAAAGTTTTGCTCTCTAAATCAAGGAACTCTAACAGCAGCAGTTACATATTTCAGATTAAACTTAAATACTGAGCCCAGAAAAACTAATACTTTCAGCACTAAATCCTCAAGAAATATATTTTCAACCCCTAAAGGCTGTTTTAGTATTCAGGATTTTTATTTGAGTAAAGGCTTTAAATTCCTCGTCCTGTGCAGGGTGTCTGTCCTCACTGCAGCTGAGGATGTCCATGTGTAACTCTGTCATTACCCTCCTCCTCCTGCTGAAATACGTCTGTCAGTCAGCCGGCGATGTTTCCACCTCCGCTGTTGAAATTCCGCTAATACGCGGCGGTCGTGTTTCTGGAGAAGCCGAGCCTGGAATTCCTGACCCACTTTCCACTGGTTCACATTCCCAAACATTCCTGAAAAACCATGATTGATATCAGTCAGAGTTCAAACCGAACCGAGAGGAGAGCGGGCCGGAGTCGCTCTCAGGCTGAAGGTGTTTCACTAAATCTCAACATCTGTTCTGGTTCACAATCTGTTCCCATGTAGAACATAAAGTCTGCTCTGCAAACACAAGAGAGACCGGAGAGGGTCTGAGGGTTTCAGGTAACACTGCCGGGCCCCGGCTGACAAAACCAGAGCAGGCAGAGAGGGAGAGGGAAGGCAGCAAGACCAGGACCAGGACCAGGCTGCAGAGACGAGGGACTTTATATCAGGAGAACCATGTTACTGAAGAGTAACTGCACTTAAGAACAGGGACCAGGCTGCAAAGATGAGGAACTTTCTGTAAGGTGAGGACTATGATGCTGAGAAGCAGCCAGATTCAAGGAGGAGGTCAGATCCAGGTTGAGGTCATCAGACGTCTTAAGAGGCTTCTTAAATTCTTCTCTCTATGACTCTTACCCTGGAAGTCATCACAAACAATCAGCAGGTGGAGGCCCTGAGGACGCCTTCACGGCTTTACAACAGCACTTAAAAACTGATTAGAGGAGGATGAGTTCACACCTGCAGGGGATCTGCTCCTGCACCGACGAGTGAGCAAACAGCCCCGAACAAGTAGAGAAATATATATAATATTAACATAAACATGAAGAGTAACTATCAACAAAGAGGGGGAAAAAAAAAAAAAAAAAAAAATATTTTTATATATATATATATATATATATATTTTTATATATATATATATTTTTATATATATATATATTTTTATATATATATATATATATATTTTTATATATATATATATATATATATTTTTATATATATATATATATATATTTTTATATATATATATATATATATATATATATACATATACATATATATATATATATATATATATATATATATATATATACATATACATATATATATATATATATATACATATATACATATATATATATATATATATATATATATATATATATATATATATATATATATATATATATATATATATATATATATATATATATATATATACATATACATATATATATATATATACATATATATATATATATATATATATATATATATATATATATATATGTATGAAGAGTAAATATCCATAAAGGATATTAATATAAATAAACATATGAAGAGTTATTATCAACAAAGAGGAATGCTGTTGATAATAATGTAAGTATGAAGAGTCATTATCAATGGAGAGAAATGACAATAATAATATAAATATGAAGAGTAAATAATAAAGAATATAAATGTAAATATGAAGAATAAATGTCCATAAAGAAGAATAATATAAATATGAAGAGTAATTATCATTAGAGTAATAATAATAATAATAATAATAATAATAATGTAAATATGAAGATT
Source organism: Cetoscarus ocellatus (assembly GCA_037902135.1). Classification (NCBI taxonomy): domain Eukaryota; kingdom Metazoa; phylum Chordata; class Actinopteri; order Labriformes; family Labridae; genus Cetoscarus; species Cetoscarus ocellatus. The sequence goes on from JBAMNC010001115.1 coordinate 625,793, forward strand.
ATCTATAAAGAAATATAATAATACAAGTATAAATATAAAGAGTAATTATCCACAAAGAAGAATGACAGTATAATTATAAATAAGAAGAGTAAATATCCATAAAGAATAATGATAATATTAATATAATTATGAAGAGTAAATATCCATAAAGAGGAACGATAGTATAAATATATATAAGAGTGAATGTTCATAAAGAAGAATGATGATATAAATATAAATAAGAAGAGTGAATGTTCATAAAGAGGAATGACAGTATAATTATAAATAAGAAGAGTAAATATTCATAAAGAATAATGATAATATTAATATAATTATGAAGAGTAAATATCCATAAAGAGGAACGATAGTATAAATATATATAAGAGTGAATGTTCATAAAGAAGAATGATGATATAAATATAAATAAGAAGAGTAAATGTTCATAAAGAGGAATGATAATATTAATATAACTATGAAGAGTAAATATCCATAAAGAGGAACGATAGTATAAATATAAATATGATGGAGCATACTGCAGAAAGAAAGAGGGACAATGTTCAGGATTAAAGGAGAAAGACTGTGCCCAGGTATTTCTGTTTATGACTGGACAGACAGTGATCCAGTTTACACCTGAGCGCTGACTGCCAGGTGATCAGCTGCAGGCTGGACAGGTGACAGAGAAGGGGGCGGGGCTTCAGCCTCTGGGCTGTCCACTAGCCTGAAGGCGTCTGGTGTCAGACTCAGGCTGCAGAGAAGAGTTCAGTGGACCTTCACAAAGAAACTTTAATTTAGAGACAAGGATGATCAAACTGTGTTTTTCAGATGGGGGAGAGTTTTCTGAATCGTTTCGTCTCATCCCAGCAGCTGAGAGTAAAAAACACATTTTTTTATCTCATCAGTTTGATGTTTGGTCGTCTTCATGGACGTACTAGTGTTACGTTTCTGCCAGCCACGAGACATGAATGACAGGGGTCACGGACAGGGAAACTAACGAAAGGAAATCTGCACCTTAATACTAAAACAAAATAAGGCCTCTGAGATCTTAAAGGTGGAGTGGAGTCATGACTTTCCACAGCCACCCACTTATTCTACTAAAAAAGGACACAAACTGAAAGAAAAAAGGCCTCAAACAAAAGTGGAGTCACTTGGTGGGGAGAAAATAAATGCAAAAGTCTCTTTAGAGATTAACTCTCACAAAACAAAATCATGAATTCACCCTCAACACATATGCACTCGCTCTCTCACAACACTCATTCCTCAAACCAAAAGAAAACCAACTGATGGTGTTGGCTCTTTGGTGTCACACAGCCATCTGAGGGAAAGAGCCTCCTTTTATAGACTGCCCAGGCTGATGAGCACCAGCTGGGTGCAGTGAGGCCAGGTGAGCGGAGTGAGAGGTTCGTTAGGAGTGCTGGAGGTCACAGACTACCTCCATCTGTAACAACCAGAATAAACTTTAGGACGCCAAGGCCACAGAATGACCCTGCAAAAGACCTTTATACACATGAATGTGTTAATTTTCCTCAACAATCAGGGCCAGACAAATGTTAACAGCTCAGACTGATCAGAGAAACAACAGGAACAAACTGATAAATCAAGACCACGATCATCAACATCTGAGTAATCAGACTGAACAGACAAACATGACTGATCATCAGCTGATGAGGAGAAATCCTCCTGCAGAAGGAAACAAGGAGATCAAGTGTCTATTTGTTATTTTACTCCCAGAAACACTGCCATGTTTGCAGTTTACTTCTGACACAACAGGTAGTAACATACTGCCTATCTGCAGTCCACAGATACTTAAATCTCCCCGTGCAGCTGGATCTTTCTGATTCAATGCCTGCAATCATGCAGATCCATCTTGCCAAGCTCCAGTCTGTCACAACTGTGCTCGGCACAAAGGGGCACGGTCCAATCACAGTCCTTTGGAGCAGGAGGAGGTGGGGCTACAAGCAAAAGTGATTGCTGGTACAGAGATTAGCATAGATGCTAACAGCTTCAGGAGCAGTTTTATCAGATCTGGACCAAATTTCTTTATTTCATGAAAAACATCAACACTACAAACTTCTCTATAAGGATACTTTTGATCCACATTGTGGCCCACATTCTGTTACGCAGTAGCTCCAACCTACTACGTTACCTGGTTGGCCCATAATGGATGTGACTGACAGAACGATTGTCCAATCACCTGCTGGATCTGCTTCTGAAAGGCTCTGCCCTCCCCAAACACTTTCTATGAGCTCTTTCTCAGATTGACTAGTGAGATATATTGAACAGTTTACCTGGTGTGTCAAGCTAATATCACACACGCCTTGATTTGCTCATTGAGGTCTCATCTGGATGGATTTTTGGCAATTAAATGAATGGGAAATCACACTTAAGCTACTTAAATATTGAAGACATAACACTGAAAAAAGTGGGCTGAATTCGGCTCGAGGACGTAGCTGTAGTTTGGGTGGAGGCTGGGCCCGGAGAGAATGTCCAAAGGCTATGGTAGGATTTCTTGGCCATGATTTGAACTGAACTTGGTCTGATTTGAATCCTCTAAACTGGAAAAGCTCACACTGATTCAAATTTAAAACAATGCCAATTTAATATTACAAAAAATGATAATATCATATAAGTCAACATAGTTATTTTATTTAGTTTTTGTATACAGTTATTGTGTAACTGATGCTAATTGATGCTTATTTATGGAGTTATTGTGTGCAAACTGCAACTTTATCACTATCATTGTTATTTATTCACTCATTTACAGGATTTTTTATTTTCAGAATCAGAATGCCCTTTATTGTCATCATACAAAATGTAAAATGAGATAGGAGAACTTCTCCTTTTTCAGTGCAATAGATAATTACGTTAAAAAAACAAACAAAAAAAGTTAGGTATGAAGTAGTTATACGTATAATATCGTTGTAAAAGTATAGGTACAAAGGGTTAGGGCAAGATAAAATCCCACAGAACAGTGCAATTAAAAAATATGTATATATTGAAATGTATTGCACAGGATTTTGTGGTAAAGACATTTATATTGTATTTCAGATTTTTTGTATTCATGTGTAATTTCTTAAGCATGTAAATTGGCTGATATATTATCTTATAAATTAAAGACAACGGTAGAAACAATGCTATTTGATTTCTTTTGTAAATCACCAATGGAGGGGGCGCCATATAAAATCTCGCCTAGGGTGCTATATTGGGTAGCGCCGGCTCTGGTGACAGCTTTTGTCTGTGCAATTATAAAAAGTAGATGAAAATCCCAGAAGCACCTGCTCTGTCTCTGTTTGTCTCCTCGCTGTTGGCATGTAGCTTTGTCCTGGCAGAAGGTTCAAACTAGCTGTATTACTGGATTAAGTAAGTCTAAGTTATCACATTTAGAAGAGGGAAAAGGTATTTTGTGCTCTTGTATAAGACGCTGAACATGTTGGGAGTTTTCTGAACGGAGGTGTAAAAAGTTCTGGTTCATCCAGGCTGTTCTGTTTCATTACCGTCACTGGAGCTCATTAACAGAGCTGATTATTGTTCTTCTCAAAGATAACAGAGGGTCCAGTTTCTCTCTTCACTTGGCCTCCTCGTGTTATTTTGAGCTGCTGTGCTCCATTACAAGTGTGAAAGCATCAACATTATCTGTAGGGTTTCAGAATAATATACAAGAAACAGCATCATTTATTAGGTGAAATAACCCATCAGCCTGTTTGTTTTTAAAGCGGAGTGGAAATGTAAAGTCTGTTCGGGCTCTGCTCTTCATCACAGACCCTCCTGACCTCTTCATCATCCTGGGGACGACTTCTTTGTGTCTTCTCATGTCTGATGCCTGCAAAATAAACAAAGATGATCTACCACAGTTTAATCTAACAGTTGAATCAAAGTTATCTGGATTTTGTTTCACAGCTTTTTTAATCTATAATCAGCTTCTTTAACTTTTGTGCAGTTTTACAATTCTGGATCAGTTACATCTTGGATCTGGACTCCTGTTCTTGAGCGACATTTGTGAGTGCTGAGGTACACCCTACACCAGATTCCAGTCAATCACAGGGCCACACATAGAGAGGCAGACAACCTTTCTACTCTTCTGTTATCTCTGGTAATGTCAGAAAAGCCTGATATTATATCTAAAAAAACAAGGTAAAGCAGAAGAGCTTCCCATAAATCAATCTTTTTAACACTATTTCTTACCGGGTACATCTGTTCAAATAGCAAATAGCTAACCAGCCAATCACATGGCAATAACTCAATGTGTTTAGGAATAATCTGCTGGAGTCCAAACCAAGCATTAGAATGGAGAAGAAAGGTGATTTAAGAGCTTTGAAAGTTTGACTATTTCAGAAAGAGCAGATCTACTGAGAATTTTACGCACAACTATCTCTAGGGTTTATAGAGTGGTCCAAATAAGAGAGAATATCCAATGAGTTGCAGTTCCATGAGTGTAAAATGTCTACAGAAGGAAATGATCAGAGTGGTTGAAGATGATAAAAAGGCAGCAGGACCTAACCTTCGGCCACACTGGGTGCCACTCCTTACAGATAAGAAGAGGAAACTGAGGCTACAGTTCACACAGACTCACCAAACTGGACGACAGAAGATTGCAAAATTGTCTAAGAGACATGAAAGCATGGATCAGCGCCTCAGATCAGCGGTTCAGGCTGCTGGTGGTGAAGTGTTAATTTTGCTGACTAACTATTTTCGTCATAGTTTTTGTCAACAACCGACCCCGAGAGGTGCACATACTGAAGCTCTGAAGGCAGGAGAGGGATCAACCAAGTGTTAGGAAGGTGTACCTTATAAAGTGGCCATTGCATGCATGTAAGTATTCACTATAACGAAACGAAAGAAGCTAAATCAAATTTTAGCTTCAAAAAAAGTATCAAAGCCAGAATGTTGAGTAAATACAGGGAAATGTGTTCATCTAAGTCTTGCTGTGCTTGTTTTGTGGAAAAATGTGAATTAACATGTGGTCTTTTTTGTTTGTTTAGTTGCTTGCTGATTTTGTTTTTGTTTTTTATGTATCCTGAAGCAGCTGACAGCACTTATATTCAGAACAGTGTTGTCATGTTTTTTAAAAAATGAGATTTGTCCTGAAGGTGTCTTCGTCGTCTTGTTTCTGTTTTCCAGGTCTCAGTGGGACACGTGGAGCAGTCCGTCCCTCAGCGTGTCCTGACAGGTATCAACTCCATCCTCAGTGTTTCCACTAACACACCAAACAAAGACTTTTTCCATCTTCATCAGAACCTCTCTGATTAATGACAGCGTGCTGCCTTCAGGTCCCTTTGTTTACAGTAACTTCAGGAATGTTAACAGTTTTCCTCTGAACTCCACCTCAGAGCTGTAAACGCTCATCAACCTGCACGGCGCCCTGCAGCCGAACATCATCGCTGCAGATGAAGCTTTAAAATCACGACTCTGATTCACAGAGAACACCGCAGAGTCCACTCCTGGACCAGAAGCTGTGCAGGTCTCTACATCAATAAAACAAGCAAACTGTTGGATGCTGGATGACATAACATGTCGACAGTGAGCTGCATCAGAGTGTCAGCAAGTACTGAGTATGGAGCTGCAGCACAGGCCTTTTCATGCTACACCTCTGAAAAACAAAGTGCAGGAAAATAAAAAAATATATTCATGTAAATGATCAGTTTCAGGCACTTTGGGCGGTTATGAAGCACTGAGGTCATTAATAAAATCGCTTAAAGTTCACATGTTCTGGTGTGTTTAACCATTTACATCATGTCATGGTTGTCAATGAGGCAAGATTTAATTTGAGTTAAATAAAAAATGGAAAACGTCGTCTCTGTAGAGCAGGGATTGTCTACTTTATTTGTACAAGGGCCAGTTTTTTTGGCACATACTCTGGGGGCAGATTTAAGAAAATAATAATAATGCTCATAAAAAACATCAATATTTCAATAAAGAATTGCTACGTTGGGTGTTGATTCAAACAATTTATAAGAGCAGATTCTTGCATTGGTGTAAGGTTTTGTACAGTATATGCCCCCCCCCCCTTTTTTATGCTCATTTTCATTATGTTATGACTTATTTTTCAAGAATGTACTTATTCTAAATTAATATTTATTTGTGTATTATTAAGATACTTATTTTCTTTTTGACTGTGTGTATGCTTGTACTGATTGTTCTGTGTTTATGCTTGTTCAAAAAGTAAATAAAAACAGTAAAAAACAAACGATATTCTGGTCCAGTTAAAATATTATCAGTCATCAGTCCCTGTCACCAGCCAGCCAACATTTTTCATTTGTATTTATCGGTATTTAATGACAAAAAGCCGTCCTTAAAACAACAACAAATCTTCACCACGCACATTTTCTCATTTTGGTAACACTGACTACCTTAAGGGCCAAATAAATAAATGGACTATGAAATTACTCAAAGTTAGAGTTTGAACTTTTTTAAGGCTGTGAATATGTCACAATTCTGGAGGGATAAAAACAGAAAAACTATGAGATTTGATATTAAATACTGGGGGGATGTTAAATTCTTGGATTGGATTTAAAATTCTGGGGGGAAAATGTGAAATTCTGAGATAAAATTGAAAATTTGGGGGAGTACTTTGAATTCTGGGGAAAATATCTAATGCCTGAGAGTACATTCAGATTTTTTGGAGGAAAAAAAAAATCTGAAATTAAAATAAGAATTGGGAGAACAAAAGCAAGATTTTATTCAAGTATTCTAACTTAATCCTAAAATTCTCTAACTTTTTTCCACAGTCATGAAAAAGTTTAGTCTTTAAAAAACTATCCTTGCTGTAGCTCTAATCCTCTTCTGTACTCTGTTAGGTGGAAGGTGGCCAGCCAATCACAGGGCCACATAGAGAGACAGACAACCATTCACACTAACACTCACACCTAAGAGTTACTTACCAACCTAATGAGCATGTTTTTGGTCTGTGGGAGGAAGCCAGAGTGCCGGAGAGAACCCACTCATGCACAGGGAAAACATGCAAACTCCACACAGAAAGGCCCTGACCTTGAACCTTCTTGCTGTGAGGCACACGCACGACCTTCTGCACCACCGTGACGTGTCTTCTATATCTAAATGCAGACAAATCAGTGCTGAAATGTTATTATTCCAGTTAGTTAAAACGGGGATGGGGACTGTCCCAAATCAGGACATATTATATTATTAAATAATTTTGTTTAGTATATTTATGGAGACACAGGACACAAGGCTTGATAACAGGACCATCCTGTCTGAGTCGGGACGTCTGATCACCCTGGTTTAAACAGCACTTGGTGACGTTGAGTGGCTGTGAATGAAACAAAGAGGACGGTCTAAATCTGAGAGCCTGATGACATTTTTTATAAACTGATGTGATACAAACAAAAACAACAGCTTCAACGTTTTTGCTCCATCGTCTTGGAATGACCTTCAGAGTCACCTTAAACTAGAGTGTTAAGTAAATGTGGGAGACTTTAAGACAAAGTTAGGGATCATGTGACTCATACATGCACACTAACTCACCCACTGATTCATGGATTTTCTGTCATTTCTGTTTTTTGTTTTTCACGTGAAGCTTCTTTTGTCCTGGTCTGGATTCCTTCTAGGAGAGCTCTTTGGTATCTCAGCAGGAATGCTCCTGGTTACACCGGTAAATAAAAATTTGGACTGATTTATGGGTTGATTGATTGTGTCTGCAGGCGGCGTGTTGTTCAGACTTCTGACTGATCTCAGGTCAGATTGATGAACTCGGTGATAACAGGTTGGACAGGGTTTACAGTCTGTGACCTCTGGAGGTCAGTAAGTCAGAATCATTGACACTCGTCTTCTTTCATGTCTGATCGTTGGATTTGGTTCAGGATGTTATAAAATCATTTTCACTGGTGTTAAAGGCTCTGTGTGAACGCTGATTTGTTTAGTTAATGAGAGATTATCAGATGAGTTTGTGCTGATATTACAATGAAAAAAAAACCAAAGAGAACTCATCAGTATAAACATCTGTTATACCAACAGCAATCACAGACACAGGTCACCAGATAAAACAGTCACTCCACAAACTGTAACCCCTGGGTCTCATCCTAAACATCAGCCACACAGTGAGAGAACAGCTGTGAGCAAAAATACTTGAAAAAACTGACACAAAACTTTATCAACCTTCACCACGGAACAAACCTCACGCTAACGGAGTGATGGCACCACAGAGGTCTGTGGGAGGAAGCCAGAGTGCCTGGAGAGAACCCACGCACGCATGAGGAGAACATGCAAACTTCACACAGAAAGGCCTGCTGCACCGCCGTGCTGCTCTGATGTGATCATTGGTCATATTTTTTAATGTATGTGTAAAACACACTGGACAGCCTGTATGACTATCTATGCGCAAGTTATAGGGCATTCATGAGTATGTATCCAAATATTATTATAACATATATTCCTTTATTGTTGTTATAATTATTGTAGCTCGCTGTTTTTTCTGTTTCTGGATGGATTACATTCACCAGAGTGCACGGGAATAGTGCACCAAGGAGTGCTGTTAGAGCCCATATGTAACAATGACCTGAAATGTTATAAAAAACAACGCAATAAAACCCAAAATGTAATAATTGGTCAATAATGTAACAAAAGTGTTGAGCCCGAAATCTAATAATTTGTTTTTAATAAAACCCAAAATGTAATAACTGTAATATTGTGTGTGTTATCTTCTCACTTTCCTCACTTTAAAGGAACAGGAGACTACAAATGACTTGGACAACAGCAATCAGACATAAATACTATAGACAGTATATAAATAAAGTGTAGAACAGCCCCATTCTTTCAGTGTTATTGAAATTGAAGCAGTTCAAGTCCAGTGAATGAGCTGAAATCAAACATTGAGGTAAACTCACCAGAGGTTAAAGGAAAAGTTCAGGTCTCAAAAAGGCTTTTTAAAAGTGTATATATGTAGGATGGGGCATTTTTGTGTGATACTACACTGTACATTGAAGCAATGAGCCCTTTAATCCATAAAACATTGACTCACTCTATGATGTAATAAAATTATTACACTACTAGGAGAAAAATATTTGCCTGCTCCATAATGTAATAATTGTATAAAAAGTTATTACATTTTTGGCTCAGCATCTTGTTACATTATTGACCGGTTATTACATTTTTGGTTTTAATAATTATTTTAATTACATTTCAGGCTCAACACTTTTGCTACATTATTAATAATAATAATAATAATTTCTTTTATTTTTAAAGCACCTTTCATGACACCCAAGGACGCTGTACAAGTTTAAAACAACTAAAGTACCGGAGAGCAGTGGCAACTAGTCATGCCAGCGTCCACTATTATTGACCAATTATTACATTTCTGGTTTTATTACATTTTTTTTAATAACATTTTGGGTCATTTTTACATATCGGGCTCTAACAGGTGCTCCAAAAAAGCCACATTGCCTCAGCACTTTGTCCCATATGAACTTAAATTGATCAGTAAATGCTCTGACTTAGGACTGAGGCATGTGAGCGCTGTTGTGTTTCCTGTGAAGGTAAAAGAAACTCAGTGACTGTGTTTGGATCTATACCAGGACCGGCATGCCACAACCCCGTCCACACAGAGAAAAGAACATTTTGTTTTGTAAACGTTCTCTGTAAAGATGGCATCGCTTCAAGAAATGTGTCCAAACTCAAAAGCAGGAATTTATTTAAAGAATAAGACAGAATAAGGAGTTCTCTTTGCTAAGTGGTTATATCAGCCTGAGTCTAGCTGTGGCTCCTTCCCTGCCCTTCCCTCTCTCCCTCTCTCCTCAGTTTCTGCTCCACTGTCCCGTCCAAGTGGAGCTACAAAAGTCCAAAACTGAATCCTTAACAGAAAGAAAAACTTTAATCAGAGATGAATGTTTCCGTGAGCATAAACTCCTGTTTCTCTTTGTCCCGGTGCGTCCCACCTGAGGCTGCGGCGCAGGAATGCGTCTCTGTTTAATACAAAAGCTCCATTAAAGAAAGAGGCCCATAAAACTGAAAACAGTGGTTAGTCTGACTGATGGAGTCTGGGTGGTCTGATCCTCCACCCAGGCAGGGTGGAGCCTTTCGGGGGGGCAGCTCATGATTTATGAGCTCTGATAGAGAGTTTTCCATCGTGCAGTCATGTTTTTACCCCCCATCTGTTGTTCTTCTGACAATAAAAACATCAACAGTTTAATCAGAGTTTGGCCAGCAGGCAGCTGCTCCATGTTTGGAAAATAACACTGAGCTTTTGTTTCCCGATCAATTAAAGGTTTTATCTTTATCATGTATCTGATGATACATAAATCTGCATCCGTCTGCCAAAATAACCCGAGAGAGCATGTGCAGCACAGCTCTGCAGCCCTTATCTCCTCTGCAGCTTTCATGCTGCATTAAGCGCTGTTGGCAGAACAGATCTCACAACAGGCAGAGAGAATTATGGGTAAATGAAGGAAGGAGTTATAATGAGGAATATGTTAAATAACTGCAGGCAAAAATATCTCAGGGGTTAAAAGAGAACACGAGGAACCCAAAGACCTCAGAGGGGCACTGACCTACATCTGAGGCTCTGCCTGGTCCCCTCTTCTCCACAAAGAAAAGGTCCTGATGTCTTAGAGAACATGAGAGCCCTGCATTTTTAAGGGCCTAAAAGAACATGTGGAGCCTGAGGGATTATGTCACTGTGGGCAATTTGACCCGAAAATCCACTTTGTTTGACTAGTGTGGGTGAAGGGACACTTCAGTGGCCCTGAAGGGAGCTGTTTGGACATAAGTTTGATATCGGTGATATCGCCCGTAGTTCAGCTCTACTGGTACTCAAATTTAGAATATATGTACTTAACTTTGGTCGAATAGTGTGTGAACAGACTTTACTAGTAAAGCAAAAAGTATCACTAGTAGTACTAGTAACAGAAAATTGTCTACTAGTAGATGATGTTGCTTTACAAGTAAGGTCTACTCGCACTCTACTGCGCCAAAACTTTTACTAATTAAACAACATTTTTGTTTACAAGTAAACTAGTAAACTCAAAATATTTCACTAGTAGTACTAGTAGACTGTTTTTAGTCTACTAGTAGTACTAGTAAAGGCAAAAAATTAACTAGTAGTACTAGTAGACCTAGTAAAAATGAGGTAGGAGGGATTATAAACAAATCCAGCACCCTGATTGGTTACATTTCTGAAAGCCAATGGGAAGCTTGAATTTGCTTTCCCCCGCCCCTTATTGGCATATAACGCTTACTAGTAGTACAAGTGAACATTTTTCGATCTACTAGTAGTACCAGACCAACACAGTCTACTGGTAGAAATAGTGGCACTTTTTGCTTCACTTGTAAAACCTACTCGCGCACTAGTTGACCAAAATTGAGTACATGTACTCCAAATTTGAGTACTAGTAGAGCTGAACTATGGCTGTTATCACTGATATCAAATTTAAAGTCTTCCTTAGCCCTGGTATGGTTAGAGACTGGGTGCGTGGCATGGTACTGTTGCTCATGCATGGGCAAGGGCTCAAGAGGGCAACATGGGAACGATGGAGTGTTCCAGGGCTGTATGTCAGGGTTACCCAAACAATTCAGCAGATGACCCTCAAAATAACACAACAATGGACAAGGAACGCATTTGAGCACCTGTAATGAGCAAAGGAGCTCTACATCATGCTTTCAAGAGTAAAATTACACAATAAGAATAGAGTATTTCCTTTGACATGTTGCCCTTATTTTATCTTTAAGCAGCAACATCCCAGAATTCAACTTTTGGTCACCTGGTGGCCTCTGAGTGTAACTGCACTGCAGTGTTAATTTTGTTGACTAATTATTTTCGTCATAGTTTTTGTCAACACCCTTTTTTCCCCCTGATGAAAACTAGACAGTAACTAATAAAAACAAGTGCACATGGACAAAAACTAAAACTAAATTAACTGACATTTTCATTAACAAATAAAAACTAGACTAAAAAGTTTGACAGAGACTTAATCTAATCAGACCTAATTTGGTCATGTAGAAAGTAGGGACAAGTTAGGAATATATCCAATCACAGCTACTTTGGTTATGTGGGAAGGTTGGATGAGTTAAGAGGGACATCCAATCACAGCTGCCTTAGCTTGGTGGTGGTGGGATAAGTTGTGGAGCAATCCAATCAGAGCTCCTCTCTTTATGAATTGATATATTCATGTAGAGCAGGTTCACTGTTTGTTGTCAGTTCTGGTATTGTAACTGAGATGCTCTGCCAGGTAGCCTAAATAAAGGTGACTGCATTTCACACAAAGTTCAATTTGTTTCTGTTCATTTATACAATCAAACTTTACTGGCATTCAGTAAACAGTTATTGGATGTTTCAATTTATCCAAGTTAAAACATGATTTCAGAAATTCAAGGAAACAAAAAAAAATGCCTTACACTTAACACTTGATATTTTAGTCGACTAAATTTACAGCAGATTTCAGCGACTAAAATGTTGTGAAATTTCATCAACTAAAACTAGACTATAGTTAAAACAAGTTAGATGACTAAATTATGACTAAATTTAAAAGATATTTAAGGTAAAGACTATAACTAAAACTAAATTAAAAAGTGCTGTCATAATTAACACTGCTGCACTGTTGTAAAACAGAGTGCCGTCACCTCCTCCTCAGAGACGCATTTGCTGACATGCAGAGGGTTGTAGAGCCAGCTGGTGCAGATGTTGAGAGAAACCAATATGTTGCTCTTTCTGAGAGAATACTAAAGGACACTGCATGATGACGTGCTTGTACCAGAGGTGGCCCCCGCTCAGGCCTGGCTGGACCTGAAGTGATGTGACTGCAGGCCTGTGAGAGTCTGGGAAAGAGGAACTACTGCACAAGCACACAATGCAATAACCAGGCTCAATGTGAGCACCCTTAAAATAAAGAAAATCATATAGGAGTGTAGGTCTCACCTTCTTATTTTAGGACTGAATCTAAATGAAACTCACTGATCTCATGCTCAGTCTGTGAGTTTGTGGTGTTGTTATCGTCACAGGGCCGGCCCCTCTGCTCTTATCTGCTGTGAGCTTCAGTGTGTATGTAAGTGTGTGTATGTGCAGGTCAGAGGTCAGGGGTAGTGGTTTATTTTGGGGAGCAGCAGATATGAGACATCCTTTAACTCCAGGAAGGCTGCAGGATGTTTCCTCCTCTGCCTCCCATCAAAGAGACGTTTCAAGTTCGCACAAGTTCATGGTCATCTTTGAAGCTAACCAGGGGACTCCATGTCCAGGTCCACCCTTCTTGGTATCTGCTGCCAAACAACCGTTCGTGACTCATGTTGTCATGACTCATAATTAAAATATCATTTAATTAGGTATATTGTGGTAGGACCTGCTTCACCTTCAGAGCTCCTTCATTCTTCAAGGAGCTGAAACATCCTCAGAGATGTTGGTCCATATCTCCATGACAGCTGCTGCAGATTTGTACCCAACACATCCAGTAACCTGTGCTCCAGAGGCCTCCACAGTCACCAGATCTCACTCCAGGAGAGCAGCTGAATTATTTTTACAACTTCTCATCATTTAGTTCAGTCAGTATAAGGTGCATTTTCCAATCTGTGGCTGAAATGGCTGTAACTTTGTTAATGGATGGAGGAATTATAACTTTTGGGCCTCTCATTTATCGGCACACCTACATTTACATTGAAATGTTTGTTGCTTAATTAAACTTTAAAGTTTCAGATAAATACTCTGCAGGGGTGCCACTAGGGGGGAGGAGGGAAGACGGGAAGAAGCAGTAGCCATATTTCTATTTTATTTATATTTCTATTTGTTTATATTCATCTCTTTTTATATATCTTCTTATCTGCTGTAAATTGTGCTACTGGAATCTTAATTTCTCTGCTCAACTGCAGCATCAGTTTAGTTTCTGAAGAAGAAAAAGCAAGTTTATGAAGATGAGACATGAGAGATTTATTTATTTGGTTTACAATGAAAATATGTTTTTCTGCAGTTGATCTCAAAATGTATTTCTAATTAATAAAAGAGCTTATATTTATCTGATGTTGCATCATGATATCAAATCAAATCAAATAATTAATCTAATTAAACCACAAGACTGGTGAAGATGTACAGCTAATACTTTGTGAGTAAAACAGCTGTTTGACAAATTCTATTCCCGTTTGTGATTTGGCATTTGTGGATGAAAATCAAAACTTAGACTGTACCACCTGTTTGAGGAGCCATTTTTCATGGAGTGTTGTGTTCTGCCAGATTCTGTCTTTAACTGTAGAAAAGTGTACCGGGAGTTTATTTATTTATTGGTCTTATTTTTCCCATTCGGCTTCAATTTTTATCATTTTAATGATAAATTTAATAAATTTAATTGATGAATATTTTCAGTTGCAGTGGCACCTTATCAAAGTGTGAACCTGGTCTTCATCATGGCTCTGCTCCCCTGAAGCATCATGAGGATCTAAAGGTGGATTACTCTCCACCTCTGGGTCAGTGACCCTCCAGCTCCCTCATTAGTCCTAAAGGTGCGCTTGGTGATTCAGGAACGTGTTAAAGTTTTAAAATCACCAGAAACTGTCTAAACTTTTATTTTTCCATCGTCCATCCTCACAAACAGGAGGACGATCACCGGCCTCGTACCTGGTCTCGTGATCAGCTCCTACAGCTCAGGTCACATCTGTGCTGGTGTGTTTAATTCATCCCAGCCGGTCTCAGGTGAGGCTGTGGAGGCTGCACGTGTCTGGTTTCTCCTCCGGGGGAGGCGGGGTCAGTTCGGGGGGGCGGTGATGTAGAGGAGGAGCAGCTGGTCTCGGTTCAGTCTGTCGCAACGTTTTCTTCTTCTCCTCTTTGTTTCTCAAGAAAGTTCTGATGGACGAACTCTGACCGGATCAAACCGGATTATAAGTTGATAAGAGCTGGGCTAAAAGTCCAGACCAGGTGGTCTGGAGCAGGACCAGGACCTGGAGCGGGACCGGGACTCTGTTTTCAGCCTGTTTGGATCAGGATCACATCATGGGCTGCTAGGACGGGAACTTCTCTGGAAGAACTTTGTCTCCATGGAGATGACTTTTCCCCGCCCCCTGAGCAGCTGATCACTCTCTGAACAGGTATCGATACCGTGTATTGATCGCGTATTGATCGGCGGGATGGGCGCGCGCCTGCCGCTGCTGCTGCTCGCGCTCTGGACCTGCGCACACGCCAAGAGCGCGTACCCGCAGAGGAACACCTACAGTCTGTACGCGGGCGCGCACTCCAACACGCACGGAGCGCGTGCCGCAAGTAGACACAGGTAAGCTGACACGTGCACGGAAAGATGGTGATGGTGATGGTGATGATGATAGTGAGGGAGAGGATGAAGGAGGAGGTGCTGACGTCACAGTTTGACGGGAGTTTTTACGAGCGTGTGTTTAACAGATGTTTTATTGTGAAAGAGTGTAAAGGAAGTGTCGCGGGGCTGCTGCTTTGGGTTCTGGTCTGGTTCTGATGTGTCTGGCGGTTTTGCTGACGTCACAGTGACGTCATTGCATTGGTCACCTTTGTTTGGTGTCCAGAGTTCTGGATCCTGATGATGTTCGTTTTAGTTCAATTATGGCACCTGCACAGGTGTTCAGTATTTCACCTTGAATTTCAATGTAAGGCAGGGATGGGCAACTGGTATTCCAGGGGCAACACGTGGCCCCCTTACTCAATCAATGCAGCCCCATTCATTCAATTCAAAATCTATAAACAAAAAGAATAAACATGAAGAAAACATGATGTTATCTGAAATGACAACACTAAAACTGCAACCCTTCAGCGAAACTAGAGCTTTACTAGGCTAAAACTGTTTATAATAATAATTAATAACAATAATAATAACTTTGTTTTTTATAGCACCTTTAAGAACAGATGGTTACAAAGTGCTTTAACAGACCAAACACAGGCAGAAAAGGGCAAAACTCTGGAGACAATAAATCAACAATCAGGTCAAACAGAGACCAAAAGAGTCAAAGGAAAACCAAAAAAATAAAGCAACGAAAGGAAATAAAATGGTAAACTACAGACAACTGAAGTACTACAGGAATATACTACTTTATTACATGTTAAAATGTCAGCATGTTAGTATGAAGAACATTTGACAAGAAGGTATTTCATTTTATATGTAATGACAAGGAGACAATAAGAGAATAAATAATTGATAGATTTATAGATAGATGAATAGATGACAGTTGTTAGTTGACAACATGACATCAGGAAGCTGGAAAGAAGAAGGCTGATTAGAAAAAAGGGATTATATTAAAACATGAGAAGATGGTAAAACAGGACAACCATGAGCAACTGGTGAGGGGAGTAAGAGCAGCAGAGATTAAATATAGTTTAATAATTAATTGTTAATTAAGTATTTAGTTAAAAAAGGATAAAAAAGACAATAGAAATATCTGATATATTTGTGAATAATAAATATATATCTAAATGTTAGTAAAAACTTTAACGAGAAGAGCTCCAAGAGCACAAACCTCTGTCAAGGCTTTTTGAACACTGTCGGCCGAGTTATTGTCTCACACTGTTTACAATCCTTAACAAATCCTGGATCCACATCAGGATTCAAATCACTCCCTCTTGATGGAGTCACAGGTAGAAAGAGGGATGGAGGAGCAGGACAGATCACAGGCTACCTGGTGGAGCAGATGATGAACTCTGACCCATGAACCTAGAGACCCATTGCTGTCATGAGTGGGACTTAGTAACACGGCTTCTCCTGGACCTTTCTGCAGACATGATGCTGTCGCTGCAGAGGGGGAATCCTGGGATAAATACAGGAGCAACACATCGTCTAATTACTCAGGAGAGTTTGATTTCTATCAGTGAACAGCTGATCAGAGGAAAGCAGCTCAGGGGCTTTGTCAAAGAAAAGTTAGATGCTGCAAAGGTTCTTACTGTAGCGTCCAGTTAAGCCAGCACAGTTCTCTGTGTCAGTTTTATAGTTAGAAGGCTTTTGGTGGCACCACTCACTGCACTGTATCGCCTGGTGTCCAGACCAGGCTGCCTCCCCTCAGTGGCTTTCCTGGGGATAAAATTTACCAGTGCCATAGGGCTTGAGCTACCCTGCTGCAAAAAAACAGAACTATCCCTTCAACTGAAATAGAGATCTGCTATCATCAATATAAAGCCAGAAAAATCTGATTTCGGTGATATCAACCGTCAGCTCTGCTAGTACTCAAATTTGGAGTATATATACTCAATTTTGGTCAACTAGCGCGCTAACAGACTTTACTAGTGAAGCAAAAAATGTCCCTAGTAATACTAGTAGCCTTAAAAATTTTACTAGTACTACTAGTATTTGATTTGATTTGCTAATAAGGGAGCAGGACAAAGCAAATTCAGGCTTCCCATTGGCTTTCAAAAATATTACAACCAATTCTAATCCCTCCTACTTTATTTGCATTAGGTCTGCTAGTACTACTAGTAAATCTGTTGCTTTAACAGTACAACTAGTAGACTAAAAACGGTCCACTAGTACTACAAGTGAGATATTTTGAGTTTACTAGTAGTACTAGTAAAGGCTTTTGGTGCACTAGTGCATGAGCAGACCTTACCAGTATAGCAAAATCGTATCATAGTAGACAATTCTTTTGTTACTAGTACTATTAGTAAAGCTTTGAGATTTTAGTAACCCTTTTTAAGTCTATTAGACCCAAAACAGTCTACTAGTAGTACTAGCGACACTACTGCTTCACCAGTAAAGTCTACTTGCACACTAGTTGACCAAAATTGAGTACATGTACTCCAAATTTGAGTACTAGTAGAGCTGAACTACAGTTGATATCACTGATATCTATTATGCACAAAAGTCTTTCCATAACAATCAACTTGCATTAAAGTAATAACTGCTGACTTACACAAGGTGTATAAAATACTAGCATTACTGCACATAGTTTTGTGCTTTAGATTTTAATTTTAGTTGCGCAGTGGGAGTGACTTTCATTTAGGATAAATATGACTGATGAAGCAGCCAAAAATGTCCTGGTCAAAGAGATACTACTATGTAATATGATGACACAGATTGTATTGTTCAAAAGTTTTAAACTAATGGCATTTTGACAACCTTTTCATTTTCATTAATTCATTTTTTTACTTGTGAAACAATAGAAGGACACAAGAGTGAACAAGATGCTCATGTGGGACAGAAAAAGTCCCTAAGTTCTTTCAAAAGGACCCGCCTAACAGTGAGAAAACAAACAGAACAATGTTATAAAATGTTAACCTTGCATATCCTTTCCAATATTTTACTTGAACACATCATGATGACATATTAATCTATTAGGGCTAATTTTTATTTTTTGAGATATCATTGAACACATCATGATGTGAGGGTTGTTGTTAGATGAACTGATTTCTGCACATGAACTGAATTCATTCATATTTTATCTTTTAAAATATTTTAAGTGCCCCACGTGGCAATATGGGTGTCACCTCTAAAAGCTAAGATAAACATATGACTTGGAAAAAAAGAAAACATTAAACTAATGTTAAACCAAAATGTTTATATGACTTCATTGTTTTTAAAATCTGGCCCCCCATAACTTCTGTTATCAGCAAATCTTGTGCAAATCTAGTTGATGACCCTTGACCTAAGGACCTGCAGAAGGACCCACCTAACAGTTAAAAAACAATAAATAACCTTTCATGTCCAAATATTCTGGAAGGATGAACAATAGAATGTAAAAAAGCACAATGGCAGGAGGGTTTCAGTTTTGTTCTGGATTCTTTAATAAGAGAGAAAACAGATGAAGACCTGGCAGAGCTCAGATCCAGATCCTGACAGAGCTGCTGATCCAAAGGTCGAAAAACCCACTCAGGACTTAAGAATCGTTGGGTCGGCGTGGTGGGGCAATGATGACATTTAGAAAAGTATAAGGCATTATTATTGCTAAACAGCGACACTGAATGAGTTTTAATGTTGATATAAATCAGGTGTGATGCGAGGAAAGCCTTTGGATGAAGAAGTCTGAAAACTCTCCAGTGAAATTCCCCTCATGCTACGATAAGAGGGAAGTTAATAATAGAGCATCACTCATACAGAGGAATTCAGAGTGCTTCACAGCCCTACAGCCAGAACATACAGGCCAGGGATGGGCAACTGGCAGCCTGGGGGCCACCTGCGGCCCCCTGCCTCACTCAGTGAGGCCCACAGACCACCTTTGATTTTTAGTGTAAACATTCGAGCCAGTGTTTGGTTCATACCTCAGTTTATAGTCATAGTTTGATTTTGGTCATTAAAGTGCTTTTCCTATTTCATTCTGTGGGGTTTGCATCCATCCATTATCTACACTAATCATTATTTAGGGTCACAGGGCTGGAGCGAGTGGTGGGGTACACCCTGAACTGGTTGCCAGCCAATCACAGGGGTCACATAGAGAGACAGTCAACCAATCACATTCATAACCTAAGGGCAATTTGGAGCCTCCAATCAACCTAATGAGTGTGTTTTTGGTTTGTGGGAGGAAGAGAACCCACGCATGCACGTGGAGAACATGCAAACTCCACACAGAAAGGCCCTGACCGACACGGGGATCGAACCCTCATGGTGTGAGGCTCTACCTGCTGCACCACCATGCTGCCCTTTACAAGAACAGCAAAGAGCTTTTTGAAGGAAAATCTATTTTTTACTTAAAACCTTTTCCTTAAACATCTCTGATGAAGTTTATGATATAAAATAGAAAAATTAAACATTAGATAAACCCTTTTGTTTTTTTTACAGCTAGCTTACATCTGTCAGCATCACCCTGAAGTTGTGTTTTATTATTTTGGATGTAAAGACGTCCTGCACCTGTGAAGGTGGATTTAGAGTCATCATGGACTTTGCATGCTAGTCACTACAGTTCTGTTTGATGCACAGTGCTGATGTGCCTGGAGTTTGTGAACCCTGTGAAGGAAATGATGAATATTTGTGGTTTAGTAAAATAAGGCTCTGTCCAAGCATCCAAGGGACCCTGATATTCACTTAGAGATCCGTGATGTGCCAGAAGCCCATTTCACAGAGCCTTTATGCAAAAGCACGGCAACGAGGTTTCGCTAAATTTACATCTAAAGATATTCACATTAATTCTGCGAGGCAGTAATATCTGAGTCAATTCATGCTGGGATTTCCCCACATAAACACAAAGGCAGAGGCGCTCGCAGCGCTCCTGTCCCCCGCTGAGTCCCCGTGCCTCCTTCTCCCCAATATAACACCTCTGTTTCTACCTCTGGAGACAGAGCAGAGAGGGGATCAACTCGTCCCCCTCATTCTGTCTCCAGGACGTTCACAGGGGAGGCAAAACCTCACAGAGAGAGAGATATTTATCAGGCTAAATTCAGGCCAAAGATGTTGTAATTTGAAAATAAAAAAAGGTTGAAAAAATAAAATTTGAATCTTAAATTTCAATGTTCTTGAAGAAAAAAAACACTAAATTGAATCAAAAATAAATGTGAGGGATTTTTTTCCGTTTAAATATACTTTTGATTCAGTTCTGTAATTATTTTAATAAAATATTTGATAATGTTATGATATTGAGGATCATTTCAATTAATCACAATCAATCAATGCCCCGGTAAAGAGGATGCAATGCTGCGATGCTACGCTGCATTTATGGTCTTGTTTTTTTTATTGGGACACATCGTTTCTGTAGGCATGGGTGTTAAACTTAACAATCTGGCGTATTTTCCAGTTTTTTAGATATCATTAATTACCCAGAGTTGTCTAGAATTGCTTGTAAAGGTATCTTTGTCCTTAGCATCACTTTATTTACAGGTATGAAAAGAATACAGTGTAGAGGAAGAGTTGAGTCATATATATCAAAGTGCCCACGTTTCCTGAAGGCATCATCATCTGAGGGCGTCACTCACAATCCCACACTCTTCTCTGTCGAGGCCACACACTCCCCACGCCAGAAAACGGCTAATAGTCTGAAACTGAAAAAATAAGATCTGAAAGTGAAAAAAAAAAGAAATCTGAAACCAAAAACATAAGATTTGAATCTGAAAATATTAATCCTGCAAATGAAAAAAATGATGCATCACATGTTATGATATATTTCAGAGTAAAAAAAATGAAAATAAAATACTTGCAGAACGGAATCAAAGTAAATTTAGACAGAAAAAAATTTCTTAAGATTATTTTAAATTAAATTAGGTGTTTGTATAAAAAAAAAATCAAGAGCAAACATTGAAAATTCAGTTTTAAATCTATTTTTCAGTCTTTTTTTGTTTTCTAGTTGCAGCACTTTTGGCCTGGATTTAGCTCCATAGATATCGAGCTGAAGAGCGGGTAAAAAAGGACATGCCTATGTGGAGCATCAGTGCATAAATGAAGTATGCAGTCTTCTCACATGAAGACACAAACTAACCAGCTTTGTCCTGCGTCTTTGTTTTCCACCTTTTCTTTCCATCATCTGAGCCGGAGCTCCCGCGATGACCTCAGCCTCTCCCTCTCCTCCCCACACGGTCACGTTTCTTTGGAGCACTTTCTGGAAATTCAGTTAAATGTTGAGTAAAAAGCCTCTGATGAAACCAGATGACTGATCCTCACAGAGCGGCCGTGGATCGGTTCCCACGCACACATGTCCACAGCCGGGTTTGACTCAGGTCACCGCTGTGCACGTGTGATGGTAGGGGTGTGTCACAGTCAGATTAGTAAATCACCTTTTAGTTTTGAGCGCTGTGGTATGTAACAGTGATGTTAAATTCTAATAATGGTGTCAGTATGTACAAAATGATTTTAAGCCTCTATTTGCATGCACTCCAACTAGGGCTGGATGATTTCAGGAAAAGATCTAATTGTGATTTTTCTGGCAGATATTGTGATTTCAAGTCGATTCACGATTTTCTTCAAATCAAGCTTCAGTGCAATATTCACTATGTTTACAGTACAGACAACAGTAAGAAAATCAATGATCCGTTCACTTGCCAGCCATTCTTAAATGCAAATTACCTGCAAATTTGTAAAATAGTTGACACAACAGATCATGGGTCAGTCAGGAGCGCTGCAAAACATTGCAACTTTGGCGATCACACGATTGTGTTTCCTGAAATTGTGATTTCAATCTGAAAACCTTAAAAATCTTTAAGCCCTAACTCCAGCTCTGAGAGCCTCTGCATACTGGGGAGATGTGACTAAATGGCACAAAACTGCAAATATTTCAGAGGTGATTTTTGATGCACCTTTCCATCCATATTAGAACAAAGAATAGGAAGAACATATGAATAGGGATGAAAATCGAGGACCAATTCCAATCTAGAATCAATAAAATCTCCCTTACGGAATCATTAGCCTTCACACTTATCAATTCCCTTATCAACTCCTCCCACTTTGTTCTGTTTGTCATCAGAAAAAATGCAGTAAAGTCAAAAATGTGATCATAGGACACGGGGTTGGGGAGAGGTCTTAATCAGGGCTTAACTTTGGACAAAAAGATGCAAACAACACGAAGTTCAGAGTCATTTCTCTGCAGCAGGGCATTGAATATCAGGAGAGTCATGTGTAGGCCGACTCCTGCCTGCACAGAAAATCAGCAGGAATGGATGAAGAATCGGATCAATAAGCAGAATTATTCATGGCATTGGTATTGGTAAAGTCTTACATTTCCCATCCCTACAAATAAATTATGCACATTTAAATAAAAAAATTCGATGGCAGTCAAAATGGACTCAATTAAGTGACTAAGACTGAATCTAATCAGATAGACACATTTTTATGGACACCACCATCACATTTAGCTTTAATGCTAATTTCACGAATACTTGATCCTCAAAGGTTGTACCTTGTTGTAAAGGTGACTAATCAGACTTTACAATTATATAACGTATAGTATCAATTAAGATTATTAAAGGAGAAAATTAATCAAGCAAAATAACGTTTCCAAACTTTTTTGAGGAGTTTATAAAACAAAATGATACAAGAGGAGCTGCACTGAACTCAGAACTACTAAGGCGAGCCAAATTTAGCTTAATTTCCTTCCACCTTTTGTCCATCATGTTTGTTTCCACTAAAGTCACGTTTAACCGTGTCTAATACCAACCTACAGGATCCTGGTTGTTGGTGTGTTAGCTGGTTGGTGTGTGGTGTGTCTGTCTCCTTGTTGCACATCTGTTACTAAAAGAACAAAACTGTTGTGTGATGATCTGTCTTCACTTGTGTCTCTCACTGTCTCATGATCAGATAAGACTTTAAAAATCTTTTAATAAATGAATAAACTCCACACGTCATGCGATCTCTCTCAGGTTCTTGAACCTGTTTGTCCTTCTCCGTCTCCACTTTGGTTGTGTCAAATTTTTTTTAGTAAAAGTAGGAACCCCTTTATCTCAACATGAGCTGTGGTAAAGTGGTGGCTGCAACTCCATAACTCAAACCTGATTGGCTCGTGCTTTATTGAGCTAAAGGTGTGGTCACGCTGCCTCAGGCATTCAGTTACACCTCCTAAAGCAACACTTCCTGTCTCTGCATCTCATCTGCACACAGGAGGCTTTCACCATTAAACAGCCACAGGAATTTTAATTAATCACTGAATCAGCTGAGATTCATTAGCTACTGATGAGAGACCCCTGTGGTGATGAAGTGAAGCCCCTGTGATGAAGAACAAGCAGAAATAGATTCTGAGACATCGCCATGACTCTTAAATGAAACCATAACTGAGGAGATGGGGGTTTGATTACAGTCACGGGGGTGGAAATCAGACACAGATCGAGGCTTCATTTTTACATTTTCACACCAAAGACTCACATTAAGTGACACATTTGACTGTCAGGAGAAGGCTGGATATGATTTTTGTAAAAAATACAACTTTAAGATTTCAAAAGAGAAAAGAGGGCTGCAGGGGGTTAAATGTAAAAGGGCTGCGATAGTAATGGTATGGAAGCACATTCTCATAATTATGAGAAAAGATCTCATAATTACAAGATCTTTTCACATAATAATGAGATCAGGATCTCGTTATTATGTAAAAAGATCTCGTAATTATGAGATCTTTTCTCTTCATTACAAGATGAGGAAAGGTGCCACATTGGCCACTTCACTCAGAATCACTTTGCACAACCATGAAGAGGTAAATTTATATATACATATGTCTATGAGTAAATTAAAAACTTTGTTTTACTTTGTATTTATAACTTTGTATTAACGACCGTGGCTTTGTTACATTTTGCCATGTGATGTCGTTACTGTGGCAACAGTAAAGCTGACGTGGCCGTTGCCTCAGCTGTACTGCTTCAGGATCTAGAATTTTTAAGCGGTATCGTACAGTTCTCTGAGTCACCACCAAACTGGATGCATTTCAAATGCATGAATTTATCCTTGAAGCATCCTGTGTTGGTTCAACTGCTCCTGCAGGAAGACAGCAACATCCAGCACGTCAGACCGGGCTTTCCGCCTGAACAATTTGACAGTCTTGAGATGCCTGCGCAGTGTTGACATACTAATATTAACACCATCCTCACTTTTTAAAAAACATCAGTATTTCCCAGTGGCTTAAACCGAGAAGATGGAAACAGCAGATTAACTGTGATAGCGCCATCATTGCCACTGTGAGAGGATTTACAGATGTTTCCTTTTCTTTATTTTTTATGAGATCTTATCTCACAATTACAAGATAAGGTGTCTACTTTTTTTCATCCAGTGAATTCCATGTGCTTCCTCATAAAGGTACTATTTTTCCAATTTCTATTTTTTAAAATTTGGTGATAACGATGGCTTTGCTGCTGCTTACAACATGAATTAATGCGAGAGTTTTTATTTTTTGACATATTTGTTAATTTCATATCCGTTATGCTTACAGGGCCCTCAGGGACCCTCGAGCCAAAAATGTCTATGCAAAAGAAAGCTATATATATATGTATTAATATTTTTATCTGCTTCTTTTCTCCATACATCTCTCAAACCACTTCAGCTCAGCTCAAAACTACAGTATTGAATATTTCAGGTTTTAACCCTTTTAAAGACAGCCTGAATACAAATGCAGCCACTTAAAACTTCCCCACTTTTCCTGACAGGCCTGTCACAGATTGTAAACTCTTCGCCATATTTAACTGAATTTTTGGCATCAAGTTTGCTCCCAGCAGCTGATTTACTGTCTAAGGAAAAGGTTGAGGCTTTGCCATCTCCTGAGTGAAGCAGATACTCTGGCACTAATTGATCCAATAGTGGTTGACTAGTTGACAATAAAAATAGTCATTAGCTGCATCCTTCATATGGATTAAGTATTATTTCAATTACTGTTATTATTGTTATTATTCTAACACTTAAATACACACATTCATGACCCACATAGCTGTAGGCATTTGCAGAGGTGGATTTGTATGCAGTCCATCGTAGCTGACTGAAACTGATGGAGCTTTATATCATTTCTAAATCATTTTCAATATCCTGTGCAATACATTTCTTCTTTCATTTCTTCTTAGCTTGTATTTATATAAAACAGTTTTCAGTTGCACAGTCCTATAAGATCTTATCTTGTATATATTTTGTACTAATACCTTCTGATTTTGTACTATACTTCGGTTTTCTGTTTGCACTGGAAAAAGAGAAGCTCTCCAATTTCATTGTACATTTAGTATAATGACAAAAAAGGGTATTTTATTCTATTCTGTTCTATTCTATTCTAGCTTTAGTGTCTCATCCCAGTTCAGATGCCCTCAGAGACCTTGAGCACCCAAGTGAGGTCGAGCAAACTCTTAAATAAATGGCAGCAGAAGAAGAGGAAAAAAGTTCAGGGAAACTTTTAAAACTGAAGGCGTCAGGGATGAAGAATCACCACTTAGTCTGCCTCTCAAACAATGATTGGAAGGAGTTCAATGAAACAACTCAGTTCACTGAAATACTTTCGATAGACAATTTGTTCCCTTCAATCAAACACTCTATAAATGTAAACCATTAAAGTTTTTAAAAAATAAAAAGCAGCATCATGGTAGAAACCCGGCTGATGAAGTAAAACAGAAGCTGGACAGAGACAGGAGGAAATAATCAGAGTAGCAGATAGAGATGTGGGCGTCTGTTTGAGTTTGAGTTATCAGTTTAATACAGAGGCTGAACACAAACACAGGGACGCTGGCAGGGACGCCGCAGTGATGTCATCGACAGAGAGCTGAAACAAACGCCCCACTGACTCATTTCCTGTTGAGAGAGTGACATCAATCACGCCGCGCACGTGTGTGTGTAGCAGGCTGAACATCTGCAGTTTTCTCCCTGGATTCTGGTTCGTTTTTTTCTGCAGGTTGAAGATTCATAGAAACACAAAGATCTGATGTTTTCTGCAGAAGCTGAATCCTGCTCTCTGATTGGCTCTCACTGTGGCATTATTCTGCAGTTTCATGCTTTGGTCTTCTGACCGCTGTTCCAGTTTGGCATTTTTACTGCTGCCATCTTTGTTTATCCTGGAAGAAGAGGTGACCATGTTTGGACTGTAGGACTGATGGTTTCAAACCTCTGACTCCCAAACTGAAAGACCTGCAGACCCTGCATGATAGTGTCAGAGCATTAAAACATGGATGATTGAGTGAAGAATTAGATTTACTTTCTCATTTAATCTTGACTCTGTTAGCTAGAGAGGTTAAGATGAAGTTTAAACTAAACTAAACTAAACTAAACTAAATTATGTTAGATATAGGGATTGAGATAAAGTTTGAAGTAAAGTAAACTAAACTCTGTTAGAGGGGTTAAGAAAAAGGTTAAACTACATTAAACTAAACTACACTAAATACTGTTAGAGAGAGGGGTTAATATAAAGTTTAAACTAAACTAAACTAAACTAAACTAAACTTAACTAAACTCTGTTAGATAGTGGGGTTAAGCTAAAGTTAAAACTAAACTAAACTAAAACTAAACTCTGTTACAAAGAGGGGTTAAGATAAAGTTTAAATTTAAACTAAACAAAACTAAACTAAACAAAACTAAACTAAACTCTGTTAGATAAAGGGGTTAAGATAAGGTTTAACTAAACATAACCATGCTATACTAAACTCTGTTAGAGGGACTAAGATAAAGTTTGAACTAAAATAAAATAAAACTAAACTCTGTTACATAGAGGGGTTAAGATAAAGTTTAAATTTAAACTAAACTAAACTAAACTAAAGTAAACTCTGTTAGATAAAGGGGTTAAGATAAGGTTTAACTAAACTAAACCACGCTACACTAAACTCTGTTAGAGGGATTAAGATAAAGTTTAAACTAAAATAAAATAAAACTAAACTCAGATAGAGGGGTTAAGATAAAGTTTAAATTAAAACTAAACTAAACTAAACTAAACTAAACTCTGTTAGATAAAGGGGTTAAGATAAGGTCTAACCAAACTAAACTACGCAACACTAAACTCTGTTAGATAGAGGGGTTAAGATAAAGTTTAATGGACACGGAGCTGCCTCGTAACTGGAGGGGACCTGTATTTTAGATTGTTCAACATGACAAAAAAAATACATTTAGGAAATCCAAACAGACACCTAACATCAGGCCTCTACAGAGTCTGAATAAGGGTGCTTCAAGACCAAATATGTTTGGTCTGGACCAGATGAACTCTGGTTTCTTTTTTTGGAAAGTTTGGTTTGTTTGGGGTGGTGCAAAAAGCCCTCTGGTGCAGAGCAAAGAACTCTAGTCTACCAAAATCCAGGGGTCTCGGTTCAGTCCCAAGCAGACCAGAGTTTGGTCTGCAAACAAGGGCCAAACAAGGCAAGCCAACTGAAAGGGAGGAAATTGTGGCTTGAATTTGGCGAAATACCACAACAGAAAAGCTGACGTAGCGTTCACTGACGATACGAAGCAGAGTACGTCTAAGTTAGCACTGCCAGCCTCCAGTCCTCTTTCCAGGTCTACAAATCCGTGTAGAATATGTTGACACATTGCTCCAGTCAATATGCATGAGCCACCTGATGTAGCTTTATCTTTGATTAATGGCTCAGAAACTTCAGAGCTGCTTCAAGCTGTTATTCTTCCAAGCTGGTTGTTTATTTCTGGCTCATAATGCAACAATGGGCTGGATGGCAGAAACAAAGACCACAGCTGCAGCTCCAACTAGTGACGGGAGGCTAGATTACACATTTGACAGGCTTTGGTCCGCCTCTTTGGGTGCAGTGTGAAAGCAAATCAAGTGGAAACAAAACAATGCTGCAGTTTCAACCCTGAACCAAGTCCGTTGAACATTTAGGTCTGAAAGGGACCGAAGGCGCAGCTACAGCGCTACATAGATGATCAGCAAAGCGAGGGGAGGTTGTTTTTTTTTTTGGGGGGGGGGTTTAACCAGTGGTGGTCGTAAACGGTTAAAAATGTAAACACAGTTGGAAAAATACAGCTGAGGCCTGAACTGCTGTCACACTGTCGAGAGAGGAGCTCTTTGTCCTCCCTAAAGCTAAGGTGCTAGCTGCTAGCCTCAGGCTTTCTTTATTTAGGAAGTGGAGTCCATCCAAGTCTGCATTTAGGCCGTCTATGGTCGCGATAGCCCAAGGCTTTCAGGTAACAAGCCAACCTGGTGTAAGTTTAGTATTAAACTGTAATTATTCATGTCTACAAAATGTTCGTTCAACACTTTATCAAGGTCTGATGCAGTTTTAAATTATTATTCCAAATAGTTTTTTTTGGCTTATCTGCCTCTTATCGAGCAAACGGATATAAAGTAGTCTGAAACCTTGTTTCCCATAAAAAAAGAGTTTTCTCCCTTTCAAAGAAACTCTTTTTCATTTTATACTAACTCTGCATCTTTAGGGGTCAGAGTTCACAGCTGCTCCTGATCCTGAGGATAAAGTGACCGGAGATCAGACTGGAGCTCGCCGTGTTTCAGCGAATACTGCGGAGTGATTATGTCGAAGGAATCCGCTGCTCCAAAACGTCTCTCCAAACTGTGTCAGCAGACTGACAGCTGTTTATATCTGAACATGAAATATTCAGCCATCCGTGAACATCATCACTGTAGGACTTAACTGTTCTTATTAAATGATCAGATATGGCTGCGTCTCAGTGAACGTTCTTCTCACGGTGAGTTTAGTCTGAGGTAAGCTGGAGTGAACTCCTCACTTTTCTAAAGAGTTTGAGAAATGCGATGACCTGCTGACTGTAGACTTGGTCATGTGGACTTTCACCTCAGTCTGTCCGTCAATCTGAGAGCAAGATAAGTCAAAAAGTTACAAATAGATGTTGATGACATTTTCAGGGAATGACAGTCATGGTATAAATAAGAAATCATTTTGGTAGGGATCATCTTGGAGTCCTCCAGGAACTGGAAAATGTGGCAGGGCAGAGGGAAGTCTGGGCTGACCTGCTCAGCCTGCTGCCCCCACAACCTGTCCGTGATAAGCGGTGGAAGATGAATGGATGGTTAACTTCCATCTGTAGTTCTCGCATAGATAGAATAAAATATATTTGTCAACAAATAACTAAATACTCCTACTCATTGCTAGGGTTGCAAAATTCTGTGAATTTTCAAAGCTGGAAACCTTTCATGGGAATTAAACCTCAACTTTCCAGTTAATTCCCATGAAAAATCTAATTTGGAATATTCCCAAAGTTTCCCAGCCTAACTTCCAATGGAAAGTTTCCTGAAAATTACCAGAGTTTTCCACCCTTTGTCAACCCTACTCATTGCACAAGGTAGATATTTTGCTTCATTATTTCCTTCTGTTGCACTCAGCAGAGATAGTGAGCACATGTAACAGCTCAAACCTCAGCAAACGCTGCTCCAGAATACCATGTTCTGTCCATGAACTGCATCTATAACAAAAGATTAAAGACCACGAACTGACAAATTTGTCATCAAGTTTTTCAACTGTGTTAATGAATCTTTGCAGCCCTACATTTAAGCCAGACTTTTACGCAGTTGGCTTCAGATTGTTCAGTGTTTGGCCGGTTTAGTGAAGCTAGATTACCAAAGTAAACCTAACCTTTAGCCTACATGATTTTTAACCTACATGAATTTTTCATGGGTAACGACGTTCGGTGTGTCAGACTAGGCGACCACAGAGCCATCAATTCACGCAGTAACTTTACCGATGTGCATGACAGACTACACAGAAACTGACTGCATGGAACAACTGATGTGATGAAGGAGGAGGGGAGACTGAAGACCACAATCAAACAAACAGACTGTAGAGATCAGGACTTTAGTTTGTATCTCCAGACGTGATGTTAGTTTGCTGATAAATGCAGCAGCCATCCCTCTCCATGTTCCTCTGCTGTTCCTCTGTTTACGGTCTGTAGCTTCTCTTCATCATCATCAGAGCAGGGATGCTGTTTTTCTGTCTCGTAGCTCTCAAGGCACAAACCTCAGTTTGTTTACATCCATAATCATCCCACGTGCAGAGCTCTCTGTGCTCCCATTGATGGATGTGTCTGACGTGGAGGATCAGATCGTAGGAGGACAAAATTCAGCCCTGCTTCTTTCTGTTGTGGAGTTCTGAGGCATCTCGGTCTGATCTGTCGTTGTGGTCTTTATGACACTACACGAGACAGAACGACAGATTTTCATGGCTGATGGGTCCCAAACCCTGCAACTGTCGGTCGGGCCATAATTGTGCATAAATTGTGCAGTCTGACCCTATCATAAGAAAAAACATCCAAAAGGTTTGACTTGAGATTAAAAGAAATTCAAGCTTACAGTCCTGGAGTTTAGAATCAGTCTGTCGATTTTTTTAACCCTTTCATTTCTGTTACTTCAGCCCTTAACATGGAAAATCCATCACCCTGTAATAAAGAGGCACAGAGGGTTGAGGGCCTCAGTCTCAGTAGGTGAAGGTCCACATTGCTGTTGTAAAACACAACAATATTTAGCTTTAATATATCTCAAACAGACAGGCCTCATGTTGGCTGTAGCTCCGATGTAAATATTTAGTTTGGGTTGAGTCTCTCTGTGTGTGAAGTCACTCGTGCCTTTAAGGTTATTTCATTTGCTTTACTCTCAGGAGAATCACTCCTCTTCAGACTGAGCTGTTGTGTTTGTGTGTGAGGCTCCATAAAAGACATTCACCAATAACTCCATGAACTTTATCAAACTGAATTCAGACGAAATGTTTTACAGTTTCTACTTTTATTCCATCACCTGTCAGTCATTAAACAGATGTTTTTGTGCTGCTGAGATGTTAGTCCATGCTGATGTCCTTGGAAAAGGACGGGCTTTCACTGATGTCTGCAGATCTCTACATTTGACACCACACTGCAGTTTCCATGGTATCAGTAAATATGACACTGTATCAGTTTTCAGGGTTTCACAAGACTCACAGTGAGGCAGTCCTGATGTTAAAGAATATATGGAAGTCTCACATCATGTCCTGACCCAACACAATGCGAGCATGCACTGGTGTCACTGTTAATTTTGTTGACTAATTATTTTTGTCGTAGTTTTCACTGAGGAAAACTAGACAGTAACTAATAAAAACAAGTGCATATGGACAAGACTAAAACTAAATTGACTGACATTTTCATCAACAAATTAAAAACTAGAAAAAAAATATTTGACAGAGACTTAATCCAATCAGAGCTAATCTCTCTATGAATTTATATATTCATGTAGAGCAGGTTCACTGTTGTCAGTTCTGGTTTTGTAACTGAGATGCTCTGCCAGGTAGCCTAAATAAAGGTGATTGTGTTTCACAAAAGTTCAATTTGTTTCTGTTCATTTATACAATCAAACTTTACTGGCATTCAGTAAACAGTTATTAGATGTTTAATTTTATCCAAGTGTAAAACATGATTTCAGAAATTCAATGAAACAAAAAAAAATGCCTTCATATTTTAGTCGACTAAATTTACAGGAGATTTGGCTGACAAAAATGTTGTGAAATTTCATCTAAAACTCGACTAAAATTAAAACAATTTAGATGACTAAATAATGACGAAAACTAAAATATATTTAAGGCAAGAGACTATTACTAAAACTAAATTTAAAGAGTACTGTCAACATTAACACTGGTTGGCGCCCTGCTTACTTTTCCCTTTGTCACACGTGTGGATGCCATTGGGGAGCGAGGAAAGAGGGGATTGATCGCTGCTTTTGTATTTATTCAAACAAATTGAACCAAGCTCAGAAAGCCCACGTGTATAGGAACAACTCTCCCAAACGATCTGGGTGTGAAAACAAACTTAAAACCTTCTGTTGTGGGAGTGGTAAGAGCAAGAGGGCAGCACTGACGTGGGGCAGAGCTGGCAAAACTTGAGACGTGGAGAAATCGTGCAGTATGTAAAAAACTGTAATGTCATGTGGTCTGATGATAATGAAGGTTGAGTTGCCTTCGTGGACTGGCTCCCAGGGGGTTGCCCTATTTTAAACTTTGCAGACCAAATCTTTGGGCCACATGTTTGTCCTCTGCTTATGAAAGTTCTGAGTCACACCACCACAA
Organism: Cetoscarus ocellatus; assembly: GCA_037902135.1. Lineage (NCBI taxonomy): Eukaryota > Metazoa > Chordata > Actinopteri > Labriformes > Labridae > Cetoscarus > Cetoscarus ocellatus. The sequence goes on from JBAMNC010001115.1 coordinate 657,993, forward strand.
AAACCACAGCAGCCTTCTTTCTGACTCACCAGTGGACTTTCACTGCCAGGCTGCAGTTACAGTTTCATTTTTCTGTTGTGACAAAAAAGTTAATTTAATGTAACTGCTACCATTTTAGATGCCTAACACGTTGTCTTAAAGGGCCAGCAAATGGGTAACACTGATAATCAGGAGAGATTTGTTATTAAATATGAGTTTATTGAGAAAATGATGTGATATTCAAGCACCATCAGGACCTGCTGGACTCCACAGGGAGGCTCTCCCCTCCTGTGGAGTCCAGAGAGCTGATGGAGGTATTGGTTGATGACTTCTGCTGAGGTGGAGCAGATAATGATGAAGGTGATGAAGCTGCAAACCCCTGGCAGAGACAGGAGGTGTTCAGGGGCGTGTAACAAGAGCAGGAGTGATTGGTAAACAGAGGAGGTCAGTACAGAAGCAGATCGACGGGATAACTGTGAGGGAATGCAGCAGCGTTTTCAGATAAATACGACCAGCTGATGAAAACAGCTGATGTCTGCAGAAAAGTATGAGCGAGTGTGCATGAGAAGCTGAATGTAGAGCAGCTAGAGAAATAAACAAGAGGCCCAGAGTGCAAAATATAAACTGACCCAACTGTTGTATGAACTTCAGTTTCAGTAAATACACAGTGAGTAAACAATGAGGTCTTCCAGTGCCATTACAAATCAGCTTCAGATGGACACTTTCAATCAGTCAAACAACTTTAATGACTATTTTTAATCACTGCAATTCCATTAAACCAGTTCCCCTTGATCATAAACACGTGGATGTTCTACAGAGCAATGGATTTATTTTTCTATTTTGAACATCTTAAAAATGAAAAAAAAAAAATTCTCTCTCTCTCTCTCTATATATATCGACATCAGTACAGAATTTTCACAGTGAGTCCTCCTTTTTTTCTGTTTTTTTTTTTTTTTTTGCTCGAAAAGGGTATAAGATGAAGTACACAATGTATCTAGTCCTATCCTTATTTCCAAAAATGAACTCAAATAATTCAAGCCTCAGGCATTCAAACTATCACCAAATATTACAGCCTGAAACAGCTGCAACAGAACATCTAAACATCCACAGGTGTAGGCAGTTAAGTACGCTGAGGCTGTGAGTAAACCATCATAGACACCTGATCACTGACGAGGATTTCTATCAAACTTCGCACAAATGATCATTCTCACGCATGACAAATCAGGGAGATCTTAGAGGTCAAAGGTCAGAGTCAGAGATCCTCATTACATATTGTTTGTTAGAGCAAATTTATGAATGTCACAAGAAAGCTTCACAAGATTTCCATCAAACTTTGCACACATTTCTACACAGTCCTACATTTTAACTTGAGAGATTTTGAAGGTCGGATGTCATTAGTCAAGGTCATAGTTCAAGCCTGTATGACCTTGAGCTTTTTAAAATAAAAAAGATCCTTGTGTTTGGCCCTTGCAGAATCAGTTAGGCCCCTAATACAGACCTGAGCTCTTTGAAGCCTTATCTAAAATCCACCGTCACCAAGACTAGACGGTGATTAAGATTGGATCAACAGGTAAACTGAACCTTTTAGCTAAGATTAGGTCTGTCTGATCCTTTAATGATTTTGAGCGAGTCATTCACGCCTTTATTTCTTCACTTTTGGATGACCCTGTTTTGCTTAAGGAAGACATTTTTTCATGAACTCTCAAAGGGATGTAGAATAACCTAGCCTAGGCCTAGCCTAAATCTTTTGCAGGCCTAGCCTACATCTCACAATACAGCAAACCAGTGCTCGGTTCAGTCAGTTCTCTCAGTTTATTTTAGGATAACGCAAGTTTTTTATACAGAGTGACAAACAAAGATGTGTTACAGACTTTACTCTGCCCCCACATGTAGACAGCAAGACAAAGGCTCAGGTGCTTTACACGAGAGCAGGGTTAACATTGATTTTTTGAATTTTCCTTTTACCACGATTTTCATCAGACACTGCACTGTTATCCAGGCTTACTTGAGGGTGACCTAACATTTTAAAGTCATATGTCCAAGGTCAAGGTCGTGGACTTTCATGATCATCATTTGCTTGAGAATGCCAACTTGTCAAACCAAATGTCTTAAACATGCTTAAGGGATTTTCTATAAAGGTTGAACAAATGTCCAACATGAAAGAAGTGTGAACCTTCTAGATTTTGCAGGTCAAAGGTCAAGAACATGGAGTTTTCTGGTCAGTCTTTGCTTGTGATTAAAGTTTTGAAGTATTCCTGACATTTGTGCATCTGGCAGTAAAAGTTTACCAAACTATATTTTGGAGGTCACAGGTCAAAGGTTATCAGGCATCATCTAGGCCTGGATTTGCACAAATATCTGCTTCAGTTTGAGGACAAACTTGTTAGATTTTGGAGGGTAAAAGTCAAATATTGTGAACCTGATGATCATGCCTTGCTTGTGGATTTTTTTTCCAGACTTTGCACAAACGTCCCAAACTCCTCACTGTACTTCATAAAAGCAGCATGTGGTAGATCTATTGTGATAGATGCTGCTGTATCAAAGATTGATTGAACCCTCCCAGCATGAACTTTCTCCCTGATTCAGGAAAACTTCTTTGGCACAGAGAAGCATCATTATCCGGAGGTTAAACATCTGTTTGTCTCTCAGGCAGCAGAACTTAAATTCCTGCAGCCCGGAAAAAATAAATCATCGCAATCAAATTAAAACACAGAGAACTGCTGTGTGCTGGCTCCAACATGGCCGACACAGGGCCACATTCACACTCTCCTCATTATCACACCACAGTGACATCAGCAGCATGCGCCCAACATTTCCTGTCATTCAGTCACAGTACGACACACTCACACTCTGGATGAGTGTGTGTTTGAGCATCACATGATCTGCACGCTGCTTTCATTGATACGCTGGATTAATTCTGGCATAAAAATGTGTTGAAGCAGAAAAATGCAGCTGCTGCTCTTTTTCCATTTATATAAATCCATATAATTCTTACTTTATTTCAAGATTTTTATGTCAGAATGAGTCTAATCCTGCAAAATCACCCTCAGCCTTCAAGCAAGAATCAGTTCCTCTAGGTACAGTATTACACAGTTTTTGAAGGACCTCCTCAGGAAGGTTCTTCCACACCATCACTCCAGGACTCCTTGTTCTTGTAGCTGAAGATGGTTCTTTAAGTCTTTGGCTGCATGTTTCAGGTCGTTGTCCTGCTGCAGAATAAATTAGATGCCTCCCTGATGGTCCTCCATGATGGAGAAGTGTGTACTTGTGTTTCTCAGGATTGAGGGAACCCATAATCCTGACTAAATCCACAACTCCAGTTGCATAAATGTGGCTTCCCTGGTGCTTCACTGTTGCCTGCAGATACACATTACAATACCAGACCGTCAGAGAACAAACTACCTTCTACCTGTTGCCATTTTTCTGCTCTTAGTTTCCATATTTTCCAGCATAGTTGAGTCCTTTGGCTTTGTTTCCACATCAGAGGTATGGCTTTCACGAAGACCTCCTCTAGCCTGACTTCTCCAGATTTCAGATGTGTCTTTATCTTTGGCTGACCACCATGACTGCAGTCCTGAGCTTGCTGTTTCTTTGTTCTCCTTCAAAAGAGCTTGAATGGCACATCTTGAAACCTCAGTCGGCTGTGGGAGACCTCGCTGATGTAGCATAACTACCTTCTGACTTGTTGCTGTGCTCGGTCTTGTCATGATGTATGAACCTGGATGTGAAACTGTCTTCCACAACCTCAGCTTCGTAGCAGAGTTTGGCTGTTTCTGACTTAGTTTTTAGCCTCCTACAGCTGTTTCTGTATCAGCCTCAAAATGAAAATGATCATCAGTACCTGTCTGGTCTACTAGGTCATTTCAGACCATAAGCCTACAAAATCCAGACATTGTGCAAGTGTGCTGAGAAGAACTGAAGCTGTTTTGAAGGCAAAATGTCACTGAATTGATTTATTTAGTTATTCTTGAATAACAGATTTTTTTTCCACACCTGCCGATAATGCTCTCACCTTCCACTTTAAATGATTTACCCGTTTAGCTGCTTGGACACTTATAATCAGCAGCTAAATGCACCAAGTATGAAGACATGGTCAAGAAGACCTGCTGAAGCTCAAACTGAGCATCAGAATGTAGAAGAAAGGGGATTTCAGAGACTTTGGTATTGATGTTGGTCTGTGTTTCAGAAACTGCTGATCTGCGGGATTTTCATGCACAACATAAAACAAAAAATAGACTATTCCAGTGAGCTCTGAGGAAAAATGCATTCTTGATGCCACAGGGGGATAGCTGGAGTATAGTGAGAAGATAGAAAGGCAACGGTGACTCAAATAACCACTCATTACAATCAAGATCTGCAGAAGGCAAATTTTTGAACACACAACACTTCGAATCTTGAAGCAGATGGACCACAGCAGCAAAGACCACACCAGGTGCCACTCCTGTCAGCTAAGAACAGGAAACTGAGGGTCTGACTCTTCAAATCTTCTACCTGAAGACTACTTTGAATATGAAGATGTTTTGTGCTGGTGAGACGATAATCAGGGCTGCACCTGCAAGTCAGACTCTTTCTACTCTTCCTCACTTTCGATAGAAAATAGATGTAGTTAGATGTACAGTTGTGTTCAAAATAATAGCAGTCCCACATCACTAGCAAGTTAAATCACTGTTTTTGTTAGAATTTCTACTTCTACACTGCAAGTAAGTTTCTAGAAGGTTTAGTAAAGGTATAGAAAACCAACAGACCCAACAGGCATGATGTGCATGCTGCTCATTCTGTTAAACTGAATCATTAACTGAAAGGGGCGTGTTCAAAAAAATAGCAGTGCTGAGTTCAATTAGTGAGGTAATTGATTGTGTGAAAAAAATAGTAAAAATAGTAAGTAAAAACAGGTGACCCTTATTTAAGGATCAAGGCAACTGACGCTGCATATGCTGGCTGTGCATTTGTCCTTGAAAACCACAGTAAAATGGGTCGTTCAAGACATTGTTCAGAAGAAGAGCGTTCTTTGATTAAAAAGTTAATAAAAGAGGAGAAAACCTATAAAGAAGTTCAGAAAATGATAGGCTGTTCAGCTAAAATGATATCAAATGCTTTAAAGTGGCAGCCAAAACCAGAAAGGCTAGAAAGACAAAGAAAAACGACTATTCGAATGGATCGGAGAATAACCAAAATGGCAAAGGCTCAGCCAATGATCAGCTCCAGGAGGACCAGAGAAGATCTAAGGTTGCCTGTGAGTACTGTAACAATCAGACCACGTGTATGTGAAGCCAATCTACCAGCAAGAAGCCCCCGCAAAGTCCCATTGTTAAAAAGAAGACATGTGCTGAAGCCGTTACAATCTGCCAAAGAGCACATTGACTGGCCTAAAAAGAAATGGCTCAATATTTTGTGGACTGATGAGAGTAAGATTGTTCTTTTTGGGTCTAAGGGCCACAGACAGTTTGTCAGACGACCTGAAAACACTGAATTCAAGCCACAGTACACAGTGAAGACAGTGAAGCATGGTGGTGCAAGCATCATGATATGGGGATGTTTCTCCTACTATGGTGTTGGTCCTATTTATCACATACCAGGGATCATGGATCAGTTTGAGTTCATCAGAATACTGGAGGAAGTCATGTTGTCGTATGCTGAAGAGGAAATGCCCTTGAAATGGGTGTTTCAACAAGACAATGACCCCAAACACACCAGCAAGCGAGCAAAATCATGGCTCCAGACAAACAAAATTCAAGTAACAGAGTGGCCAGCACAATCCTCGGACCTTAATCCCATAGAAAACTTGTGGGCTGACATAAAAAATGCTGTTCATGAGGCAAAACCAAGAAATGCAGAGCAATTGTTGAACGTAGTACAATTGTCCTGGGCTTCAATACCTGTTGACCGGTGCCAGAAGTTGGTAGGCTCCATGCACCACAGATGTGAAGCAGTTATCAGAAACTGTGGTTATGCAACTAAATATTAGTTTATGATTCTCAGGAGAGTTGAATCATCAAGCAATTCTTAGTTTATACACTAATTTCTGAGTTTGTAAATAAAGATGTCAACACTGCTATTTTTTTTAACATTATATTTCTTGACTTTCTGTAAAATATTTTCAAATTCAATTACTTTCCCAATTTTCTTGCTTTTAAATAGAATGTGCGGTGTCCCCAATGCATTTGTGTGCATTAAAATAAAATTTATTTTAAGAATTCTGAGGTTTACTCACCTTTTTAAACACACTACTATTATTATGAACATAACTGTAGATGTTGTAGATGTCTTCTCCAACAATCTTTAAATCCTAAAAACCTTTGAGTTGGAGACACAATGAAATATATTTGGCCAGTCCCAAACATCTGCACATGCTCAGTTTTGACCTCATTTGACCCAAACAGATGTTTTCTGTTGAACATTTAAATCCTCCGCTGACCAGCAGAATAACAAAGCAGAGCAGAGGAATATCATTAAGACATATTTTTAACCCTCGGTGTCTGAGAGTGAGAGTAAATCACAGACTGTGGAGTCTTCTCAGGCAGAATGAAGCTCTCTGTCATAAATGTTTATTCAGAGGGTCATGAGTGAGAGCTCCGTTATGATGAATACAGGCGTCAGGAAAGGTCCTGGATAAGGAAGACAGAGTGAGACCTCTCTCGTTTAACATCAGGTCACAACTGAAGGTCGTTTAAGGACCCACAGAGTTTGTGTCATATATTAAGATGGACGGTAGGGCAGCTGGCTGGGAGTGAAGTCAAAATATTCAGAGCTCAGAAGAGGTTGTATTTTAAAATGAATATATTGAATTTGTGCTGGTATTTCTGAAGTCATTATCACCCACACCTGTTCAGATCCCAACACTGGTCAAAGGATGCAGTCTCTGATGTTGAGGGTGTGTTAGGTGGACCATGTTCCCACCCACGATCTTTGGCTAGGTGAAATGGCCAACACTCTGCACCTGGAGAGACTGAGACTTTAAAACATAGAAAGTGTGTTTGATAAGACTTGGGAACCTTTGCTGAACTCTTTTAATGGTAAAAATGAGCTTTGAGGTCCTGCTGCTATGCTGCATAACTGTGATCATGTTGAATGTTTTTGATGCTGCCACTGAAGGATAGATCTGCCTCGGCCAACATCCTCACCACTTTCTACTGGTGCGCTGACCAACGGCATCTCTCTGTGGTGCAGCTGCAGACTGGAAGGGCCTCCAGGGAATGGTGAGGACGGCAGAGAAAGTTATCAGGACTCCTCTTCCATCAAGGACATAGGGGCCAAATGCTGCTTGTCGCGAGCAGGACAGATCATCAGAGACTGCACTCATCCAGTGTCATAGTTTGCAGTCTGTTGTTAGGTCTGTGGATGATGAAAAATCTGGTGTAAAGAGTTACCGAGTTAACTGATGGCTTGCTGCAGATTATGCTGATATATGTTGTAGTCAAAGTGGACGATGAACCCTTCAGTGCTTCACTTTTATTAATCATTATATCAAAGATCATTAGTTTGTATTTTAGAAAATACAGACAAAGAAACCAAGCTAACACAAACAAAGTCAAACATGAAGTCAACTCCAGGTCACAAATCTACACGGTCACCAGTTGATTTAGTACAGCAAACTTCTTCCCTTGATTCCTTTCCTTCTGCAGGAGGATTTCTCCTCATCAGCTGATGATCAGTCATGTTTGTGTCCGTTCAGTGTCATTATTCAGATGTTGATGATTGTCTTGATTTATCAGTTTGTCTGTTGTTGTTTCTGTGATCAGTCTCTCCTCTTTATGATATAACACCTGAACTTAACGCCTGTTTTTCTGTATTTCTGTTGAACAGGAATTGGTGTGCGTTCGTGGTGACAAAGACGGTGAGCTGTGTGGTGGAGGATGGCGTGGAGACGTACGTGAAGCCTGATTATCATCCCTGCAGCTGGGGGAGCGGGCAGTGCAGCAGGGTGGTGGTGTGAGTACACAAACACAAGCAGCCATTTTACATGATTACACATCTCAGACTGCTGTGAGCTCTTAATGAGGCTCTTAACTGCACTCAGTCAAAGTCACTCAAAGTTGAACTATCCCTTCAACTCTTTTTGTCCTTAAACGTCCTCTTAAATGTTTGTCCCTCATGTCTCTGCAGCTACAGGACATATATGAGGCCGCGGTACAAAGTGGCCTACAAAATAGTGACAGACATGGAGTGGAGGTGTTGCCATGGTTACAGTGGGGACGACTGTAATGATGGACCAGCAGGAGTCGGAGGAGGAGGAACGCAGATATCTACCACCAGACCTCAGCCCAGGCCGGGACAAGGAGGAGGACAAACGGGAGGGGGATACGGAGGAGGTGGTGGACAGAGTGGAGGTGGAGGACATGGTGGAGGAGGTTATGGAGGTGGAGGTGGACAGAGTGGAGGTGGAGGACATGGTGGAGGAGGTTATAGTGGTGGCGGTGGACAGAGTGGAGGTGGAGGACATGCAGGAGGAGGTTATGGTGGTGGCGGTGGACAGAGTGGAGGTGGAGGACATGGTGGAGGAGGACAAAGTGGAGGAGGAGTAGGAGGTTACGGAGGTGGTGGAACCAGCGGAGGAGGTTATGGAGGAGGACCTGGAAGCAGCTCTGGATCAGGCCACAGTGGTGAGTCACTGTTCAGCTCATATTGAAAAGTTTGAGTCTCTAACGTCTCTGTGATTGTTCAGGGACGATCCTGGGCAGATAGTTTCAATTTCACTGACCACAAACTTAGACTTAAACTTAGACGGACTTTATTGTCATTCAGCATGCAAGGGAGGTATAAAAAATATGAAACTCTGCATGTTAAATATGAAATATGAAATACCAGATATGTACAAACAGTCCAGTAACAGTCAGTATGCAGCAGTGAGATTTAGGAGTTCAGAAGGCTGATGGCTTGAGGGACAAAGCTGTAGAACCTGGTGGTCCTACACCGAAGGCTGCAGAACCTCTTCCCAGAGGCCAGCAGGTTAAACAGTCCATGATGGGGGTAAAGGGGTCACTGCAGATTTAAGATTTGACATTTAAGATTTAACCAACTAGTCTTAAGTGAATAAAACCCAGAAAATGGTCCAAAGTGAGTTGTCTTTTCTCCAATCACAAGTTCGCAATGTTAAACCGTCCAATCAGAGTCCAGAACAGAAAGAGGTGGAGCAACGAGTGAGACGACAGCAGGAAGTGACTGCACATACAGAGATTAGCATGGATGCTAACAGCTTTTGTAGCAGTTTTATAGATCTGGACCACATTTCTGTATTCAATGATAAACAGATATCAACAGTAACTTCTCTATAGTAAGGATAATTTCTTTCCACTTCTGACATGTTTTGATGAACATTTGTTTTACAAAGGTGCTCACGTTATGTCCTCTGCACCGTGGCAGTAGCACCCGCCTACTACATTACCTGATTGACCTGTAATGGATGTGATTGATGGAACAATTGTCCAATCACATGCGGGATATTCTGGCTGGTTTTGATGGAACATTAAGTGTTTCCACAACAAATGATAAAACAGATATTGCAGTGCAAAAAACATATTGATATTGATCATGAACATGGCAAACCACGATCACTTATTGGTATTTAATGACATCAGCACTGGATTAGAGAGCAGATGGATGACTGGGGATTCCTGCATTTGGTTTGAACCTGAAGTAATCAGTGAGCTGCACTGACCCCTACTGGTAGCTAGCGTGAACTGCTTTTGTTGTGACTGTTTCAGCTGTGTGCTCTGCTTATATCTTCCTGTAGTTTAAGGTTCTCTGTTCAAACTCTGAAGCTACAGCTTGGTTTTCCTGCAGGTCGAGCTGATAGTGACAGAGTGAGGCAGCTTGAGGAGAAGATCCAACACCTGACGAGGAACCTTCACGACCTGCAGAACAACGTGAACACCATGAAGGAGAACTTCAACAAACCCGGCTACAGTGGAGGAGGAGGAACAGGTGGCTCCTCAGGAGGGAGGAACCCGGCTGATGCTGCTCAGCCAGAAATTAAGGAGACGATCAACAACATCCAGAACAAACTGGACCAGCTGGACAACCGAACACAGGTGAGTTTATATATAGATTATAGATTATATTTAGAATTTATCTGTTGATCAATGGGACCATCCTCAATCATATTCAGAGCCATTTTCATGATTCTGTTGGTGATAAAATTACAATGATAGAGATAAGATGGAATATGAATGTAACTGTCATGTCTCTGTTTAAACAGCTTCATGATAAAACCCTGGTCAGCATCAACAACCACCTCGTGAACGGGAAAGGGAATGACCTGGACGGTGGGGCGTCAGGAGGAGGGCTGAGCGAAGGGAGGCTGAACTCTCTGAAGGAGGAGATCCTGAGGGAGTTGGAGAGGAGAGTGTCCCTGTCCTGCTCCTCCTGTCAGGTAACACATCCACCAACATGACAAGCTTTACCAGGATCCCCCACGATGCACCACTGAGCGCCACAGCAAGTCCTTCCTACCTGTGGCCATCAGACTTTATAACTCCTCCCTCTAACATCACTGCTTCATCAGGTCCTGGAGAATAAACTCTCACTGTTTTTACTCCTGTGATATTGTTAATAAGTAAATACACAAATGTAACTCCCAATAAAACACCCTTACTGACAAACTGGACCTACTGTCAATCGTACCTTCAGACAAATGGTGCTGTCATGGATATATTCACATTTTTATTGTAAATTTTAGTGTAAATATTGTTAATTGTCAATACTGTGCATACCTCCACCTCATTCGGAGCCTCATTTCCACTTAATTTTTATTTATTTTCCTTCATAAGGAAGTTGATGTTGCTTAAAGGCTCTGCATGTTGAAACTTGCTTACTTAATTTTCATGCTCTTCTCATTTATTTTCATTTTAGTTGTTTTTATTTTGTTTTTATTTTACTTTATTTTAGTGAAATTAATGCTATTATCTATTCTAATGTCTTCATCTGACATTTCCGACTGCTATACTGTGTATAAGAGCAACTGAAACAACCGAATTTCCCCTTGGGGATTAATAAAGTATTTCTGATTCTGAATCTGATTCTGATTCTGATCTCTGGGCAGCCCAAAGATACTCATATGTTAGCTTTTATAAACTGGAGTAATGTGGAGGCTTATTTCTGTTGGTTTAGGAAAAGCAGAGTGAGCTGCTCCAACATTATTTTGTTCACAGTCCTAAATAATTCGAGAAAATAGATTATGACACCATATTCACAATATTCACTGTGAACTAGCATACTAATTAGCAGCTAATACTTGCTTCTTACTGGCCATACTTGCTGTCATATTATATTAATATTGTAAATATTGTTAATATTAATAATGTAAATTCCTTGGCCTTGTTCACAGCTTCACTTTACTTATTTTTTCCTTCATGAGGAAGTTGATGTAGCAACCTGCTTACTTATTTTTATGCTCTTATCTATTTTTATGTCTTTATTTGATATTCCTACTGCTATACTGTGTATAAGAGCAACAGAAACAACAAAATTTCCCCTTGGAGATTAAAGAAGTATTTCTGATTTTGAATATAAAGAGCTTATTAGCACCTTATTCAGCATGAACATAGTCTCTGACCTTTCCCTCTCCACTAATTCAGTCACCTGACAAACACCCAGATTTCAAGGCTGAAATCTTTTCCAAAGACTTCAGCCTTGTTCATTTTCCGAATTCTTAAACACTGTCAAATCTGCCTCCTCTGGGGAAATACTGAGGGATTCTTCTTCTTGTTTCCAGGCCGGTGTGGAGGATCTGCGCAGACAGCAGCAGGCCGACAGAGAGAGCATCCGAGCCCTGCAGAAGCAGCTGAACGCCATGGACCTGCGGTATCGGCAGGGCCTGGACAGGCTGCAGCTGGAGGTGCTGCGCTCCCAGGGCTGCTGTGACACCGTGGACGACCTCCAGAGACGGGTCACTGATGCTGAGCGGAAAATCAGCTCGGCCTCGGAGAATTTCGACGTCCTGAACAACCGCCTGGACAAGGAGCTGAGCGGGACAGGTGGAGGCAGGAACACTGAGAACGGAGGCTTTGGAGGGGGAGGAGGTTCTGGGAGCGGTGGAGCTGGAGGAGGAGGTTTTGGAGGAGGTGGTAGGGACACAGTGGTGACGAAGGACGGCCTGGACAATCGGCTGAGGGATTTGGAGCGGAGGATCAACAACACGATGCAGCGGACGGAGCAGGGCTGCTCGTCCCTGGAGAATGACCTGAAGGATTACTTCCACAGAGAGCTGGGGGACCTCAGGACCGTCTTCCTGGACCGCTTTGACGACCAGGCCTTCAGGATCGCAGACGTGGAGCTGGACGTGGGGCTGGTGAAGGAAAGGGTGAGCGAACATGACAAGTGGCTCTCCAAACTGGACAACAGCACCACCCACCTGAGCCGCAGGGTGGAGGAGTGTGGCTGTGGAGGCCCAGAGGGCGGAACCGGAGGAGGGAGAGGTGGTGGTGGACAGACAGGAGGAGGAGGAGGTGACAGAGGAGCAGATGGAGGACAAGGAGGGACTTCAGGAGGAGGAAGAGGTGGCGGGGGATATGGTGGTGCAGGAGGAGGCAGAGGAGGGACCACAGGTGGAGGCTCACGTGGAGGACTTCCAGGGACAGGTGGAGAAAGAGACAATACAACAGAGAAGTCTCTGGAGTGGAGAGTGGTCGCCAACGAGGATCAGATCAGACACTTCAGCACTCGACTGAAGGACCTGTCGGTGTCTGGAGACTCTCTGCTGGACAAGGTGAGACACACAACCAGGACCAGGTCCAGCCGTCCCATTAGAGGGACAGGTTGGATGTTTTTGGTGTATAACTGGTGTTACGTGGGGATGTGATTTGTATTTTCTCTCTGTTATAAATATTTGATTATATTATAATCTTTTTAAGCTGAACACCAGCCAACACAGACACACATCATGTCTGTTTTATTTTGAGGGGAGCAGCTTTTTGGAACTCACCCATGGGAGAACTTTGTTGTCACTTACATTAGTTAAACTACACTTTTAATGAAATAGATCAGCTGTGTCCACGGACACAAGGATGTCTTGTAGCTGAGAGGAAATCTCTGCTAATTTAATCCTCAGATAAGAGAAAAGAAACACCTCTTCTCTCATGTCTCTTGACACGAATTCGTGTCTGTCTCTCTTTTCAGTGAGTTTGCTGATGTAGTGAAACAGCAGCAGTTCGCTCTGCGGCTTGTCTTGTTTAGTAAATGACTCCTCACTGAGAATGTTCAAAGTGGTCTATCTAATTGATTAACTGAGAACACGTATTAAAACAACAATTAAGTGATTGATGCCAATAACACTTTGGAAACTCGACCCGCTCTCTGAATTTCTAACAATTTCCTGAACTAGTATTTTTTCTCCACAAATGTATTTTGGGTGTCTTGCCCCACACTGACACCTGCCCCAATACACATCATGTTCATTTTTCTCCTGGGGCCCTTCAGTCTGAAAAAATAAAACCTCATGTTTGGACTAAAGCAGGTTTGAGGGTTTGGGGTTCATTCTCATGGAAAAACATCTGATGGTTCACTGAAGTGAGAGCAGCTTAATAAGAGGACAAGCTCACTGTTTGAAACTCTGTGTAGTGATTGTTAGTTATATTATTAACCCACTGACTTCCAAACTAAGAAATACATCTGCAACAAATTATTTCTTGGTAAAATTATGTTCCTTCCTCTTCATTTAGCAACATTTCAGGTTTTATTTTTCAGATTACCCAGTCGGGGAGCAGACATTGTATGTTGATCAACCTGCTGGCTGGCTTGCCTGTTAAGGGTTATCCTGGGAATGAATGGATTTCATTCAATTCTGCAACAAAATTTTTGTTTTTTCACATGAAAACATCACAGAAAGCCAAATTTAGATATTAAGCAGATGACCTGGTTTTCTGAGGAATCGTAGATACATTTTTACCATCCAATGTTTTTCCTTCAAATAAATTATGATTGTTAGAGGATCTGGAAATATGTGAAAAGATTCTAATGAATGCTCTTACTGTTAGATTTCTGAGGAGTTATGCAGCAATGATTCACGACTGATTTTTTCTAGATTTCAAACATTTATATTCATGCACAGCATAGCCACCCGGTGGATACTTATTGGTGTTACAAACACTATTCAGAGAGGTCAATACGGAAAAACAGACAAAGATGGGCTTTCAAAATTTTAAATACAGTGGTAAGGTGGCAAAAACTCAACCACACGGTGACAATGCCAGTCAAAGGGTTCATTTATATATTTGCATTATGTCACTCATCATGTCTAAGGTGCTGCAAAGGTAGAAAATACATCTTTAAAGTACTTTACTTGGACTTTTGGAAGCTATAGAAAACATAAAGTGCTGTTGGGAGGTACTCCTTATCTAGGGCATGGTAAAAAGATTGATTGAAACATATTTAATGCTTTTGTTTGATATAACCATCATAAACATTAACATGTGGATCATCTCTGAGGTGGTGGACCTGAGCGACGATGTCCGCAAGATCAAAGATCTGACCGGGGACCACGGCGAACACTTCAACCGCATTGTGACAGAGGTGGAGATGCTCGGCCACGACTGCGACCTGTGCCAGAAGGTGGACGACGAGCTGAAGAAGCTGAAGAATCAGTCCCAGGATGCTCTGGGGCGCATGCAGAACAGCATCAACAGACTCTACGTCAGACTGGACTCAGGGAGAGAGGGCTGCTCTCATGTCTGCACACACCTTGAGGACGAGGTCCGCCTGCTGAGGGACGATATCAGGAGATGCAGCGCCAAATGTAAGACCAGCACGGACATGCCTACAGGTCAGTACTACCGTAATACTCAGAATAAAAGCACAAGCTGGAGGCTGAAGTCAAAAATATCTATAACACTTCTTCTAATCTACATTCACTTAACTAGTCAAGATAAATATTTTAGTTTAAGGAATAAAAGGCAAAAATAAGGCATTGAACTGCTTGCAATGAAGAGAAAATATCTGCCAATAAAACAAGCAAGATTGGGTCTTAAATGAAAGTTTAATATCTGCTCAAGTTAAATTTGTCTTGCCTTATTGGCAGATTATTTTACTTATTATTACAAGCAACTAAGGCCCTATTTTAAGTTTTTATATCTTCAAATAAGATCTTAATCCAGACACGTAAGGAAGTTGTGGATTAGAATCAGTCTAGTGAGATTTTCTTGTCTTGAAATTGGACAAATACTCTCACTTAGATCTGAGTTTTTTTCAGTGTGAAGCGGGGTGTACACATAAAGATCATCGAGCTGTTTTTGTCCCAACTTTTCCCCTTCCTGACCAAGGACTCTGAAATATCGGCTCTGAATATTAAACTTTACGACAAAAATCTTCATGTGTGTAGGGAAAGCTGACGAATCCCGAGTCATGACTCCATGAATTGTGAGGTGGAACAGAATTCAGCCAATCAAGAAGTGAGCTGACTGAGGAACAAGGAAGCAGGTGTAAATAAAAACAAGCACAGTCAACCTGAAAAATAAAAATTTGTTGGACCTCAGAAATGGAGGACCAGCTCACGTGTTCACGTAGTCTCCAGGATTTTTCCACAGTCTTTTCTTTTTGGTTCTCGATTTTCTGTCAAATATAGTCCCAAGACCACTGTCACTCCCTCTTCTTGTATGTCTTCCATGTTTCGTGTTGTGTCTTCCGGTTGTTGCCATAGACAACGTTTACAGCTGTTGCTATGCTTCTTCTTTTTCGCTTTTGTTAGATCACGTTTGATCAGATTTCTGTCTTGGAGGGCTAGATTCTGGGTCGGTGGCGGGACAGAATCATTATGTGTGTGGTGTGCTGTGTTGAGATTATTGGAGCACACCACACACAGTACAATCAAAACTGTTCAAAGCCTGATTTTTATCCTCATGTGTGGGGTCTCTAACAGATCAAACATCTTTTCAGATTTAGAAAATTCTTATGTCTGTACCCCGCTTAAGACTCACCTCAGCTCCACCTCTTTGTCTGTTGGGGATCAGATATTTAAGCAAACAGCATCATTTAAGTTTTCCCCCAAAAAACAAAGGATAAAGCAGAAAAAATGTGGTTTTAGACTAAACTCACTGATGATACTGTTCCAGGTGGAGGCTCTGGCAGCTCTGGTGGACCTGGTGGACGTGGACCCGTCCTGGATGCCGAGAGGCCTTTAGATGGCCACAGTGTGATTGGAGGCTCCATCAACAACAACCAGCTGAAGACTCTCCAGGGCGAACTGTCAGAGGTCATCCTGACCTTCAGCTCCATCAACGACACCCTGAAGGGGCTCGAACACACGGTGCAGAAACACGGCAGCGTCATCACTGACCTCGGTGCGCCCAACTCAGAAACATCAGCTCATTGCATTCATTATCACGACTTCATGTCTTAGCTAACATTTACCTGAACCCTCACCCTCCTGGCAGGGAACACCAAGGATAAGATCATCTCCGAGCTGGACAAAATCCAGGCAGAGGTGACGGAGCACATCGAGGACAGCCGCGATCGTTTGGATGGGATGGACCGAGACGTGCGGCGGTTTGAGAGCACGCTGCTGGTGGAGATGGGAGACTGCAGGAGGTCTGGAGACGGACTGGAGAAGAGGCTGTCCAAGCTGGAGGGAGTGTGTGGACGGCTGGACAGTGTCTCCGACTCCATTTTTAAGATTAAAGAAGGTACGGCTCATATTCAGGGTCAAGCTTTTATACTCGTACTGACACTAACTGAACAAATCTGATTTCAATAGATAGAATTGATTTCTGTGTTTGCTCACTCATCTTTCAAGAGATAATCAGTCATCACAATCCTGATCATCGTTTGTAAAGTCCTAACTTAAATCTCTAGCAGCGTGGGGGACTGGGGTGCAGGGACAAAAACAATGATTGTCCTGAAAATGAAAAAAGAAGATCCACTGGGCCATTAATCTGATTTTTGCAGTTGAAAACTGTTAGAATTGTTAAAATGTGTGCACTATGAACTTCTTTCGAGGCCCGGCTATTCTAAGACAGGACCGGCGGGGGATCCAAAGATAAAAGATGGTCAGGAACCATGCTTTAACGTGTCCTGTTTGTGGTTTCTTGTGGCTTTCAGGACTGAACAAACATGTTTCCACTTTGTGGACGTGTGTTTCTGGTCTGAATGATACGGTCAACCATCACGGAGGAGTCATGGACATTATTCAAAAGAACCAGGACGACGTTTACACCAGGATGAAGACCATGAACGGAAGCCTCAACCAAATCCTGAAGGACCTGCAGGGCCTGTCTGAGCACGATTTCACAGGTAAGTCTGACTCTCTGTTCCTGTTTCCTCGATAAAGGGAAATACTTACTCTTAATTAGAACAGTCCAATGACAAAAGTTAAGTTGTAGAAAACTAATGTTGACAAGAAAGAAATGTTCTCCACACTGCTTGAAAAAAAAAAATAGTCAATAATTATCCATTGTTATCAACTATGGGTTCAACATTTCTGAAGTGGAGTTGTGTAGTAGCTAAGGCTGTCGCTTTTCACAAAAATCAATCATTTTCTCAAATTTAAATTCTGTTTGTTGTTTTCTGTTTGGGGGAAATGGTGAAAACATTACAAGTATTTGCTGCTGGTACTTTGTCACTGAGTGACTAAGTAAAACGTGATCAGGGGGCTGACATGACTGGTCAAACCAGAATATGGTTAAGAAAACATTAATATAAAGAAATCAGAAAGACTGAACTCAATATTGTGTTGATGATGTGTTGTTTGTTTTGTAGGCAACACGCTGCTCAACAGAGGTTTGACTTAGCTCTTCATGTTAACTCACTAACTGTAGTCACAAGTGTTGGTTTAATGTCTTAACAGTCACCGTAGTGAAGCCTTAAAGCTCCCAAAACAACAAGTTTGTCTGGTACATATGTGGAATGTTGACTAATCTGTGGTCTGATCTGACTTTTCTGTTGTCACATGATTTATCTAAGAACAGCGTTTAAGGCTGTGTCCACACCGAGGAGGGTATTTCTGAATAACAATTTTTTTTTTGAAAATATCCCTGTCCACACAGAAATGCATAAACGCTCTGTGAAATGCTACTTATTACCTTGTATGTCCATGCAAGAACTGTTTTATCCTCATATCTATTCCTACCACAATGTCAGATTGGTGTTATAGTCTAACTTGTGTCTGTGTTAACTGGTGACAGCAGCATGTTGAGTAAACATTCTTTGTCTATATTTAATTTTGAGACATACCTGATAATCCTGATCAAATCCTGTTATTGAAGAAGTTTTGTGGGTGCTCTTGTTGATTTCTACAACTGTTGTAACCATGGCAACCCCAGAGCAAGCAGCAATGGGTCACCAGTCAACACAGTCACTTGTGAAACTGTAACGCCAGAGCTGTGTTCGAAACCATTCACTCATTCACTCACTCACTCACTCACTATTCCCTACATAGTGTTAATGAAATAATGAACTACATAGGGAATGACCAAATGAGATTTCAGACACTACACTGAAATTTCTAAAAATCATTGCGTCAGTGGATGCGTTGGATATTCCTGTGACGCAAGTGGGTGCTCCAAGCATCACGTAAACAAACCGGGCACTCAGTAGGATAATGGTTGTATTCATGTCAATAAATTGTTGAAATGTCAGTGTTGTGGAAGTTTGATTTTGTCATCTACGGTTTTTTGTTTCGATTGCGAGCTGTAACAGCCTACGATAGTTCACGAGCTAACTACAGCTACTTAGAGCGAGCTGGCAAAGTAATGGTTGATTGTAGTTAGCTTACAAGCTATGAGTTAACACCCCTATATGGTCGCTAGAATTGTGAAGTTTTCAAAACAAAAATGGTTCCTGTTGTTGTTTTATGCTGCTAGCACAATTGCTACTTCTCAGGTGGAGACATTATTTACATTTATAAACGAAAGCAGTGCCAATTTGTGCCGTAGCAGCCATCTTTCGCTTCTTCTTCTCTTCTAGAAAAAAGTGACTGCATTGCATTGTGATATACGGGAGTACAATATAGGGTACATCGTATGTACACTCACATTTGCTGCGCATTGTGGGTATTTTATAGTGCACTATATAGCGAATGAAATTAACCGCTGAAAATTTGAACAGCTCTACAAAGTGGCGAACACACTATACAGTGCACTATATCCGTGACAGGGAACGGTTTCAAACACAGCTCAGGTCTCATCCAAAACATCGGCAATGTGTGTATCGTATGTGTTGGTAAAAGAGTGACAGAGAGGAAGAAGAGCCGGTTCTGCCCCTTCTGTGTTAATAGACCAGTCCAGCTTGTTGTCAAGGTCACACCTGAGTACTGACAGGTCTGCACCCTGTCATTGACCCCCCCTCTGATTGTGACTGGCTGAGACCTCCCAGAGAAAATGTCACCAGACCCTGTGTCTGTGTAGACAGGAGGCCACATGAAAACCTCTGTTTTAAAAATACCCTCCCACATGTGGACACAGCCTGAGATAACCAAGCTGTTACAACCCACACCTCAAATACCAGGGTAAACATCACCTCAGTGCACTGCAGCAAACCACACACCGACACAACCAACCCTACATTCAGCACAACCTGAGCATGACAGACAGCAACACACACACTCACACCAGCAGTTCTACAGTTTTTAGTGTTTTGTTGTGTTCTTGAAAATGTTAGCATCCTCTGTGTCTTGTTGTCATCTTCGCCCCCTTAATCAAATCTTAATTTTCCCTTTTGAAGCATTTGAATGTCATTATAGAGTATCTAAAGTTGATGTTTTTCCTTATATTTGGAGCTGAATGTTGTGAACTAGAACTGTTCATCATTTACCTTCTCACTTTTTAACAGAGTCAGTTACACCCTCATTAACTTCTCATTAGTCAAGTTTGGATCCACAAGTTTGATCCAGGATGGTGTTTGTAGTGAGCTCTGTTTCACATCCTCATACAGGCTTACCTGGACCTCCAGGACCCCCAGGAGAAAGAGGACTGCCAGGTCTACGTGGGCACACTGGACCTCCTGGACCTCCTGGACCTTTTGGACGTCCTGGTCTACCTGGTATGAAGGATATTTCTTAAAGGTTTTTGTTAACTGTCAAGTGTTTTTATAAGAGCAGTTCCAGGCATTATACATTCACATACAGTAAGTAAATAGAATAGACAGTAGACAATACAACCAATACAACCAATAACTGTAAACATCCTCTGAGATGAGACAGAAAAATAAATAAATAATACATTTACCTATTTATTGACCTTTATTTAACCAGGAAAAAAACCTCATTGAGATTAAAAACATATTTCTCAAGAGTGTCCTGGCAAAGATTCAACACATTCACATTCAACAGTTTTAGTCAAACACACACAGTCATCAAACACATAAAACAAGACTTCAATACATTAAGAAAGAAAAATCACAATTTTAGATGGCCAATTTGGCTAAAATTGCCCATGTGAGAAAGATAAAGTGCATCAGTCAAAACATCTGCAGCCAGCTGTGTCCGCCTCCAAGTCACTCAACATTGTCTTACGTGTCCAGTAAATAAGTAAATAAATATATAAATAAATAAAATAAAAATAAAAATAAATGATAATAATGATAATAATAATAATAATAATAATAATAAGAAGAAATAGACAAGTGAATAAAAATATATACAATAAATTCCTAAATCTATACAAGGATATAATGAATAATGAATAACAAAAATATCCAATCCAACCGTCCTTATCAAAGGTTTTTCTCTGCAGGACTTAAGAGCTTCAGACCTGATCAAGCTTGATGATATTTCTGTTGGGTATTTAACCTCTTCTACTCTCTCTCACACAGGTCCCAGAGGGGAGACAGGTATGTGTGCGAATCTTTTAAACTCAGATAATAAGCATCAAAAAGGAGTGATTTATCAGTCTTGACTGTTCATCTGTTTTCAGGTCCACCAGGTGCCGATGCTCACATACCCAGACTGTCCTTCTCTGCTGCTCTGACCGTTCCCATGGAGAAATCAGGAACCATCGTCTTTGACAATGTCTTTGTTAACGAAGGAGACTTCTACGATCCGAGGACAGGTA
Source organism: Cetoscarus ocellatus (assembly GCA_037902135.1). Classification (NCBI taxonomy): domain Eukaryota; kingdom Metazoa; phylum Chordata; class Actinopteri; order Labriformes; family Labridae; genus Cetoscarus; species Cetoscarus ocellatus. The sequence goes on from JBAMNC010001115.1 coordinate 678,944, forward strand.
CATTGTGAGGGGAGGTGGTGTCCTTGGAAGTTGATCCAGGGATCCAAGTTTTATCTACTGACTCAGCTAACAGTGTCCGAAATGCCATGGCAGAAGTTTGTGCTCTCTGATCTCTAAGTTACATAAATATGTGTTCGAGCCTTTGGCTGTATTTTCTAAAGCAGGGGTCACCAGCCTTTTTGAGCCTGGGAGCTACCCTAAAGATGAGGAGTATTAGGAGGGCTACTTGCTTGATTTAATGTTCTGAAGTAATAAAAATACCATAATTTAACAAAAAATAATAAATATTATGCATATGATAGGCTACATACGACACTTTATGTTTACTTTTTTTTACCACAGATTTGTCTTTCTGTGCGCTACTAACCATGCTCGGTTTGTTATCCAGACAAAAATATCGAGACAGATTTGTTGTCCAGATAAGAAACTTCTGCATCTTCGTGCATCCACTTGCCATTGCTGTTTACGAAACGTTTGTCTTCACCTGAAAGCATTGCGTGTTTCATTTCAAACTTGTATTGCCAACTACTGGCCTGGCATGCACGCTGCAGCATTTTCAGTCGTTCTCGCGTCTCCGTGTGAACTCAGAGCGGTTTTGAAAACGCAAAGGAAAAACCTCTATGTTTCTGGTGACAACGTTGTTTTGTAAACGGGGCCTTAGACCAGGTTTTACAACTCTGGATGCTCAAGAGTGTCCTACTGCTTATCACGTCACTCTGTCCCTTCCAGGTATCTTCACCGCCCCTGTAGACGGACATTACTTCTTCAGCGCCATCCTGACGGGCTACAGGAACGAGAAGATCGAGGCGGTTCTGTCTAAGTCGAACTACGGCGTGGCTCGGGTGGACTCTGGAGGCTATCAGCCTGAAGGTCTGGAGAACAACCCTGTGGCCGAGGCTAAGACCACCCCGGGGTCTCTGGCTGTCTTTAACATCATCCTCCCTCTTCAGACTCGGGACACGGTCTGCATCGACCTGGTGATGGGCAAACTGGCCCACGGTGTGGAGCCCCTCACCATCTTTAACGGCATGCTGCTCTATCAAGACATGTGAAGAGTTTAGGATCTACGACAAACCCACAGGAGGCTGCACTCTGAACGTGATGTGACTTCGGTTTTTATACCGACGACAGAGTTTTTGAAATCAGCTCTCTCGCCTGGACAGATGTTTGGGATTTTCTATGTTAAGGAGTGTTTGTCACTTTATACTGGACAGACTGAATCGATGTATTTTCTGACTGATTTAACCAATCAGCTGATGTGACCTAAAGACAGAGCAGCATTGTGAGGACACAAGGACCAGCTGTTCCTGAAGAGACGTGCTTCTCACTGCTGCTTGAATCTTTTAAGTATCGAAGTCCAACAGAAACACTCCAGCTGAAAAGTGTCAGTGTTAGCGCCTCCTACAGGCTACATGATTTACTGTATTGGCCTGCCTATAGGACAGGGTGGCTGTTTGTTGTCCTTTAAACACCCGAATAACATCTATTCTTCTCACATTCATGGACTGTAGGTGCTTATTCATGTGGCAAGCGTGCTAGTTGTAATGGAGACTACTGAGTGGGCCACCTTGGGGTCCCTCAACTCAAGTGTGTGAAAGATGGGAAAATAACAATCGAGTTTGGGTTAGTTAGGTTAGTTATGCTTAAAGAAAAGCCATCATAGTTGAGGTCTTTATGGATGGTCAAATGATCTCTCCGAGCCCTGGGAGGCCATGACCCATGACCCTTGCTCTGACTATCTGACAGTGGTGAACAAAGTACTCAACTCCATTTCTTGAGTGAAAGTACAGATACTCTTGGTCAAATATTATTCCAGTACATGTGAAAGTTGTTCAGTCAAATTTTTACTTAAGTTAAAGTACTGAAGTACCTGCTTTTGAAAACTCTTAAGTATTAAAAGTACATTTCTTTTCTAATGTCAATGCATTGTTGTGTTGCTGCCACAATAAATTTACAGAACTTAATGACTGAAACAACCTACTGAATGCATTGACCTGCTTATAGAACCTGTAGAATAAAAAGCATGTAAAATATGCTGTGAAGCCTATAGAAATGCCTTTTGAAACACGATTGAATCAACTAAAGGACAACCATTGCCGTTTTCTTTTTTATTTAACAGGATAAATGACATGTATCGTTCTTCAATTCGACAATCTCAAACATGGACTTCAGATATGGCCTTGGGTGCTCTGGTGTGGAATCGTCGTCTGTATCTGCCGTAGCCATCTTTACTGCCAAGGCAAACCGTTATCTGAGCAACGTTAGCTCAATGTTTACCTGCCTGATCTGAATAGTGCATGTGTGAGGTACAGATCACATGCAGATCACATTTTAGAAAAGAAAAGAAATTACATCCACTATCAAGTAATGAGACCCTTCATAGAAATGTAGTGGGGTTAAAGTACAATTTTGTCTTTTAAATATAATGGAGTAAAGTCATAAGTTTCCAAAAAAAATAATACTCAAGTAAAGTGCACAAACTTAAGTACAGTACTCAAGTAAATCTACTTTCCCCAAAGACAAACTGATAAATCTAGACCACGATCATCAACATCTGAATAATGAGACTGAACAGACACAAACGTGACTGAACATCAGCTGATGAGGAGAAATCTTCCTGCAGAAGTCTGGAAGCTAGGAAATAAGTTTGGTGTACTAGTTAAACTGGTGACCGTGTACACCGGTGACTTGTAGGTGACACCATGGTTGACTTTGTTCGTAGATGTTTGTGTAGCTTGGTTTTCTTTGCTTTATTCTTTTTACATAAAGTAATGAAGTATTTTTTATACACTGATTAATAAAAGTGAAGCAGTGAAGAATTCACCCTCTGATTTTTGGTGCTTTTACCACGACATCTATCAGCACAGTTGGCCACAAGTCATCAGTTAACACGGTAACTTATTACACCCATACACCGAGACAGTTACGACAGTGCACAGAGGAAAATATCATAGAAACCCAGCACAGACGATTCAGTTGGTGAGGTCTGACCACTTGTCATCAATTGTCAACAAATGTTTAATGATGATATTTATTATTGATGTTCATTTTGTTTCTTTAATCTCAGAATTACTGCCATGTTTGCAGGTCCGTTCTAACACAACAGGTCACATACAGCCTGAGATCTTTTGTGCCCTCTAGTGGTGTCCCCCAGTAACGTGTCACATACAGGCAAATCTATACACAAAAAAGTAAATGTGAACGCAGGGACAAATTTCAAGTTTATCCCCAGCTGGAGACTAAAACAGCTTTTTGCCTTATTCAGTCTCATAACAAGACCAAACTGCCATAGACAGCCGAGCAGAAGTATTATTCATTGTGCCTAAAGACTGAGCAGATGTCAAAGCAAATGTTTGCAATTTGTGCTGCTACTTAATGCCATTATCCCTTTGCAAAGCTCCTCAGTCAAGCTTCATGTTCTGATGTCGAATAAATTTAGTCTCTTTCCTGGAATTTACAGAGGGCCACCAATGAGAAGCCTAAGGGACACAGTAGATCCCCCCTGGGTTATAGTTTGTACACCTCTGCTTTAAACAGATATATAGATATATGAAAGGAAATAGATACAAAAAATCATACTAATTAACAGAAAGTGTTTGTTTAATCTAATTCAAAATAGGTTTTCTATATATTTGCTCCTTAAAAAGTCTCACCCTTGAATGTGGGGTGATCTCGAGATCAGGGTTGTCCTATATTCAGGCCAATACAGTATTTTAATTTCACTTTGAACTAATAATGCTAAGATAAATTTTGCTTCCTAACAGCTGTGTCTTAATTCAGGGGTAGCATCCTCAGAGGCATTATCAAAAGCAGCTTTATTGGCCAGGTATGTTGCATATACAGGGGATTTGACTCCAACTTTGCTTTATTTCCTCAGGAGCAGTTTTACCAGATCTGGATTTTCTTTATTAAATGAAAACAAGTAACAACACTACAAACCTCTCTTTCTTGAGAGTTTGTTTTACGAAGTGGCTCACGTTCTGTAGCGCAGTAGTGTCCGCCTACTACATTATCTGATTGGCCTGTGATGAATGTGATTGGCAGAAAATCGTCCAATCACCTGCTGCATTTGCTTCTGGAAGGTTCTGCCCTCCCCAAACACTTTCTATGGGCTCTTTCCCAGATGGATATTTGAACGGTCTGTCTGGTGTGTCAGGTAACTTTTGTGTTGGGTCAGTTTTGAAATGTTTCCTATGAAGGATGCAGCCCCTGAATTGGGACTCAGCTAGAGTCTCACTGATAAAGGTGAAAAAATGTTCACAGAATCAACTGAACATGAACAGCAAAGAGATTTGTTTTTGTTCGTTGGACCGGCAGAACAAACAAACATGCTTGATCAACAGACTGTTAGACACTATTGAGCCTTCTCATCCTCTGAC